>JAEIGI010000036.1:0-657500 GCA_018903615.1 Drosophila neocordata
GCATTCTTATTAGTATGGTCTTTAGCACGACTTATTAGTTGCTAGCGGAAATGTATGTGACAAAGCTGCAGCTTTGGAAATAATTAAGATTGCTGCATCTTAGAAATTAGGTGTGATCGGCCAGTGCTCATTTGTAAGCTGTGATGTCAGTCCAGAGGGCGGGCGGGTACCAATGATCAATGCCAGAGGCCATGGCCGTAACAATGTGTTTCGCCCATGGTACTCTAGTCAAAGGCAAATTTTTGCCCACTTCCGCCCCCGCAATTTAGGAAAAACGAATAACTAGAGTAATATTAAAGGTAGCGTATTTTTATTTGGCACACTTAATAACATGGCCAAAAGTTTGATACCTGACCAAATTTTGTTAAAATCGGAGAAGAAATATCGAAGATATATCCATATACATTTTGTACTGAAATTTAAAGTGCGACATTGCGTAGTAAGTGTGAGAGAGATAGCATGCGTTCGTTGCTGCCGTTTGTGAGGAGAATTTTAGTTTGAATTAATGGCGAATTCAAAAGAGTTTGATTTTATTAAGTTCCCTTAATTGGTACAGGGTATACTCAAAGTCGGCAGGGACGACTTTTTTTTTTTTTTTTTTTTTTTTACTTGCTTGCTTCATTTTTTTAAACCCCCATTTTTTTTTTTCCTTTTTTTAAAAATCAGGGCTTCGCGCCAGGAGACCAGCACGTTCGGGAGCGGAACCCGGATGGGATGGATGTCCCCCCAAAGAAAAAGTCAGACAACGGCCGGAAGGGGCCAATACTCGCGTCCTCCTTGACGCTATCCTGAGGTTATCCATCTAGGAAGTGTTCCTGGCTATGGCAGTTCCCCCAGAGCACCGATTTCGGATGGATCCCTTCAGGCTCCTGCGTCATCTAGGCGCTCTAGAACGCTGCCGTGTGCCCCATCGTTATCAGTCCATCTGTGCTATTGCAATTTGTTGTAAGGGGAGCGGTATGTTCAGCGGAAAAGGAACGAAGACGGCGAATTCAGATAAAGACCGCACTAAAGATGATGCGACAGGTATATAGAAAATTATATTTTTATTGCATATCTTACGTACGTACTTCTTTTTTAACCAAGTACCCCTTGGCAGTCATAAACACCGAATTTATAACAATAAAAAAACTTTGTGTCATTGTTTAATTTATTTCGAAGTTAATCGTGCGCGTGCAATTTGTTGGAAATTGAGCTACAGGAAGTTTTTGTGTTTGGTATTCTCGCCCTACAAACACTTAAAATTAGTTTCAAACTAATCTATCTAATCTAAATCTGTCTGAGTTATATATCCTAATTAACATTATTAATATCCATATAAGTTGTAATTAAAACAGGTGGGTCTGGTAGGTACATGTTTGAGAATGAGTTTTAAATACTGTAAGTAACCCAACTAGTTCCCACGTTTCATTTAGACTACTAAAATACTCAAATACTAGTTTTTATAAACAAAGGATTTCCATTTGCTCTATATAATTTCTTATTCTTTTAATTGGAAATTAATTTTTTTTACGTTTTTTGAGTTTTTCAACCAAAGCTACGGGTGTGCCCGTTATCATATTGCGCGTAATATTAAAATCTTCTAAATTCATTTCAAATGCATCCTTTCTTATGACTGAAAACAATTGAGAAAAAGTAGTTGCCTCTATCGGTATGTAAAAGATCATCAAATCAATCTGTTCACTTCTGAAAAAACAAACAAAAAAATAAATGTATTTATGAAATATAATTTTATATAAAAACTTACTGTAATAAAGCCAACGGAAACTTAATTTCCATGAAAGCTTCAAATTTTTTAAGCGGAGACATGGGAAAATGATTGATACGATTCCACGTGCTGCGAGATAAACTGACATTTAAATTAACCTTGCGCTTAAAACGGACTTCTAACAGATACCCTGTACGATATCGAGGAGTTTGTTCACCGTGGGACCCCATTGTCCAAAGTTGCCCATTATGTAGAAGAGGTGTACGTTGACACAAACGTTCAGAGTCTATTCCAGATAATGTGGTATACAAAAAGCTAGTACCACGTTGTTGCATTGAGTCAGTAATACTGAATATAGTCCTTTTGCCTATTGGATCAATGCCAGCAGGTGCTCCATCTACACAAACGAGTGTTGGTGACCCAAGTATAGCAATGGCAAAGCCAAGTCGACGACATTGTCCAGGAGTGCACGACTGCAAAGAGCGGCTGCTGCAATTATAGAGGCCCAAAAGATTTAGACCGAGAATGACCATGCAAAACGTTATAAATATAGAGTAAATCAATTGGAGTTAATTCATTAGGTAGACTGTCACGTTGAGGGCAATAGCCTAAATGACGATAACATTTCATACGCTGGCGCTCCATAGAAAAGCCACTTATCGAAATGCGTCCATAAGAAGCGCGAGTGTCGCCCACTAAAAGCTTAGCAAGGGTAGTTTTGCCAGAATTATTTAATCCCGTAAGTCCAATACATTCAGATCTTAAAAAGTAATTTTAATTTTTATAATTTGTAAATCTTCTATCTGACAAACCTGTCTATACACAAATCCACTCGGTTAATGACAGATTTTGGGCCGTAGCGCTTCCCCAGACTCTGCAATATTGCAGCATGATGGAATCGTTCAGAATTCCGCATTGTTTCTATGCGGTGTCGTTCTGCGATAACAGATTTATCAACTGCCATTTTAGTTTCGGTTTTGTGTCGAGTATCATAATCTAGTCTTTCACTTAGTCGGCTACTTTTTGGAACTCGTGGGTAAACACCCCATATAGCTTTCGGAACATGGCATTCAATTATAATCAGTACGGAAAGGCTGGCCACTATGTTGGCTAAGATAAAACCAAATTCAGCTTTGACACCAAAATCATCTAACTCATAACTATATCCAACTGAAAGAAGAATAGATATGCAAAATTGAAAGTTATATTTTTCTATGTATTACTTACTACAGCAATTGGGCTTAGCTTCACAATTTAAGATCCTTGTTGATACAAAGTTTACTTCAGGATCTTTACACACCAGCTTATATCCATAAACAATAAAAAGTTTTAACATAATTTTTGCGAATGCGAATTGATTTAGAAATTGAAGATGACTAGGCACATTCTCCGAGACTTCTGTAACCAAAGTGCTAAAAAATATAGTGCCCAAGACATTTATATAACAAGTGCAAATATAACCATAGGCAGGATTTTGCACAAATTCCGCAACCACGTACGATATTAGAACTATTGATAGGCCAGTTAAACAAAATGCGAGGAGGAGTCGGACTACAAAAGATAAAAAGTTTCATGTGCGAAATTTAATGAAATTTTAATACAATAAGAAGATAGAAATGATGGGAGTAAGTGAAGAAATGTTTTTAAAAAGATATAGTCATAAAACGATTAAGATATACTTTTTAAATACTCTGTTGCCGCCAAAATTTAAAATAAGCAGCCCTAAACAGTTACTAAAGGGTTAACCCCCAAAGCTCATTGTATTGTATCGCCAGCCTACGCGCTGGGAAGTTAACCGTTACATATTGTGCTTTAACTTCTTTGGGTTTCATGGCTTGTTGCAATCTAAAAATAATCTAAAATGCAATCTAAATGCAATCTAAAATCAGTTTGACTGTAGAAGCCACTTAGGCACATATTAGTTTTAAAGCTGCGCCAACAACTGAAATCAACATACATATACATCTAAATTGGCTACACTTAAACAACTGTACATATATAATCGACCAAGTCGAAGAAATCGAATTATTATGAAGAAAAATAAATTAAATACATATATGGAATCAAACTGGTTTTGGACTGCTAAAAACTCTGCCTAAGGGACAGCGTTGAACTCAGCATACTCCTTTTTTAAGTGTTTTTATACACTGGCAAATAGAGAGAAAAAAGTTATATACAAAAGAAAGAAAACAAAAAAGCGGAATACGTCGTGTCCTATCCTACAACTGCCATGAAACGTATGTGAATTAAACTTTGCATAAATATTAACCATTAAAACCTTACTATTTAAAAGATTGATTACATAGAAATAATACTTGCAGCATAGAATACCAGCAGACACCGACACACTTCGTCCTGTCAAAAAGATTTTTAATCGGGCAGTTATTTATCCCTAGTCACCCTGGAGATAGTAATCGCTTTATTGTTAATCATGTGAATCATATTTATTAACAAAAATCATTTTAATTACAATGATGTTTTGTGATATACAATGCTTTTGGTTTGATTATCTGGTTTTCAAACACGGGATCAAGCAACATTGACCATGTGAGAAACAAGGGTTTTTCAGATTAAAGACAAAGACTCGATTATTGCTTAAAGATTGATTAAAGACAAAGACTTGATGATTGCTCCTGGGACTTGGTTATGGTCATAGCAAAAGCAAGCCGCAACCATTAATTGAAGATTGTAAGGAGGCAATCCGGGCAAATCCAGCGAAAACATCATCTAGGTTAGTAGCCGAATCAACTGACTTATATATCCTCGATTCGCTAGTAATTTTCTTTTGAAGCTTAAAATTTAATTCATTTGCATCTGGGCGTTTTCTGCAGCCAATATTGCTCGTTCGCTCGAACAATTATGGTTTCTGTAATTTTGAGATACAATTGGAAACACCTTCTGAATAAGTTCACTTTTTGATCGAGTTAACAGACAAAAACTTTAAGGTAAGTTAATGCAGCCAGTCAAGATATCTACAAAAATGACCAATGTCAATGAGTTGTGAATGTGCAGGGGCAGATCTTTTAAGTGTAGATATTTAAATGGGAAATCCAGATCTTCTTGCAGCATACCAATAATTAAAACGCGAACGCGTAAATTTAAAAAAAAACGATCACAAAGAGTTTTCTTGATTTTCAGAAGATACTTTAAGTTTATGAAGGCCAAGATTTATGCTTGACGGATCAAAAAAACAAATTGAAAAAAAAAATTGCTGACAAAAAAATGCGCGAACGATGTAAATAAAAAACGAAAAAGTGCTGGCAATATGGAGTTCTCCATGTAACTACCGCATCATACCCAGTGTGCCTTCTTTGCTCCTCCTCCGCTGGACATTCTTTGTACCTAGGTGCCGCACGGTACTCTGAGCCGCGGGGCTACCGCTATGGCCAAGAACACATCCTGGCTGGATGACCTGAGGCCAGACGGTAGAATGCCGAATCCGCTAGCGCCAGCGTGCCAAAATTATTCTTCCCGTCGGGAGTGTGGATCCGTAGATGGACCTCTACAGGATGACCTTCTGGAAGCGAGGATACGTCGTGAATCGTTCCTGGTCTCGTGGCGGGCCTCATCGTAGCCCACTCGTGCCAAAGTGGTTGGATGAGTGCCGCCTTGAACTACAGAAGCGACAACAGGCTAAGGTTTCTCGGTTAGTCGGCGTCTAACAGCGATTGGCCAAGGATATGGGCTCTACGGTGATTTCTGACTCGAACAACGGCGAACAGGGTTCTGCCATAAGGAAATGTCCAGGACTCAAAGACAAGGGATCGGCAGGGTCCTCGCTCATGATAGATAGGGCGTAAGTTCAGGCCCGCCTCTATCCGGCACAGTAGGGTCGCTAGCTCCTCAAACATATACCGCACATTGGTGGTGGAATTGTAGAACAACGCCTTAAAACTTTTCTCTCCTGCTCCCCAAAGACAACCCATGTGTGGGGCTGAATGAAATGCCAGGATAAAATTTGCTGCCCAAAGGAACTCGTGCCGCGCACCTTGCTTGCGTCCAGAAAGCTCTTGTCTAAAGCCTTGGATGCTCCAACAAATGTTTTTGCATTGTCGGTGTAAATGTGCTGTGAAGATTGCCTTCTCTGGAACTCAGGAACTTCTCTGTCGTAAGCCAGCGACGCTCAGAGAACCGAAAGTCAGCTCATGCGTATGGTGCTGAAGGGAAGCCAAGGGTATGCAATTGTGTATTCGGTCGGGAGATTAATTGTTAATTATATGTATACAGTTATATGTTCATAAATTCATATATTTATAGGTTATTTATTTATATTTATACATAGATTCATTTTATTTTATGTGTAAGGAGGTGTTGCCGCCGAAATTTAAAATTAGCAGCCCTAAGCAGCCACTAAAGGGTTAACCCTCAAAGCTCATTGTATTGTATTCTCTTTGCATTATTCTTCTCATTGCGTTTAACATATCGCCAGCCTACGCGCTGGGAAGTTAACCGTTACTTATTGTGCTTTAAGTTCTTCTTTGGGTTTATGGCTTGTTGTCATGCAATCTAAAATCAGTTTGACTTTAGAAGCCACTTAGGCACATATTAATTTTTAAGCTGTGCCAACACCTGTTACAACACCTAAAATCGACATACATATAAATCTAAATACTTACACCTAAACAACTGTAATTATAAAATCGACCACATGTAATAATTAAATAATTGGAATATTGTGAAGAAAATAAATGAATTGTATGAAAATAAATCTGGTGTTGGACTGCTAAAAACTCTGCCCAAGGGACGGCGTTGAACTCAACATTCTTAAAAATTAATATGCATAGAGTTTTCTTGGGTTAACCCTGGAATTTCATGTGAATTAATTTGGCGAATCGTTCTACGAGTAAACCCTGAACTTATTCGAATTAGTCACCCAGCGGGTCAACCCCAGTGATTACATAACCAATTAACATATTGGTACATAACCTGAAAGGAAAAGAAATCATGCCGAAGGAAGACCTATCCAGTGGAGTGTATCATTGCAAGAGATGCAATCAGGAGGACAGTGACCGCGTGGTGCAGTGCAATCAATGCCAGTCCTGGTATCATTTTGACTGCGTCGAGGCCAAGGAGGATGAACTAAACAGCAGCTGGAGCTGCGACTGCGCAAGCGTGGCATCGGCAGCTGTCACCACCATACTGGCCAACGCCCTGCAGACCGCCGCAAAAGCCATACATGCAGGTGTTCCCCAAGCCGCATCATAACCAGCAGAATCTAGCGAAGCGGCAGGATTTGGACAAAATTTTGAACTTTGCCCGCCAAAAAATGTAGTGGCAACTCAAAAGGTGATACGTGACACGTGGCATCCCTACGGCGTTACGTCACCTCTTACGGCGAACCATGTACAGTCAACGTATTTAACCTCAACAAGCACACAACAACCACGAGTCACCATTCGGGGACAACCTCAATCAAGCGACATACCGATGTGGCCCTGGCTCTCTAATATAAGCCAAAAGATGACTAAGGCCGCGTTGAACGCTCCAGCCAATTTTAAGGAAGGAGAACCAAACTACCAGCCACATGTCTCAGGTACGTCGACCCCAACTGCGTCGCAAATTGCAGCGTGCCAAGCAATTCCGAAGGAGCTACCCTTCTTTGACGGCAACCCGCAACACTCGACACTTTTCTACAGCAGCTTTCAAACAAGTAGAGAGATCGCCGGATATACAGACGCCGAAAATCTCATGCGACTGCAAGCCAGTCGAAAGGGCAAAGCACGAGAAATGGTTCAGTGCAAGTTGCTTCTGCCAGCTATGGTTCCTGAAATCGTACGTACATTACGTATGTGCTTTGGGCGGCCTGAACACATTCTACATGACTTGCTGGAAAAGGCGAGGCAAATGCCTCCACCAAAAGATAAGCTTGAACCGCTTATCGAATACGCGCTATGCGTACGGAATATATACTCAACGATGGAAGCTTGTGATCTAAGAAGCTACATGGATAATCCAATGCTCGTGCAAGAGCTAGTGGAAAAGTTGCCCACACAACTAAAGCAGCAGTGGGCAATGCATCCAAAAAATTAAAAATCGCCATCAATGGAAACTTTCAGCGGATGGATATACGACATAGCTGAAGCAGCAACCCAGTTAACATCACCACTCTACCGTAAGAAGAGTGGAAGCCTTAATCACCATACGGAAGTACCAGAGAAGCACTTGAAGACACCTACATGCGTCGCTTGTGACAGAGCGGACCACAAGCTGCAAAGCTGTAAAAAGTTCAGGCTGATGTCTTTACAACAGAAGAAGTCCATTATACAAAACCACAGGCTGTGCAATCAGTGTCTAAATCGTCACCGAAACAAGTGCCAACTGGACAAGGTGTGCGGCACCCGAGGCTGCAAAAGAACTCATCATCCACTAATTCATGATGAGCAGCAGTCATTTCAACCTGCTGCAACGAGCGTCTCCGACGAACCACCCACGGCTCCAATTGTACATCAGCCGGAGGGCAAACACATTCATACACACAGAGATTCGGGTCAAACCCATTTCCGTGTTGTTCCAATTCAAATCATCAATAAAAACAAAATAACTAATACTATTGCATTTGTAGATGAGGGCTCATCAGTAACGCATCCCATACTTGGCGGGAATTCCTATCGCATCATACGACAACGTGCGCCCCAGCATTCTAATTGGCGCAAACAACTGGAACCTCGCCGTGCCCCTCAAAATAAAAGAGGGAAAGTGGCGACAACCAATAGCGTCCAAGACTCGTTTGGGATGGACCATCCAAAGCTGCACATCACCAAGCCGCAACGGAGGGCACGTCAATTTGCATGTATGCGGCTGCAGTTACGATGATGTCACGATGGCACGACATCGTCAAACAATCGTTTTCATTAGACGCCACCTCACCAAAGACAATATCATCGGAAGAGGACGCTCAAGCATTAACGAGTCTGAAATCGACTGCCATTCTGAAGAACGGCAGATATGAAGTCGGCCTTATCTGGAAGGATCCCGACATCACCCTACCTAACAGCTACGAAAGCGCAGTTGCGCGGCTTAAATGCTTAAAACGACAATTCTCACGGAAGCCCAACCTAAGAGAATTAATTCAGAAGGAAGTGGACAACCTCGTCAAGAAAGGTTATGCGCGCAAACTGGCTCCGGAGGAGGCAGCAATTCCAAATAAACGAGTGTGGTATCTGCCAACCTTTATCGCCAGAAACCCAAACAAGCCAAATAAAGTACGTCTTGTATGGGACGCAGCCGCCCAATCAGGAGGGAAGGCTCTCAACGATTTTATCCACAGCGGACCAGACCTTCTAAATTCGCTACTGGATCTACTCATCTCCTTTAGAGTAGGACGAGTGGCGTTTTGCGGCGACATCGCCGAAATGTTTCACCAAATCCGAGTGAGACCAACAGACGCGCATGCCCAGAGGTTTCTTTGGTTTGACCAAAGTGTCGATGCACACCAACCCAACGTGTACGTGATGGAAGCACTCACATTCGGCATCAACTGCGCACCTTGCATTGCGCACTTCATCCGGGATAAAAATGCGGATCGTTTTCAGAATAAGTATCCACTCGCAGCACAAGTGGTAAAGGATTACCACTATGTGGATGACTTTATCTACAGCGACGACGGCGACACGAAAGTCGCAAACATGGCGGATCAAGTAAGAAGCATTCACGCAGCGGGCGGCTTCCACATACGCAATTGGTCATCAAACTCTAAGGAGGTTCTACACTCGCTAGGCAGCGAGACAACATCCAACAAGGCGGTCGAAATCAATGCAACCGAAAAAGTACTCGGATTGTACTGGATGCCAGAATCTGATGACTTCATCTTCATGTGTAAGTTCGCTAGGCTGAAACGTAACGTTTTCGAAGGCGATGAAACACCAACAAAACGCGAAATTCTCCAAGTGCTGATGTCAATGTACGATCCGCTCGGATTCATCTCATGCTTCACCATAGAACTAAAAATTCTACTACAAGACGTTTGGAGAAGCGGCATTGGTTGGGACGAAACCCTACCCGATGAACTACTGCCTAAATGGATACGATGGAAAAGACTTCTACCAACCATTTCGGATTTGAAAATTTCCAGATGTTATTTCAGAACAGGCGAGCGCATCCACGACGTACAGTTACATACGTTCGTTGATGCAAGCGAAATGACTTACGCAGCTGTCTGTTACCTGCGCATAGGGCAAGGAGAAACGACTCATCTCAGCTTCGTGGCATCTACAGCAAAGGTGGCGCCTCTAAATCCGATGTCCATACCAAGGATGGAGCTACAAGCGGCAGTCATCGGAATAAAGCTAAGTAATCGAATCCTAAGTAATAAATGGCTGTCAATTAATTCCAGCTGGTATTGGTCCGACTCTAAAACGGTCCTCAAATGGCTTCGAATGGACCCACGAAAGTTTCAACAGTTCGTCATGCATCGTGTGGGCGAAATATTGGAATTCTCTGATGTCAACCAATGGAACTGGGTACCCACCCATCTTAACCCTGCAGATCCTGCCACCAAAGCATCTACAGCTATTAAATCCGCAAAATGGATTAGCGGACCAGAGTTTCTACTGCAAGAACACTCTGAATGGCCCAAATGCGATGACCTGGGACTACTAAGTAATGCTGAAGTCAGGCATAACTTGTTCTTCATCGACAACTCGTCGCTGAAACCAATAATCAACGCGGAATATTTTTCCGACTGGCGCAGATTATATCGGGCCGTGGCTCGGTATATATTCTACATTGAAAAGCTGCGTGCAAAACACAGGAACCTACTGCCACCACAAGAAGTCTCTTACGAGAAAATTCAGCGGGCGCAACTAATCATTCTAAGACACGTGCAAATGTCTGAATTTGAACCAGATGTCTGCAATTTAGCAAAAGGTAAACCTATAAAAATAAATTCAAAACTAATATGTTTGAATATTTCCTTGATGAAAACCAACTGCTGCGCACAAGGGGACGAGCAGAGAACCTATGCAGCCAAAATCAAATAGTGCTACCCCATGGGCACTACGTAACTCGGCTCATAGTCAATTGGTATCATCAGGAAATGCACCACACATCCCACGAGACGTGTATCAACAATATAAGAGGCATCTACTACATTCCACGCCTACGAGTTTTGTACAAAAACATGCGGAAAAGCTGTCAACGCTGCAAAAATCAGAATGCCAAGCCAATCTTACCACAGATGGCACCCCTGCCAGCGGCTAGGCTAGCCGCCTACCAGCGACCGTTTACATACGTCGGCATCGACTACTTTGGCCCTCTTCTAGTAACGGTGGGACGTCGACGGGAAAAAAGATGGGGTGTTATCTTCACCTGCCTAACCATAAGGGCAGTTCACTTGGAATTGGCATGCTCCCTGGATACCGCATCTTGCATTATGAGCATTCGAAACTTTTGCAACCGGCGCGGAACTCCGAGGGAAATCTATAGCGACAATGGAACCAATTTCAAAGCAGCAGAAAAGGTTCTATGTGACGAGCTGCAGAACGCCAACTTCAAGGAAGTCGAATCGGCGTTCGACAACATAAAATGGAAATTAAATCCACCAGCGGCTCCTCATATGGGGGGAGCATGGGAGCGACTAGTACGCTCTGTTAAAACGGGGCTCTACGCAATTTGCCCCACAAGGAAATTCACCAGTGAAGGCCTGCAAAGCGAACTTTGGGAGGTAGAATACATTCTTAATTCTAGACCTCTTACTTTCGTTTCTCTAGACAGCGAAGACGACGAAGCGATAACCCCAAACCATCTTCTAATCGGATTAGCAAGTGGCTACAAGCCAATCTTCGACCCAACTCTAAGCGTGCGGCATTCTTGGCAGGCTGCACAACAATTTGCCGACCAGTTCTGGCGACGTTGGATAAAGGAATATGTTCCAGACCCGGCCAGAAGAGGAAAGTGGTTTACAAAGAGACCACCAATAGCAGTTGGAAACGTCGTTCTAGTGGTAGACGAGAATCTACCGCGAAATAGCTGGCCTAAAGGAGTAGTCGACCAGATAATACTGGCGAAAGATAACCAAGTCAGACGAGTGGTTATCAAAACAGCGAACGGGACACTACATCGGCCAGTGGCTAAAGTGGCTGTATTGGACGTCGGCAATGTGGGAGTAAACCAGACCCGGAACTGACAAGTTTACTGAGGGGAGAATGTTGCCGCCGAAATTTAAAATTAGCAGCCCTAAGCAGCCACTAAAGGGTTAACCCTCAAAGCTCATTGTATTGTATTCTCTTTGCATTATTCTTCTCATTGCGTTTAACATATCGCCAGCCTACGCGCTGGGAAGTTAACCGTTACTTATTGTGCTTTAAGTTCTTCTTTGGGTTCATGGCTTGTTGCCATGCAATCTAAAATCAGTTTGACCTTAGAAGCCACTTAGGCACATATTAATTTTTAAGCTGTGCCAACACCTGTTACAACACCTAAAATCGACATACATATAAATCTAAATACTTACACCTAAACAACTGTAATTATAAAATCGACCACATGTAATAATTAAATAATTCAAATATTGTGAAGAAAATAAATGAATTGTATGAAAATAAAACTGGTGTTGGACTGCTAAAAACTCTGCCCAAGGGACGGCGTTGAACTCAACAGGAGGTATTCTCAATAATTTATTTAAACATCTCATATATATAAATGATTTGTATATAAGGTTGGATGGTGGCGATGCCAGAGAATAACGGATACAAGATTGCTTAAGTGAGGCGTATGAGTAAAAGAATTTCACAATGCATAACAACAGCCAAGCTATGTGGTGCGAACGGCAAAGGCAGCTGACCAAAGGAGAAAGCGATGGAAAGTCTGGGTTGGAAAAACATTGGCGCGTGGAAAAGTACTGGCAAGGGTACGTTGTTCCACCACACGTCCTGATCCATCAAGACGCCTATAAGTTCCAGAAGAATTAATAAGAGTCGAAGTGGTAAAGTGAAGTAACCCGTTTTAAAGTGAAGCAACAAAGAGAAAGTACCATTTGAAAGTGAAGCGAACGCGTGCCAAAGTATAAAAGGAAAAGACACGCATAGTTATCAAGGCTACAAGTTGAGAGCTTGGGCACAAAGTTGTTTGGTGGAGAGTAAAAGGACTAGGAGTAAGTCCTAGGGAATTACCGAACACTAAGTGCTATTCCTAGCGAATTACCAAAGACTAGGAGCTATTTCTCTTATAAAAGACTATTTTCTTATTCGTAGCACAGATAAGGAAGACCAGCAGTATTCCTGGCATAGGCAGGGAAGACTAGGAGTATTCCTAGCACAGTTGAGGAAGATCTGGAGTATTCCTGGCACAATGGGTTAAGATTAGGATTGTTTTCTAGCAGAATACAAGAAGCATAGCGGAAGATATCCTGACAGCAGGAATACTAGACAGAGCCAAACATAAATCCGTTTATAAGTCTTTCATGAGTACCTGGAATTAAGAATGGGTATGATAGCCGTCAAACCGGCAAAGCAGATACGCTACGTAAAAATCTCCTGACAACACCACCATCTGCAACAGAAATTGTCATTAAATTATAAAGTTACAGAAAAAAAGTGTGTATTTTCATTTCAAAAGCGCACGATATAAATTCGTTGCGTCGTACCCCATCACTTGAAATCTTGTTCTGCCGCAAGTAAGGACCAAAAAGGATTTTTAAACGTGGTACTGTCTGGCTTCAAAACAGCATGATGAGGCAAATAGAAATTATTTGGTGAGTATTTAATAATTCTACAATGGGTCCGCAGAGAACCCAACCGAAAATATTTTCAGGGCCGACGAGGAAGCCGCAGTTGTCTCATTTATTCAGCTCTCCCAAAACATGGGGTAAAAATGTACACCAATCAGTATGTCAATAGGGCGAGCTTTTTTTCTGGGAAACTGACAGGAGGGTAGTGGTCCGGTCAGATTTGGCAGGACAAAAGCTGACGTCTTCATGTGCCGAAAGGTTTTGGGCGTGGTCAGACAACCTAGGATGGTAGGTTGCAGCTCCTTCAAGAGCACACAGGACTCAGGTAGGTTTAAGAGAATCTTCGACTGACTGGCAACGAACTGACTCTTCTTTTCGAAACGAACCTCAATATTCTCCCAAGCCGCGTGTAAACCATCATTGGTGAAAGGGGACTTCGACACGGTCGTCTTTGACACGCCATCCGCTTTGGATACCATTAATAGGATTATATAAATAATCCTAAACATAAATAAACAAACCCGTGAACAAATTCACCTTCAAAATTTACCTCAGGCAAAAGTTAACCTGGCTGAGCGTGATGTTAACGACCGACGGGCACGTTGTAGGGCACGGAAAGTGCCCGGACGATCTCAAATACGTGCTGCACCGAACATACACCATATATACGTATTCGTAGGTGGATTTTACCGTTATCAAATCGGCACGACTCTCCTCACTTCCATCGGCCGTAAGGGATTTCGTACTATGCTATGTACTCGGACTCGATTCTACTCCAAAGGACCTTCGTTTGCTCTTAGTGCATTTTTGAGGAGAACAACGGTACGTCCCCCTTGATGAAGCCCATTGTGTTGACCTCGAACAAGGCCAGGCTGTCGCAAGCGGCGATAAAATGAGCCACAGACATGTTGGCTGCGTCGAGTAATCGGATCTTGTTTAAATTCTCGACGTGGGAGCGGACACCGTGACACGCGGAATCAAGAGGGCACTTGACTCGGATAGCGTGAGCGACGGAGTAAGGCTTGAAATTGGAATCCTATGTAGTGTCGGAGGAGCAAGGCGATTAGATTGTGGTAGAGGAACCGAATCTGTATTGCGTGAGTCTTTTTCTTTGGTCGTTGGCGTGGATGGTGATGCGGAACTGCAAGGCAAGGAGACGATCAGACTTATGGCTGCTCTTAGCGGGATCGATAGTCATAGTCGGATTGGGTTATGCTATGCTACGAAGGATATCGTGTTGGTCAATGAATATCTGAACTAAGTGGACTGTTTTTTGGGCAAATTAATAAAATCAAGAATATATAATAAAAATAATTTATTAAAATTATTAAATTTAATTGACTGTGTGATATATTTTGAATAAAGAGAAAATAATAAAAATTAATATTTGGAAAGATTATTATGTGGCGTGACCAATTATTAGGAGCGTTGGATGCTAGTTGGAATCATTAATCGATATATCGCGTCACAGCTGGTTATTTTCTTGATTAAATTAAATTTCATTATGCTGTGAACCACCAAAAATACCGGTAAGACCTGGCAGGACGTAGAGTTTCCAGTGCTTAAAATTGCATGGATTGGATTTTTAATTACCAGAATTGCAGATCAGAACGGAAATTGGAACAGGTTCCGCAATGCACACAAATGCCGAAACTAATCGTTCGGCCCACGAAAGTATTATTTTGGAAAAAGTAATATTTTTTTAAAAGTAATTTTGTTTAAAACTTTTAAAACAATTTATTTGATTTAATAATTTTTTTTTTTTTTTTTAAAAACTGTGCGGGAAAATAATATAACCAAAATTTCCGCAAAATAAATATTTCATATATATGCACATAGATGTATGCAAATGCCTGTACACACTTGATGTTAAAAATGCTTTTAACTCAGCAAACTGGAGCCTGATTATCTAATACATATTACCGAGGACTACTTCCGAAATCGAGTCCTACGATACAGCACAAGCACTAAACAGATGACTTACAGTGTGCGAGGTTGTGTCCCGCAGGGATCAGTTCTGGGTCCATTGCTATGGAACGTAATGTACGACGGCATACTTCGATTGCAGCTTCCAGAAGGATCCACCATAATAGGCTTTGCGGATGATGTAGCCTTGCTCACAGTGGCTAAGCATCTCAGGGATGCAGAATTACGAACGGCCGTTGCTGTTGATGCAGTAAAAAGGTGGCTGGCTTCCACAGGCCTATAACTGGCCGATGAAAAAACGGAGGCTGTACTAATTAGCAGCAGGAAGATTGTGGAAACAGCAAGAATCTAACTAGATTCCTGCACCATAGTATCGAAAAGAGCGATTAAGTATCTAGGAGTCTTGATATACACCCGCCTTTGTTTTAAAGAGCACTTGAAGTCTGCTAGTCAGAGAGCAGCTGAGCTGACGAGGTCCTTAAGCAGGATTATGCTGAACTCCAGAGGTCCAAAACATAGTCGCCGTTTGCTGCTAATGAACGTTATTAAATCTTCGATGTTATATGCAGCTTCAGTGTGGGCGAATTCGATGGAGCATAAATCCTACAGGTATTGTCTGGAATCGGTATACCGTCTTGGAGCACTTCGAGTTTGCTGTGGCTTTCGCACCATATCCGCTGAGGCAGCCCTAATTATTGCGGGCATGGTCCCAATAGACCTACTAGCCCTTGAGGCACAATGGAGTTTTAAGCAGAGAGAATTATCAGCAATGACACCGCAAGAAAAGAAAGTCCTTAAAATGCAAGCCAGGATCGCAAGCCTAGAAGAATGGCAGAGACGCTGGACTTCAGACACCAATGGAAGGTGGACATGGAAACTAATTCCGAGCATTACAACGTGGCTTAACCGGAAATCTGGCGAGGTAACTTTCGAGCTAACACAGCTGCTCAGCGGCCATGGTTGCTTTCGAAGCTATCTTCACAAAATTGGGCAGGATGACAGCCCAAATTGTGCCAGCTGCAACGACAATACTATCGAGACCCCGGAGCACATCCTATTTGTGTGCCCAAGGTTCAGTTCCGAAAGGCAAGCAATGGAGGAAGTGGTTGGCAAATCATTGACATTGATCATTGATAGCCAAGTAAACTGGTCAGCTGTATGCAACTTTGCAGCACAAGTGATGTCCAAGCTGCGTATGCTAGAAAGAGGACGAAAACCAAGTGGGCCGTAGATGGCCTGCCAGAATTCTGCGATGCAATACTTCACAGTAGTTCCGCAGGATTGTTCTCTGGCGTCACTTACATCTCTAACTTTCTTATTTTCCTAACTTTCTTTTTATTTTATTCTGTACCCTGTTCATTGTTACCTATCTATATATTCTTTATCAAACAAATAACAAAAAAAAAAATGCCTGTACACACAAATGATTGATTTTCAGCTTGCACGTGAACTTATGTATATGAATTTTGAGGCAAATTAAAGATGTACTGGAACGACACGAGACACAATTATAATGAAATGTGCACACAATTAAAAGTGAAAATAAAAAAGTTTTCTACTTATAAGATTTTTCCAATTTTTCTTAAAAGAAGTTAAAAGCATTATGCATTGGACGATTGGGGGCGGCGATGCCTTACTAAATTACTAGCACATGTCCCAAATTGATATCAATGTTTCGTTGTAAATATCTTCACTGGTTTGAATATTTGGATTTCCCATTCTATTCCGTATGTGATACAAAAAATCATCTTACATATAATCATTGTATTTGATCCTCTAATCAATTGGGTTTGATGGGAAGCATGTATATTTTAAAAAAAACACCGTTCGTATTTGAAGAGCGAGTGATGATATTACACCATCATTGAGAGTTTTATCCCAATAAGCATCCTTTTCTACCACACAATTCACTAACAACAGCAATAGATGTCATGAATGAAAACATTCATCATTGCTTCGCCAAATTGCTTCATTACTATTAACATAGCGGTAACTTCATCATTGGAATTCTCTGCACCAATTCCAATCACAGCCATATCACTCCCTTTGGTTATCTATTTGTAAATTTTTTTCATACATATACTGAATGTCAAGCTGATGTGTGCTTTGGGTAAAATATGGAACATTCCAACTATTCACTATTTTAATGACTTGTTGATTTAATTTGACTATTGTTGATTTCCATTGTCTGCTGTCGACTGGCTACGATGCAGTCGATAACCGTCATTTCCAGTAATTGTTTCCGATATTAATGTTCGGGAATATTGTTGTAAACATTTACCATCCATCACACACGGTGAAAATTGATTAAGAGTTTCACAGGCACCATGTATCATGTTTCTGATAACTACCTCATGCATTCCAGCATCTACTTGTACATTAGGGATTTTAGCTGCTACCACTGCATCAACTTCATTTTGCCTTATCTTTTCAACTAACCTAACCAAAAATGTATGATAAGATCACAAAACTCAAATTAAAGAAACATCCTGGAACTTCAACGAACATTTAACCAATTATCGGCTAAGGCATCATTTAAATGATTCCTTTTTGTACTAGTTAATAAAAGACAAAGAGAATAAAAACAATATAATAAAGGTGTATAATGTTACACAAGTTTCCTTTAAACACAATACTGCAGAAATCTAAACACTTACCGTTTAATAACTAAACATTTTAAAGGTGGGGTCAGTATGGCATAGTTAAATTTTTTTGTTCACATATTTTTTTCTTTTATTTTTGTAATAATATATACTTGTAATAATACTAATAACAATTTTGTAATTTTACCTTCATTTAATACGTAACCTAACATCTGAAGAGAGTTTGTTGATCTACGGTTCTAATGAATTGCTGGAGGGTTGGAAGGTCATTTCATTGAAATCGACATCGTGTGTTGATAAGCCAATGTAGACCGGTAGCTTTGTGCTTTATCTACATTTTCTTGGCTCAATGTGTCTGCCCCAAGTTTAAATTTTGTCATGGTGCCACGTTGTTTAGCGCCAGTGATGGGCAGGTTCACATATTAAAAGGTAAACGTAACGTTCCTGCATTTTGTGTCATTTACACGGATACGCCAGTTTGCTAACCTTTAACGTCCATAAAATGGGTTCCTAATAGCTTAAATACTTCGATGGGTCATTTGAATCGGCTAAGAATAGCCGTGGTATATGTAGTAAGGGTACGCTGGTAAATGCTGTATACAGAAAAAAGAATTATTGACACAGCAAGCTGCTTTGAGATACTGCTGCTTTTGATTCGAAGCCATCGGAGAAGAACCTCTTGCATCGTACTACAAAGTTTTGCGTTAATACCGGTCTAACCAGTCATGGTTGTTCTACGACGTCAAAAATGATTGCAGTATTCTGCACGGATTTCTGAGCTGATACGATGTACTTGCTCGATCAACTCAAACTAATGCGACGCGATTGTTCTTTCGTGTGCCAAGATTGTGTTTATACGACGTTGAAAAACCTTTTCAAATAAGTTTCAGAGACTATACAAAACTAATTAATTGGTCTGTACGATAATGCCTTTATTTTATCCATCGTTCCAGTTTTTGGAATCATTATGATTACTGATGTTTTCCATCTTAACCAACTTATACTGCACTAAACAGCTTGCAGATCTACAGCGCAGATAACAAGTTCTTAGATAATTTTCGTAGGGATTTCATCATGACTGGGCTTAAATCGAGTACATTTTACTTTTGCCAATAAATATATATATATATATAGAAGAATTAAAGTGAATCTTAAGCTATAGCATAATTTGAAATATAAAAACTTATAGTAAGCAATATATTGTTCATGCAGAGTTCTCGTGGTATGCAGGGCCGAGTCAGAATAGTGCAACGACCAATCTCCGCTTGCAACATGTTTACACAATACTACAAACACCTGACACAGCAACATTGCTGCCGCGCGTGTATCATTTCCGCTGCGTGGGCCGTTTACGAACTATGCCATTAACTATTCCCCCTTAATGTCGTTGCCGTCCCCGGTGACGCTCAATTCCTTCGCCAACGCTTGTAGTTTGAGGGAGGCCTTTCTTCGGTACCAGCATTGTTGAATAACGCTTATGCAGGAGAGGGTGAAACCGATGGCTATACCAATTATGAGCCAGACATTGGTTGTTCCTCCCGAGGTTACGTCGTCTCTTAGCTGCCTGATTATGTCTAGGCTATGCTCATTCATACTTTTGAGCAGTGGCAGGCTAAGCACTTGGTCGTGTCCGGTAATATTCAGGAGCGGAGATGCCGCAATGCCGGGCTCCTTTTTTATTACTCGATTGTAGTTGAGAAAAATGGTCTCATTTATGGTTGCCTTACGTTCAAATGTGATGAGGCAAACCACCCTTGGTGATAATTATGCCCGTCGTCCACTATGACACTTGCCGGCAGATCGTTGATCAGATGGTGACAGTACCTTCATCCACGGCTGTGATTGGCTCCAGGTGACTAGGTTGTGTGTGACATGTTAATGATCCTCCTGAGTGTAATCCGCTGGCGCAGGTCTCGTGCAATGATTTCTTGCAAAAAGTCGCATAGTGGGTCGTGGCACACTCTATTAACACGACCAGCGCACTCAGCTACCACATCATCATGCAATTGTAAAATGGTGTTGTTATGGGCTACAGGGAATAACATAACTTTCTTGCAAATAGTTTTTACATTAGGATATTCGACACTTATATGAAATATGTTATCTGATTGGAATATTTTAATTTTGGATACACTCATTAAACTTATTATAGTTTTAAGATCATTATGATCGAATATTGTCGGATTTATTATATTAGATTTGGCGAGTGTGATCGTCAACATGAGATTTTGAATTTGTGATATTACCATTCTATTTCGTGCAAGTAAGATTTCGTAAAAATGGGGGGTTTGGAAATTTTTGCCCTTCTTTTCTTTAATTAATCTATTGACAGTGTCTGTTTACCGGTTTATTTGTTTTTGAGTTTCGGTGATTACCAACACCTGCTTATTACTTGACTTTATGAGTTGAATCTCTGTGAATTTAATCTTTTCTAAACCGGATGCGTCTGGTGTGGCTGCCACTATTTTAAGTGCGGACCCTATAAAGTCCAAACTTCTGGCTATTCTATGGTGCACCGTTAAACTTGCTAAGTTGTTCCTAATGTGTTCTATATCTACTTCTAAAAGCTTTCGCATGTGCGATGGCGGGAAAAGTTCTGTTAATCCTACTGTATTCTCTACTATTTTTGCAAAATTTGATCAATTTGATGAGTGCTTTATATAACTATACTGTTCCCACACTAAAACATCACCGTCCAAAATTGGAATATAGTTCGGGTGAGTGAAATCGGTGATGCGCGCGTGAGTCGCGGCAACGATTAAAAATATTATCCCGATGAACCTGTGTGAAATGAAATTAATGTATTACTATCTGCAACAATTTTTTTTTTAATGTTTTAACTTAGAATTATCTCAAATTGACCTTATGGACCACCCTCCCCTTAATAAGAACAGACGTTCCTAGGTCAGCTTGGATGGTACCTTCAGTACATAGTGGGGACAATTTGTTGCCCAATCTTTTGTTACTTTTGAGGTATACTTTTTCTCCTAGCTCAAACACCCTATTCTGCCTGTTGGTGTTATTTCTTGCTAGTGAGTCTTGCTGTGCTTTTTTTATCTTACACTCTATTTTTTCCCTAAATTCTTTTAAGACTGCGTGTAATATGTCTACGGGTTTCTGTTCTGTTACTGAATGGATAGTTCTATTATATTCAAAAGTTGCTCTCATAATTGCCTGACATGTATCGCTTATTCTTTTGTCCATTTTGAGACACCTAGCGATTTCTACTAATGTGCTGTGGAAACGTTCCACTTGCTCATTAGAGCAGCTATGCAACGACGGTGCGTTGACCATGTCAATGTTGAATTGGCTTTTTAAGAGTGAGGTAATTGTTTCGGACTTAAACGACGTTGTCGTTGTCACAGTAAACAATCTTGGTATTTTTGAAAATATTTACGATTAATAAGATGGGGTTTATAAGGTCAGTGATTGATCTAGATGCTAAAGGTTGAACGAAAGCGAATTTAGAGAACTTATCTACGCATGTAAGAAATAGTTTCTGGTCAATGGAAAATATGTCTATGTGCAAAATTTTCACGCTACGCGGTGGAATTGGTGTCTCCCCAATTTCCTGTTTTTGGTATGCCGGTTGTAATGCACACCTTGCAATTTAGTACTAACTCATTAACTAATTTAACCATTTTCGGGAAGTAGTAGTCCCTAAATACCTGCTTTATATTTTCCTGTGCCGCTTCTATGCGCACAGTTATGCTCGGTATTAATAATTTCAATGATAATAATTTAATGATATATTTCAGTGATATGTGCAACTATCTTCTTGCAATGACTGAATTTAGTTGCAGGGAACACGTACACGAGTTCGTGCTGGAAAATCGCTAACGTCTGCAGTTCACAGTTGAACGCATTACGATGTCAGGATTGACGGCAAGTTTTAATGTTTTGATCAGATTGTTTTTTTCCGTAAATTGGACTTGGTGGCGTGTTTTCTTGCCAAATAGTGAAGTGAAAAGTGAAGAATCCCTAACATATACCATAGCTACTTCCGAGTCTGTCTCATTTTGAAGAGCGTTGAGCTCCTGCCTGGATAAGGCGTCAGCGACAAAGTTCTCTTTCCCTGGCTTATAATGCAATTTAGATCTATGTTCTTCGATAAACGCCTGCGTCTGACACTGAGAACGTTAGCGGCTGGTGGTCTGTGTAAATGTGCAATCCTCTAGTACCATAAAAGTAATTTTCAACTTTTACAGGGCCCACACGATGGCCAACAACTCTCTTTTGCTTGTAGCATAATGCGATTCGCATGCTTTCAACGCTCGAGAGATCATTGTTATCGGTCTCCCCCTTGGGACAGAACTGCACCAATGCCACTGGCAGAAGCGTCGGTTGTCAAATCGAAAGGCTTCTTAAAGTCGAGATACATGAGCAGGACATCTTCAGATGCTAATAATAAAGTGCCATTTTCGACTTCCAGCACGTTTGTCAAGGGTCTTGCTATAGAAGCGAAATCTTTGGTAAATACTCTATAATAGCTGGCTAGTCCCAGGAAAGATCTTAGGGCGTATGAATTTTTTGGTTCAGCATACTTTTAGATTGCTTTAACCTTTTTAGGGTCTGTTGTTGCTCTATTACGGGTAGCAATAAAGCCTAAATATTCAACGCTTTCTTTAAAAAATTTCGTCTTTTCTTTTGCTACTCTCATGTTAGCTTCACCAAACCGCTTAAGTACCATATCACTATGGCGGACGTGATCGGCGGCGCTTTCGGTAAATATTATTACGTCATCTACATAGACGTAGCATATTTTCCCAATCTGTTCCTGTAGGACATCGTCGATTGCTCTTTGAAAAATGCTTCCCGCATTTTTTAAGCCGAAGGGCAATCGACAGAATTCGTATTTACCGCCGTTTACTCAGAAGGATGTCTTCTTTCGATCATTTTCAGCCAAGTATATCTGGTGGGCTACCCAGATTTGAGATCTAGCGTGGTGAAAAAATTGGCATAACGGCCAGCGACTGTTTTTTCGTTCAGCTTCCTGAAGTCAATAACAAGTCACTTATTCCTGTTGCCGTTACTGTCTAATTCTTTTTTATCAACGACCCAAGCTGGGCTTAATATTTATTCACGAAGTCTGCCACACCCGCTGGGTAGCGGTAGAGTCGTGAGAACACTGCTTGCTTGTCCTCAGTCCGAATTGTAGCTACAACGGACGTATTAAAAGGTAAAGTACCATGGAACATTTTTTTTGATATCACTGGGCCCATGAATAGAGTTCGCAGTGAATGGGGTATCGACAGGTGTTACGTTTTTTTAACTCCTTTACGGGTTTATAACTTAGTCTTTTGCCACCCCAGTATCGATAAGGATTCTTATTGTTTTGCCAGCCAATTGCCGTTCGACATACGGCAATCGGGAGCGTTCCCCTCAAAAATTTAGCAAGTCACTGTCTGTTCTGTTCTGTTAAATTGTCTTCCTCATCTAATTCAGCACGTACAGTTTCGGCCACATCTTCGTATTCTTCCTTATCTTTGATGGGAGCTTGCTGGGTAATATTATTCACTCGCTCTGACGTGTTTTGTCTTTTCTGAGTCTCACCCTGTTGCCTGAATCTAGATGTCGAGGGATCGATATCCATAGGCTGCACTTGACTCCTTGGTTGTGTCACTTGCCGGCTGTTTCATGTTCGGCCCCTTATTTTAGCCTCGATTTCCTACAAAATGTGGGTTCCTATCCTGGCCTCTTCCTTGTCTGGCCTAGGTGCGATTGCCTAACCTGTTACTGTCATTAGTATGACTCCTTTCCTCCACTACCTTGGCATATGATGCGGTAAACGTACTTCTTTCTATGATATTTTCAGCTTCCCTAGCCGCTGCTAAGGCGGGGGCAAATCCCTCGGTTTCGCTGGGATAACCAATGCTTTAAGAGACCTCTTGAGTCTTGCCATGAAGGAATGTAAGAGTTTTTTCTCCACCTCGTCGTAATAGTTCATTAAACTTAAATCCCCTTAAGCACGCGCAAGGTCGTTTTGTCCGCATATGTACAATCTCGCCTTGCTATTATGGCATCAAAATTCAGCACTGCATTGTGCGATGTAAGAATAGCCCTTGCTGGACCACTCATTTTATTTTTTAAAATTGACACCGCTTCGTAGTGCGCCTCACTTCCTGTGTATTGTAGCATGTTTTGGAATAATATATTAATAATATAAAGCAAGTGTATTTGCCTCTTAAGTAACATAACCACGCATGAGTGCATGGTGCTGGACAATTGCTGTGTCGGCAAATATAACACGCGCGGCCGCTCTAGCCCAAGATGAAATATGATACATCCTCACTCTTCCGCTGCGGCGGCATATTCCCATACATATTCTTATGTAAACATTCATACACTTATACATAAATATGTTTATACATAAGCATACCGCGCCTCTGCCTGCATTGCTAGCAGCGCAGCACGCGGTCTTAGCTTTAGTTAACAATTGTATTAGAATTAAGATTCATTCAATAAAGTGAACTCACAACCGAAAGATGTCTCCTGTGTCATTATTCTACAGTATCTTGTGAAAATTTCGTATGCATCTATGGCCGCCTGCCTCCACGATACGTAATCTTCGTGGTCTCCGTTAAATTGGGTACGGACTTAACTATGTCTAACTTCACTTCACACTTTATATTCGGGTTAATTGTTACCTTTTTTTTACACTTCCACTTGTGGTGATTCTACTCTTTAGGTACTTATTTGTTCTCTAACATTTTCAAGCTCTGCACGAAATTCTTTTTTTAACCTTCTCTCCTACTCGACGAGTACACTGTTAACTGCACCTGCGATTAATGCTTTTAGAACTTCTGGTTCCATTTCTGTATGATTATTTATTTCTGGTGCAAAGCCTGTCTCTAAATCGTCTTCACTATCGTATTCCACTTTTATCTTTCTATTGGCCCCACTCATGAGCAAAAATTAAGCTGTTCGTTACACTATTTGTTGCACTACTTGTTAAAAACCGTACTTGCATTCAGTTTATCAAAATCAAATGTGTCAAACCGCTCTCTTTTATTTTTAACTTTGTTTTCACTTTATTAATTTATTTAAATATTTTTTTTTTTTTTTTGTAAAGTATATAATAAATAGGAAATTTGTTTTAGATTTTTGTATCTTGGCCGAACATTCACTTACATGTTTTAGTTTAAGAATTTCTTATCTTAACGCAGAATGTGTTTTGCTGATTTTATCTTGTTGATATCTTCGCTGTCTACGGTTGTTGTCTTCTTTGTTTAAGGTTGTCGCTTTCGCTGTTTCAGGGTTGTTATCTTCTCTGTTTTAAGGTTGATGTCTTTACTGTTGAAGGTTCTTGTTTTCACTGTTTAGAGTTGCTGTCTTCGCTGTTTAGGGTTTTTGATTCCGTTGTTTATGTTTTTTGTTTTCTGTGGATATTTGCTCTTCGTAGCTTGATTTTATTTGCGTTTTTATATATTTTTTTTTTTTTTTACATAGGAAACTTTGGATATCTTCTTTTGAAATTTGATTCACTAGTTTTTTTCTTGTAAAGAAAAAAATGTTTGAATGTGTTTAATCGAACGATTTTATTTTTACAAATTATTTTATTTGAAACAATTTATTTGGATGTTTGTTCGATCGTAATTTTCCGGCGTCGCCGGAGCAAAGTATTTATTGATCACCTATGTGGTTCAAGCGTTAATACAGAACTAAACTAGAAGAATCAAAGTGAATCTTCAGCTATGAGCAAAAATTAAGGTGTTCGTTACACTATTTGTTGCACTATTTCTATTTAAAATACTAAAACTTATAGTAAGCAAAATATTGTTCATGCAGAGTTCTCGTGGTATGCAGGGCCGAGTCAGCATAATGCTACGACCAATCATGTGTTAATTTTAATGCTGTCTTATGTATGTGTGTACAGCTTCGATTATACGGTGGTCTTTATGTCATTTGATGGGGTTTTCAGTGTCCGGGAAATACTCTAGCTGCATAATATTAAGTGTATACGAGCATGTAATAGTTGTAATAAGGTTTGTGTGTTTCTCGCCATAATCGCTGTCTAAAGATCAAGAATATAGCCTTCACCTGGTAAACAATGGCAACAATAGCAGCTCAAAGATCTCTTAGTAGGAATTTATTGTAAAGTATAAAACGCTTTTTGTGTAAATCAAACATCGGTCTAAGTCTGTACAGAGGTAGAGTAATTTCGTACATTTGTTTATTTTAATTTTAAATTCCGAGGTCTTGTATCAAAAGGCCCAAGGAATACTGGCTAGAAAACTTCCTTTTTTTATCACTGTGGTTACTTCCTCCGCTTTGAGATTCGGTTGCTCAAATGAGGTTGTTGACGGATTTGGCTGGATGACCGTTTTTAGAAGAGCTCCAATGGTGGATGTTCTTTCATCTCTGTACGGGCCCATTTGCCAGTTATACATCTTATTGGATAAAGCGCTCATGCAGCAGATATATGTTGCTAGTAGAAGTAAGCTCCTCGATCTATCGCAGCTGAGCGTTTGCTTCTTCTAATGTTAGCGCCTATTCTAGAGTGCGTGTAGCTGTTCTCAGGAGATGTTTTGCTGCCGGTGACATTTGTAGTTCTCGTCTCCGGTGTACTTTGTCATTCTAGTCTGAGTCGTCTTTTTCCTGTTACTAGTAGTTAAATTAGTCGATTGATAACATTGTGTTATTCTTGGGTGCTGCCTATAGGTGGGGTGCTTCAACGACATCGACTCCAATGCGGGATGTCTTACAGTTTGGGAATTAGTTCAATGTGGGCGAATACAAATTTTTAAAACCTAAGACAGTTCGTTTTATAATTTGTTAGGCTGACTGGGTGCTCTAGCACTCATGGAAGAGTTAATAAAGTAAAAATTACTGTCCAATGGTCAGATGACAATATTGTTGTTGACTCTGCAGTTATTAGGTTACGCAACAGATGCAGCCGAGATTGTTTGGAGACTTAATACGGTTGTTTGCAAGTATTGTTGTGTTGTGTCCATATATTGTAGAGTGAGTGTTTAATGCGTTTCCTGATTAGTACAGCACTCCCACCATGAGCCTTATCAATTTTGATACTTTGGCACGCGTTCGCTTCACTTTCAAATAGTACTTTCTCTTTGTTGCTTCACTTTAAAACGGGTTACTTCACTTTGGCACTTCGACTATTATTAATTCTTCTGGTCCTTATAGTGTTGATCGAACAGGACGTGTGGTAGAATAACGTACCCTTGCCAGTACTTTTCCACGCGCCAATGTTTTTCCAACCCAGACTTTCCATCGCTTTCTCCTTTGGTCAGCTGCCTTTGCCGATCGCACCACATAGCTTGGCTGTTGTTATGCATTGTGAAATTCTTTTACTCATACGCCTCTTTTAAGCAATCCTGTATCCGGGTTTTCTCTGGCATCGCCACCATTTAACCTTATATACCAATCACAATGGTTCTCTTATATCTAATTTCCCGCCCTTACTAACCCTTTTAACTTATTATATATGAGATGTTTAAATAAGTTTTTGAGAATACCTCTTTTCAAATAAAATAAAATGAATCTATGTAAAAATATAAATAAATAACCTATAAATATATGAATTTATGAAAATATAACTGTATACATATAATTAACAATTAATCCCCCGACCGAATGCACAATGGCATACCCTTGGCTTCCCTTTAGCACCATACGCATGAGCTGACTTTCGGTTCTCTGAGCGACGCTGGCTTACGCACTTGTGCGTGGGTGTGTTTACTGTTTTTGTTTCTATGCACTCCCAACGTACATTAACACACTCTCAGTGACGTCACGCGAGCCAACCTGCTCTCATATGTTTTCTGTTTACTCTGCTGTTTACTTCTGCTGTTAGCTTTCTTCTCCGAACAGATGTAATTATGTTTGTCTGGGCCAGCCACCTTTACATGCATTGGTGTGGAATGTTGTGGAATGCTTTTAATCACGCTTTTGTATATTTGATTCAAACCTGTCTCAAAACCCGCTTTTCTATGGCATTTAAATTATATTGACAACTAATTATTTATGTTTTTGATACCTGTTATACATATTAAGTAACATTTATTAAGTATATCTGCGGGCTGGCGTACTTCTGTGTTATCATTGTGAGGCATATATATGTCAACTATATATCCCTCACACACGTCCAAAATCCTTGACGTCTTCAATGTTTCTAGTCCTTTCACCAGAGCTGTTATCTTAAACAACGCTCGCATGTTGATCCTACCCTCCAGACCTCACAGACCTTAAATGACTTTTTTTTCTAATTTGTTTTTAATGCTGACATCACCCAAATATATTGACAAAAGTTTTTCTCTTCTGGACACAAACCCTTGCAGCGTATACTCTATCGAAAAAAGGATGTGAACTTTCATAATTACAAACTCCAACCATCACTTTTGGGTCAACTGCACCCGCTTCTTGGCCATTCGAGTCCTACTACACCTACAACAAAATTTAACGAAAGCAAGCTAAATTAAACAGCATTATAAGAACGTAGCAAGTACAAGACGTTCTAGCAGGCTCCCACACTAAAGAGGAAGCCCTTCGTGCAATCAAAGATCTCCAAGAGGCCGTAAACTCCGCTGGTTACCCTCTGCGACAGTACACGTCGAATGACAAAGATGTGCTGCAAGCAATCCCTTGAGATCATCTTGTCAACAAAGATTTTCTGGACTTGAAAGACGCCAGTACGCCGAAAACAATAGGCATCATCTGTAAGGCTAAACAGGATAACTTCTTGTTTGTGACCAGCAAGCCGGCGCTGAAAGCATCCACATAGCTAAGCTATTCAATCCTGAACGAAGGCTAGCTCCGTTCGTCAGAAAAGGAATAATATTCATGCAGCAGATTTAATTGACCGAACTCAACTTGGATAATCCTCTGCCGCCACCACTACTCCAAGAATGGCGCAAATCCCAGCGTACCTATGGTGCAGCGCTCTACGTATACTTGAAGTATCAAGTCCATGAGCGTCCATTTCAATTCAGCTTGCACAAAAAAGGGAATAACAGGAGGAAATCCGATGTCTGCACAAGAAGCACCCCATTCTTATGTCAGCTCACTTGCGAATTTGCATCCCTTCATTGACCAGCACGGTGTCCTTCGCGCTTGCGGTCAGCTAAGTGCATCCGTCACTCAATACTTCTTTCGTACGGCGCTCATCTGACTCGGCTCCTCAACCGGTTTACACACCAGGCTACGTTGCATGGAGGCAACTAACTAATACTGCGTATTGAGAATGCGTCTGGTCATCTGTGGATCATGAGAGTCACCAAAAATAAAAAATAAACCAATCGAATACTCCTTATTGTTTAATGGAATAATTTCATATATCGTTGCTGAAATCTTTAAATTTCATTTTTCTTCAAATTCATTTCTTTTATTTGTGTTTCTTTTACACTCACGTCCGCCCTCTCTGCTTACCAAACTTATTCTAGCTAAACGCCGTCGCAGAGGCTGCAGTTAAGCCCAAAGAGAAGACGCAAAGGGAGCAACTTTACATTACATTTCTGATAAAGGGTCAGGGCCGAACTTACACCGCAACAGTCCGCTTTTTACGTGATAAGTTCTGGATTCCCAAAGTAAAGAACGCAGTGAACGCTTACTTTGACAATGGAAAAATATTTGTTGGAGCATTCAAGACCTTAGACAAGAGCATGTCACGAGTTCCTTTGAGCATCAGATCCTATCCTGGCATTTTATTCCTCCGAGCGCTCTACACATGGGACAGCTTGTTCTACAAGTCCACCTCTAATGTGTTGTACACGTTTGAAGAGCTCTCGACCATGCTGCGTCCAATAGAGGCGTGTCGAAATTCACAAAATGTATATCCTATGAGCAAGCACCCTGCCGATGTCCTGGGCATTTCCTTGAAGGAGGACCCCTGTTGGACATCGGCGACTTGTTCTTAAAGTCAACCGCCAAATTTCGTATACCTTTGAAGAGCTCTCGACCCTGCTGTGTCCGATAGAGGCGCTTCTGAGTTTACAAAATATCTGTCCCATGAGCAAGGTCCCTGCCGATCTCCTAGGCATTTCCTTGTAGGAAAAACATAGAAATCACCGCTACCCCTTGCGTCACTTTCACTTAATATCCTCCGCACGGATGTTTTCAAGCACCAAGTTCTTTAGCTGAAATTTGTCAATTTGTCCTTTTTGTACCGCCAAGAAACCTTGGCCTTCATAAGCACATTATAATTATAAATACGGTTCAGTGTGCGCGTTCATTTTATTTAGCATTTTGCTTTACAAAGATTTTCTACTTAGAGCATCGATCGCGCCACTACATTAAACATGTATCTAATATTATTTTGGTTAGAGTATTACCCGGATATTGAATATCACCTAGCGTGACTTCAGTAAGAGTATCACCCAGACACTGTAACTCATTCCAAATGTCATGACGTCAACTGTACCACTGTAACCAGCAGATACATTAATTTACCTTACAGTAGTTTTCTGATAATTTATTTTTAATATTAGTTCCGCTTAAAGTTATCTTGACAAAGAATAATATTAACATAAACTGAGTCGGTACATACACATTCAGTACAATTTCAGTCAGAGTGTTACCTTCGTACTTACTTGGCCGTCTACTGCTGTAGTCACCTCGATAACTCGTTTTTTTATCCACACGTTGCGACTTAGGGATTCATTGACTACTTATACGATGTCTCTCTTTTCGATAGGCTTGACCTTTTTATGCCATTTGTTACTCCGAGTGATGTTAGGTAGCACCTTTTTGACCCATCGATTCCAGAACTGGCGCAAAATCCATTTGTAACCGATCTTGTCAGCGTCGCGAAACGGTTTTTCGCCACTAGATGGCCCAAGGAGTACGTGATTCGGCGTTATAGCTTCTTGGTCCTCGTGATCGTTGATCGAGCGATACATGTGTCAACGGTCTACAGTTGACCGTTATTTACAGCTCCATCATTGCAGTGCGGAATACATTTTTGAATAGGGGCGTGTGTAAATTTACGACCTACCTCTCCCCCATGAGCGAAGACCCTGCAAATCTCATGTATTTGAGTCCTGGTCATTTGCTTGGCCATCGCGGAGCCAGAAATCACAGAAAAACCTATATCCTTGGTCCGTCATTTCCACCCCATCATTCCAGTGTGAAGGCTTTTGTTGTTAAACTTTTGATTTGAAATTATGCGATACAATACGCATTTGATAGGGCGACGATTCCTCGCTTTGCTAATTGTTAATGCATCTTAGAATCTTCTAGTTAAAGCTTCTCCCTCCGAACAGCATCAGGTCCCCGGATATTGGTGCCGCTGTCACTGTAGACTTCGTTCGGTGTTCCGTAACGTGCTATGTGACGACGCAACCAATATTAGAGATGGGTTTATTGTGAAACTATACATGATCTTGTTGCTTATTGCTCGCATGGTGAGGCAATTTATCATTCCCCATCGATTTAACGCAATCCGTCATCTGTGACAGTGAGCTGTCCAAAACAGTCAACGCATAGCAACGGTGACATCAGTGGTGGAAGAGGTCGGGCACTCTATAGTTTACATCGTGGGCAGCGTCGGCGTATATTTTCAAGGAGAGGTCTTTATAATGAAATGTTTGTGTCTCAACTCATTAAAGCGGCTTGTATGGTCGCTCATGTACAGCACTCTGTGCTCATCAATGTAGAGTTTTTTCCTTTTCTCAATAGCTACATGTTGCATGTTAAGATATAGGAATATTTCTGCTGACACTTACTGCTCTCTACTTGCAGAGCTATATCCGCACTTGATTTTCAAATCATATGGGTCAGCTTCTCTTTGTAGACAAACCAAACGTCGACAGCTCCGCTACTCGTTGTGTGAAGTCGTGTGAAGAAAACGGGGACGAAGTTCCTCGGCAACTGCGTCATCTTTGGCGATCCAGGCCTTGTTGCCGGCGGATTTAAGAAACTTGCTTATACGCCACAGACAATTGCAATCTGCTGAAAAACTTTTGTCTCAATTGATTTTTGACCGCTACACTTGCTGGAGAAGAATTTTGAGGTACAGCATGATGTATGTAAGATACCACGACCATTAGATTATTTTTTTTGGTATGCACAACATTGCATTGCGCTTAAGACGCATGAACTTTAAGCCATACGTGAATACATCGTGATCTGGATTCAATTGCATGCTCAATATGTTCTTGTAGATGTTGAAGTCCTCTCTGCTGAAGAATTTATTTTTTCTTGGGTTGTGGTCTCGTTATGTTTAAAAAAGACTTCTTTCGTATTTTAGCATCATTTATGCATGTGGAAACTTCCACGAGCATGTACTTTTTGAATGTCTTTGGCTAGAGCTACAGCTACCCCTGCTGTGTGACAAGAATTGATGTAGTCGTCCATTTAATGGTACTTGCTGGCTCTTAATGCAGATGGAAACTCTCCTTCATGTTTTGTTCATGTTAGCGTTCATGTCACGTATTTAATGCGTTAGCACTTTTAGTTTAAATACTTCCACGGTATCTATCCTCCTGTTGAGCCACATGAACCGTTGTGCTTTAGCGTCTTTCTCCCGTACCTTAATACTATGAAACATTTCAGAGATGTTTCCAATTATCCCGACCGCTCTCATTCTAAAGTTGTTCATTTTTTGGAACAGGGGTATGATAAGATCGGTCCCTTTCATTAGAAAATCGATTAAAGCTATTCCCGATGATTTGGTTGTGGCGTTCCACAATAACCTCACTCTATCGGGCTTGTGTGAATTACATTCAGTGAATATGGGCAGATACCATACATCATCTTGTTTCTGTAGCAATTCCAACTCTTTTCTGGAATGGAAGCGCCCTTTGTGCCCTTTATGTACTGGTGACATAAGTGGTAAGTCTTTATGGCATTCCACCTCTCTTGTGATCTCCTAGTCAAATCACACTTTATGACTCTCTGGTTGATTTCTTGCTGTCGGTTTCCAGGATTATATTAGGCGTAGATACTCAACAGCCAGGCCCAGCTAACCAATCTGCTAGGCTCCTCAAATTTGGAGAATTTATTGGTTATGAATGTTGAGCATCATTTCAGGTTCCCACTTGTGTTGGATTGTTCAGACGCGCGTTTTACTTGCTTGCCTTTATTGTAGAACCAGCTATTTGTGCTAAATTAATTAGGGGTTCATGTTTGCCCTTTGGCAATCGGCACACTTGCTTTCAAGTATCTGTGCGAACGAAGAGGGTTCTCGTCGTTGACGTATCAGGCAATTCTAGTGCAGGTTCCATAGTAGCTGAAGAACAAAGGTCAGTCCTTGGGGTTTTCATTAAAAATTGGCAGGTCCCTTGGCATAGACTGACGAGTAACTTTTTGTTACTGCGTTATGCCGGTGGCGTTGCATGGCACAGTCTGGCCTCTGGTACTTGTTGCTTGTGGTGTACTGCTACCACCAGGATCCACTATGGATATTTGTCCGCTAACTTCAGTAGTCAGCACGTTATAGCCTGTCGCTTCTCCACCTGACTACAGGCTCAAGTGTTCTCTTTCAATTCACATTTCCTAATTTAAATGTTGTAGAAGCAGTTGATGATGAGATTCCTCTTCCACGTGTTGGTTGACTATCTCAGGCTGACTATCTCTGACACGTATTTCGATTTCAGCATATTCTGACAAAGGTTTGAAAGTACGGTTATCTTTATAAAGGACGGCCTCTGGCCACGGCTCAGTAAAATTCACATGGCGCACATCGATGCGCTAGTAATGGCACTGCTGTCCGTTCCATAGCAGTGAAATTGGGCTTCACACTTGGACCATTTTCTTGTTGTCGGGAACGCTACACAGCCCCAGCTATTAATGAAAGTCATCTCTTTTGAGTAATTTCTGCAGTAACAGCAGCTGTAATGTATTTCTTTTTTGATGGATTCCCTAGACGCTGTATACGAAGAACTTCAATTATGTTTCTTTGTAGAACACAGCTTGTGCAAAACGAAGTCTTTTGTTCGTGTGTGCAGCTGTACTTGCTTTTAACTTTAAAGTGGGTCGAAGGTGATTTATTTGCGGGCAACAATTATTATCCCAAATTTCATACCCACAAAATACCACGATCACTACGTGTTCCCATGTATTTTATTTTCCTTCGGTTAGAGTATTACCCGGACTCCGAATAATATTAAATAATGCTAAGTCGTCACATGTATACTCAAAATGATTTTACTTGAAGGCTTCCCGGACACTGAAGTTCACACCCAATGGCATTTTGACCACTGTATGATCAAAACTATATTCTACATAGGAGAATATCAAGATTAGTACATGTTCGTATACATCTAATATTTCTTCGGTTGGAGTATTACCCGGACACCAAAAAATATTAAACTATTTCAGTACTGCGTAAGCATTATTACACTGTATAGATAGTCAAGTAAGTATTCCTAGTTGTTAATTAGAAATAAAAATAAATTTGTGACTAGGCGTGTCTGCAGCGACTGCGAGCCCTATTATTTTTGGGGTTTATTTAACTGCCGCTGTCAAAGAACTCAGCTTGATTTGATTGCTGTGCACATAATTAATTTTATAAAAGTTTATGATAAAGTCGATATATTTTGCTGATAAATAATAAATAAAATATTAAAACATAATTCTACAAACTTTTATTTACTAGCTGATTTGAGTGTGATTAACAGAAGTTTGAAAGTCTACCATCTACTAACTCGAATCCGTTATTTCGAAAAAATTGGTGAATTCGAATACCTATGAAAGAAAGAATGGTGACTCTGAGTATACACTTTATATCTTGGCGTTTTACACTGCGATACTTTATGACCTAAATAAAGACAATTGATGACCCAAATAAAGACTAATTGTCTTTGCAAGAGTTAAACGCTTTAAAACAGCATTCTAAACGACTTATAGTTGACTATTCCGTGGTCAACGAAAGTTTGATCCTTCTGAGCAAGGAATTACTTTTAAAGATATTGAAATATTCAAAGAATTCTTCGTAGAATCCCATTCTGGTGTACGCTTTTTGCATTTTTCGCCGAGCGCCTCTCACTTTTTTGTTGTGCCTAACTTCTATTATGGGTCAAAACTTGCTAATTGTAGATTATTGCCGCATACAAGTCAGCCAGGAGCACCGCTCTACACAGTTCGATTCGAGTGCCGTAGAATTTCGCTTGCTTTCCGGTGCCTCTATTATTCGAATAGCCAAGAGGGGACGCAGTTAACTCCAAGGGTGTCGGCTTGGAAATCGTTATCCTAAAGCGTCCTGTTCTCGATAGAGGAGGCGCTGGAAGGGAGGCTCTAAAAAAACCAAGATTTGTCGATGCGTTTATATTATTAAAAACAAATTGCTTCATTCCTGAGGAATTGCGCCATGGAGATTAGTCTGGAGTGCCCGAGAACACAGATTTCTGAATCGTTGAACGGTAGAGAACTTCATACTTGCCGTCTTTTTTGCGGAAATACAGCTAACACCTCTTATCTACTCATTTCTAGTTTTGCTGGAAGCTGATTAAATTGGCGTTGGTAGGTGCGACAATCAATTAAGAAACTCTCTTGTTAGTGATGGATTGTTCCCATAATGCAATTGTGGCGTCGGGCAGCTTGGAGGTACAAAGTACCACCAGCAAGACGTGCCAGTTCGCATAGCTGACTTCAAACACCCTTGGATGGTAGTTTGCTCATTCAAGTCCACACAGGTCGCACGGACAACCTTAGGAAGGTTAAAGAGAATCTTCGTCTGACTGGCAACGAGCTGACACTTGTTTTTAAACCGAGCTTAAAAATTCTCGCATGCAGCGTGGAAACCATCATTGGTGAGAGCTAGGCACGACTTTCCTCTCTCCCATCAGCCGTAAGGGCTTGCCTATATGCCATGTACTCGGACTCAATTCTACTCCAAAGGACCTTCGTTTGCTCTAAGTGCATTTTTAACGAGAAAAACGGTACGTCCCTCTCGATGGAGCCCATTGTGTTGACCTTGAAGATGCTCTGCCTGTCGCAAACGATAATGTGGTGGAGGAACCAGACTGACTCCGTTTGACGGTCTGTATCGCGCGGGACCTTTGATTTTTCAGGCGGTTTGAAGGGCGATGCGGAACGGCGAGGCACTGTAATGGTCGTAATGGTCAATGAATATTTGAAACGAGTGGACTGTGTTTTTGGAGGAATAAGTGTAGACAAGATATATCGGTTAAATGAATAAAATTGATAATAAATAACTAAATAAAGCTATTTGAATGAATTAAATTAAGTTTGTAAAATATATGGAAAGAAAAAATAAAATAATAATTATTGTGTTGATGCAGGTTAGAATCATGAATCGATTTTTCGACTTACAGTTTTGCTTTTTTTATTTAACTTAATGAATTTTATTTTTCCAGTGAACGGCGAAAATACTTCTTCTAAGATCTAGCAGGACATAAAGTGTATCTGTAATTGAAATTACTCAGAATTTAATTACATACCAAATTTAAGATCTGTTTAAAGTTTTTTTTTATAATTCTAATACTGGGATAAAAAAAAGCTACACAAACGGTTTATTTTTTCTTAAATTAAAATATTTATTTTAGATTTTTACAACGCCGCTTGAATTAGCTACCGATTGAATAAATATGTCGGTACCTAGGGAACAGCACGTGGAGGCTTCTGAAAAAATCATTTGGGTAGGTAAGGTAAACTATTGGAAACTTTCAAGTCGACTTGAACTACCACATTAAAGTCGGTTTCTTTTTCCCCGTATTTTGTAAATTAGTATAATACATATATATCTAATACACATAAAACATAAACCCTCACCTAATATATGCGCAGTTACATGTCTTTAATACTAACGGATAGTCCCCTATGATAACTATATATTGTGTCAAATGTAGGCGCACTGGCTCCACTGCTGGAAATGTTTGAAAACACCCAGTCAATATTGGTATTTCCATTTTTGGTGAACGCATTCAAATCTAAAAGAGAATTTATTTTTTTTGAAAACTTCGAAACTGATGTGACCAAGCACTTTTTAAAAGCTTCGCCCCAATGAAGGGGATATATATATATTCATTTGTTTGTTATTATTTTTAGTCTTATATTTATTTGTTAAACTAGTTCCCCAGCAGAGCATCTCTAAATCAGACTACCGCCAATACACGCACACACACATACCAAAAAGCAAGCAATGCAACGGGACTTACCCAAAGAGTCGCCAGTTGCTACTGGGCAGTTTCTATTTCCTCTTACATACATATATACGCATGTCACGCCATATAGGTATATATGCATGTTTCTATTTTTCTATACATAGATATGTACGCTAGTCACGCCATATATATATGTATGTAGCAATAGGAATTGCAACAAGACCTGTAAACGAAGGCGACAGAGTTATTGCGCAGTTTCTTTTGTTTAGAAACTTCTAGACACCTAAGCTACGCATGTTTTTCGACGACTGCATCGTCGCCCAAATGCGGTGGCAATTTTTGATTGGTCATATTGAGGAGACCAAACGCATGATCCATACTCCAGAATAGGACGGACCAGTGAAATAAAAAGGGTTTTAGTTGTGTAAAACCAAGAACACTCATGGCTTTACTGACTGTAATGGAAATGTGTCGAGTGAAACTTAATTTGTGGTCCATGAGAACACCCAAATCATTCATCTCGTTCAGACGTTTTAAAGGAGTATTATTAAGATAATACGTAACTGATTGAAAGTTAGTTCTATGAAATGACATGACATTGCATTTCGAAACGTTTAGATTTAATATGTTAATTTTACACCAAGTCTGCAAGTTATTCAGATCTGCCTGGAGCAAAAGGGGAGACTCTGAGTCTTTAAAACTAAGACAAAGTTTAACATCGTCAGCGTACAAAGGGACACGAGAATGAGTTACTACTGAAGGTAGGTCATTTATAAATAGGGTAAAAAGTAACGGTCCTAACTTAAAGAGGAATTTTCGGCACAAGAGCTACCTAAATTCGACACTGTAAAAGCTTTCGCCTACCTAGTAGACTTCATCGTTGTAGGCAGCACACTGGAAGAACACATGACGCATCTACGAGAAGTTTTTCGCAGGCTACGAGAAGCTAACTTCCGTATAAACCAACCAAACTGCAGGATCTTCAAGCGCAGGATACAATTCCTCGGACATATTATCAGTGAACAAGGGATTCATACTGATCCTGAAAAAGTAGCCGCAGTACGCGAGCTATCACCCCCTACCAATGTACGCCAACTGCGCCGATGCCTAGGCATCGCCTCCTGGTATCGCCGCTTCGTTCCAGAGTTCTCCCACGTCGTTCAGCCTATCACTAAATTGCTGAAAAAGAATGCCAAGTGGAATTGGGATCTTGAACAACAATCGCCATTTGAAGAGCTGAAATCCCGACTAACTTCTGCTCCCAAATTAGCTTGTCCTGATTTTAATTCCAAGTTCTATCTACAGACCGATGCCAGTGATTATGGATTGGGTGCAGTCTTGACCCAATATCAAGAAGGTACAGAACGAGTAATAGCGTATGCCAGTCGGGCAATATGCAAGATGCGCTGCTATTTAGAAGGCTACCGATTCGAAGTTATCACGGATCATCAGGCCCTGAAATGGCTCAACTCCATAGATAATCCAACAGGACGCATCGCTCGTTGGGCACTCGAACTACAACAACACGAGTTCGACATCCAGTACCGCCGAGGGAAGCTTAACATAGTAGCAGACGCCCTTAGATGTGTTAAACAGCATACAGGATACCCTGCCAAAGTGTACATGGTGGCGTAAAATCAAACGCCAAATCGATGAACAACCTGACCAGTTTCCCAACTATTGATACGAAGGTGATCAACTCTACCGCAGGAGAGATCACCAACCAGAAGAAGATGACCCCATTCCATGGAAGCTATGTGTACCAAAGAAAAACCGAGAACGAGTACTACAGGAATGCCACAATGAACCCACAGCAGGGAATTTAGGAATCAGGAAAACGATAATCAGAACAGCCCAGAAATACTATTGGCCTGGATTCTTCCGTGAAGTCACACGTCATGTTCGCAGCTGCCTTCAATGCCAACGATACAAAGTAGATCAAACAAAACCAGCAGGAAAGATGTTCACACGCCAAGTCAAGGAACCATTTAGCATAGTATGCACGGATTTTGTCGGCCTTCTACCCCGGTCGAAACAAGGTAACACAGTCTTGTTAGTCTTTCTAGATGCCTACAGTAGATGGGTGGAGCTCGTACCTCTGCGTAAAGCTACCACTACTGCATTGGAAAAGGCTTTCCGAGAAAGGATCATCGGACGATTCGTACCCTCGTCTGCGACAATGGAACGCAGTTTACCAGTAAATCATTCAGAGAACTTTGTCAACGAACTGGAGTGGAACATCAGTACACCGCACCGTATACACTACGTCAGAACCCCACCGAAAGTGCTAATCGAACTATCAAGACGATGATAGCTCAATACCTAGGAGAAGACCAGAGGAATTGGGACCAACTACTCCCCGAATTTACATTAGCTATTAACTCAAGCGTATTATTCTACAGGATTCACTCCAGCCTTTCTAGTGTTAGGCAGAGACCCACGTATTCCCGGAGCATTATACGATGAAGCTACCCCTGTCCCCTAAGGGGGGACCTCTTCAACGTAAGCCGAGGGCGTTCTGCACTAACCAGGCAAGAGAAATCATGAGCAATGTTCGTTGGTAATTTAAGTTAGTATGTAATTTTATTTTAAAGAAATTCCCCTTTGTAAACCACACTGATAAGGTTTTTTTTTTTTTTTTAATTCGTATATTTAAGGTAAATTTAAAACTTAACAAAACAATTTTTAATTAAAGAGGACTAGATAATATAGGTGATAAAACAGAGAGAAAAATAAGGAACAATGATAGATAGTGAGTAGTGTGGTGCCGTAGGAGACCTGCGGGACTAACGGGGGTTATTGCTTCACAGGACTATGGCGGGCTGTTCATGCCCCTCCTGAGATACGTGCCCTTTCCAGAACACGAAGCTCCTTTATTACGCTTGAAGCATAAGTGCAGACGGCTGACCAGATTTCTGGCTTTGACTTTTTCGCCCACCGCAGTTTCCATATTTTGGCGCTCTACGTCGAACCTCGGGCATTGAAAGACTATGTGTTCCGAGTCCTCAATAACTCCGATTAGGCACATAGTGCACTCAGGGCTGTTTTCATGGCCAAAGCGCTGCAAGTATGATCTGAAACATCCATGACCGCTTATTATTTGTGTCAGCTCAAATGTTACTTCTCCATGACGCCTGTTTAGCCATTCGCCTATATCAGGAATGAGCCTATATGTCCACCTGCCTTTTGAAGAACTGTCCCATCGGGCCTGCCACTTCTCTAAGCTAGTTCTTCTGGCTTCTTCCTTCGCTGCTTTTTTTGCTTCTGGTGTCCACTCGTTGCTCTGTCTCTTGGAAAAAATGTCTGAGACCTCCCGGGCCACAAGATCAATTGGCTAGCACCAGTGCGGCGTCATCAGAGAAAGTTCTGAAACCACGGCAGACTCGCAGAGCGCCCAGCCGGTAAGTTGCCTCTATGCCTTTTCTATATGTCTTGCTTTTCAGCCCAAACCGGGGCGACGTACAAAATGGTCGACTTAAGCACGTTCATTAAAAGTAAACGTTGGCCTTGTCTGGGACCTCTTGACCACAGATGCTACCGTCTTCGCTTCCGCATCGTGGAGATGCTTAGCCACAACAACAAGTGCTACGTCGTCAGCGAAGCCAATTATTTTTGTATCGGGAGGAAGCAGTAGCCGCAGAATGCCGTCATACATAATATTCCATAGGAGGGGACCAAGTACTGAGCCCTGCGGAACTCCTCCTTGTATTTTGTAAATACGTGTGCCGTTCTGGGTATTGTATCGAAGAATTCGATTTCTAAAGTATTCTTCAACCGTATGAACAAGATGTTCGGGCACTTGGAACGTATTTTGGGCGTCAAGTATACGACTCCAGTTGGCTGTGTTAAATGCGTTTTTAACATCTAGCGTTTTTCCAACGTTGGCCCTCAATGGCTTTAGCGGCAATGTCTACAACTATTTGTAGTGCATCGATTGTTGATTTACCTTTACGAAAATCAAATTGCATTGGAGACAGGTCTCCTGCATGTTTGATAGTGGTCTCTTAGCGTGTGACTAGCAGCTTTTCCAGTATTTTTCCAAGCGAGTTTAAAGGACAAATAGGTCTATAAGCCGATGGGTCTTCTGCAGACTTACCAGGTTTTGGTAGTAATACAAGGTCTTAAACTTTCCAGCGACTGGGAAAAGAGCACTCAGAGATGCACTTGCTGAATACCTCAGCAAATTTATGCGCAGCAAGGCAAACAGCGAGTTTCAAAGCTTCGTTTGGTATTCCGTCTGGGCCTGGAGCTTTATTATCATTTATATTTGCAGCGGCTGTGATCAGTTCCTCAGGGCTAACTTGCGCTTCCTCTTCTGAAATTTGTTTGAAGACTCTCCTTAAGGGTACCGATGAAGTATTCGGAAAGAGCGTTTCCACAATATTTTTCATCTAAGCCTCGTCTGGGGTAGCAGGCTTATTTGCTTTAAGCTTTTCTGTTGCCATTTTGAAAGCTTTGCCCACCCATTTCCTCTTCCGAAATTTGTTTGAAGACTCTCCTTAAGGGTACCGATAAAGTATTCGGAAAGAGCGTTTCCACAATATTTTTCATCTGGGCCTCATCTGGGGTAGCAGGCTTATTTGCTTTAAGCTTTTTTGTTGCCATTTTGAAAGCTTTGCCCCAGATGTCATTTTTCGCAGCATCACAAAGATCTAAAAAGCATTTATGTTTGCTCTCTTTTATGGCATTCTTCAGATCTCGTCTCCTGTGTGAGTACTCCAGCTGAAGCGTGGAGAAGATTTCCGTACCCCGTGCTCTTTGATATCTTCTCCTAGTTTTAAGGCATTTTCTCCTCAACTCCGCTATATCCGCATTCCACCAGTAAACTGAGTGTTGACGCCGACTGTGACTCCTGCTGATCTCCATGCTGGCGTCGCAAGCTGCTACCATTGCTTCCGAAATTTGCTTGGCATAATTTTTCGCGTCACCACTCAGAGGTGGGATAACGAGGGCCGAATTAAAGGCGGATGGATTGAGAGTATCAATTTTATACAGGCTACATCTCTGCAGTCCTGCTGGTCTTTGAGTTGAGCAGTTGCCTACAGTACAAATGATGGCAGAGTGATCGATCGCCGTATAGTGCTTGCAAATTGGCCATTGGTAGAAAAAATTAACTGCCGGCTTGCAAATGTGACATCAATTACAGAACCGTATCCAGCTCTGTGAAAAGTATGCTCGGATCCAGTGTTAAGCACGGTGATGTCTAGAGCAGCGAAAGCCTCCATTAGAGCGCGGCCTCTGGTATTTGTTTGGCTACTGCCCCATTCCTCCGACCAGGCATTAAAATCGCCAGCGATTATAATTTTTCTCTTATCTCTTGCATCAGTGGCCAGTTGATCGAGTATCTGTTCGAATTCTCGAATATGTAAACTTGGTGCCAAGTAGCAGCTATATATCCAAGTATCGCTGATTTTGACTCGCACAAAGCCATTTGAAGCATACTGCATTTGTGCATGTGGTAAATTTCTGCCACAGAGCCAAATTGCTGCCTTCCCAGCGTTGTCACAGAACCATGTATTTCCTACACGTCTTCCGTAGGGCTCGCTCAGAATCGCTATGTCAACATTTAGTTCTATAACAGTTTGCTCCAGTATATCTTGCGCCGTTGGACATTTGTTTAAGTTGAGTTGGAGTATCTTCATATTTGACTTTAATTTCTCCGTTCTTCGCCTCTATTCACCAGTGGGCAGTTTCTACTGCCTGCGTAGTGTTTGGTGTCTGTGCGATTTTCAGCTGCACAATTGAAACAATTTGGCTCATTTTTGCACTCAGCGGCTTTGTGGCATGTTTGTCCGCATTTTAGACACCAATTAGTGCGATCAATTGTGCTAGTGCAATCGACTGCTACGTGCCCTTGCCTTTCTTTCATACGGCAGCTGGACCATCCAATTTTAAGTCTCTTTTTCTGGAGGAGCATCAATGCGGTTTCCCGCGGCATGCTCAGAATTGCCATCAGTGTGTCGCCATACGTCGGTCGGAGGCTCTTGATGTTCACCTGAGTAGATTTGTTTTCCAACTCAGTTTCGATAGCCGCACGTACATCTGAGACAGTGGCCAGGCAGTCGAGGTCTCGCAGCTCAAGGTTTCGTCGCCAATTGCTCTGACGTTCGCTAGTTGACCCAAAACTTGGCTGATCTCGCTCTTGAGTATTTGGCTGCTGCCTCCGTTCACCAAAGTTCACCTTTGGCTGTTTTTCTGGCACGCTTGACCTTGTCTCGAACTCCATTTAATTTGCCATCATCTCTTCTTGTAACCATGCCAAGAATCTGGGCGTAAGACAGGCCCTTTTGCGCCTTTATTGGGATGGCTTCCGATCGGCCTTTTCGCTCTCTCTGCTTTATTTGACGTTTGTTTGTCACCTTTTGCTACTTGGGCACAGCTTCGCACGGAATCCCTGTCGGTTCAGAATTATGCTGAGAGTCGGAACTTCGTTGCTTTAATTGGGCTGCATACGATGTCTTAGAATGAGCACCATTTCGTGGCCGCTTAGCTGGTGTTTTCCGCTGTGCTGCCTCCTCTTCTCTATGCCGTTTGGGAGTATCGCAAAGGTTAATGCTGTCTGCAATGGTTTTCGCGTTAGGGTTACCTTTAGTTTTAACCTCTGGAGTGGTGTGCGTCGCTGTGCTACTATTATTCTTAGCTTTTGGGATGTCACCCGCCAGCAGTTTAAGAGAAAGCATTTCATGAAGCTCCTTCATGCGACCAATAGCCTGTTGGGTGCTCATGTTAATGTGGCGCACCGGTGGTTTGCCATCTTCTTTCTTATTAAAGGTATTCACCATTTCAAGTATTAGTCTGCCCAGCTCATCTAATTCAGGGATTTCCGTATCAAAGGGAAATTTTGAAGCTCGTTGCGCTTCCTCCGGGCCCTCTCTATCTGCTGGTTTTGTTGGCGCCATCGGGACTCTCTCAGCCTCGAGCGCCTGCCAAAGATCGCCTCCTCTGCTCCTTTGTCGGCATTCGCACCAACAAGACGGTGCAGCTGGTCCGTAAAAACCACAAATTTCTCCATATATTGGTAGTTGTATTGATACTCCAATTTAAATTCAATTCAAAATTAACTGCCTTAAAATTATGACGGTTAGTAATTTGAATTTAAATTTGAAACTGAAAAGTGAAGAAGAAGAAGAAACCCCCAGTGGCGCCACCTACCGGGCTTGGGGGACCCACGATGATTTTTTCCGTTGATCAACACTGGCTTCGTCAGCTGTCCGGTGGCGGTAAAAAGAAGAACTTTCTTACAGCAACCAGAACTGGAGTTAATCGGAGAAAAGTTTTTGTTTTTGTTTTTTAATTACGCACTCACACAGACAGACATCCGAGAGAGGCGCGAAAAGGAAGATCGGTGCCCCAACCCCCGCTTCTCCAGAACCTGGGCGGTCCAAATCCAGGAAGAAGTGGTTTTCTGACAGTGACCAGGCAGTTGAGGAGTCCAAAACAGTGCAGGTGTGTGTTTAGTACCCAAAGGTGTTTTCTAAGCAGAATTTTATGTTTTTCCAGATACGCAGGCCACGCAACTTGTGGCAAAATCGGTGGAGCGATTTAAAACACGACTTTCACTCTTCACTTCAAATATCTCAATCCCCCACACTGATAGGGAAATAGGATATCACCGTTAGGGTATCACAAATCAGAGTATTCAATGTATATTTTTCACAGCATCATGGCAAAGCCCCTCTACAGCGTCGATGAAATAGTCACCATTATCGAGCAGTTGGTGTCAAGCTGGGAGGCGGTGTTTGCCACCCAGCTTGACACCAACTGCTCGAGCCCACCCCCCACGGTCGAACTAACCTACAAAGCTTTCGTTGGACGAACGTCCAGAACCCGTAGCCAGGGCACCACGACACCATTTCCGAGTCATCTAGTATGCCGGCACCTCATCCTTATCACCCGTGTGTCCTACAACAGTAGAAGTCCCCGCTTCGCCCCGATTAAATGATTTTAAAGTAACTTGACAGCCCATACCAGAAGAATGGAGAACTAAGGGACTATCGCACACAATACCTGAAGGTTTAGTCACCGAAGTCGAGAAACGAGGTCGGCGTGATAGAGATACCAAGTTTATACACGGAGTAGCCGGCATGTTATACAAGGTGCACATCAAACCAGCGCAGCGCGTCACCGTGTCCTTTCTTTGTCTGGCCAAACCAAAGTAAAAGGGGGTGTGACGAAGCACATTTTCAAAGCTTTGCCCCAATGAAGGGGATATATATATATTCATTTATTTGTTATTATTTTTAGTCTTATGTTAACGAAGTCATTATAACGTTATACTCTGACTTGTTGTTAGTATATTTATTTGTTAAACTAGTTCCCCAGCAGAGCATCTCTAAATCAGACTACCGCCAATACACGCACACACACATACCAAAAAGCAAGCAATGCAACGGGACTTACCCAAAGAGTCGCCAGCTGCTACTGGGCAGTTTCTATTTCCTCTTACATACATATATACGCATGTCACGCTATATAGGTATATATGCATGTTTCTATTTTTCTATACATAGATATGTAAATTAACATTTTTAAAATATGTTTCTGCCATGGCCCACAAGGTATGGGCTGGCTTCTGTGAAGGGTCATCCTCCACAGTTGTTAATCTTCAGACATTACGAAGATTATGATGGGGGTCTTTACTTCGACCCCTTTACGATTACTGGCCTTGTGGCTCAGTAATATATTGAAACTAAGTCAAGTCATGTTTTACGTCTTTAGGACGGAGCAAGTAATCTTTATTGTTAATAGAATGGTGGAATGATACGAACTAAAACTATCTAAACTTAACAGAAACCAAGAAACCCCAGCAGCGGTTAATAACCGCTGACTCGACGCCTCGTGCCGTCCAAATTCTGGTTATGCAACGCTGACCATGCCGACTGCGCGCAAGGCTCAGGTTACCAACGCTGCCCATGCCGACTGAGTGCTGGGCATATTCTGCTGGGTTGGCAAATGTTGAAGAATATGTTTATAGAATGTAAATATCTTGACAACAATTTATATAAATTGTTGCAAGCCACTAACATTCGTTAACTACTCTCCCTTTTAAGTGAGGGACGTCCTCGTCCATCTTTAAGGTATTGATGACCTGCTGGATCTTATGGGAAGCTCGCCTTTTCCTGATGTGTTGAAAAAGGACGGTGATCAAGCTGACCATCAGATTTGCCATGATACCCATGATGCACCATGCCTTGGGTGACCCGAAGCCTCCACCTTCTCTTGAAGCTCATTAATCCTGCCCAAGAGTGGAACGCTAAGGGAGGGAGTATGCCCAATGATGTTAAGCACAGCTGAAGTGGTTGGTGACAGCCTGGGTTTCTTCCTCACACTCGGTCACTATGTCCTCTGGAATCTGCAGAATTGTCTGGTTTTGGGGTACAGAGATAAATTTTGTTTTTTTCTTTTTTTCAGACGGACTTAATCTTAGGGTAGTCTATTAAAATATGGATTATTTAATCTGACTGGAGCGCCTTGATACATGAGGCCTTCAGTAAGCTTATTAATGGGACATCTGTGAAATGTTTGGTTAGCACAACTTTTCTATTATTATAATGAGATACAGTGAGATTTATTGTATCGTATTTGCAAGTGTAATTGTGAGTATTTTTAATTGCCCTTATCAAGATTGTTCTTTGATATAACGACAAAACGTATCGCATAAATGAAATGGAACGCGTGTGAATCTGCCTTGGTAAACGTACAAAACATAATAAAAAAGTTTTTAAAGGGGCAGATCGGAGGTTATCCTATGGATCACTCTCCCCTTAATTAAGACAGACATTCCTAGGTCTGCATTGATAAACTTCTCCGAACATAGCGGAGTTAGTTTGTTCCCAGTGTTCTGTGGTATCGTATTCTTTTGAATTGATGCCACCCTTATCCGTGTTAACAGATTCAGGCCCATGACTGCATCAAACTCCATTAAGGATCCATCAGAAGGAAAAGGGATTTCTGGAAAGCTAACCGACACTACTTCTTTTAAGCTCCTTTACGGTCTTAATGTAGTTCTTGGCGGCTCCAGTTGTGTTAAAGGTCCACGCCTCGTTGGAGGTCGCAACCACCTAAGCCTTGCTTAGGGTTTCTTTTGTTTGTTTTTATTATCTTTTGCCAACTGCGGCACGACAATGTCATCGCTATGACATTGGCGAAGTTTGCACTTTATACAGACAGAAATTTTTTACAATTGCTTATTTTTTTTGTTTTTACTTAGCCGATTTAAGTTTATAATCGGCGATGGGTCTTATTTAAAAAAAGAAAAATACACCACACAATTACACTTTCGAATTTGGAATTAATTATAAAATTTTCCTTTTTGTTTTTTATTTTACTTGTGCTAAACAAGCATTTCACTTACATGATTATTTTTATTGGGGGCAGCTTAAATAATATCCCCTTTTGGTGCTGTTCTTCCTTAGTTGGGCGCCAATTAACATTTTTAAAATATGTTTCTGCCATGGCCCACAAGGTATGGGCTGGCTTCTGTGAAGGGTCATCCTCCACAGTTGTTAATCTTCAGACATTACGAAGATTATGATGGGGGTCTTTACTTCGACCCCTTTACGATTACTGGCCTTGTGGCTCAGTAATATATTGAAACTAAGTCAAGTCATGTTTTACGTCTTTAGGACGGAGCAAGTAATCTTTATTGTTAATAGAATGGTGGAATGATACGAACTAAAACTATCTAAACTTAACAGAAACCAAGAAACCCCAGCAGCGGTTAATAACCGCTGACTCGACGCCTCGTGCCGTCCAAATTCTGGTTATGCAACGCTGACCATGCCGACTGCGCGCAAGGCTCAGGTTACCAACGCTGCCCATGCCGACTGAGTGCTGGGCATATTCTGCTGGGTTGGCAAATGTTGAAGAATATGTTTATAGAATGTAAATATCTTGACAACAATTTATAAAAATTGTTGCAAGCCACTAACATTCGTTAACTTGTACGCTAGTCACGCCATATATATATGTATGTAGCAATAGGAATTGCAACAAGACCTGTAAACGAAGGCGACAGAGTTATTGCGCAGTTTCTTTTGTTTAGAAACTTCTAGACACCTAAGCTACGCATGTTTTTCGACGACTGCATCGTCGCCAAAATGCGGTGGCAATTTTTGATTGGTCGCTGCCGGCGTCGGCGACAAAAATCAAAGGCCAAGGGCTGTGGAAAATAAAATCTGCAGTTAGTTGATCTAAGACCATGGACTGAGTGAGTTGAGCTGGGACCGCCAAGTTGATAGCAAAAGGAAAAAGAGCGTGACCACAGTGAAAGGCGTGAAAAGCAAAAGTATCCCCAACGACCACGATACAAGAGAAATTCTCAATCAGAAGCTACACGGAAGACATAACACCGGACAAAGAAGTCACTAAGACAGATTAAACAAGGGTGTGTGTGTAAAGCGGGTGAGTCTAACCATTGGCCAACAGGGCTGCCCCTTTAGCAACGTTAATAGGTCATAGTGTGGTAAAAAAACAGGTTAGGCTTAGTAAGCGTTTACGGCAGATCAGATTGCCACTAATTCAAAATTCAATCCTCAACATGTCCATTGTTTCACGAGCTGTGTGTCAGGTGGCATCGTCTTGTTGAAACCACATATTAACCAAGTGCAATTCAGCTCGATATCGTACGCCGTTGACGGTAACGTTTCTTCCAAGGTCTTTCTTAAAGAAAAATGGACCGATAATGCCACCAGCCCATAAACCACCCTAACCTGTCCTTTTTTCGGAATGCATCGGTAGTTCTTGTACTGCATGTGGCTGATCATCACTCCAGATTCGACAGTTCTGCTAATTTACGTATCCGTTCAGCCAGAAATGAGCCTCATCGCTGAACAACATTTTTCGATAACACAGCGCATTTTCATTGAGCTGTTTCAAGGCCCACTCACCGAAAAATCGACGTTGTAGTAGGCCATTCGGCTTCAATTCTTGTACGAGTTGAACTTTATAGGCTTTATGTAGTTGAGTAACACATGCTTAATTGCTGAGAACGACAAATTGACATTTCTTGATCCTCATTAATACTCCACGATATTGCAGTATACTCTTCGGTAAGGACTCTGCCGACTCGGTGGTTTAATGTCCAAGAAAGTAAATTTGATAATGACATGAATTGTTGAACAACAACATGAAACAGCATGAATTGTTGATTCACTAGGTCGATGGTCGTAACAAGCGATGAACATTTTTCACAGAACACGAAATATGATAATAAATTTCGACGATTTGCAATTGCTGTTCGTTTGTAGCTCTTTCCATGATGAGCATTTTTGACTTTGACATGATGTTTCGACGTCATAATCAACCAATGTTCACAGTCTAAAAACCTAACTCGTAATAAATCACCCTCCTGCTGCATTTCTGAACTTGTGTGGACCACTCTTTCAAACGTAGCACACACTCAGAAACTTTAAAACCCTTGTCATCTTCTAATTACTTGGTTTTTGGCTGCATCACTTAGATGGCCAGCTTTAATGAAATCTAAAGCGACTGAAAGGTGTTCCTCAGTGGGAATAGAAGATAATTTTGCCCTGTTATCTGACTCCCTTTTACTAAGAAACATGTGAATTGCTTTATCTGGAACTTGACTAAATAATTAAAAGTTTAAGGTCAATAGATCTTGTTCGAAGAGTGTTTCACAAGTCAGAACTGAAATCCACAAAAGAAAAATCGGTCTGAATAATGGGTAGGGAAAACATGGAAACATGGAAACCTCCAATTCCGAAACCTGCTTTTCCTGTGGAAGCGCACAAAAGAATCTTAATTGTCGTTGGGTCTTTTTCTACTTTCATTTTTCAAAGGTCTTCTAAGCGCGTCTTCCAAATCATCTAAAACATTCTACCTATTAAAACCGGCCCCAATAATTTGCTCATGCTCACTATAGAACACCTCCCAATTTCTCTGAACAAACTCTACCTGCTTGTCTCTCCAAGGAAAGTACAACATTACTGAATCCCTAAAGTAATTCTGCTTATCTGTGTTAATATTATATTTCCTAAATCTAATTATGGAAGGCCACCTTCTATAACAAATGTAAACACTTTTATCGCGCAAAGAAAGGTTGGCTACAGAAACCTAATTTCCTTGATTATTCCTACTATTTCGGCAAGACCTAATGCTAAACTTATATTTGGCAGCAAAATCAGCGAAACACAAATTCTATAAAAAATATTTGGCCTTTTTACATAATGGTCAAGTAAACATTGTAATTGCTGTCTAGATTTAAGCATTTTAACTCGAAATTCTGTAAAATTCGTATTTAAAAACCTATCTTTGTGACTAATATTGGACATAGACTTCCCCAGTCAACAATAGTCAACGGCTTCCTGAGCAGATATCTCAGTGTCCCAAATAAATTTTTGACCAATGTATTGCAACTTTTGCCTGATGCTTAAATTCCCCCTCTCAACACTAGCAACAGCTTTCTACATCAGTTTTGAAATGCCTCTCTGGGATTTTTTTATAAATTTAATAATGTAGCTGCAACAAGCATACGGATCTAATGTCAACTGATTGTCCATTCTGGACTGTTGCATAGAAAGAATATGATTATTATACGCGTTTACCCTAATGTCTGTAAAACTTCTTTTAAGAAAAATCTGAGGTTTTTTCAAGCTAGACTAAAGAGCAAAAAGGTATCTCTTGTAGCTGAGGAACACTTTTTCAAGTGAAAGAAAATTTGAAAATTCGACAAATGGGAAACAATATCGGAAGGAAAATTACAATTTATAAAATGTCGAAGCTTCTAAAAATTTCGTCTGTGGTTGGAAATATTTTAATAATCTTCGGAAAGAGACCTTAAGATATCATGAATCTACAAAGTCGGAGGCAAGTGTTTTACTTGTTATGGGTATGGGTTAAACGAGTGCTAAGTATGAATCTGATATATCTGCGGTAACGAACTGGCCAACAAAATATATAACGGTTTATTAAGGTCCACTTTGGGGGGTATCCTTCAGCCAAAACATTACGTGAATATGAGGGGAGCCCCTCTGCTGAAACTCAACACGCCAATAAAGTCTAACTACAATATTCAGACAAAAAAACACTTCAGGACTGTTCATTACTTTTAACAACTCCCTATATCTATTACATTAAAAAAAAAGTGGGGAGTCCAAATTGACGAATCATTACCATTACTTTTTTCTTCTCTTCCTCTCAATGATCTGGAGACGTTGGATTACCCTTCATCATGACTAATTTAATTATTAATATAGTCCTCACAAAGTACATTAGAGGCTGTAGTAGCGCATGGAGTGCTATGTTTTCGTAAACAAATGAAAGTATTATTGCGTATGTAATCATTTCTAACTTTTTATAATGTAAAAACAATTTATCTGTTCTGTAACCTCTTCAATCTAAATTCCTAATCTCAGATCTAGCTTTGGTTGTAAAACTGGCTAACGTATTTCTTTTAGTGCCGGCATAAATAGTGGAAAAAGCTAATTCCTAGCAATTTGAATCCAAAACGAAATTAAACGGCCTTTGCCCTTCACCTGGTGCTATTATACTTTTCCGTATACCGGCATCATCTACCTGTATATTTTCTAGCATTGTCTCTTGAGTTCCTCGGCATCCTCTTCAGGATGGGCTTGATCTTCACAAGAAGTTTCTTTATTTCTGTGTAGAATTTCTTCTAAAAATTTCCTATTTTCCTCACTAACACAAAATAATCCTAGAATTAAAAGAAATAAGCCTCTGCTCATTCATTGTCATATCATGCTTTCTATAAAAACTCTGTGGTAACTAAAAATCTAAGCGCGCTTTCGATTCTAGCGGGCCTCAGCCATTAAATCATGACCATATTACATTCTACATTTCAGGTGGATGTCAATAACCTCGGTCTCGTTAAACGAAGAGAGTGAAGTGACTATGTTACTACCTGGAATCGGGACGTTAACAACAGCTGCTTTTATTGCGCTTTGGCGTTCATGACCTGTGGACTTTAGGACTATAAAGGGGAGGCGCGGAGAAATAAATCGAATAAATCGTTCTTCTAAAGAGCTACGACCCCTAAGGCAGTCTGGCAGAGCAGGAAAATCTAAACCATGTTACATGGCAAGTTTGGGCTCGTTACCCCTTGAAATATGTGCAGAACATGTCGGGCAGACGGGAGGGAGGGAACTTTGTGGCAATATCGAAAATCGTATTGCGTGCCCGTTCTATAACTCTACGTTCCAAGTTTCTCCTATCCTGGGGCTACGAACCCTATCTTGTTCCCTCCCTACAATTCTTCGGTGAATATTTGTTTGTCTATTTAAAGATCTACGCGCTGTATTTTCTGGCTCTTTTAATTATTTATTATGTAAGTATCTCCTATGTATCGACCGTCCCTGTGTATCGGCCACCTCTTCTGCCTGCCTAATTATTGGATCCGTTCGGCGTTGCCTATGCTTCACTGTATTTTTTAATTGCTCAGCCTGTCTTATAACTGGATCCGTTTTGCGTTCTCTATAATCTGCTGTATTTTTAACTTGCTTTTTGGCTCTATATTCTGAATTTCTCCTACGGTTCGACCGACGTCGACTAACGGCTTGCTGTCTAAACACTGAATCCGTTTGGCGTTCCCTATGTCATGCTGTATTTTGTTGTTGCTCATTGGCCCTATAGTTTGAATCTATCCTTCTCTACGATCTACGACTAGTATTAGCTGACTGTTTCTCTAATCTTACGTTTATATTTTGCCTACGAGTTTACCGACGGAAAGTATTAAGAGCCTGTTTCTCTTCTTTATTTTCTATACTAGCCCTACGCGTCTTCTGATATTCTACATTTCTTTGCCTTTCTACTTCTGCGTACTCATCATTATTCGTTGCATCGGTAACACTAACATCACTAAGGCTCTTAGCATGTCTTGGCCAACTTTAGAAAATATTTTATTACTTAGATTTGATTTTCTAACAGTCTTGTAATATTGTATCTTTCATGGCTTATTGCACCAGTTGTAATGCGTTGGAAAATGCTTGTCATTAGAATTGCGCGACCATATGGAAATCTTCCCAATTAACCCATAATTCTTCACCAATCTAATGACAAAACAAGCATCTCACCGTTATTCATACTAATAACAATGATCCTTATATATAATCTCACCCTTTTTAATTATTATTTTATCAATCTTATTTTACAAATGTATTTAAACAATAGTAAAAACATAACTAAAATGGCCACGAAGATTTAATGTTTATCTATATATATTTTGTGACGAAGTACAATTTTGGTACTTTGCCACAATGTACATATAAAAATAATAAGTTCTATGAATAAATTAAAAGCATACAGTTTAGTTTCCTTAGAGCATCTCTAAGTCAGACCACCTCCACTGCACACACGCCACAAGCCATCCACGATATACATAACAACGCGAAGCAACGAGACTTACCCGAAAAGTCGCCAGTTGCTATTGCGCAGTTTCTTTGATTTCATACATATATACATACGCATGTCACGCCATATATATATGTAGCATAGGCAATGGAACGGGACTTGCAAACGAAGTCGCCAGATTTATTGCGCAGTTTCTTTTGTTTAAAAACTTATAGACGCCTAAGCTATGCATGTTTTTTGACGACTGCATCCATCGCGTCAACAAAATGAGGTGGCAACTTTTGTACGCTGCCGGCGTCGGAGACAAAATCAAAGGCCGAGGTTGGACCATTGAACAAGGGAGTTGACGTTGGACACTCGAACAGATGAGTTGATCTAAGACCATGAACGGAGGCAGGCGTTTATCTAAGAATCCAAACGAGAGTTACGCGAACATCATTCAAAGGAGTAGTTTGTGAGTGTCAGTGAACAATACAAGGAAAAGTGCACCAACGACAGAGAAACAAGATTACTTAAACAGGATATACAACGCAAGCATGATACCAGGTAAAGGAGTCACCAAGGCTAAGAATAAACAAGAGTGTGTGTGTAACAGCGGCTGAGTGTACCCAAAGGCCAACAGGGCTACCCCCCTTTAGCTGCCTTTCAGACAAGGTAGTGTGGTAGTACCAAGTTAGGTAGTATTTGGCGCTTATAGTGAAGGGCGCATTGCTTATATAAGAATTTTATAACGTGTTACCTCAAAATATAAAACATGGCCACCATTATTTCATTCGTAGAAACCACCCTCTCTCCTCCTCTTTCACTCTTGTACTAACTTTGTTCTTGCACTGTATGTGTCACTATGTGAGCCATGCAAAGAATATTCATCCTAGCCAATGTCCGGTAACAATCTTTGTCTAGTGCTGGCCGACTTAGACCATCAGACCAATGTCCGGCTGACACTCTAGTTGAATGTATGAGTTTTCTAGTGTATCACGACTGGGTAATTCAAACAGGCCAATGTCCGGGGGACGCCCTAATTGACCTAGTTAAATTCCCTGGGCTACTCCTCATGTAGTGTTTTCTCAAGTCGTCCGCGTATTCCTACCCCCGGTATCCCTACCTTTCTGTATCCTGTAATACTCAAAAGATCTATGTTTATACACATAGGCTAGCGGTAAACAAAACAACAAAAAGCACAATTAACATAATTTTAGTCACGTACGCCTACGCATATAGCTTTTGGATGGCTTTAATTATTGTACAGTCTTAGTCTTCTGCAGCTGTTCTTGAAAGTCGGCATATAAAATTATGTTTAAAAATATATAAATTTTTAATAAAAACCAAACAGGCAGTATGCTCCAAACACATGGCTACAGCTGAAGGATGCCCTAATTGATGAATACAGCACACAACTCCTTTAGAAGAATTATTAAGGAAGTTATTTGAAACTAAGTTCAATGCAAATCTTCGTCAATTCATTTGCTCCCCCAATGTACAATTTATTTGCCCAAAATTTAACCAAAATTTAGTCCAAAATGTATACAACAATCAGTTTACACAGCAAAGTACTAGACAATTCAATCAGAACAGATTCTACTATATGAACAATCAACAGAATAGGCAGCTTTATAATCAATTCGGACAGCAGCTGTATGCACAAATAAATCGAGAAGCTATAGACTAAATCAATCAGCCAGCTTAAAGACAAAAGGCAGGAAGTAGTGGACACCAGCGAATGCACACAAGTGAAAATTTTCAAATGACTGCCTTTAAGAAAACAGTACTTAACCATTCAAATTAATGCTAAAAATTACAAATGTTTACTAGATACCGGATCGACTATTTAGTCTAATGAACTAAAATTTAATTTACCAATACATAAAAAACAAATTACAATTGCCACTAAGGATAGAAAAGTAATATTTGAAAATTATGTAAAACCACAACCAAACAAACTTATACCCACGACACAAAATTTTTACATTCACAATTTCTCAAATAGGTAATTTTAATATGTTGTTTGAAACACAGCTTTTAATAGATTGTGGAACTTTAAACGGTTACCCTTTTCAAAACCAAAAAATCCAATCTAAACGAAGTGTTGAATATGTATATGAATTTCATAACATAATTAAATCTTTAGCAGTAATGTTGCGGATCATACAACTTGAAACTATCTGCAACATGATAAAATAAATATACTGCGATGCTAAAGCAATGTCGAACACATGCACAGAAAGGTTGCTAATGGCGCCAGTTTCGCTGGAATCAAAGTATTTTCAAGGCGTCATTATTATATATTAAAGTCGCTAAATGTATGTAACAGGCAGAAGGAAGCATTTCCGACCTCATAAAGTATAAATTAAAATGTTTTAGTTATTGATTTATATTTATTTATTATTCAAGCCACAGTTTTGTGCGCTTCGAGTTCTGTTTTTCAACTAAACTTATGCTAAAAGACAAAATATAATTATGCCTAGCCTGGAGTGTTTATATAATTATTAAATGCTGATCTTGCGGCATGTGCAAGATCTCGCATTACTTTCGTTGCTTACCCAACGTTAGGCAGTGCATAACGTGGGAAGCGCTGATTCAGCGGATGACCGGACGTTTGGGTTAACTCCTCCCCTACTTAAGTTATGAACGTCCTCGTTCTTTTCCAGGTTCTCGATTAGGGTTCGAAGACCGCTCTGTATTAGGCGTTGTTTCCTCATGTGGCAGAGTCTTAATACAATGCAACAGATTGCAACCAGACATAGAGAGACGACTCCTGATAATATGGGACGAGACACCAGTTTTGACTCCAAGTCTCCAATATATTTTAAGTTCTCGTTGTTCAATCTGTGGAGATACGGGAGACTGAGTACCTCTTGGTGGCCGGTAATGTTTACAAGTGACAATGCCGCTGAGCTAGAAGTGCCCTTAGAAATGCCATTGTAATTTTTATAGACAGATCCGTTCAATCGTACTTCGTTTGTGAATGTGATGAGATAAGTCCCATTCACAGTGAGTTCCCTTTCGTCATTCTCACAAATCGACATCGTCACGTCGTTTATTATCAGGATGCCTTCATCCACAATTGTAATGGCATCCAAATGACTTGGCTGAGTCTCGCAGTGCGCCGTGCCTCCAGAATGCAGCTGTTTTGCACATGTCTCTGTTAGGGACAGTTGGCAGAACGATGTAGAGACGGCCTTGTTGCAATTTGCTAGTGCTACAATCCGATCACCGCATTCGCCCACATTATTGTCTTCTCCCAGTCGAAGCGTTATGCCGTTTTTCTGGACGGGGAATATTGTTATTTTTCTACACTCCAAACTAGGCTTTGGGAACTTAATAATAAAATATAGGTATTCCAAATTTTGAATGACCTTAATGCTAGATACTTCAATAATTGCAGAATTGCTTACATTCGAAGAGTGCTCATTTACTATTTTAGTTACTTCTTCAAAATTTAGAATGATTGGGTTTACAATATTTACTTTAGCCAGTGAGATTGCAAGTATAATGTTCTGTAATTCTGATATGATTATTCTATTTCTAGATAGTAAAATTTCAAAAAGGTGCCCTGTGTCTATTTGAGTACTCTTGGCCGTTTTTATTAGTGTGTTGACTGTGTCATTTATTTTATTAATTTGCAACTGCGTTCTAGTGTTGATTTCTACCTGTTTCCTCTCCGAATCTATGAGCTCTTTTTGCTGGAAGCTCATCTGTTGCCAGTCGTCAAAATCCGGCGTTCCTGCAACTACTTTCAGTGCGGTCCCTATGATGTTAAGGCTCCTAGCATGCCTATGATGAATTTCCAGTTCGGACAGCAAATTGCCGATCTGTTCCGTGTCTGCTTTTAATATTTTTTGCATATGAGATTGGGGGAACATCTTCATTAAATCTAGTGTCTCTCTCTTAATTTCCATGTATGCTGAAAGATTTGTCGTATGACGCAAGTACCCGAATTCTTCCCATAGCCAGACACTGCCTCCCTCAATAGGTATGTAGTTCGAGTTGGTAAAGTCCGTTAACTTGGCCGTCACCGCTGTTACGAGAAGTACTAAAAGAATCCTAAAGTAAAACGAAACGATATTTCTTAATTCTTGTTTAAACTTATTTTTCCTTATCTAATATTGTCCTTATGGACCACCCCCCCTATATTATAAGCACGGTAGTGCCCATATCTGCCTGTACCGTCTCCTCTTCATATAGGGGTGTTGTCTTATTTCCTAATCTTCTATTATTTTTTACTAAGACTTTTTCTCCTACTTGATAGGATCTAGCCTGCCTGTTCTTATTATGGTATGCTAGTGAATCATTTTGCGTTTTCTTTAAACGATTTTCAATTTCAATAAGGAGCCTCGGTGATTTCTCTTTTATTAATTCAGATGGCGATTTGTTCGTAACCGAATGTATTGTCTTGTTATATTGGATTGTAGCTATTAACATAAGGTCTATTGTATCCTCAATTTTCTTATCCAATTTTAAGCACCTTGCGATTTCAATAAGAGTGCTGTGGAATCGTTCTACTTGACCATTAGAGGTGCTGTGTAGAGGGGGAGCATTGACGATAGAGATTTGAAAGTTATTTTAAAGTAGTGTTTTCACTGTTTCAGAGTTTAAAGATCTCTCATTATCGCAATACATTGTGCGAGCTGCCGGAAAAATGTTAATTAATTGTAACAGTGGCGGCTTAATGTCTACCGTTGCTCGTGAAGCAATTGGTTGCGTTACCGCAAATTTAGAAAATTTGTCGACACAGGTTAAAAAATGTTTTCCATCGGTGGAAAAAATGTCGACATGTAATATTTCTCCCGGACATGAGGGAATTGGTGTTTCGGATACTTCGTGTTTTTTTGGATGTCTATCATATTTTGCTTTCCTACAGACCCTGCAGTTGATAACTATTTCATTTGCAATTCTAGTCATTTTTGGAAAAAAATACTCTTTCAGAACTTGTTTCACGTTTTCTTGAGCTGCCCTATGAGCTCTGTTGTGTTCTGTGGTGACTATTTCCACCTGTTCATCTTTGTTAACTATGTCCTGAACGAGTGCCTTGCAATGCTTAAAGGTTGTGGATGGGAATTCGCTAATTAGCTGGTGCTGAATTTGTGCTAGAGTGTGCAAATCGCACTTTATCCCATTTACAACATTGGGATTGATTTTTTCCCTTAGGGTTGGTAGTAAATCAGAGTAGTTATCAAATTCTACAACATGCCGAGTTTTTTCTCCAAATAAAATAAAGTTACGACAAGATGGAGCATCCGCTTGCTCAATGATTATTTGATTTCTGTAACAATTGATTGGTTTGTCTGAACCCTGAATAGTGTAAGTCATTGATAACTCACTGTGGATCGTGCTATCACCATCTTCTGCTATGTTTGAAATTACATCATTTTCCAATGCATTAATATGTTGGCGCGAAAGCGCATCAGCCACATGGTTTTCCTTACCGGGTTTATAAAAAACATTGGCTCCATGTTCGTCGATGAATGCTTTCCATCGTTTGATTTTGGAGTTTGAATTTCTGTCTGACACAGCGAATGTAAGTGGTTGGTGGTCTGTATAAATGTTTAGACACCGGACCCCATACAGATAATTCCTTAAGTTTTTCAATGCCCAAACGATGGCAAGTAGTTCTCTTTCATTAGTGGCATAGTTAAGTTCGGGTCCTCTAAGAGTTCTCGAAATCATTGTAATGGGTCTGCCTTCCTGTGACAAGACAGCCCCTATGCCAGATCCCGAAGCGTCTGTCGTAAGATCAAAGGGTTTCTGAAAATTTGGGTAACGTAGCAAAACATCCTCAGATGCTAATATTGATTTTATTTTTTCGAATGCTTTTGTTTGTAGATCATTGAGTGTGATCGAAAGTTTCCTTGACTGGCTTGTGCTAACTTTACCGTTGTCACCTTTTAGAATATCCGTCAATGGTTTTGCAATAGAAGCAAAATCTTTAACGAAACATCTGTAGTAACTGGCTAGTCCAAGGAAAGAACGGAGCCCGAACAGGGTCTCAGGAATTTTGTAACTCATAATTGCTTTCACTTTATCTGGTGAAGAAGAGATTCCGTTTCTTGAAACGGTGAAACCAAGATATTCTACGCTACTTTTGAAGAAATGTGACTTTTCTTCAGCAACTTTCATGTTTGCATCGTTTAGACGCTGAAGAACCCAGTCTATATGCGCTAGGTGATCCTCTTTTGTTTCGGAAAAAATTATAATGTCGTCCACATAGACGTGACAAAATTTTCCAATTTGTTCTCTTAGAACATCGTCAATTGCCCTTTGAAATATACTGGGCGCGTTTTTTAAGCCGAAGGGTAGCCGGCAAAATTCATATTTTCCGTTGTTTACGGAAAATGCTGTCTTCTCTCGATCCCGTTCTGAAAGGGTTATCTGATGAAACCCAGACTTCAGATCCAATGTCGTAAAATATTGTGCTTTTCCCATGTTAGACAAAATCATTGTGACATTTGGAATGGGATATGTGTCACTAATTGTGATTGAATTCAATTTCCTGAAGTCAATTACCAATCGCTTTTTTTCTTTCCCTCTTCGTCGATCCCTTTCTTATCAACGACCCAGATTGGGTTGTTATAGGGTGATCTGGAAGGTCTTATAATCTTGTTGTCCAGAAGTTGTTTAACTTCAGAATTTACGAAATCCGATGCACCCATCGGATATTGATATAATGCCGTGAAGACTGGTACATTGTTTGTTGTACGAATTGTAGCAACAATGTTTGTGTTAAAGGGTAGGGATTCCTTTGGATCGGCAAATGCGTTAGCTCGTTTGTCGATAATATTTCTAAACTCTTCCCTTACAACGAGAGGCACATCGGCGTCGTTGATTTTTAAAAAATTTACATTTTCGCATGTAAAGAATTGAAGTTGTTCAATACCATTTTTAAATTTAATCTGCCGTTTGGCCAGATCAATAACTGCGCCCGCTTGTTTTAACAAGTCGAGGCCTATAATACCCTCGAAAAGTGTTAAATTGGGTAAGACGAAAAAGTCTGAAATTACTTTAAAGATTTGAATCTTGCATTTCCTGTCAACCAGGCTGGATCCATGGATGGATTCTACTGTGAAAGGGGAGTCTGCTGGCAAACTTTTCAGTTCTAAGCCGGGTATTATATAATTTTTTGAAGCTCCCGTGTCTATCAGCAAACGAATTGTTTTCCCTGCGCACGTTTTTTCTATGAACGGGAGCAGGGATTGTCCCCTAAAAAATTAACGTTGTCATAGTCAAGCATGTCGTTTTTACAATCACTAGCTTCAATCTCAGATTCCTGATAATATTGACTGTTCTCACTTGACCTGTTTGAATCATCTTGACTTAAATGGTTCACCCTTTGGTGTTTTTGGTTTGAGTAGCGAGTGTTACCACTGTTTGCTCGCTTGTTTGTAAAATTTTGGGGCTGGTGCATATTTTGCTGAAAAGCAGCATTGTTTTGCCTGTAATTTGGGTTTATATTTTGTTGCTGGCCAAATGCTGTGGGCTGCCTAAATTTTGAGGAGGACGGATCGACATCCATCGGCTCGCTATTTTCCTGATTAGGTTTTGATTGGAAACCCCCTTTTTCAGAATGTTGATTCCTAGTGTAATAAGGATTTTTCTCCATGTTTCTGTTTTCGTGATTATATGTTTTCTTCTCCTTTATTTGAGGCTTCTGTTCGGCCTTAGTTGCTTTCTCCTCTAGGCTTCTTGCATAACTATTTGCAAATGTATAGCGTTCTTGGTTATACTCTACCTCCTGAGCTAATGCTAAAGCTGATGGTAAATCCCTAGGGCGAGACGCAAACAAAGCATCTCTGTATATTTTCCTAGTGCCTGATATGAAAACAGATAGGGCGTTCGCTCTATATTTATCATTCATGGAGTTTGCCAACGACGCATCATGGGTCATGGTGGTCTTGTTTGTGAGTAAGGTCAATTTTTTTTCAACCTCTTCATAATATTCTTCTAAAGACAAGCTTCCCTGAGTAAGCATGGCCATCTCGCGTTTAAGCAGGTATATAGGCCTTTTGTCCGCGTATGTAAAGTCTAATCTGTCAATAATTGCGTTAAAATTCAATACAGTATTGAACGACGCCAATACATTGCCTGCTGACCCTTTTATTTTATTTCTTATGATCGCTACCGCTTGATAGTGTTTAGAACTCCCTTCATATGGTTTAAAAATTTTATATGCGACATGCGCAGCCGTTCGCCACTCTACATATGTCTCATATTTACCCTCAAAATCTGGCAGGGACTTTACGACATCTAAAGACTCCTCACACTTGATACTTGGTACAACTTCTACTTCCCTGTATGCTTCTACTGCGGGAACCTGTACTCTCATATTTTCAATTTCCTTTGTGATATTTAATATTTTGTTTTCTAATTCTATTTTTTGTGTCGCCAATGTACTAGTTACGGCGGTTAGAATTTGTTGCAACTGTTCTGGATCCATTTTTTTTATTGTTTTTTCTTGAATTAAATTGCTAAATAAATTGATGGCTTTGGAATATGGGCCTGAACTACCTGGCCTTAACTTTTTAAATGATTGACACAATAAGTCAACCTCCGAATCACTCATAGACACAGAACTCTTTTATAAAATTGGAAAAAAATTTCACTTTGTAACTTTTCATTAATTTTATTTGCAATCTCACTCTTTTTGAAAATATTCAAATTTTCCAAAAAATATTTGTGTTTTGTCATTCAAATAACGAAAATAAATAGTAAATGGTAAATGGTAAATGGGCACTCTACTTACATAATTTCCAAACAAATTTTGTAATTAAAAATTTTTTAAAAAATAATGTAGTCGCTGATTTGCCGCCGGCAAGTCTTCTGGTCTTCTTTGCTTTTCGATTAGTTGGGGTCTTCCCTCACCGCTGCCGTCACCAGCCCGATGACGTGTTTCTGGTTTTTTATTTTATTTCTGTCTCCGCTGCCGTCACCAGTCCGGTGCCGTGTCACGTTGGTTTCTTCTTTTTTTTTTTTTTTACTTGTGAAAAATGTTGGACATTTGTTCTTTCACTAATTGCTTTTCTTGAAAGGAAAATTTTGTGTTTTTGTGTTTTTGTGTCGAACGTTGGTTCGATTTTTTTGTTTTTTTTTTTTTTTATTTCAATTTTTCACTGATTATTTTTGTTTTGTGTCTTTCTAAACCGATTCCGATGGGCTGGTTTTTTATTTGTTACATCGAACTTTAATTTTACTTTTGTTTTGTAAATATTTTTTGTTTTAACCGATTCCGATGGGCTGGGTTTTTATTTATTAATTTATTGGGCGGGGTTTTTAGTACAACTCCGTTGGGCGCCAATTAAAATGTTTTAGTTATTGATTTATATTTATTTATTATTCAAGCCACAGTTTTGTGCGCTTCGAGTTCTGTTTTTCAACTAAACTTATGCTAAAAGACAAAATATAATTATGCCTAGCCTGGAGTGTTTATATAATTATTAAATGCTGATCTTGCGGCATGTGCAAGATCTCGCATTACTTTCGTTGCTTACCCAACGTTAGGCAGTGCATAACGTGGGAAGCGCTGATTCAGCGGATGACCGGACGTTTGGGTTAACTTATATATATATTCTTGATCAGCATCAATAGCCGAGTCGATTGAGACAATACCGTCTGTCCGTCCGCCCGTCCGTGGATCTCAGAGACTACAAGAGCTAGAGCAACCAAATTTGGTGTCAGCACTCGTATAGTGTCTATTGTGAGTTTTATAAACTTTCTAACATATCCACCAAGTTTTATCAAAATCGGTTGACTATATCATATTTGGTATTTGTCAGTTTTATATACTTTCTAATATATCTGTTAAATTTTATCAGAATCGGTACATTATATTGTATAGCTCCCATATGAAAAACCCGGCAAAAAAACCGTTTTTAGATGAAAAGCCTAGTTATTTTAACAGCGATTCTCTCGAAATTTGGTTTATGTAAGTTTGGTATATATAAAAATGCGTCTGTTGAGTTTCAACAGAATCGGGCGACTATATGATATGGCTCCTATAGGAACAATCGGACCAATAAAATTATTTATCAAAAGTTTTTTTTTGGAGCCACCGTCACGATTAGTTTTATATATTTTCTTATGATTCTGGTTAATTTTATGTAATTAAAAAAGACAGTTTGCAAAGGTATCCGAACTTCGGCGTGGCCGAAGTTAGCCCATCCTTCTAGTTTATATTCAAGTGTAAAAAAATAGTGTTCAATATTTTCATATTTTCGGGCTGACTTCACAAACTTGACTTGTCGATTAAAACAGTTTATTGGTTTTTCTGTGAATTGGATACATCTTTAGTTATCCTTTGATGCACTCTGAATAGTTGCGATTGTTGTATCGTGTCATTTAGCATTATTTCTCCATCAGCTAGTTAAATTCTTGACAAGGCTACATGATTCTCCTTGCCTTAATATTTCAATTTTATATTAAAGTCAAACTTGCTAAGTTTTATTTTCCAACGTTGGAGTTTCATGTTTGGTTCTCGAATAGTACTAAGCCAAACTAAAGGTTTGTGATCACTTAGAACTTTAAACCTTCTTCCATATAAATATGGTCCAAAGGTTGTCCAAAAAATTGCTAATAACTCCTTTTGCATAGTACTATAGTTTTCCTCATGAGGGTTTAGAGTTCAACTAGCAAAACATATGGGTTTACCATCTTGGGATAAAACGGCTCCAATTGCGACAATTCTTGCATCAATGGAAGCCTTGAACTCCTTTTTAAAATCCAGAAGCAAGAATCGGATCGTTTACAATTAGAAGCTTAAGCTTTTCACATGATTCTTTATATAATGGATCGTTGAAGTTTGTATTTTTATTTTTTTAATCTCAAGGTGCAATGTGAACGAATACAGGAATAAATTTTCTATAAAACCCACACAAACCCAGAAATGACCTGATTCGCGTTTTTGTGGTTGGCAATAGAAAATTTTTAATCGCGTTGACTTTATTTGGGTTCGGCTTAATATCTTCTGTATTATTAATGTGACCCAAAAACTCAGTTTCTTTTTTTTAAAAAGTCACACTTATCGAGCTGCAGATTTATATTTGCTTTTCTCAGCTTTTCAAATACTTTGCGTATTGAATCGTTATGTTCCTCAAGCGAAATTGAGAAAACAATAATATCATCCAGATTGATTAAGCAAAACTTATTAATGAAATTATCAAGGACATTATTTACGTGTAAACTTGTAGTGGCCAGTCTTTGGTTGAAAATCCAGTTGTTTCTATTGAGGACTCGTCCATTTCGATTTTGTGAAATCCTTTAGCCAAATCAATGATATTTAAATATTGGCATCTACCAAGATTTTTAAGTATTTTGTCTATATTAGGAATTGAGAATTTGTCACTTATAGTAATTTCATTTAATGATCGATAGTCGATTGCAATTCAAAATTTCTTATTGCCAGCATCCTCCTTTTTGGCACGATCCAAAGAGGACTGCAGTACGAAAAAATACTTTCTTTAATAATGCCTTGTTGAAGCATGTCATTAATTTGATTGGTGACTTCAGATTCAAAAGAGTATGGGTAGTTTTTCGAAGATGGGCGAGTTACATATTTGAATTACAACTATATAAAACCAATATACCTTTCGGTATCCTGTAATACTCAAAAGCTCTATGTTTAACCAGATGTTGTAAGAGGCTATCGTTCTAATTATGTATAAAGAAAATTATAATCTAATTATATATAAAGAAAACAACAAAAACAACAACTAACATAATTTTAGTCACGTACGCCTACGCATATAACTTTTGGATAACTTTAATTATTGTACAGTCTTAGTCTTAGTTCTGAAGCTGTTCTTGAAAATTGAAAAGTTTTCTTTTAAATAAATCAATTTTTAATAAAAATCAAATCGAAAATATTTAATTGGATATGTATATAAATATATATATACTAGAGACCCGGCATACTTCGTACTGCCTCATCGATAAATAATGTTGCTTACTTAGAAAACAGAGTTTTCCTGAAATACTGGCTATTTATAAGGTTTAAATTTGATATTCACAGACACACACTGTTAAAAGACGGTTTTCCGACGCGCGAACACGCGACGTGTAATTGTCCATGCGCGAAAGAGGGAAACTCCAAGTTGATTCCACAAACTTCTAACGACTGTCCTTGCGATTTATTTATGGTCATCGCAAAGGCCAGACGTATTGGAAATTGTAAGCGTTTAAAATCGAATGGTAAGTCCGTGGGAATCATCGGTATCCGCGGGATCAAGACATCCTCTCCTTTGTATTTTCCTTTTATGATTGTCGCCTCAATGACGTTATTCATCAGTCTTTTCATTGCATAGTCGAGGTTGATTAATGTTACGCAGCATGATGACAACTGATCCTACTTTTAACTGCAAATTGTGAGGTGGTAATCCAGGTAATTCCAGTGAATTTAAGAAGCCAGTGGGATAGTTGATTACGCCATCCTGGTTCATTACGGTGTCGACTGATTTGAAGGAAACCAACTGTCCTGGAAGAAAATTATGAATGGTCGCATTAAGATCCTCGACATCTTTATTTTTCGCTACTAATATTGCTCGTTCACCCAGCCAATTATGGTTATTGAACTTTTGCGCTATATCTGGGAAAACTCGCTGAATAAGCTCCACTTTTGAGTCTGTGATGTGACAGAAATCTGTAGGTAATGTGATGAATCCGGTCGAGGTGTAAGAGTCTGACGAAAATAACCTGACAACAGAATCATGGCCCCACCGAAAATATTATTCGAATTTTTCTCACCTTTTAAACCTTCCCTAGACCTCCACGAATAATTCAAGACCAAGAAAAGATAAATCCGTTCAGCCGTTCTGAATGGTCGCATTAAGATCCTCGACATCTTTATTTTTCGCTACTAATATTATGATTATTGAACTTTTGCGCTATATCTGGGAAAATTCGCTGAATATTGAGTCTGTGATGTGACAGAAATCTGTAGGTAATGTGATGAATCTGGTCGAGGTGTAACACACGGGAACGCTGTCGAACGGGATAAAAAGTATCCTATGTCCATCTCCTGGCTCTAAGCTACCTCCCTACCAATTTTCAGCCGAATCTGTTCTGCCCTTCTTGAGTTATAAGTGGTGTAACTAACACGACTTTCTTTTATATACATATATAAAAAAAGATATATATATGTATATATATTAGGGCGGGTCAATTTTTTTTGGCGAAAATCGTACCCCAGAATCGGATTCTACGAAGAATTCAAAGAAAATTTCACGAAGAAACTATGTCCCTAAAAGGACTTCCTAGCCTCCGCTGAGAAGGATGAAACTTGCGGGTTTTGGTTTTTTAGCGGTTTTTCACGTATTTAAGGTATTTTAAAAAAAGTTACACATTTTTCAGTCAGTTTGGGGTTAATTCTAATTAATTTTTTTACAATAAGTTTTTTAAAAATTTTTGTCTTTCGATGAAACATGTATTTTCTTTTTAAATTGACGAATTGTGCAAAACAAGCCATATCCTGATGCTGACTTAAGAAATTTGCAGAAAAAAGTCTGTAACTTTTTAACGAATTGAGCTATAGATCTGAAATTTAAAATGTATATTTGGACCCATTTTAGAAGTTTGGACAACTTTACAAAAGTGAGCGTGGCACTAAAGGGGACGTAACATACACAAAATAAAGTTTATTCAACTTAAAAAAACCAAAACCCGCAAGTTTCATCCTTCTCAGCGGAGGCTAGGAAGTCCTTTTAGGGACATAGTTTCTTCGTGAAATTTTCTTAGAATTCTTTGTAGAATCCGATTCTGGGGTACGCTTACTACGTTTTTTTCGCTCCATACAAATTGACCCGCCCTAATATATATATATATACATATATGTATGTATATTATATTCAATATCAATAACTGATAATAAAACAAATAATTCAATACATAATACATATATATAACAAATATACATATATATTATATATAATAAATAATAAAAACGCCTGGACTTATTTGCCCAATTTTGAAATGTTCGTTGAAGTGCAAAGATGGTTTGTACGGCAAGAGAAATGTTTTTTACGTTTTTTACGGGAAAAAATTGATTAACCCCTAAAAACAGAAAAGGGCTGTAATCATAGAAAACTTTGCCTTTAGTGATCATATTGAAATGTCGGCGATTATTTCACAAATATGTTGTTGACATGTAGGCGAAAACTGTGACGGAGAGACTACCATTCATCAGGTTGAAACCTGTAAGCATTTTCAATGTTTAATTTCACTTCTTATATTTGTGTATATTCTTAGTAACTCTACTTTTTACTCCTAGCCTGCAAACAAACCACTGCCACAACGATCACGCGATGTGTTTCTTGCCAGCTTAATTTCATTGTGTCAGTGTTTTATGCCCTCATCTATTCTGATATAAAAGCAGTCAGCACAACATTTATTCGGACACCCCTACACTTCATGTTTGATGTGACCATGTGTCAATAACTTGAAAAATATTTGGCTTAAACGAAAAATTTTTATTTCATTATGAAGATCCATGTTTTTAATACTAATATTAAACATAAAAACAAAAAAATATTCTGTAGCAAATAAAAAAAACAACTTATTTACACTTATCCACACTGTTTGGATCAGATTCTTCTTTCATGGCTTCAACCTCATTTCGCCATTCTTTGGAAGGTCCTTCATATCCAAATGTATTAAATTTTGACTTGTCGCTAAATGTAAATGTGTCCCAAATAGAATTCGACTTGCTGACTTAAATTTTTGCGAGCTCTAATCTTTTATTTTGTTGATATCTGAAATGAATGGTATGCGACGTGCAACTCTACCATGAAACCCAGCACTATGTGGGCAGTTACAAACTGTTTGCGCACTAATGTTTTATTGGGTATCTTCTTCTACGCCTTGGCAAAATATTGTTAATGAAATTTATGGGCTGTAGACGCAAGTTTTCGCTCCTCCCGAGGTGTTAAAATTTTGGGTCTTCTAGTTAACTTGTGTTTTGCACTTGCATGTAATTTTAAATAATACTATGTACGGAAGAATGTGCTTTGGCAATAAATCTTCTAATTTCACGAACACTGTGTTTTGAAAAATGCAATTTTATTATGGTTTTGCCCAAATCTGCTGGCAAATCTTGGCCCGGACTCATTTTGACCACGATGAATAATACACGAAGCAAAACTAACATAAAATTAAGAAAAACAGATCAAAATCCATAAAAAGCAGATACTTTAACAAAAAACGCGAAAAGAAACACCATTTGCCGTTGCAATTACTTGGAAAAAATAATAACCGAAAAGAATCCGAATAATTTTGTGAATTTTTTCATTTGATAAAGTTTTTCTCTAATAGAATATTTTATTTGTTTTTATGGTTAAAAATAATAATAAAAACATGGAGCTTCCATAATCAAATTAAAATTTTTCGTTTAAGCCCAAATATTTTTCAAGTTATTGACGATCAAACATTAAGTGTAGGGGTGTCCGAATAAATGTTGTGCTGACTGTATGTACATATACACAGTGAGTTAAAAAAGTAGTGGCACACTCACTAAGTTACAGTTTTTCGTGCTATGACTTTTTATCCAATAACAAATTTAAAAAATTTTAAACAGTATTCTCTAAATTCATGGTTTTATTATACATCTGTACAACCTTTAAAGGTAAAAAAAGTCACAAATTGGCATCAAAAAAGTAATTGCACATTTCTTATTTTAGCTTATGCTTTTGGCATCGCAACGGTAAACTCCTGTTATTTTTACTCTTGTTTTTTACTTCTTCGTACTTCCGAGAATTATATAAGATGCCAATCACTTTTGATCGCGATATCAACGGACATAGACATAGAAAATGGGCCGGGGTACTGAGATATCTGTAGAACTACGTAAATTTATAAATTAATAACAATATATCGCGAAATATTGAAATATTTTAGAGATGCTCTAAGGGAACTAGTTCCCATTAAAATACCAACAAGTCACTCTGTATGCTTATAATTAATTCATAGAACTTATTATTTGTATATGTACATTGTGGCAAAGTACCAAAATTGTACTTCGTCACATGTTAAAGAAGTGAACTCTAAAAGGTTAGTGGTAGTAGATCTACGTTTCTTGAACCCGTGTTGTATAGATAAAAGAATAGATCTACAGAAATGTTGCAGTTGAGAAGTAATAATTTTTTCAAAAGCCTTTGGAATAGCAGACAATTTGGTAACACTTCATACTGATTTATTACAGTTTTTATAGAGGAAAAATAAATGATTCCTTCCAAATGGTTGGGAAAGAGAAAGTAAATAACATTAGATTTGGATTAAACAAACTTCCAGCCAAAACCTGAGAACGCAGGCTGGTATTTCATCATGTTCTGGTGAGTACATGGGCTTAAGTAAAGTAAACACACCCAAAACTTTCATTTATCATAGGATCAAAGATGCAATAAGACTTATTCAACTGATAGAGAAACGAAAACTTGTTGCTCCTTAAAAGAATAGGTTATATTGAAAAATCAGCAAACTTACCTTATGGTTGGCGTTGAAGAAGTTATAAAATGAATTCTAACTTTGACCCTAGTCGTGTAACCAACTGATTAAACATGCATGATATTGTCACACAGTCAAGTCACCCTAGAACTTTTGGGAATAAGTGCACTTTTATGATGAGTAGACCACCACAAAATTAACATTAAATTTAAAAAAATTTATTGTATGAATAGAATATTTTAATATTCAACAATAAAACGCGTATACGAACCAAAAAGTAAACTGAGGGCTTAAGTCGTAAAATGAACAGAAAGAAGAAACGCGAAAGCAACGACCAATGAAAAAGCGCGAGAGCGTGCACCACAGAAACAACAACACTACTGTATACGCGAGAGCACCACAGAAACAACAACACTACTGTGTACGCGAGAGCACGAAAGAAGACAGAAACAAATTAAGCAAGCAAGTTGTCTTGTCCCTTTACCAAGTTTCGGGTCTGTTTCACATATATTGTGCCAAGCACAACAAAACTAATTTTTTTTTGTCAATTTTAAATATTTATTTTAGACATTTTTATTTACCGACAGAATAAATAATAAATGGCTTTAAAAAAATTCATTTGGTTTACCAAGTAAAGAAAAGTAATGAAAACTTTCGAGTCAACTTGATCCTCCATATATAATATAGGCTGTTCCTTATTCCCTATATTTTTATACCCTTCCAAGAGTATGGGAGTTATTTTGTTGCAGCAAACAAAATTTGAAACAACAAAATTCGAATCCCAGTGGAGAACAACTTTGCAGGAACAATAGAATTTAATTGCCATATATGGCAAAGTAGAGGACTCGCGATGTATTGGTTGAGCGCTATAGCTGGTAGAGAGGTTTATAAAACGCAAAAGGCCCGAGTTTAATTCCGGGGTGATTTCAGGTGAAGGCAATTAAAAAAATTGAATGTAATATATATATCATATAATGGGTTGTCTTTTAAATTTTTCTTTATTATATTTAACACCGGGACAACCGCAGAAAACAACGCCAATTTGACTTACAGTTTTTGGAACTATTATATTTAAATGTTACTCGTACGTATGTACATACATTTGTACAAGGTGTCTCAGCGTGTACTGTGCACGCCGATGAATGAGTAGGCAATAAACACAATGGCTACAATACCAGAATTGATAGGGAGACAAATTTATGCCGGCAAATTAATTACCAACGACCCACTGTAAAGACAAAAGCAAACGCACAAATTTACAGCTGCACACAAAGAATGAAAGACTTCGTTTTGTGGAAGCTCTTTTCTAGTCTTATTCTTGCGGTATTTTTCCCATGTAAGCATAACTTAAGCTAGCTAGTAACACACCGCGTGATCAATGTCGCTGTTGTTTGTTTGCAGCCTAAGAGTAAAGACTAGAGTAAGCAAAGTTGTTTAAATGTAAGATGACAAATTTAACCTTGAAAGTGTTACAGAATTTTAAAGCTATCCGCCTAAATTAAATGGAGCTATACAGTCACACTTCAACCTCCACAGAAATAAGACGTGTCACAGCAAACCAAACCTCGCTCTACGCAACAAAAAACAAACAGCAACCAAATTCAAACTCGACAAACAAAGTTCAAGCACAAAGCAAAACAAAAAACAACGTTAAGCCGGGCTTAAGCCCGACAACACCAAACATGCACGAACCAACAGACATAAGCAAATTCAATCAACACAACAACAAACATATGGGCGAACCAAAATACATAACATAACAGATGACAACTGCACATTTGAAAAAGTGTCACTCATTACCCTAACATTCGCCACGCTCAAACTACCAGAAGACATTAAAATCGGATACGAAACAGTACGCATCACGCCTTACATCCCTCTTCCACACAGATGTAAAAAGTGGCTCCGCTTTGGACATCCTACATCTGTTTGCAAAAGCCAGGAATCATGCAAAAACTGCTCAGAACCAAACCATAAGACGAAATTGAATATTGTACAAACAATAAAAAATGCCTTAGCTGCATAAATAACCCAGAATTAGACCATCAACACTCACCCCTTGACCGCCAATGCCCCATATTCCGCAAACAACAAGAATTAACAGCAATAAAAATCACCGAAAAGGTAGACCACAAAACAGCAGTTCAGTGTGTGTTCAGGAACACACACATACAAAGCAACTCGCAAAAACAACCCACCCGCGCCAACCACCGGACACAACCGACCAACCAATTGAACAAAAGTAACAAAGTCTCCAACACTACAACAAACGCAGGATAAAAACCAAGTTACACCAGAGGACATGGAAACCGACGGTAACCCAAATACAACATATTCATCACAACAAACTAAAGATTTAAAAATAAGAATTTTTGCTAAAGACCGTTTCAGACAGTTTCAAACCCACAAAAACAAAAAACATACCCAACCTAACCAAAAATCAACAGACCAACATCAGCGACAGCGACTCTATATAAACAACAATATTCATTAAACTAAACCTTACGTAGCCAAAAAAAAAAAAAAAAAAAACATGCTAAGAATAATACAATAGAACATAAAAGGATACATTGACAACTATAATGAACTCCTAACCATTGTAAAAAAATACTCACCACATATAATATGCCTTCAAGAAACACACTATTATAACAAACACACCCATCCCAATTAACTACCAAATTTTTACCAATACAGCTTCCAACAGGTTTGGCGGCACAGCCATATTAGTTCACAAATCTATCCAAAACACCCAGATAAACCAAACCGATTTTGAATCCTTTAGTGTAGAAATAGAATCTAAATTAAAAATCCAAATTACCTCAAAATACATTTCCCCAACAAGGCTTTCTTCCTTAAATCCTTAAACGACAACCTTAACCCAAACAACAACACAAATCAGATTATTGTAGGAGACTTCAACAGCTGGCTCAATAGCTAGGGTTCACCACATCCAAGCAAAAGAGGAAAAACCCTTCACAAATTTCTACAAAACGCAAACCTCCACATCCTAAGCGACGGCTCCTCAACACCCTTCTCAACGCATAACACATTTACACACATCGACCTGTCACTATGTTCTCCACAGCTTATCCCATTTACTAATTGGGAAATTATTGACGACCTTCACAGAAGCGTTCACTTTCCAATCCTTATATCCCTATTTTCTCAATCAAAAACAAACAACTTTCGCCTTTTTTTCAAAATAAAAGAAGCCAACTGGCCAACCTTTACCCAATCAACACACACTATAAGTGAGAAAATACCAATAAGCCTAAACATGAACAAAGAAACCGACAACATTTTCAAAATTATTATTCAAGCTGCACACCATAACATACCACAATCCTCACCCAACCGTTTCAAAAAAAAATACACCATGGTGGAATAAAACTCTCACCGAACTTAGAGCCAAAAAACAAAATACATGGAAAGCTTTCAAACATAACAGTAACACTGATAACTTAATTCAATACAAAAAAGCCAACGCTCTCTTTCGGAGGGAACTCAAAATATCTAAAACCAGAGCTACAACGGAATTCACCTCCACAATAGAACGGAACACCCCCTCCCACAAAATCATGGCCAATATCCGACGCTTTTGCGGACTCAACCCAATCAAACATATCCACTGCATAAAAAACCCAACCAACAACTTACCCACAACAGACACCTCCTCCATAGCCCAACTATTTGCACAACACTGGTCAAACCAATCCATATATAACAACTTCAATCAAACCTTTGTTGCAAACAAACACTCAAATAAACCAGTTAACTATATACCCCACCCCTCAGCACAAACAATAGAATCCAACATAACCCAAATTGAACTCCTATCCGCACTTCACTCCCTTAAAGGAACCACACCTGGCCTCAATAGAATATCCTACCCTATGATAAAAAACACCTCTAACACAGTCAAAACAAGAATTACCCACCTCTTTAACAATATATTTAAAAGTTTCATCCCACAATCATTTAAAACCAGTCTAGTTATCCCCATTCTCAAGCCTACCTCCAACAAATCAATAACCAACTTTAGACCAATCTCCTTAAACTGCTGCCTATCAAAAATCCTATAAAAAATCATAGCCAAACGCCTTTGGTGGTTTGTCACCAAAAATAACCTAATTCACCCCAATCGATCCGGATTCAAACGTGGCAAGTCGGTTTCAGACGGTCTGCTCACAGCAGACTACCTAATAACCAAATCGCTGCGTAAAAAAGAGCACTGATCTGTCATTGCCCTTGACTTATCAAAGGCTTTCGACAGAGTTGGGGTGCACTCCATAATTGACCAACTAATAGACTGGAAATTGGACCCCAAAATTAAAAACTTCATAAAAAACAGGAAAATTAAAATAAAAATTAATAGTACTTTCAGTTCCCCCTTCCCACTCGTTAATAGCATCCCCCAAGGTTCACCAATATCAGTTATTCTCTTCCTAATCGCCTACAACAAACTTGGCAATACTATCAGCTTACAAAAAGAAATCTATTTTGGTGTCTATGCAGATGATTATTTCCTTATAGTCCCACTCAATAGAGAAAAAAACCAAACCTTCAATCTAGATTCCCTTTTTGCAATTATCCAAGAATGGTGCTCATATTTTAGAGCATCATTATCCCTTAACAAATGCCAACACCTACACATTTGCAGGAAACAAAACTGCAATTGTACCCTATTCTCCAACAATATAGCAATCCCCCAATTAACCCAACTTAAAATACTAGCACTAACAATAAACAATAAATACAGATGGGACTCACACATTAAACACATCCAACTACCCCTTAACAACAAACTGAATATAATAAAATGTTTAGCAAGCCCCAAATTCAACAGCAACACCCACACACTTGTTAACATAACAAAGGCAACACTCATAGCCAAAATAGATTACGCCATATTCATTTATGGCCACGCGCCTAGGTCTACGCTAAACAAATTAACAACAACATATAATGCAGGAATACGCACAGCCCTTGGCGCTCTTTCCTAAACACCCATTCCCAACCTACTTTTCGAAGCCAACCTACCTACAGTAGAGCAAAAAAGAAATCTCATGATAGCCAAAGCAGACAAAACAATCATCCACAGTGCTAGCTCTCCAATTCACAAATTCACCAATCAAATAAAATACCAAAATAATAAGAAACTAAAATCCACATTAGAAAAAATCATTACACTTTGCAAAGAACACAACATCCCCTACCTTCCACCACCCAACAAACAAACAACCACACCTCCATGGCTATTTCCACCTTCCACCATCAACATTTTCTTACATAAGTTTAGTAAACCCAACACATCACCAGAAATATACCAAAAAATATTCCTAGAACATAAAGACAAACAAACAACGCAAATATAAATTCACAGACGGCTCCCTGCAACATAAAACTGCCAGATTCGCCATAACCACCGATACAGCAATTCTAAAAACAGGCACACTACTCCTTCATCCTCTCAGCAGAAAGGATTGCCATTCTTGAAGCAATAAAGCTGACTTCTTGTAAGAAAGGCAACTTCATTATATGTTCCGACTCCCTATCAGCTATTAAATCCATAAGCAACATCAAAAACAATAATTTCTATACTAAATTTAAAAAGATCAATCCTAACAAAAACCAACAGCAAAATAAAACTCCTCTGGATCCCCAGCCACTGTGGCATAAAAGGTAACAAACTTGCAAACAACAAACAAAAAGACATAACAAGGGTAGACCAAATAAAAATTCTAAGACTTAGATTAGGACACACAAGACTAACTCAACAACACTACATTAACACGAACGATGTAACACCCTGTCCAAACTGCAACTCAATATCCGACCAAAACATAGAACTAGTACTAAAAAACTGCACTGCAACCTCCCACATTAGGAAAGAAAACTTTGAACAATTATGCCCCATATCAATTCTTGCAAACCCAACTCCAACAAACCTCCTTATGATAATAAACTACCTCAAAAAAACAAACTACTACCACATCCTATAGGTTTAAAATTAGAAAATATAATTATACAAAACGGAAATGTAAATATGTAAATGAATTAATACAAATAGAAAGATTAGGAGCTATTCCTAGCATTGTAACAAAGTCTAGGAGCTGTTCCAAGCGGATCACAAAAGACTAGAAGCTATTCCTAGCGGATCACAAAAGACTAGGAGTTATTCCTAGCAGAATATTGAAGACTCGTAGCTGTTCCTAGCAGCGTATTGAAGACTAGGTGTTATTCCTAGCAATTAATCGAAGACTACGACAGATAGGGGAGCATTCCTGGTACAGTGGGAAAAGACTAGGAGTATTCCTAAATATTAGGAACGTAGCAGGCGACAGGTGTAGCTACTCAAGACCAGGAGGCATCCTGGCAGTAAGAATACTAGCCACAGTCAAATACAATCCGTTTATAAGTTTTCAATTAGGGTTCGACAATAATCACTCAACTACAAAACAAATAACTCGTGCTTTAACCCGACTTTCTTGAAAGTAAAAACATTTTGGCGATCTCTGCAGCTATTTTGCCGATTGGATGATAATAATAGACCATTTTGACCATATAGAAACTTATCCGTTTGCTTGGCATTTTTAAGCATCCAAAAGACGGTTAAAAACGAACCAATTCTGGGAACTTCTGACAAAATTACGCAATATATTAAAGCAGCCACCGAGGCTCGCTTCGAAAATTCCAGAAATCAACGATAAATGCAAAAATAACGACGGAAAGAACTCAAAAAGCGAGATGTTTAAATAATTAGTTGACAGTTGTATTTTGTGCAATGTTTAGTTTTTTTTTTTTTTGTTGTCTTGTTTGAAATATTTAAAATTTTTTTTTTGTAGTCCTAAAATTACATTGTTAATTTAAAGTTTTCAATACACTTGTTTAGCGTTATTTTTTCATCATAAAGTAAACATGATGCTTTTTTGCGTTGTGTAAAAAACACTTTGTTGTCAAACTGTATATATGTATCTATTCAGATGTTCTATAAAACGATACCTTTTTATGTAATAACATTTCAATTTTATATTAGGTCGCGACATTAGATTTCGATTTGATGTAAAGCATTTGGTGTATAATTTTGCTTTAAAAAGATATAATTTTTCCTGTCATATAAAATTGAGTTAAATGATTTTGCACACCCTTGTTTACATGTAAAATGTATCTCTTCATTTTTGGTAAACTATATAAAAATGTGGACTTACACTTATTCTATTTTGAGCGAATGCGCGCGCCTAAAAAGGGGCTGTAATATATAGACGGACTACCCTGTTATTAAGTTAGTATCAAAATACGTTGCTTTTGAACATGTAACATATGTGATAGAAAAGATAAGTTTGCCGACATAATCAATAATAACCATAACAAGTAGCTGTTTAAGAAAGGATTATAAAGGAGTTTCACAATAATTTTATTCGGAAATTTGTTTTAACATTGCTAAGTTTTTACCCGCAAACTATATAACTGTTTTTTAGGTTTTCTAGGTTTTAGGATGGTTTCTAGCCGGTGTTCACATTTCAGTCTTCCCAGGGTCGTTTATTACAGAAAATTCGTATAAAAATCTGGAGACCTCGGGATTTTAAATTAATAGAGGCAAAATCAGGAAAAAAGTCTAAACTTGAGCAGAATAAGATGGATATAAAGATGATTGCCTTTCAAGAATAAATTTCACATTCCCTACAATAGCTTCTACTAAGCTGTCTTTTGTCTACATATAATAATATACAGTGAATAAACCGAGGGACAAAATAAACGGTTACAATTTGATGTATTTTCCTTTGACCATTAGACATTGTGACCACTGCATAATTGAAATGGTACACCACACACGACGACATAAAGTTTTACATATATTCGCATATATTTAATATTTCTTTGGTTGAAGTGTTATCCGGACACCAAATAATATTAAATAATACAAAGCAGCCAAATGTACATCTGGTCAGATTTCAAGAGTATTACCCGGACACTAAAATCTACACCAAATGACATTATTACCACTGTGAAATTTCGCATATATAGAAGTAGACGGTTGCCAACAAATTCCGAATATAAATAATTAAACCGCACACGTACTTCGGTTAAACACAATACAGTTTTATTAGTTGTAAAATAAAGGTTTATGATGGCCAATGGACTTTTGACGATTGGCGGAACGATAGATGAAAAAAAGTTGAAAAAATGGTTACAGAGTGGGGGCGTGCTTGAAGGTGTGATTGAAGTTAAAACGAACACTAAACTCCCCTATTGAGCTTTCCATCCCCCTGTCGTATTATCTTAAGTGTGGCCGTCCTCCTTCCAATTCGAATCTCTGTTTCAACCGCGCTCCTCTTCCGCTGTTCACCCTTTTCTGGCGTGAACACTCAGTTTGTTGCAGTCGGAACGTGTATGGTATAGAGGTAGCTGCAGGTACTCTCAAAAGCACCATGGTACGGGAGTCATACGCGTGGTCATGACTGTTTGTACTCCATGAAGGCTAGGCATTGGTAAGTATGTTTTTTCTTCCGTCTCTTTGTCCACGGTAATGTTCGCAGGGGGCTCTCGCAAGTTGCGAGTCGGGACCAATGATACAGCGCGACCAGAACTTCTGGTCGTGACAAGAGCTTGGAAGAAAAGGTGTGATGTAGCGAACGAACCACCCATCCCAAGAGAATTCGTCGTCGTCGTTCAGGGTCTCATGTGCATTTTCAGGGAAGTTTAAGGAGGAGCTCTTTCAGTGATTTCACAAAAGCTGCTTGGAATCGAGGATTCCTCCAAAGTCGGCTAAGTGCTCCGTCAATATTGGAGACCTCGAAAGCCACGCTTACTAGGCGATTAACTTCTTGCTGTGTTTCCTGTTTCTCCGTCACATGATCTTTCTCCATGGTTGACCTAGATACTTCTGTAGTCGCTGAAGATCGACAGAGATACGGGTATGGGGAAGCGGCTATCCTTTCGAAATCGGTGGTGGTAGGATCTAGGAGGGGAGTATCCTCGACAATACAGATCTGGTGGTTAACATGCTTATGAAGGGTATTAGTTCATATGCCTGACCTTTAGAATGAAAAATAACTATTAACTGCCTGAGTCTATCTACCTGATTTTGAATTTGAACTTTAAATTGATACTATTACTAAGACAACAATGGTGAGGTATACACGTCGTTGGGGTGCTTGGTTGTCTTGCTAAAGGGGGTCTCCCCTTTAAGAGGGCAGGGACGTTGGGAGATCTCGATCTCTAACATTTGGCCCCTGTGAAGTCTCTTTGCAAGGTCCTACTCCTCGGTTGTTTTCTGTGGCTACGTCTTCTGTGGATTCGTTTTGTTAGTTGGATCATCTTGTTGATACGATTTCAAGCTGCTAACACTGCTGCGTGATCTTCCCTGTGCATGTTTGAGTCGGACTATGTTCCTGGAAATAAACAATTTTACTTTGCTCGAAATTAACTCGAATTTTGGTGCCAGTACAAGAAATGCTGGACTGTATCCTGTAGTGTCTTATATTCCCGTGTTTGCGGCCAATGTAATTTCCGGTACAAGCTGGTCCCTCGTAAACTTTCCGTTGGGTTCTGGCATGGGGTATAGGGCGCAGCAATTCTGTTCCTGAATTTTGGAGTGGGCCTACAAAGTCTACCGATACGAGATTGAATTGTGTCTTCACTTGCCTTGTACGCATCTTTCAAGCCGGCTTATTCCGCTCCACCTTATACCTCTGGCATTGGAGGCAATGTAGATTTGCATCTCGAACAGAACATCTCGTAGAACATGTTTTCTATAGTTTTTGGCACAAAGTTTCCAGGGTATCGGGTCTTCGTCATATGGGTGATGATTTATCCTTCGATAGATTTGGTTACCTTTGTATAAGTAGTCGGGCATCTGCTCTGGGTGTTTTTTCAATTGGTGCTTCAACGTAGTTCACCAGATACACTTGGGCGTAGTATCCTGTGTTAATTGTAGTACTTCTAGAGGCTGTCGGAATAGGCCATCTGCAACTACGATTGGTTTTCCTCGGCGATAGTGTATATCAAACTCGAACAGCTACAACTCAAGTGTCTAGCGGGCAATCCGTCCAGTAGGGTTGTCAATGGAGTTCCATTATTTCTAGGTTAGATGGTCAGTTGCCACCATTAAAGAATTTGCACTTTGCTCGGTTGATTAGTAAGTAGGCTGCTCTTAGTCGTCGTGGGCCATTTGGACTTCCAGAGTTCGCCCGATAACGATTATGGCGTCTAGATAGGTAAAGGCGTGGGGTTTCATCTCATGTCCGATTACGCTGTCAATTGCTCTGACTCTTCTGATAGGTATTTGGATATGACTTGGTCCTCTGCATTTATGTCTTTGTTCAGCATACGTGAGTCTCGTGGCGATCCTGTGGTGCTTCTAATTGGCCTAATACGGGTAAAGTGGGGGTTGATTCTTGTTGTACTGATTTCTTAGCTGTTCTTCTAAATGGGTTTTTCTTGGGCTGCACTATGGTCATAAAGTCTGATATTTTGGCATAAAGTCATTTTTTTTATGTATTCATAACTGAAAATTTAACTTATTTTTTGATTATACACATTAGATAAGAAAAAAACGTTTTTTAAAAATTTTTCAAATTAGTCATTTTAATTTGGCGCGCAACTAAAGTCACTTGTTTCTATGCAAGCTCAAATTATTGGTATGCAACCTTAAAATTTATTAAGCTTTGTCATTGTTTTGAGCGTGATTGTTTAAAGAAAAAGAATATTGTAATCATGGAAAGTAAAAGCACAGATGAAAATGTGACGGATCTGGCATCTTTATCTGTAATAGGTAGACCGAAGCTAAACTATTCAGATGCTGGAGAGCGCCTAAAAAGAAAGTTAGCATGTGACCTAGCATCGGATAATAATTTTTCGACGCCTCATTTGCTTCACGCGGCTTCAGTTTCTGCAAAGAAAGCCAAACAGGATGAATTAGCGACAGTTTTAAAAGTCGTCAGGCATGAAGACTGCTCTAAACTAAAGAAAAGCCAGAAGAGCCTTCTCTAATACCCGTTTGTTTTCATCAGTAACAAACTTTGATCAAGCCCTTCTACATAATTTCTTCGTGGTTTTTATTACCATTTCGTCTCACTATTCTGTAGATGTTGACAAATTTAAGGAATTTTGTAAGAGCACTTTTTCAATGTATATATCCTTGGTACCCAATGTCTCCGACTGTCCACAAAATATTAGTTCACGGCTGGCAAATTATGAACTCATCCTTAGTTCCGGTTGGATGTTTAGGCGAAAATGCTTCAGAAGCTCGGAACAAATTTTACAAAAGTGACAGAAAATCACATGCAAGAAAAAATAGCCGACTAAACACCATGGCTGATGTGTTTTATAGAGCAATGGATTCATCAGATCCGCTTATATCAAGCATATGTCTGAATAAAAGACAAAATGAAATCAAAGAGAAAAATCTTCCACAAGATGTCATATATCTTCTAAAGGCAGTATCTCCGCCGACCCAGAAAACTATTAATTCCGATCCGGAAAATTCAGATTCGGATTCTGATTTAGATCACGAATCCGACTGTGAAGAGCAATATAACATTATTTTAGTCAACGAGGAAGAATAAAAAAATTTATTAAAAAAAAAAAAATTTTAATAAAATTTTTTAATGTGCTAGGGCAGGTGTGTGAAGACATGGGCCAATTAAAAAAAAAAACAAAATCCGAAATTCTATAAAAATTTAGCAAACATATGTACCAAATTTCAAGGCTCTAACTTTAAAATTGGACTTTATGCCAAAAAATCCGACTTTCTGACCATAGTGGGCTGGGTGGCTGTGATTAAGCCCGGGTAACTATGGTGACAATGCTCGAGGGTTGATGTTCGACCTAAGTCTACCAAAAAGTCGCCAAAAATTTATGCTGGCGCAAATTGTTGCCAATGGCGTATCGCTTTGTGCGTCGGCATCGCTAACTATTAAACTGCGAAAGAAGAGATAAAGTGGGAGAAAAAACAATTGTTCTCTGTCTAGATTTTCGAACTTGGTTTTTTTTTATTTGTAATTATCAACCTATAACTTTTATATTTTTATTCTATATTCATATTTTACTAAATCATTCGAACTCTTTATATATGTAATACACACATTTATCTTACATTTGCAAAATTTTTATTCCATTATTGTTCATTGTTTAATTTCGCCAATTTAAAAAAATATATACTGTTCACCTGTTTTTTCTAAGCTTTGATTCAGATTTTTTTATTCATAATCATCTAATTTTCTTTTATAGCTCAATATTATGGCTCGTTTAAAAAGACTTTCAGCTTTTTGGCAATCTCAAAGAAAAAGATTAAATAATGGGATTAATAGGAATAATAATGATTCCGCAGAAATAGAAAGACAAACAAATGTAGAGTATCAGCAGACGCGTAGGGCTAAAATTACCTATAGAAAATATGAACGTAAGATTAAAGGAGCAGGCAGCTTATACTAGACGTAGATAGTAAGAAGGATAGATTTACATTATAGGGCCAATTAGCAACAACAAAATACAGTAGGACTTCGGTCGACCCTTAGGATAAATTCAGAATATAGAGCCAATGAGCAAGTTAAAAATACAGAAGATTATACAGAACGCAAAACGGATCCAGTTATAAGACAGGCTGAGCAATTAAAAAATACAGTGAAGCATAGGGAACGCCGAACGGATCCAATAATTAGGCAGGCAGAAGAGGTGGCCGATACACAGGGACGGTCGATACATAGGAGATACTTACATAATAAATAATTCAAAGAGCCAGAAAATACAGCGCGTAGATCTTTAAATAGACAAACAAATATTCACCGAAGAATTGTAGGGAGGGAACAAGATAGGGTTCGTAGGCCCAGGATAGGAGAAACTTGGAACGTAGAGTTATAGAACGGGCACGCAATACGATTTTCGATATTGCCACAAAGTTCCCTCCCTCCCGTCTGCCCGACATGTTCTGCACATATTTCAAGGGGTAACGAGCCCAAACTTGCCATGTAACATGGTTTAGATTTTCCTGCTCTGCCAGACTGCCTTAGGGGTCGTAGCTCTTTAGAAGAACGATTTATTCGATTTATTTCTCCGCGCCTCCCCTTTATAGTCCTAAAGTCCACAGGTCATGAACGCCAAAGCGCAATAAAAGCAGCTGTTGTTAACGTCCCGATTCCAGGTAGTAACATAGTCACTTCACTCTCTTCGTTTAACGAGACCGAGGTTATTGACATCCACCTGAAATGTAGAATGTAATATGGTCATGATTTAATGGCTGAGGCCCGCTAGAATCGAAAGCGCGCTTAGATTTTTAGTTACCACAGAGTTTTTATAGAAAGCATGATATGACAATGAATGAGCAGAGGCTTATTTCTTTTAATTCTAGGATTATTTTGTGTTAGTGAGGAAAATAGGAAATTTTTAGAAGAAATTCTACACAGAAATAAAGAAACTTCTTGTGAAGATCAAGCCCATCCTGAAGAGGATGCCGAGGAACTCAAGAGACAATGCTAGAAAATATACAGGTAGATGATGCCGGTATACGGAAAAGTATAATAGCACCAGGTGAAGGGCAAAGGCCGTTTAATTTCGTTTTGGATTCAAATTGCTAGGAATTAGCTTTTTCCACTATTTATGCCGGCACTAAAAGAAATACGTTAGCCAGTTTTACAACCAAAGCTAGATCTGAGATTAGGAATTTAGATTGAAGAGGTTACAGAACAGATAAATTGTTTTTAAATTATAAAAAGTTAGAAATGATTACATACGCAATAATACTTTCATTTGTTTACGAAAACATAGCACTCCATGCGCTACTACAGCCTCTAATGTACTTTGTGAGGACTATATTAATAATTAAATTAGTCATGATGAAGGGTAATCCAACGTCTCCAGATCATTGAGAGGAAGAGAAGAAAAAAGTAATGGTAATGATTCGTCAATTTGGACTCCCCACTTTTTTTATAATGTAATAGATATAGGGAGTTGTTAAAAGTAATGAACAGTCCTGAAGTGTTTTTTTGTCTGAATATTGTAGTTAGACTTTATTGGCGTGTTGAGTTTCAGCAGAGGGGCTCCCCTCATATTCACGTAATGTTTTGGCTGAAGGATACCCCCCAAAGTGGACCTTAATAAACCGTTATATATTTTGTTGGCCAGTTCGTTACCGCAGATATATCAGATTCATACTTAGCACTCGTTTAACCCATACCCATAACAAGTAAAACACTTGCCTCCGACTTTGTAGATTCATGATATCTTAAGGTCTCTTTCCGAAGATTATTAAAATATTTCCAACCACAGACGAAATTTTTAGAAGCTTCGACATTTTATAAATTGTAATTTTCCTTCCGATATTGTTTCCCATGTGTCGAATTTTCAAATTTTCTTTCACTTGAAAAAGTGTTCCTCAGCTACAAGAGATACCTTTTTGCTCTTTAGTCTAGCTTGAAAAAACCTCAGATTTTTCTTAAAAGAAGTTTTACAGACATTAGGGTAAACGCGTATAATAATCATATTCTTTCTATGCAACAGTCCAGAATGGACAATCAGTTGACATTAGATCCGTATGCTTGTTGCAGCTACATTATTAAATTTATAAAAAAATCCCAGAGAGGCATTTCAAAACTGATGTAGAAAGCTGTTGCTAGTGTTGAGAGGGGGAATTTAAGCATCAGGCAAAAGTTGCAATACATTGGTCAAAAATTTATTTGGGACACTGAGATATCTGCTCAGGAAGCCGTTGACTATTGTTGACTGGGGAAGTCTATGTCCAATATTAGTCACAAAGATAGGTTTTTAAATACGAATTTTACAGAATTTCGAGTTAAAATGCTTAAATCTAGACAGCAATTACAATGTTTACTTGACCATTATGTAAAAAGGCCAAATATTTTTTATAGAATTTGTGTTTCGCTGATTTTGCTGCCAAATATAAGTTTAGCATTAGGTCTTGCCGAAATAGTAGGAATAATCAAGGAAATTAGGTTTCTGTAGCCAACCTTTCTTTGCGCGATAAAAGTGTTTACATTTGTTATAGAAGGTGGCCTTCCATAATTAGATTTAGGAAATATAATATTAACACAGATAAGCAGAATTACTTTAGGGATTCAGTAATGTTGTACTTTCCTTGGAGAGACAAGCAGGTAGAGTTTGTTCAGAGAAATTGGGAGGTGTTCTATAGTGAGCATGAGCAAATTATTGGGGCCGGTTTTAATAGGTAGAATGTTTTAGATGATTTGGAAGACGCGCTTAGAAGACCTTTGAAAAATGAAAGTAGAAAAAGACCCAACGACAATTAAGATTCTTTTGTGCGCTTCCACAGGAAAAGCAGCTTTCGGAATTGGAGGTTTCCATGTTTCCATGTTTTCCATACCCATTATTCAGACCGATTTTTCTTTTGTGGATTTCAGTTCTGACTTGTGAAACACTCTTCGAACAAGATCTATTGACCTTAAACTTTTAATTATTTAGTCAAGTTCCAGATAAAGCAATTCACATGTTTCTTAGTAAAAGTGAGTCAGATAACAGGGCAAAATTATCTTCTATTCCCACTGAGGAACACCTTTCAGTCGCTTTAGATTTCATTAAAGCTGGTCATCTAAGTGATGCAGCCAAAAACCAAGTAATTAGAAGATGACAAGGGTTTTAAAGTTTCTGAGTATGTGCTACGTTTGAAAGAGTGGTCCACACAAGTTCAGAACTGTAGCAGGAGGGTGATTTATTACGAGTTAGGTTTTTAGACTGTGAATATGTGAAAGTCAAAAATGCTCATCATGGAAAAAGCTACAAACGAACAGCAATTGCAAATCGTCGAAATTTATTATCATATTTCGTGTTCTGTGAAAAATGTTCATCGCTTGTTACGACCATCGACCTAGTGAATCAACAATTCATGCTGTTTCATGTTGTTGTTCAACAATTCATGTTATTATCAAATTTACTTTCTTGGACATTAAACCACCGAGTCGGCAGAGTCCTTACCGAAGAGTATACTGCAATATCGTGGAGTATTAATGAGGATCAAAAAATGTCAATTTGTCGTTCTCAGCAATTAAGCATGTGTTACAAAACTACATAAAGCCTATAAAGTTCAACTCGTACAAGAATTGAAGCCGAATGGCCTACTACAACGTCGAATTTTCGGTGAGTGGGCCTTGAAACAGCTCAATGAAAATGCGCTGTGTTATCGAAAAATGTTGTTCAGCGATGAGGCTCATTTCTGGCTGAACGGATACGTAAATTAGCAGAACTGTCGAATCTGGAGTGATGATCAGCCACATGCAGTACAAGAACTACCGATGCATTCCGAAAAAAGGACAGGTTAGGGTGGTTTATGGGCTGGTGGCATTATCGGTCCATTTTTCTTTAAGAAAGACCTTGGAAGAAACGTTACCGTCAACGGCGTACGATATCGAGCTGAATTGCACTTGGTTAATATGTGGTTTCAACAAGACGATGCCACCTGACACACAGCTCGTGAAACAATGGACATGTTGAGGATTGAATTTTCAAGATTGAAGCCTTTGAAGCCTTACAGGATAACATAATACGCGTTATTCGTGGAATACAGGCCGAAATTCTCGAAAACGTGCTGCAAAGTTGGACCTTTCGAATGGACAATTACAAAAGTAATTGGCAAATACTAATTTATCGATTCCAATAAACATTTTTAATATATAAGATATCAACTTGTGTGTTTTATTCGATTTAAAAAAAAAATACGCTTCATAAATCAACTGTTGCCGCAGGGCTTTATATTGTCGGACAGCTTGTCCCCCTAGATCTGGCCAAGATTCTGCAGCTGAACAAACGCTGCAAAAACTGCGTACCGAAAAAGTTCTTTAGACACATTTTGCGACCCATTATTTAACAACTCCAACTTAAAAATCTCCGTCGAAACACCGAAAATCTTCATTGTCATTCTAGTAATAATATTTCAAATCAGCTAATGCTGCAGTCAATTTTTTTATGCGTTTTTGAGGCTTCTGCATATGCTAACGAAGCATATGAAATTCCCAGTTATACATTGCTCGACCTAAAAAAGGTTTGTCATATTTATTAAAAACGATTTGCTGGAGAATACTAGCATTATGCTGGATCAAATTGGAGCTCTGTTTTGAATTTACTCTTTTGAAATATAAGTGTCTAGGAATTTTATTAATTTATCGTATTCCGACATACCCAATGGCAAAGTTCAAGGATAAGTTCGAGATATTAGTTCAGGATGTCTCAAATATATTGGACATTAAGGCCATTATTTTTGTAGATTTTAATATAAACCTTCAGTCCCTTCCATGTAGTGGAAGGAATGTTTATCAGTTTCGAAGTATTCAACAATAAAATTTTTTTTTAGATTTGAATGCGTTCACCAACAATGGAAATACCAATATTGACTGGGTGTTTTCAAATATTTCCAGCAGTGAAGCCAGTGCGCCTACATTTGACACAATATATAACTATCCATAGGGAAATTTCCGTTAGTATTAAAGACATGTAACTGCGCATTTATTGCGTGATGTTTTAGGTTTTATGTGTATTAGATAGTTATATTGCAGATATTCGTTTAGCACTTTTTCCGCACTTTAATTTTTAAAAAACTCAATGAAATCTTAAAAACAATATAATTACACATACTTAGACAAAATTATGTAATAGTTGACAACTTAATTAGCCTTATAAAGAGGAGCTACTTCAAAATTTCTTCTGATAACTTTAAAAGTTGCATTAGTAAAGGGATATATAAAAGTAAAGCCCCTCAACTCTTACTAAATTGTATTGTATTGTATTGTATTTCTTTTGCAATCCTTTCGCCCTCTTCGCTAATTAGCATCTTTAGTCCCCGTACTCCTCCCCCTTAACCAAACGAAAAGTGCAATCAGTAAAGAAAATGCATGCTACTTGATAATGAGTGCAAGAGGAAATGCAATGCGTGAGGGGCAAAAAAAAAAAGTAAAAAGAAGAAAATAAAAGCAAAAGAAAGACAGAATGATGGGTGGTAAGGGGAGAGAGGAAACAAAAAAAAAAAAACGGTGGGACTCACCACCAAGATAAATGAAGTGTAGGCTTAAGTAAAATATAAAACAAAACAGACATATTATACTAATTTACAAAAACCGGGGAATAAGAAACCGACTTTAATGTGGTAGTTTCAAGTCGACTTGAAAGTTTAAAATAGTTTACCTTACCTACCCAAATGATTTTTTCAGAAGCCTCCACGTGCTGTTCCCTAGGTACCGACATATTTATTCAATCGGTAGCTAATTCGAGCGGTGTTGTAAAAATTTAAAATAAATATTTTAATTTAACAAAAAATAAACCGTTTGTGCAGCTGTTTTTTTATCCCAGAATTCGAATTAAAAAAAAAAATTAAATTCTGAGTAATTTCAATTACAGATACACTTTATGTCCTGCTAGATCTTAGAAGTATTTTCGCCGTTCACTGGAAAAATAAAATTCATTAAATTAAATAAAAAAAAGCAAAACTGTAGGTCGAAAAATCGATTCATGATTCTAACCTGCATCAACACAATAATTTTTTATTTTTTCTTTCCATATATTTTACAAACTTAATTTAATTCATTCAAATAGCTTTATTTAGTTATTTATTATTAATTTTATTCATTTAACCGCTATATCTTGTCTACATTTATTCCTCCAACAACACAGTCCACTCGTTTCAAATATTCATTGACCATTACGACCATTACAGTGCCTCGCCGTTCCGCATCGCCCTTCAAACCGCCTAAAAAATCAAAGGTCCCGCGCGATACAGACCGTCAAACGGAGTCAGTCTGGTTCCTCCACCACATTATCGCTTGCGACAGCCAGAGCATCTTCAAGGTCAACACAATGGGCTCTATCGAGAGGGAGGGAATTGAGTCCGAGTACATGGCATGTAGGCAAGCCCTTAAGGCTGATGGGAGAGAGGAAAGTCGTGCCTAGCTCTCACCAATGATGGTTTCCACGCTGCATGCGAGAATTTTTAAGCTCGGTTTAAAAACAAGTGTCAGCTCGTTGCCAGTCAGACGAAGATTCTCTTTAACCTTCCTAAGGTTGTCCGTGAGACCTGTGTGGACTGTAATGAGCAATTTATCAATCAAGGGTGTTTGAAGTCAGCTATGCGAACTGGAACGTCTTGCTGGTGGCACTTTGTACCTTCAAGCTGCCCGACGCCACAATTGCATTATGGGAACAATCCATCACTAACAAGAGAGTTTCTTAATTGATCGTCGCACCCACCAACGCCAATTTAAATCTTCCAGCAACACTAGAAATGAGTAGATAAGAGGTGTTAGCTGTATTTCCGCAAAAAGGACGGCAAGTATGAAGTCCTCTACCGTTCAACGATCCAGAAATCTGTGTTCTCGGGCACTCCAGACTAATCGCCATGGCGCAATTCCTCAGGAATGAAGCAATTTGTTTTTAATAATATAAACGCATCGACAAATCTTGGTTTTTTAGAGCCTCCCTTCCAGCGCCTCCTCTATCGAGAACAGGACGCTTTAGGATAATAATATCCAAACCGACACCCTTGGAGTTAACTGCGTCCCCTCTTGGCTATTCGAATAATAGAGGCACCGGAAAGCAAGCGAAATTCTACGGCACTCGAATCGAACTGTGTAGAGCGGTGCTCCTGGCTGACTTGTATGCGGCAATAATCTACAATTAGCAAGTTTTGACCCATAATAGAAGTTAGGCACAACAAAAAAGTGAGAGGCGCTCGGCGAAAAATGCAAAAAGCGTACACCAGAATGGGATTCTACGAAGAATTCTTTGAATATTTCAATATCTTTAAAAGTAATTCCTTGCTCAGAAGGATCAAACTTTCGTTGACCACGGAATAGTCAACTATAAGTCGTTTAGAATGCTGTTTTAAAGCGTTTAACTCTTGCAAAGACAATTAGTCTTTATTTGGGTCATCAATTGTCTTTATTTAGGTCATAAAGTATCGCAGTGTAAAACGCCAAGATATAAAGTGTATACTCAGAGTCACCATTCTTTCTTTCATAGGTATTCGAATTCACCAATTTTTTCGAAATAACGGATTCGAGTTAGTAGATGGTAGACTTTCAAACTTCTGTTAATCACACTCAAATCAGCTAGTAAATAAAAGTTTGTAGAATTATGTTTTAATATTTTATTTATTATTTATCAGCAAAATATATCGACTTTATCATAAACTTTTATAAAATTAATTATGTGCACAGCAATCAAATCAAGCTGAGTTCTTTGACAGCGGCAGTTAAATAAACCCCAAAAATAATAGGGCTCGCAGTCGCTGCAGACACGCCTAGTCACAAATTTATTTTTATTTCTAATTAACAACTAGGAATACTTACTTGACTATCTATACAGTGTAATAATGCTTACGCAGTACTGAAATAGTTTAATATTTTTTGGTGTCCGGGTAATACTCCAACCGAAGAAATATTAGATGTATACGAACATGTACTAATCTTGATATTCTCCTATGTAGAATATAGTTTTGATCATACAGTGGTCAAAATGGCATTGGGTGTGAACTTCAGTGTCCGGGAAGCCTTCAAGTAAAATCATTTTGAGTATACATGTGACGACTTAGCATTATTTAATATTATTCGGAGTCCGGGTAATACTCTAACCGAAGGAAAATAAAATACATGGGAACACGTAGTGATCGTGGTATTTTGTGGGTATGAAATTTGGGATAATAATTGTTGCCCGCAAATAAATCACCTTCGACCCACTTTAAAGTTAAAAGCAAGTACAGCTGCACACACGAACAAAAGACTTCGTTTTGCACAAGCTGTGTTCTACAAAGAAACATAATTGAAGTTCTTCGTATACAGCGTCTAGGGAATCCATCAAAAAAGAAATACATTACAGCTGCTGTTACTGCAGAAATTACTCAAAAGAGATGACTTTCATTAATAGCTGGGGCTGTGTAGCGTTCCCGACAACAAGAAAATGGTCCAAGTGTGAAGCCCAATTTCACTGCTATGGAACGGACAGCAGTGCCATTACTAGCGCATCGATGTGCGCCATGTGAATTTTACTGAGCCGTGGCCAGAGGCCGTCCTTTATAAAGATAACCGTACTTTCAAACCTTTGTCAGAATATGCTGAAATCGAAATACGTGTCAGAGATAGTCAGCCTGAGATAGTCAACCAACACGTGGAAGAGGAATCTCATCATCAACTGCTTCTACAACATTTAAATTAGGAAATGTGAATTGAAAGAGAACACTTGAGCCTGTAGTCAGGTGGAGAAGCGACAGGCTATAACGTGCTGACTACTGAAGTTAGCGGACAAATATCCATAGTGGATCCTGGTGGTAGCAGTACACCACAAGCAACAAGTACCAGAGGCCAGACTGTGCCATGCAACGCCACCGGCATAACGCAGTAACAAAAAGCTGCTCGTCAGTCTATGCCAAGGGACCTGCCAATTTTTAATGAAAACCCCAAGGACTGACCTTTGTTCTTCAGCTACTATGGAACCTGCACTAGAATTGCCTGATACGGCAACGACGAGAACCCTCTTCGTTTGCACAGATACTTGAAAGCAAGTGTGCCCATTGCCAAATGGCAAAAATGAACCCCTAATTAATTTAGCACACATAGCTGGTTCTACAATAAAGGCAAGCAAGTAAGACGCGCATCTGAACAAGCCAACACAAGTGGGAACCTGAAATGATGCTCAACATTCATAACCAATAAATTCTCCAAATTTGAGGAGCCTAGCAGATTGGTTAGCTGGGCCTGGCTGTTGAGTATCTACGCCTAATATAATCCTGGAAACCGACAGCAAGAAATCAACCAGAGAGTCATAAAGTGTGATTTGACTAGGAGGATCACAAGAGAGGTGGAATGCCATAAAGACTTACCACTTATGCCACCAGTACATAAAGGGCACAAAGGGCGCTCCCATTCCATATTCACTGAATGTAATTCACACAAGCCCGATAGAGTGAGGTTATTGTGGAACGCCACAACCAAATCATCGGGAATAGCTTTTATCTGTTTCATAGTATTAAGGTACGGGAGAAAGACGCTTAAGCAAAACGGTTCATGTGGCTCAAAAGGAAGATAGATACCGTGGAAGTATTTAAACTAAAAGTGCTAACGCATTAAATACGTGACATGAACGCTAACATGAACAAACCGTGAAAGAGAGTTTCCAACTGTATTAAGAGCCCTCCGCAAGTACCACTAAATGGACGACTACATCAATTCTTGTCACACAGCAGAGAAAGCTGTAGCTCTAGCCAAAGACATTCGAAAAGTACATGCTCGCGGAGGTTTCCACATGCTTAAATGATGCTCAAATACGAAAGAAGTCTTTTTTAAACTTAACGAGACCACAACCCAAGAAAAAAAAAATTCTTCAGCTTCATATTGAGCATGCAATTGAATTCAGATTATGATGTATTCATGTATGGCTTAAAGTTCATGCGTCTTAAGCGCAACGCAATAACCACCAATGTTGTGCGTACCAAAAAAAAAAAAATAAAAATGTTACAAATTTTTATTTATGTCTTCGATCTAATAGGCGTGGTATCTTACATTATGGTGTACCTCAAAATTCTACTACATCAAGCCAAAGTACGAATTTTAAGATGCTTTTTTACAGTTTCGAACCAATTTTAAATCCACGAATTCGTAGATACAGCTGTGGCTTACTTTAGGAATGAGCACAATACTAATACACTTTTAAGTCTCGTTTCAGCTTTATCAAAGGTGACATAATTGCATTCTACGATTAGAGCTTCAAATAGCCGTGACATGGCGTAAACTACTGGCATGGCAGAACGGACATCAGTCAACAGTTTGTGAAATTCAGGGTAGCAGAAATCTCTGAGCACACATATATCGGCGACTGGAGATGTGTGCAGATGTCGATACGAAAACCCAACCTACGTCCGAAGCGTAAAAGCGAGTTTCTTAAATCACCGCCGGCAACAAGGCCGGGCTGGATCGCCAAAGATGACACAGTTGCCGATGAACTTTGACCTCGTTTTTTTCACACGACCTCACACAATGAGTTTATCTCCAACTGGAACTGACTTAGCAGAGCTGTCCACGTTTGGTTTGTCTACAATGTGAAGCGACCCATAAGATCTGCAAATCAAGTGAGGATATACCTTTGCGAGTGGAGCAGTAAGTCTCAGCAGAAATATTCCTATGTCGTATTTTGCAATATGTAGCCGTTGAGAAAGGGAAAAATATCTGCCGAAGCAGTCCGACATGGAGGCTACAACTCCACATTGATGAGCATAAAGTGCTGTGCATAAATGACTATGCAAGCCGTTTTGCCAACGTTCCAAAGGGGAGGATTGCGTTATCAACACATCACTGGGCAATTACGCTGTTGTTACGAAAAATATTAATGAGTTGAGACACAAACATTTTACTCCAAAACTAAGACCTCTCCTTAAAAATATACGCCGAACATGCCCATGATGTAAGCTGAAGAGTGCCCGACCTCTTTCACCACTGATGTCACCGGTACCACAAGCAATATTGGCTGTTTTCAAGGCACCGCTCACCTACGTGGACGTTGACTTTTTCGGACAGCTCACTGTCATAGATGACGGATTGCGTTCAAACGATCGGATATGATAATAACTTGCCGCACCATGCGAGCAATTAGCAACAATCATGCATAGTTTCGCAACAAATCCATCGCTAATGGGTTTGCGTCGGCACCTAACACGTCGCGGGACACCGAAAGAATCCGAGGAAATGATGCTGTTCGGAGAGAGAAGCTTCAACTAAAAGACTCTAAGATGCATAAACAATTAGCAAAGCGAGGAATAGTCGCCCTATCAAAAGTTCAACGACGAAAGCTATTACTGCAATGATGTAGATAGAAATGATGTAATGCTCGGTCACCGAATGTTTGGACAAAACTTCGAATCATCAAAGTGACTAAGGAGTGCAATAGTTCAGACTCAGAAAGATGTTCTACGCAGTACTGTTAAATTACCAAACAACAGATGCCAACACGGGCCGCTGGCGTAACTAAGTTCTTTGTGAGGAACTTTTTCCAGGCCGGAGTACAACTCTCTTTCTCCCCAGGGCTCTTCCTACACAGAAAATTTATGTTGAAATCCCGGACTTGAAGACTGTAACAAGGAGAGAATAGCCATACTAGATGGGGTTTGGCTTGCGGTAATTGATTGTCCATCTGCATATACCAAACGGCTGAGGGAAAAAGGAAAGGGAGTAGGATGGTTAATATCTAACAAATAATTCACATACAGAAAAAGGAAGGGAATCAAGCCGACTAGGGTGTCACCCGGACATCGACTTGAGAACACACTACATGAGGCTTAGACCAAAGAATTTAACTAGGTCAATAAGGGTGTCACCCGGACATTGGCTTAGATGAGCAGGACTTATCAAGGATCACTACAACCAAGAATCTTCACCAGACCAACTAGGGTGTCACCCGAACATTGGTTTGATGGAAGATATCCTAGTCCGGCAGCACTAGACAAAGAATATTATCATAGTCAATAAGGGTGTCACCTGACATAGACTAGGATGAATGCTCTTTGCATGGCTCCCTACATGGAGATACATAAACTACATGAAGAAAGTTAGTACAAGCGTGAAAGAGGTGGAGAGGGGGTGGTTTCTACGAATGAGATAATTGTGGTCATGCTTTAATAGTTTGAGATCAATCGTTAGAAAATTTTATTATTGGTAATATGACCTTAACTATGAGCACTAACTATTACCTAAAAAGTTATCACCACACTACACTGTATGGAAGGCTGCTGAAAAGGGTAGCCCTGTTGGCCTTTGGATAGACTCACCCTTGCCTGGAATCCTGTATGCGTTGTATATACTGTTTTAGTAATTCTGGTTTGCTGTCTTTGGTGCACTTTTCCGTGTATTGCTCACTGACACTCAGAAACTATTGCTCCTTCAAAAGATGTTCGCGCGACTCTCGTTTGGGTACTTAGATAAGCGCCTGCCTCCGTTATGGTCTTAGATCTTCTATGTTCAATAATCCAACGTCAACTCATTTGCAGTTTTTCTTTTGAATCGCCCTTAACCTTTGACTTTTTCGCCGACGCCAGCAGCGACCAATCAAAAGTTGCCACCGCGATTTGTCGATGACGCAATCGATGCAATCGCCTAAAAATGCGAAGCATAGGCGTCTAGAAGTTTCTAAACACAAGAAACTGCGCAATAGCAACTGGCGACAAGTCGAGTTGCATTGCTTATGCTACATACATATATATATGGCGTGACATGTGTACGTATATATGTATGTATGAAATCAAAGAAACTTGGCAATAGAATATGGCAACTTTTCGGGTAAGTCACGTTCCTTTGCGTAGTTATGTATATCGTGGATGGCTTTTGATGTGTGGGCCTGTGTGCATTGGCGTTGGTCTGATCTAGAGATGCTCTACTGGAACTAATTCTTACTAAAATACTAATAACAAGTCAGAGTAAATACTTTTTACTAATTACTAAAAGATTATGATTTTTGTATACATACATATTTATTGTTACGGAGCACAAAAATTGTGCTTTGTCACATCCTTTTCGAAAAACCGAAATAACAAATAGCTTTGTGCTCGTCTTCTGTCCATTTTGGCTCTCCTCAGTCCTCTATGCCACGCTCCTCTCTTGCTGGTCACCTTTTCGCTCGTGAGCACTGTTCTTCAACTAAATTTTTCCCACTTGTAAGGAATAGATCCAAAGTCCCATAAATTCTGTTTGAAGTGGATGCTCCAAGACCAAAAACTATTACAGTGCATCCAATCTACAATCTGCTCAATAGCAGAATCACACTTTGCAGTGCACTAAAGTCGTTCTGTAGCCTATGACCAATTAGCATATGGTGTGGGCAAATTCAAAGCGACTGCGTTTCTTCTGAAAATTAATTAAATGACAATACAAGGAAATGCAGCAATTGTAGTGTAAATCATACAGGTTAAGAAATCTATATCTGAAACACAGACCATTCATCCCCACCTGGTGTATACTTTCCAGAACAGTTAAATCATCAGCAACCCCAACAACAACAACGTGCGAGTGTGCTGGCCATTCACAGCATTTTAAGCAATATAAATTTAAAAAAAAATTGAGTCAATCCCATAAAACTCTTTATTTTTAATCATTTTACTATTAAAGCAAAAAAAAGTTTATAAATAGTTTATTATTAAATCTAAATCGACAATTCCAAATATAAAGCGCAATATTTGTAGGTAATAGAACCTACAAAGGGCGCCACAGGTAAATGATCAACACTTTAAAGCGAGGAATGACTTTCTCTAGTATAAATTTCTTTTTCTGAACTATTTATATAGTATATATTTAATTTAGTTATTTTAATAGTTTATTAAACTTTGCTTTTCAGAAGTAAAGAAAATGTTACTCAAAACTCTTTTTATTATTTCGAGTTGCTTCTTTTCAAACTAGTTTTTTTAATATAAAAAAAGTTTCTTATAATAAATCTTTTAAGCTAACGATTCTATCTAAGTAGTTAAGAAAATAGAGCATCTACATTGTACTGGGTATATACTTGCTGCTGTCTTTTCCAATTAAAAGTTTTCTTAATCTGATTACAGGTTTTAGTTATTACTAACATTTATAATTAGTATGTTATTTCATTTACATTTAAAAAGTTGTTACCAAAATGGAATACAATTAATAAAGAAAAAGCTTAAATTGCCAAGCATGGTAATCTTAAAGGCAAACTGCTGTCTAACACAGTCATCAACCAAGTGGGGTATGCCTAACCGCAAGCTGCCAAATCTAATCGACTTCGCAGTAACCAAGGAAATTTGTCGTAGCCTAATATATGTTATCTGACCATTCGCCAGTATATTTTACTGTATTAACTCTTTTACAAATGCTAGAGCACCCCAGAGCACAAACTGGCTTAGATTTAGAAAAATTTTATGTACCCACCACAACGAATGGAAGCAGCATACACGTAACAGAAAAAAGATGACTCAAGCCAAAACCGCAAATGTCTCGGACACTGGCACCAAAACATCGCCTAAGTTCAGCTATACTCACTGTAACAGACAAAGAGAAGCAACGGCTCAGCTGCAACACACCGAGCAGCTTACTTACTAACAAAAAAAAAAGCGTACACCGTCATAACCGTCTTTTAGCCAAATTCGTCAACACTCATTTAAGCTGAAAATTGCTCTTGGGACTAAGGAGAGTATTCCAAAAATCCGCCGCTAGTTAAAAGGTCGGAAATAGCAAATAAAAGAAAAATTTATTAAACATTATTACAACAAATTAAACTTTATCGGATGTGCAACTAAAAAACTAGGCGAAGTTGCAACAGTTATTGACAAGAACACATGCTCGTTGCTTTTTAGCACAATCAACGCCCCAAAACAGTGCTTAGAGAGAAGCCAAAAGTATGCCGCCAACAAATCGACCCCGGACCAGGGGGTCATTATATGGTATAACACGGCGCGACTGAGTACCGTAAGCCTGCATGTACAAATAAAGCTTGCTATTTTTGCAATGAAGAAGGACACATGATTTAAATAGTAATAGTTCCAAATTTCAATTCATAAAGTGCCTAATGGATTCTGGTAGCCCCATCAATTTTTTCATAGAGCAGTTTTAAAGGGACAAAAATTACTGGTCGAAGTAAAGAAACAAAATATGTTGCATAAAACAGTTTGCTTTCTTAAAGGTATAAACAGTCGAAGCGTTGGTAGTTACCAATAAATCTATGACGTATTCAATTGTTTTAGGTAAACATTTTCTAAGATTAAGCTGTTTCAAATTAGTGGAAATCAAAGTCAAAAAAATCCTTTCGATCAATTGGCAATGTAACAATGTAAAAACTAATGTGAGGATAAATGAAAAACAAAACGAGAAGAAAAAGACAATATGCAAAGTAGATAACAAAAGTAACAGAAAAATATATAAAGGATTTAAAAGCATATTGTCTTATCCAAAATAAAAACGAGTTTATTCGTCGCATTGCCAGCTGTGCCCCTAAATTGCAAAACTATAAATACCAACTTAAACATCAAGCTGGGAATACAATGCAACACGTAGATATGTTAAGTCGTAGCAATAAGAATGTGATAATTGTGTTCCAATGTTTCACATAATTAAAGAAAGTCTAATAATTTTCTAGAAAAGAGAAAATAATTAAAAGAATCGAAAGATGCTTTTTGGCCGGATTTCAGGTGTTGGGGTACGACACAACGAATTTATATTGTGGGCTGGTGAAAGAGGAACACAGATTTGCCATGACGTTACGATTTATTGGTACAATCCTTTCTAAAGATGCTGATGTTTATAATTTATGCTTTCATTTCGCCTAGACTTATTTTTAGCTTGCCAGGACTAAATCCTAGGCTTTATAATTCCGCTAGGACTAACTCCTAGTATTGTAGCCGCCAGCAGACAATTCCGTTCATACACCTCGAGTCGAAGCCAGGTACTTATAGGTGTCCTGTTTTCTTGTTCTCTCGGAACGCCTTCACTTTCCATCGCCATTTGACTATTTTTATACCTTTGTTTAACTTCACTTTACTTTTGAAACTTAGTATTTCGTTATCCAGCTTCATGCCTATGGTCTCTACCGTGCGTATTTATAGGCATCTTAGCCCACTTAGGACGCGTGGCATTGGACAAGCCCCCAATTGGATTCCTGCAGCCTCTTAAACTTTCCGAAGGTTACCGCAGAACCATATACACAATCGAACATCTCCGCTCCCAAGCCACCTACACATGCGCATTCTCTCTCACTTTAAGCACCCGAATGCATAACTGCATCCCCTCATCTCCCCGTTTCAAACATAATCATGAGCCGACTTTCTGCATTTGTGAATGCGTGTGTTCGTTGACCACTCTCCGCTGTGCCTGAGTATTTGTACGTAGGAGTGTTCGCTGTACATTTTCGGCTCTTCTCGTCAGCGAACTGAGCTCACCCTCAGTTCATCGCCCAGACCAATGCGTACAAACATTCGCTTTTATTTGTTTGTCTTTAATATCATATTTTCGGACTTTGCTTTGAACTCATCTTTCTAAACATATGAAATTGTTTTCTGACTATGACCGAGAGCTTTTAATGTTTTGGCATACATCGACGTGGAATGCTTTTAATTTTCCATTTTATATGTGGACTCTGTATTTAGGCTAGATCGCACACTTATTCTGTTGGTGTATTCGATCGAACCTGGAAGTTCGTTTGCATGTTCGATGCCGATCTGCGAATCCCGGTTCGCCCGTTTCTAAGCCTGCGCTCGTTTAACTCTTGATTACATTAATTATTAACTATATTTTTGATTATATGAGTTAACACCCTGTCATGTATCCCCTCTCCTCCCTACCACCAACGCCTATGCCCTAACACCAAGCCACTTCAGCGGAGGCAAACAAGCTGACGGTGCACTTCGATTCCCATAGCGGGTCAGAACTTGCAACTATGTTGCAATTATGCTGTCAAGTTCAAGTTCAGAAATGCGAAGTTGACCCCGGAAACCAATCCGCGGTCTCAACAACTTTAACACCGAAACTGCTGACACTGCTGAAGTCTCTGCCACCGCAGTAGCCGCGACGTGATCAGAGCGGCCGCAGCGGCAGGCCAACGGACTGCCGCCTGAATTAGGCGAAGGCACTTCCAGTCAGACTGAAAAACTTCTAACACCAATCTTTCCTTTGAATAAACTTATAACGAATTGACCCAAACTTTTCCTTCTTATCGATTGAAATGATCAAAATGTAAGTATAGGAATAGGAAATGGCCACTGGACTGGGGACCAGTGAAACCATTCAATTAACTTATATATATGGTTTTAATGTAAACATTGTTATATATGTTGTATATACCTCACATATATATATACGTATTAATATAAATATTCCTCACAAAATTCAAAAAAATTTTGTCAGAGGAAGACGAACATTACGAAATGCGAAATGGAAGCAGGAAGAACGCGGTTTTGTGTGACTGAGAAATTAAGCGATCTCGTTAAGAAAGGTTACAGGTTCCCGAACATGACATAAGTGTTGCAAAAAAAAAATTTTGAACCGCTGTTGCTAAGCGAATTTGTTCTTGTAGGTGTGACAGAGGACACCATAAGGACAGAGGACACCATAAGGACAGAGGACACCATAAGGACAGTGGGAAGCAGGAGTGAAAAATGGGGAAACGGCTTCGTTTTCCTGCAACTTCGCCGCATCTAGAGACTGTAGTCTAATTTAGGAAGCGGTCGCGGCTGGTCCGACTTTGGCGAAAAAAAATCCAACCCACCTTCCATTGGTGAACGCGTGTTAAGTTCAAGTGGAAAATAAAGAAATGTAAAACAAAACTATTAAGTGAAAAGACAAAGAAAAAAACGACAACCTCAAGTGAAGAGAGATTGGCCGTAACCAGTGTTCCGGCTAAATGGCGAACATAAAATGCCCAAATTCATTCGCATCCAGCTTAGTGAAAAAGAAACTCCAACTTCATATGCAATGGGCGAAACAAACCATTAAACTAGCCATGAAATATTAAACGTCCAACTCTTTGCATAGAACATATGAAAATTCCACCAAGTCTATATTAAAAGCGCAGCCTTTACAAATTAAAAGACCGTCAAGACATAGAAAAGCCACCAAAAAGAGAAAAAAACAATGGCCTGGTAGCAGCAAATATTACCTAGCAACAACAACAGGGAGATATAGAAAGGGCAGCCACATATTGCACCAGCTGATCTGCGTAGCTGGAAGTATCCAACCCAAATCCCGTACATTATTTATTTTTAACCCGGCCATACACATATAATAGATTAGACGAAACACAAAATTATTTTAAATTTAACTAATATAACTAAAAAGTAAAGTAGTCTTGAAAGCCAAAGCACAAAAGCGGGAAAAAAGGAAATTAATGAAATTTTAATCCAAATTATAAAGAAAGTAAGCATGTAATTCAGCATAAAATATTAGAGGGCTGATAAAGGGTAAAAAGAAAAAAAGTAAGATTGAAGATTGATTCATATTCTTTGGTGGAATCACAATAAAAAAAAAAAAGAAAAAAAAACTTTAATGCAAACTGATAACCAAAACAGAAAATAAAAGAAAACTACAGTATTACAGATCAGGTTAATCTCAACCAAATTAATTGTAACGATCCTTTTTGGTCCTTACTTGCGGCAGAGCCGGATTTCAGGTGTAGGGCTACGACATAACGAATTTATATTGTGCGCTGGTGAAATGAGAAGATACAGTTGTTCTTTCTTTAAACAATATGTTATAATTTTATTTGCAATTTCAGTGGTAGATGTTGGTATAGCCAGAGAGCTTCTGCACGGGCTATTGAATTTGTAAACGTGGCTATTGTGGAATCCACACTGCACCGCTGGCACTCATGAAAACTTATCGGCGGATTGTGTTTGGCTGGGGCAAGTATTCCTACTGCCAGGATGACTCCTGGTCTTGTCTAGCTACACCTGTCGCCTGCTACGCTCCTAATATTCTGCTAGGAATACTCCTAGTCTTTTCCCACTAGGAATACTCCTAGTCTTCCCTGCCTTTGCCAGGAATACTCCTGGTCTTCACTAAAACTGCTAGGAATAGCTCCTAGTCTTTAATATTCTGCTAGGAATAGCTCCTAGTCTTTTATATGCTGCTAGGAATAGCTCCTAGACTTCCATATATTGCTAGAAATAACTACTAGTCTTTTATGTACTGCTAGGAATAACTCCTAGTCTTTTACGATCCGCTAGGAATAGCTCCGAGTCTTGTAATCTACTAGGACTGGCTCCTAGTTTTTAATACACTGCTAGGAATAGCTCCTAGTCTTCCTACTTGCTACCAAAAACTAATCCGCCCTTAAACCTTAACTTGTAGCCAGGATACAGATGGATATCCTTTTTTCGATCTGATTTTACACGCCTTCACTTTTACTTCTTCACATATGTTTCACTTCGTTGGCCTCGCTTATTTACTTCACTTCTTGAATCTTCACTTGTTAATACTTCACTTGCACCCTGCTGGTCCAAGTGATACATCGCTTGTTTCCTTCGCTTTCTAACTGACTCCCTCTGTATCTCAGCCGTTTATAGGCATCTTGACCCAGGGAGGACGCGTGGTGGGATTATGTACCGTTGTCAGTACTTTTCCGCTCGCCAATATTTGCCGCCCAAAACTTTCCATCACTTTCTCTTATCATCGGCTTTCTTGGCCGCTCGTTCCATGCATCTCTTGTGGTGAAATCACGCATACGCTTCTCTAATGCAATCGCTGCTCTCTGGCTTTGGCAATATCCACTCTTATATAATATTTAACAAATGTTTAACTTATTCCTAATTTCCCGTCCTTTTTACATATGCTTAAATATAGTGAATTTATGGTTAAATCACCTCCTTCCTTGAACTATTTATATTAAATAAACTAAATAACTATATAAATATACCCCCTTTTATCTTTTGTTGTATTCATATACACAGAATTAATACTCTACAAAAATGTACCGCATTAACTCTTCCACATAACTAATATTAATGTTATGTATATCCCATTATCCAATTATAAAACATCATATAGCAGTGTATTATATATTATGTACATATATCTATATACATATATATATATTCTTATTACATGTTCAAATTTAGCGCCAACACCTCCAGTGCCTCTCAAACCTCTGCTTTGGACATGTTACACACCGCCTCTCCCGTTCTCCGTTACATGCCAACATTCCCGCTCCCAATCCACCCACCCATGCGTAAGCCCGATCACTTTGATGTTGCCGACAACCGAAATGCAACCCCTCGCCTCCCCCGCTGGTCTATACGCATGAGTCGACTCTCTAAGTCTCGTGCGTCGGTGGCTTACGCACTTGTGCGTGTGTGTGTTCGCTGTTGCGGTTCTATGCACTCCCAATGTAACTCACTCTCAGTGACGTCACATGAGCCCACATGCATTTGTTCTTATTTGTTTTTCATTACATATTACATATATTCGACCTTTGCTTTAACCATTTCTCATATGTGCATATAAACGCGCGCATTGATGAATTTGAATTGCCTTTTGGGTCAACGCTCATTTGAATTATTAGCCGCTTTTACGACTTGAATTCATCTATATTTATATCTGGAGTGATACTCTGCCGCATTTGTGAGGTATATTTTGTAAGGAAGTTTTCCGGCCTGGGTACACATCTCAATCTATCCAGGGCCTTTACTTACAGAAAATTTATAAGTAAAATTCGAGACCTCTGAATTCTTAAGCTAATTGAGGCATAGGTGGGAAATAATTATTTATTTGACGCGACAAAGAGACGACCAATTACCTACAACAACTGCAATATACACTACAGAGGGTATACAATAATTAGTACAAGACCCAAAATTAAACAATTAATATTAAAGACACTCATTTGGAGTGAACACTGTACAAGGGGAGATACACAACATATATACCATGACATGTACATTTAATATTATTTCGGTTAGTGTATTACCCGGACATCGAAATAAATATTAAATGACACTGAGTAGTCAGATGCGCACACCATTTCAGTTAGTGTATTACCCGGACACTGAAATGGTTGTTATTAGACACTGAGTGGTCGGATGTACATTTGGTAATATTTCAGTTAGGGTATTACCCAGACACTGAAATACTAGCCAAATGGCATCACGACCACTGTACTAGCTACACACTGAACTACATTACAGTGGTTCCATGTTCATGCGCACTTAATATTGCTTCGACTAGGGTATTACCCGGATGTCGAATAATATTAATTGGCACTAAGTCGGCACATGAACGACCAACACCATTTCAGTTAGGGTATTATCCGGACACTGAAATGGTTGCTGGTTGACATGATGCCAACTGTACCATGGAAACACAACATTTATTTCTTGCCCTTTTAATATCATTTCGGTTAGGGTATTACCCGGACACCGAAATAAATATTAAATAGCACTAAACCTACTTTCCATGTCTAATACTATTTCAGTTAGGGTATTACCCGGACACTGAAACAGGCACTAGACGTGGAAATGTAGGTTATTTAAACAACACTTAATTAGGACTTCACAAGAAGATCAGAATAAAAAAAGAAGGAATAAGAAAAAAAAAAAAGATAATGGCAAGGGTCACTGTTTCATGTTTTAGTTTTATTATTTTCTAAATTCACATGTTTCTATATACTAGCTGCCTAAGATCACACTATCCTTGAGGAGGAAGAGGATAATGTGGGAGCATCGTGGCCCTAAGGCTGACTTACCCGCTTCGGTATAATATATTGTATATCTCGTTCTTCTTTTCCTTGAATTTTTGTTTTCTGAAATTCTGTGTGGTAATATCCTGTATAATGTTATTCTTTATTTGATTTCTTTTTATTTTCACTTGGTTTCGCTTTGTCTTTGTCTCACTGCTACTCTTACTCTGCACTGCTACGAACTTATCTCCGCGATGTCACAAACTTAGTGATCTTTCTATTACTTCTAACTCTAGCCTTTGCCCTAGTTTTCTTCATTCTAAGCTTTTGAAATGCGTGGCGCGTTTTGATTGGCTACTGATAAATCACCGTTATCCTACGAGCTTTTGCGTACGTGACTAAACGTCTTAGCTTAGCTATGCTGGCACCGACTGTACCAACTGCGTGGTGGTTGGTGCATCGGCGACGCTGGATATCGGTATGCGAAAGAGAAAAAAAAAAGGGAAATAGAAAACAATTGCTCTCTTGCTAGAAACGGTAACCTAATGATGAAATAGAAAACAATTGCTCTCTTGCTAGAAACGGTAACCTACTGATGAACTAATCCCCTTCCATAAATAGAGCATATTAATTTGGAGGGTTTGCTTATTGCTATATATATATATTAAAAAATGAGAAAAACAAAACCAAGAATTTGTGATTCTTCACACTCCCTCCTCACTTTCCGGAGGCAAAAGAAATTGTGACACTCCCGCCCGCCGTGATGCGGACGCGGTAGGCCAGTTCGTCCTCTTCGTACCGGAACCTCCACGGCTTGTTACGGTCTGGACGGGTCTGCATCATCTGCGCCAATGTGCAGGGTAATTTCCGGTCTGGAGTCATCACGCGCCACTCGGTGGGGGCTTCTATGACGATGGTCTCACGCTTAGGGACATCCTTTGGTGAGGATATGAGGCGTCTTGAGAGTTCGTTGGCTCGATGCTCTCAGTGGCGGCATCCTCCTCGGTCTCGGTAGAGTTATCCACAGAGATCTCCTTAAAGTAGGGATAGCTTCGCGCACGTTCGAAGGCTCCATGGTATGGGGGCGTCGTCGAGCTTTCCGACCCCACTAGGTCGTGTGGATGATTGTGGGTGTCCGTACTCCATGAAGGGCTAGGCTTTGGCAAGTTCACTCTCTCTCCTGTCTCTTCGTCCACGTGGAAATTTGTAGGAGGGCTTTCACACGGCGGGCTGGGAAGCGTAGTAAGGGTCGAGTCGGGAGTGCTGAGGAGGAGTAAGTTGACCTCGTGGTCGTCAGTAAAACTCGGACGACGAGGGGGTGTGATGTTCCCGTGGTAGCGAGAGAACCGTCCATCCCAGGTTACTTCTGCGTCGTTGTGCGTAGGCTCGTCTGCATTGTCGACGAACTTTGCCAAGTCGTGAACCCGAGGGAGTCACATTATCGATCTTATCACCGGGCGATCCGGTGCTTCGGTCAAACGGAGACATCTTTCCACCTTTGGTTCATCCTTATCCATCAATTGGCCATGTATAGGCTCGATTTGGGGATCAAACGGAATTTGATGGTCATCAACTGACTGGGAGTCAGGGTAAAGTATATCCTGTAGCGACTTCATGAAGGCTGCTTGGTGAAGAGGATCTCGCCAGGCTCGGCTACGCTCCTCGTCCGTATTGTCGACCTAGATAATCAAGTTCACTCGCCGTTGGGTTTCTGGCGGTGCTTGCTGATGAGTTGTAGTCTTTCTCTCTGGTGGGGGTGCTGCGGTAGTCTCCCCGATGGTAGGCGTAGATGCCTCTGGCGATGGTGAGCGTCTGGTGAGATACTGGAATCGAGATGCGGCTATTCCTTCGAAATCCGCGGTGATGGATACTATTAGCGGGGCTAGCCCGGTCAAAAGATTGCTGGTGGATGACATTCTAAAGCAGTTCATATGTCTGAAACGATCGATAAGCTACCTAACTTTGCCTGCCTAATAGTGTGATTTACAAGGGTGCGATGAACTTAAAATTTAACTTAACTAAATTAAACTAAAAAAAACTAAGATAACTAGGGTAAGGTACTGGGTTGCCTTGCGAACAGAGACCCCCCTTTGAGAGGGCAGGGACGTTGGGAGATCGAAATCTCCAACAAGTGGCCCCTGTGAAATCTCTTTGCAAGGTTCGGGTCTGCGGTTATCTTGTGTTTCTTCTATGAATTCTCTCGGCTCGGACTCTCTTGGTTCGGATTCTCTCGGTTCGGATTCTCTGGATTCGGATTCTCTTGTTGATATGACTTCAAATCGCTGACACTGGCTGTGCGGCAAGTCTTCCGTGTGCATCTTGGAGTCGGACGATGTTCCTGGAAATATAGAATTTTCCCTTGAAAGGGCCTTCGAACTTCGGTGCCAACTTGGCAGAAAATCCCTCGGAGGCTTCGGATAGATGATGTCTTCGTATTAGGACGAGTGACCCGATGGAGGGTCGCCAATCTCTGTGTCTAAGGTTGTAGTAGCGGCTCTGATCCTGTGACGCGTTCTGAATGTTTCCTTGTGCTATCTGGTGGACGTCGGCCATTCGTTTGATTCTGTTATCCGGGGATCCTGTAGTGTCTGAGACAATCGAGTTTATGGCCAAGGTAATTTCCGGTAGTAGCTGGTCCCATGTAGACTGGCCCGATTCGAGATACTGTGCTATGATCGTCTTGACTGTGCGGTTTCCACGTTCCGTTGGGTTCTGGCGTGGTGTGTAGGGCGCAGTATGCTGTAGTTCTATTCCGGAATTTTCGCAGAATGCTTTAAAGTCCTTTCTGGTAAACTAAGTTCCGATGTCACATACTAATGAGTGTGAGGCTCCAAATCATCCGATGATTCTTTCCCGAAATGCTTTTTGTAACGTCGCTGCTGCGGCTTTCCGGAGTGGCACTAGCTCGATCCATCTGCTGTAGTTATCCAAGAAGACTAGTTACATTGTGTGACCTTGCTTCGATCGTAGGAGTGGACCTACAAAATCTGCTGAGACGAGGTTAAAAGGTTCTTTTACTTGCCTCGTAAGCATTTTTTCGGCCGGCTTATTTTGCTCCACCTTGTACTTCTGGCATGGGAGGCAATTCCTCACATGATGATTACCACCTCGAAAATAACCAGGCCAATAGTAGCGTTGAGCTACCCGTAGAGTCGTCTTCCGTATTCCTAGATGGCCTGCTGTAGGGTCGTAATGGCACTCGCGTAGAACTCGTTTCCTATAGTCTTTGGCCACGCAAAGTTTCCAGGGTATCGGGTCTTCGTCATTTGGGTGATGATTCATTCTACGATAAATTTGATTTCCTTCGTACAAATAGTCTGGCATCTGTTCGGGGTGTTTTTCCAATCGGTTCTTCAACGTCGTCCACCAGTTGCATTGAGGCGTAGTATCCTGCGCTATTTGTAGTACTGCTAGAGGCTGTCGGGAGAGGACATCGGCAACAACGTTTAGTTTTCCTCGGCGATCGTGAATATCAAACTCGAACTGCTGTAACTCCAGAGCCCAACGGGGTACCAGTAGGTTTGTCGATGGAGTTCAACCATTTCAATGCTAGATGGTCTGTTACCACATCGAAGCGATATCCTTCTAAGTATCTGCGCATTTTCCGGATTGCCCAAACTATGGCAAAGCATTCCTTTTCATGGCAGAGTAATTTTCTTGGGCTGGTGACAATCTTCTGCTGGCATAAGCGATGACTCGTTCTGCTCCTTCCAATAGCTAAGTGAGGACTGCTCCGAGACCATAGGCGCTGGCGTCTGTTTGTAACGAGAATTTTTACCGAAAATCGGGACAAGCCAAGACGGGTGATGAGGTTAACCTGGACTTTAGTTCTTCGAATGCTTGTTGCTGTTTTGTATCCCAGTGCCATTTAGTGTTCATTTTGAGTAGCGAAGTCATCGGTTGGACCACATTGGCGAATTCTGAGACAAATCTGCGGTACCATCAAGCGATGCCTAGACATCGATGGAGTTAACCCACGTTGGTGGGCGGTGATATTTCTTTAACTGCTGCTATCTTCTCCGGATCCGTATGTATACCATGTTCGCTGATGACATGTCCAAGGAACTGAAGACGTCGTCTAAAGAACTTGCATTTCGCTTGGTTGATTTTTAAGTTGGCTGCTCTCAGACGTTGAAAGACTTCTTGAAGGTGGGCCATATGTTCTTCTAGAATTCGCCCGATGACGATTATATCGTCGAGATAGGCAAAGGGGTGGGGTTTCATCTCGGGTCCGATTACGCTGTCGAGAGCTCGCTGAAAAGTAGCCGAGCGGAATGCAGGCCTAAGGGCATGACCTTCCAGTGAAATAAGCCTCGTCCTGGAACAGTGAATGCCGTACACTCACGGCTAGTCTTTGCCAGAGGGATCTGCCAACAACCATTTTTGAGATCCAAGGTTGAAATATACTTGGCATCCCTAAGTCTCTCCACGACATGATTGATTCTTGGCAGCGGGTATGCATCCCGTATAGACTGAGCGTTGAGCTGTCTAAAATCGATGCACATGTGAGTATCCCCTGTCTTCTTTACTACGAGGACAATAGGCGCACTGTGTGGGCTTTTGGAGGGTTCGATCTGGTCTTCTTTGAGTAGTTGATCCACTCTGTCGTTGATTATTTGTTACTGGGTCAGGTTTCGTGGGTAATAACGTTGCTTGTTGGGTCGATCCTCTTTCATCGTGATGTCATATTCTGCAATGTGAGATATTCCTTGTAGTGTGTCAAACTTTGGTAACTCTGCTGCTAGGAAACGGGATATAACTTGGTCCTCAGTGTTCTTGCCTTCATTGGGTATACGTTTTGAACCTTCGTTGCGATCCTGTAGTGCTTCTTGTTGGCCTAGAACTGGCGAGGCTAGAGTTAGGGGTACAGGCTTGACTCCTAATGACACTTCGATGATTAAGGCTCGTGTAACTTCTTTCTGTGAATCACGGTTCGTACATTACGGTTCGTACATCTCTCCAGTCATCGGCGGATCCCAGTTGCTGAGCCAAGTCTTCACTGATAAAGCTACTGATGGCACCTGTATCGATTGTCGCATCCTACGGTATGATTACCGCTTATACGCGATATCTAAAGTTGGGGTTGGTTGAGCGCAGCTTTCGTCTAATCCCCGTTCAAACAAAGGCGCCCGCCGTTTCCCGATTGTCGACAGCATTCGATCGTACGCTGACCTCGTTGACCACACTCCCAGCAGAAGATTACACGGGGTTTGGTACAATTCCTGGCGAAGTGGCCAGTCTCACTCCATCGGCGGCAAGCTCGACGTAGGTCAATGGGGACGTCAGATAACTGGTAGACTTTGGAATCACGTTATCGTTCTCCAACGTGTTAGTTTTCCTTGTGCTTTGCAACATCTCAGGATTGTGAAATCCGTTTATTCCGGCGTATGAAGTAGTTGACGTTGGGAAAACGGCGTTTACTGAAGTCTAAATCCAGTATCGGGATGAGAATAATTGTTCTCACTTTGAATAATTTCAAAGTTCAAAACCAGCTTAGTCAGCTCAGCTAGATCCTTGAAATCGATGAAATCGATGTATATAGCTGATACTCCGGGTGCAGGTTGTCGTATATTCTATCTAGTTCTTGGTCCGAAGAGTAGTTGGCCCTTTTCATCATTAGGCGTAGCTCGACTAAGTATTGCTTGAATGGTTCTCCGGTCTTCCTCAAGTCGTTCAAAATATCTTGGAGGTAAGAAAAACTCTAAGAATCCATGCTTAAATGTTGTCCAGTTGGCCTCTAGTAAATCGCAAGTCTGCCACCATGCTTCCGCTCTGCCTGTGAATAAAAAGGACATCATTCGTGGTAGTGATTCCAGGTTAATCCTGTACGTGGCAGGTCAAGTTTCTATTTTCTCCAAGAAGTACAATGGATCTGTAGAACCATCGATGGATACGCCCCACTTGGACACCTTTTCGGCGATGGCGGCATATCCTGCATTGTCTGTGATTCCTGATGTTGCTCGTTTTGGGATTTCTAGAGAAAATTGTGCGTTTCCAGTCGAAGAGGTATTGGACACCAGTGGCAGTGTCGGAATTAGATGATTGCGGGTTGCATCTACCTCTGTATCCTTTGGGTGTTCGTCAATTAGCCGGGCAGGGGAGGTAGATCGTGAGAGTGGCTTCACATCTAGTGTGCGGTCGTTGGTGGCGGCTTGTCCATATTGAGTTTCCAGTTTGGTTAAGCGGGCGAGTACTTCTGGTAGATGATCCTCCCGAGATGCGAAGTTAGCAAACCGACTGCGCATCTCCTCTACAGTTCCACCTGAAGGTAGACCGAACTCGGTGAAGAAATTTTCCAATTCGTTCTTGCGTCTGTAGCTGACCCATTTTACTTCCATGTTCGCACTGATGACTTCTGTTTAGATTGACTGTTGCTATTTGCTCTTGTATCCTTTGTGGTTGCTATCCTGCGGTGAACTAGTTTGGATTTCGTCCTTGTGAACTCGATTTTGATTTGGCTTCAGATGATTTATTATAATTATTACCAAATAAAATTTATTTATTTTGTTTTATTCATTTTAATTAATTTTTTTTTCTTCTTCTTTGCTGGGTTAATTTTTTTTTTTTCACTAGTTTATTTTTTTTTTCGTCCTTGCTGGGTTAAATAAATTTTTTTTTTTTTTCACTGGTCACAAAAATTTTCTTCTGATATCCTGTTAAATATAATATCCTTGTGGGTGACGTTGTTTCTCTGGTTGTGGGTCTTTGTTTCTTCGTTGTATCCTTGGTTGCTTAATGTAGGCTCCGCTTATATCCTTGTAACTTAGGCTGTTCCTATGTTCACTGTTGATTCCTTTGTATGCTCGTAAATCTTGACTACTGTTGTCCTTGAAAAAAGGATATTCACTGGCTGGGTCTTTGGTATGACGGTAACTTAGAGTCCTGTTATCCTTTGTTATCCCTTAGACGGCTGTAGTCCTTGGCGGCTGGATGTTGACTCCTTAAAGGTTTGATGTTGACTCCCCGACGATTAAATGTTGACTCCTCGAAGGTTGGATATTGACTCTCTGATTTTTCGATGTTGACTCCTTGAAGGTTGGATATTGACTCCCCTTTTTTTATCGTCAAAGCCTCTGTTCTGCTGGCGTTGCAGCCTCCGCTTCATCGGAGTGACCATCCAAAAGATCCCGTTGCGACTCCGTTGACCAAAGAGAACCAACGAAACTCGCTCATACTCCCTTCTCATAGAAATAAAGTGTCATGGAAAACAAGCGGTAATATTTTTTTTTTTTTTTTTTAAATCTCCTATACTTTATCTCTCCTGCCTTTCTTCTCTTGTACTTAAACTCTGTTGTGCGTATGTATATTATTTTTTTTCTCTATGGTGACTCTGCTGCTGTAGCTCTGTCGATTTTTAAAAAAAATAATTCCACATGGTTTTGGTTCTACTGTATTCTGTCATGACTCTGTCGATGACTTTAAAATAGTTCTACCGTTACTTTGTGCAAATTTTTCAGCTTGCTTATGTTTCTTTTATTCCTATGAAAATTGGTGACTCTGCTGATACCGTGTTTAGCTCTGTCGATATAAACAACTAGAAGGATGGGCTAACTTCGGCCACGCCGAAGTTCGGATACCTTTGCAAGCTGTTCTTATCAATTACAAATAAATTACCAGAATTATATATAAAAAAAAAAATTTTTTTTTTGGTCCGATTGTTCCTATAGGAGCCATATCATATAGTGCCCCGATTCTAATAAAACTTCCAGATATATTAAAAAGTATATCAAACTTATAAATACCAAATTAAGTGATAATCGATTTTAAAACAACAAAGTTATTGCTCGAAATCCATATTCATGACCGATCGTTCCTATGGGAGCTATATGATATAGTCAACCGATTTCGATGAAACTTGGTGGATGTGTTAAAAAGTGTATAAAACTTACAAATACCGGCTTTTGTGATATTCGATTGGAAAACAAATGAAGCAAGTAAGTCGTCCCTGCCGACTATACCCTGTACCAAGTAGAGGAACTATATTAAATCAAACTCCTTAAAGTTTGCCATCAGTTCAAACTAAAATTCTCCTCACAAGCGGCAGCAACGAATGCATGCTATCTCGCTCACACTTACTACGCAATGTCGCACTGGGCATTTTAGTTCAAATTGTACATAGATATATCTCCGATATTTCATGTCCGATTTTAACGAAATTTGGTCAGCTGATACCTTTTTATTGGGTATTGGGTGTGCCAAATAAAAATACGCTACCTTTAATTTAACTCACTAATATTTCGTTGGAAAACAACAAAGTTCTTGAGGTTAAAGCATATTCACGACTGATCGTTCCTATGGGAGCTATATGATATAATCATCCGATCGGAATGATTCCGACATATACAATGCCTGCAGCAAAAAGACGCCTAGGTGCAAAATTTCAGCTCTGTAGCTTTAAGGGTCTCGGAGGAGATTGCGTTGATCCAGACAGACAGACAGACACACGGACAGACAGACAGACGGCTGATGGTGCTGATCAAGAATATATATATTTTATATAGTCGGAGATGCTTCCTTCTATGCGTTGCAAACTTCTAACCAAAATTAATATACCTTTTTTGCAAAGGTAAAAAAATCTAATTACGTTGCATATATATTTTTTATTGTTCCTCATGGTGACTCTGCTGATACCCTGTTTAGCTCTGTCGATATATACAAAAAAAAAAATTTCTGCCGCGAGGTTTTGGTTCTACTGTATTCTGTCGTGACTCGTTCGCTGGGACTCTGTCGATGACTTTTTAAAAGTTCTACCGTCTGCCTGTTGAATTTTCTATACTTGCTTGTCTCTTTCGTTCTTATAAAAATTCAAATATATACATATATTTTTTTTTTTTTTCAATGTGACTCTTGCTGATACTCTGTTTAGCTCTGTCGATTATAAAAAAAAATATAATTCCACGTGGTTTTGGTTCTACTGAAATCTGTCGGGACTCTGTTGCTGGGACTGTGTCGATGACTTTTAAAAGTTCTACCGTTTGCCTGTGAAATTTTCTATGCTTGCTTGTCTCTTTTGCTTGTATAGAAATTCCGTTGCATATATATTTTTTTCTCATGGTGACTCTGCTGATACCCTGTTTAGCTCTGTCGATATATAAAAAAAAAAAATTTCTGCCGCGAGGTTTTGGTTCTACTGTATTCTGTCGTGACTCGTTCGCTGGGACTCTGTCGATGACTTTTTAAAAGTTCTACCGTCTGCCTGTTGAATTTTCTATACTTGCTTGTCTCTTTCGTTCTTATAAAAATTCAAATATATACATATATTTTTTTTTTTTTCAATGTGACTCTTGCTGATACTCTGTTTAGCTCTGTCGATTATAAAAAAAAATATAATTCCACGTGGTTTTGGTTCTACTGAAATCTGTCGGGACTCTGTTGCTGGGACTGTGTCGATGACTTTTAAAAGTTCTACCGTTTGCCTGTGAAATTTTCTATGCTTGCTTGTCTCTTTTGCTTGTATAGAAATTCCGTTGCATATATATTTTTTTCTCATGGTGACTCTGCTGATACCCTGTTTAGCTCTGTCGATATATAAAAAAAAAAAATTTCTGCCGCGAGGTTTTGGTTCTACTGAATTCTGTCGTGACTCTGTCGCTGCGACTCTGTCGATGACTTTTTAAAAGTTCTACCGTCTGCCTGTTGAATTTTCTATACTTGCTTGTCTCTTTCGTTCTTATAAAAATTCAAATATATACATATATTTTTTTTTTTTTCAATGTGACTCTTGCTGATACTCTGTTTAGCTCTGTCGATTATAAAAAAAAAATATAATTCCACGTGGTTTTGGTTCTACTGAAATCTGTCGGGACTCTGTCGCTGGGACTGTGTCGATGACTTTTAAAAGTTCTACCGTTTGCCTATGAAATTTTCTGTGCTTGCTTGTCTCATTTGCTTGTATAGAAATTCCGTTGCATATATATTTTTTTTTCTCATGGTGACTCTGCTGATACCCTGTTTAGCTCTGTCGATATATAAAAAAAAAAAAATTTCTGCCACGTAGTTTTGGTTCCACTGAATTCTGTCGTGACTCTGTCGCTGCGACTCTGTCGATGACTCTAAGGTAGTCCTACCGTTACCCTTGGCAAAAATTGAATTATTTATAAATTTTTATTTTCATCATATATACATTGCACCAATAACGAAATAATTAAATGGTATAATATAATGTGATCATATTATAATATAATATAATTGGTTAATTTTTATTTTCGATAGTATAGGGTAGCAATAACATTTTTTTTTTTTTTTTTCAAATAGTTCCTACGTTGCGGGCAAATAAATATGGTGGTTCTTTAATCCACAAAATTAATCCCTACACTAAGCTTGCCTAACTAATTTAATAATCTTTCTCGAGGTCCCTGCTCGGGCGCCATCTGTAAGGAAGTTTTCCGGCCTGGGAACTTACAGAAAATTTATAAGTAAAACTCGAGACCTCTGGATTCTAAAGCTAATTGAGGCATAGGTGGAAAATAATTATTTATTTGACGCGACAAAGAGACGACCAATTACCTACAACAACTTCAATATACACTACAGAGGGTATACAATAATTAGTTCGAGACCCAAAATTAAACAATTAATATTAAAGACACTCATTTGGGGATACACAACATATATACCATGACATGTACATTTAATATTATTTCGGTTAGTGTATTACCCGGACATCGAAATAAATATTAAATGACACTGAGTAGTCAGATGCGCAGTTGTTAACAATTCAGTTAGGGTATTACCCGGACATTGAAATGCTAAACAATTGGCATCATGACCACTGTGCTACTCTACATGAAACTACATTACAGTGGTTCCATGTTCATGCGTATTTAATATTACTTCGACTAGGGTATTACCCGAACGTCGAATTATATTAAACGGCACTAGGTTGACACATGTACGACCAACACCATTTCAGCTAGGGTATTACCCGGACACTGAAATGGTTGCTGGTTGACATGATGCCAACTGTACCATGGAAACACAACATTTATTTCTACGACATGCCCTTTTAATATGATTTCGGTTAGGGTATTGCCCGGACACTGAAATAGGCACTAGACGTGGAAATGTAGGTTATTTAAACAACACTTAACACATTATTAGGACTTCTTTTTCTTTTCACTTGGTTTCGCTTTGTCTTTGTCTCACTGTCACTTTGCTTGTTTTTTACTTTTACTCTGCACTGCTACGAACTTATCTCCGCGATGGTCACAAACTAAGTGATCTTCCTATTATTTCTAACTCTAGCCTTTGCCCTAGTTTTCTTCATTCTAAGTTTTTGACGCAGCTGCGGAAATGCGTGGCGCGTTTTGATTGGCTACTGATGAATCACCGTTATCCTACGAGCTTTTGCGTACGTGACCAAACGTCTTAGCTTAGCTATGCTGGCACCGACTTTACAAACGGGGTGGTGGTTGGTGCATCGGCGCCGCTGGCTATCGGTATGCGAAAGAGAAAGAGTAAAGGGAAATAGAAAACAATTGCTCTCTTGTTAGAAACGGTAACCTAATGATGAAATAGAAAACAATTGCTCTCTTGCTAGAAACGGTAACCTACTGATGAACTAATCCCCTTCCATAAATAGAGCATATTAATTTGGAGGGTTTGCTTATTGCTATATATATATTATTAAATGAGAAAAACAAAACCAAGAATTTGTGATTCTTCACAATATATATATTCCTCACATAATTTACTTGCTTGCTTACTAACAGCTGATCATGCTGAGCGCCCAGCCAATGTTGGCACAAGCTTTTGTTTCTTTTTAATCATATTCTTTTGAGCAGTTTTTTTGCTTTGGCATAGAATTATGTTTTGCTATTTTTTTTCTGCAACATTGTGTAAATTGTTACGAATTGCTAGAAATTATTATTCTCTATAGTTTTAGTAAGAAAACTTTGTAACGATCCTTTTTGGTCCTTACCCCTTTGGTGTAGGGGTACGACACAACGAATTTATATTGTGCGCTGGTGAAATGAGAAGATACAGTTGTTCTTTCTTTTATCAATTCGTTATAATTTTATAGGCAATTTGATTTGGTGGATGTTGGTATGGCCGGACAGCTTTTGCACGGGCTATTGGCTTTGCAATTGTAGCTATTGTGGAATCCACACTGCACCGCTGACACTAATGAAAACTTATCGACGGATTGTGTTTGGCTGTGGCAAGTATTCCTACTGCCAGGATGACTCCTGGTCTTGTCTAGCTACACCTGTCGGCTGCTACGCTCCTATTATTCTGCTAGGAATACTCCTAGTCTTTTCCCACTATACCAGGAATACTCCTGGTCTTCCTCAACTGTGCTAGAAATACTCCTAGTCTTCCCCTGCCTGTGCCAGGAATACTCCTGGTCTTCACTAAAACTGCTAGGAATAGCTCCTAGTCTTTAATATTCTGCTAGGAATAGCTCCTAGTCTTTTATATGCTGCTAGGAATAGCTCCTAGTCTTCTATATATTGCTAGAAATAACTACTAGTCTTTTATGTACTGCTAGGAATAACTCCTAGTCTTTTACGATCCGCTAGGAATAGCTCCGAGTCTTGTAATCTACTAGGACTGGCTCCTAGTTTTTAATACACTGCTAGGAATAGCTCCTAGTCTTCCTACTTGCCACCAAAAACTAATCCGCCCTTAAACCTTCACTTGTAGCCAGGATACGGATGGATATCCTTTTATCGATCTGACTTGGCACGCCTTCACTTTTACTTCTTCACATATGTTCCACTTCGTTGGCCTCGCTTATTTACTTCACTTGTTGAAATTTCACTTGCACCTTGCTGGTCCAAGTGATACTTCGCTTGTTTCCTTCGCTTTCTAACTGCTCTCTGTGTCTCAGCCGTGTCTATTTATAGGCATCTTGACCCAGGGAGGACGCGTGGTGGGATTATGTACCGTTGCCAGTACTTTTACGCGCGCCAATATTTGCCGCCCAAAACTTTCCATCGCTTTCTTTTGCCTCTGGCCATCTCGGCCGATCGCGCAACGCAACTTCCCTGTTGCTATGCTTGGTGAAGTCACACATATGCCTCTCTGTTACAATTGTTACTCTCTAGCTTTGCCAACATCCACCCTTATATACTTAAATATAGTGTATTTATGATTAAATACTTAAATAAATGTAACTCACTCTCCGTGACGTCACGCGAGCCAACCTGCACTTGATCTCATCTGTTTTCTATTTACATGTTCGGATAAATTCGTCCTTTGCAGTATCTCTCTCTCCAAACATATGTATGGTGAAATCACGCATACGCCTCTCAGCTACAATCTTGCTCTCTAGCTTTGCCAATATCCACCCTTATATACTATTTAACAAACGTTTAACTTATTGCTAATTTCCCGCCCTTTTGACATATGCTTAAATATATTGAATTTATAATTAAAACCCTTCCTCCCTGAACTATTTATATTAAATCAACTTAATAACTATATAAATATACCCCCATTTATCTATTGTTGTATTTCTTTATATATAGCATTAATGCTCTACATTAATGTACCGCATTAACCCTTTCACATAACTAATATTCATGTTATGTTTATTCCATTACATGAGTTACACAACATCATATAGCATTATATTTTATATTATATACATATATTTATAAAATATATATATTATCATTACATGTTCAAATTTAGCGCCAATACCTCCAGCGCCTCTCAAACCTCTGCTTTGGACATGTTACACACCGCTTCTCCCGTTCTCCGTTACATGCCAACATTCCCGCTCCCAATCCACCCACCCATGCGTAAGCCCGATCACTTTGATGTTGCCGACAACCGAAATGCAACCCCTCGCCTCCCCCGCTGGTCTATACGCATGAGCTGACTCTCTAAGTCTCGTGCGTCGGTGGCTTACGCACTTGTGCGTGTGTGTGTTCGCTGTAGCGGTTCTATGCACTCCCAATGTAACTCACTCTCAGTGACGTCACATGAGCCCACATGCATTTGTTCTTATTTGTTTTTCATTACATGTTACATATATTCGGCCTTTGCTTTGACCATTTCTCATATGTAATTATGTTTGTGTGTATGTTTGCCAGTTTAAATCACGCGATTTATATGTTTGAATTTTGCTTTCGGTTCGATCGCACATTTCTTTCGTTTACTTGTGTTCGATCGAACCTCCAGGTTCGTTTATATGTCTCACTCAAACATATAAACGCGCGCATTGATGAATTTGAATTGCCTTTTTGGGCCAACGCTTATTTTAATTATTAGCCGCTTTTACGACTTGAATTCATTTATATCTGTATCTGGCTTGATACTCTGCCGCATTTGTGAGGTATATATATATAATTAGATATTTTCAATCATTTATTTACTGAAAATTTATTAATTTAAATTTTTATCTTTATTTATTAATTTTCATTTGTTTATTTATTAAGTATTTATTAAACTTAAACATGTCTTTATTTTATATAATTTCTTCAACTTATTTATTTAATTTTATAATGATTTTTAATTGCTGTGTTTTCAATGCAGCTTCAGAAAAAAGACTGAACTGTACGAAAAATTCTAAGTTAAGCCAAAGCTAAATGCACATGCGTACGTGACGAAAATTATGTTAGTTGTTGTTTTCATTGTTTTCTTTTACCGCTATTCTATGTGCTTTTAAATATTATAGGGTACCGAAAGGTATATTGGTTTTATAGTTGTTATTCAAATATGTTACTCGCCCATCCTCTAAAAAATTGGCGTCCCGACAATGTCTTATTCTTATAATTAAGTAATACAATTTTCACAATTTTTCATTTGTAACATTTTATAACATATTTTTATTTTTTTTTTTTTTTTTTGGCATAGTATTCTTAAAAGTAATCTTAATTTTATTATCTTGGTTTTTCCAATTACATTTTTTTTTCAGAATTTTTAATAACTAATTAGGTGACATTATTATTATTATTATAATTATTCTGATTTATTTTCTTTTTCTTTTTAAATCTATTCCTATGATGAATAATTTCCTGCCTCTATTTTCTTCTTCAAAATGTTTTTCGTCTAGTTGAGTAATAATTCCAGTATGTCTAAATGGGTTCGAAACTTTAAGTCTTGCATCTGGCATTCTCCTAAAATTAGTGTCAACTTCAAACTCTGCCCGATTTTTATTTAATTTATTTATTTTTGCTATCTTCCTAGCTTGTGTATTCAATGTAGGTTTTCCTGAGTATAAAAATATCATAGAGGTTCTCCAGTTGTTGAATGTATCATTTTATGATTATATGTGTACAATATCGTTTCCACCGATGTCTCAATATCCTCTGTATTATTGCTTGTATTAATAATCCGAAATTTTTCATTTAATGTTTTGTGTAGACGTTCTATATCAGCTATTCCATTTTTACTTGTAGTTATCTTGATGTCAACATTTTCCCTTTTAAGCCATTCGTTAATTGCTAGACACATGAAAGAGGAGTCTTTATCTGCCTTGATGACTTGTGGTTTACCCATGTCATTAAATATTTTGATCAAGGCTCGTTTAGTTTCCAGCCAATCTCTGCCTTTAACCTCTATAAGGGAAGTGAATTTAGAATATACGTCAATACAAGAAAGGAAAGTTCTGTTTTTAATTATGTAAAAACATATTTTTCTCTTATTGTTAGCGGTTCTGGGTTAATTTCGAATGGTAAGTTTGTGTTAAGATGTTCCGATTTGCTTAAATTGCAAATATCACATTCATTTATTACGTTTTGTATAATTTCCGAAAATTTTGGGTAATAGAATTTTTGTTTAAAAGTCATTTCAACTTTATTGATGCCTGAGTGAAGGGTATCCAAATGAATTATGAGAATAATTTCTTTTACTTCAGCATAAGTCAAAACATCTTGAAGTAGAGTTGAAGTTTTAATTAATTTTACATTTGAACTTATAATATAATATATAATATACGCATATATTCTTGTTGAAATATACCAAAATCAGTTTCATTCTCCATAAACATGGCGCTATTTCGTATTGTGAAAAATTTTATGATTATTTCTTTAGCGTATTGAAAAGACATTTTTTTATATTCAAGAGTAATTTTGGTTTTCGAAAAGTAATGTGCAATAGTTTCAGAATTTCGATTTGACTTTACAAACTTAAATTGTCGAACAAAATAATTTAGTGGTCTTTCTGTAATTTGGATACACCTTTGATTATCCTCTGCTGCACTGTAAATAGTTGCCATTGTTGTATCGTTGTCATTTAGCATTATTTCTCCGTCAGCTAATTGAATTCTTGACAAGGCGTCGGCTACATGATTTTCCTTGCCTTGAATATATTTTATATTGAAGTCAAACTCGCTAAGTTTAATTTTCCAACGTTGGAGTTTCATATTTGGTTCTCGAATAGTGCTAAGCCAAACTAGAGGTTTGTGATCACTTAGAACTTCAAATCTTCTTCCATATAAATATGGTCTAAAGGTTGTCCAAAAAATTGCCAATAACTCTTTTTCTATAGTACTATAGTTTTCTTCATGAGCATTCAGCGTTCGACTAGCAAAACATATAGGTTTACCATCTTGGGATAAAACGGCTCCAATTGCGACATTGCTTGCATCAGTGGTAACTTCGAACTCCTTTTTAAAATCCGGATAGGCAAGAATCGGATCGTTTACAATAAGAAGCTTAAGCTTTTCAAATGATTCCGTATATGATAAATCGTTAAAGTTTTTAATTCCATTTTTTTTAAATCTCAAAGTGATTGGCTTTGCAATGTGAGCGAATCCGGGAATAAATTTTCTATAAAACCCACACAAACCCAGAAATGACTTGATTTGCGTTTTTGTAGTTGGCAATGGAAAATTTTTAATCGCGTTGATTTTATTTGGGTTCGGCTTAATACCTTCTGTATTAATAATGTGACCCAAAAACTCAGTTTCTTTTTTTTAAAAAGTCACACTTATCGAGCTGCAGATTTATATTTGCTTTTCTCAGCTTTTCAAATAATTTGCGTATTGAATCGTTATGTTCCTCAAGCGAAATTGAGAAAACAATAATATCATCCAGATTGATAAAGCAAAACTTATTAATGAAATTATCAAGGACATTATTTACGTGTAAGCTCGTAGTGGCCAGTCTTGGTTGAAAATGCAGTTTTTTCTATTAAAGACTCGTCCATTTCGATTTGGTGAAATCCTTTAGCCAAATCAATGGTAGTAAAATATTGGCATCTACCAAGCTTTTCGAGTATTTCCTCCATATTAGGAATTGGGAATTTATCGCTTACAGTAATTTCATTTAATGATCGATAGTCGATTACAATACGAAATTTCTTTTTTCCAGAAGCATCCTCCTTTTTTGGCATGATCCAAAGAGGACTGCAGTACGGAGATTTACTTTCTTTAATAATGCCTTGTTGAAGCATGTCATTAATTTGAGTGGTGACTTCAGATTCAAAAGAGTATGGGTAACTGTAAGGTCTTTTATAAATTGGATTCTCATGAATAGTCCGAATTTTATGTTTAACTTCATTTGTAAATGTTAGTTGTTCTCTATCATAATATTGTATGTCGCTAAATTTTTTTAATATTTCCTTAATGCACCTTCTCTCTTCATTGTTCAGATGATCCATCCTATATTTATTGCATTCCTCCATATTGTTTCCCAAAGCATAAGTTATTTCTGGTGTGATCTTTCCTTTAATAATGTTTTGAAGAGGACGTTCAACTAGAATTGGATGATTTTGATTAGAATGTTTAGTTATATTTGCCGTTTTTTGATGATGTTGGATACTTTGATTAGATTTGATTTGTTGGTGTTGAAAAGGGTAATCGTTTAAAGTTGTTAATCCTGATTGAAAATTGATGACAGTTCCGCAATCTATTAGAAGCTGTGTTCCAAATAACATATCATAATTATTTGAAAATTTGTGAATGTAAAAATGTTGTGTCGTGGGTATAAGTTTGTTTGGTTGTGGTTTTACATAATTTTCTAATATTACTTTTCTATCCATAGTGTCAACCGTAATTTGTTTTTTATGTATTGGTAAATTAAAAAAATTTTCGTTCATTAGATTAATAGTCGATCCGGTGTCTAGCAAACATTTGTAATTTTTTACATTAAATTGAATGGTTAAGTATTGTTTCCTAGAAAGGCACTCATTTGAAAATTTTCACTTGTGTCCATTCGTTGATGTCCACTACTTCCTTCTCTATGTCTTTTAGATGGCCGATTCAATTGGTTTGTAGCTTCTCTATTTATTTGTTGGTTTAGCGGGTTTGCTTGTTGTCCCTCATAAAGCTGCTGTCCGAATTGATTATAAAGTTGCCTATTCTGTTGATTGTTCATATAGTTGAATCTGTTCTGATCAAATTGTCTATTTCTTTGCTGTCTGAACTGATTGTTGTATACATTTTGGCCTTGATTTTGGTTATAATAATTACTATTTTGTGTTACATTTTGTGCAAATGAATTATACATTGGGGGAGTAAATGAATTTAGATTTTGATTCTCATAGAACTTATTACTATTATTGTTAGTTTGAATAGAATTACTCTTATTACTAAGTTGGGTTCTTTCTTCATAACAACCCTCTTGTTGGGCAACTTGTGTCTAGCCAACATCATAAATAATCGATCAGGCAGTTTTCTGTTTATGCAATTTCTTATAGTATTATTTGTTACTTGGTTATAGACAGATGAATTTACCGGATTGTTTTCTAGGTCTAACTTATCTGAAATAATACGAGACTTCTCTTCTAGTTCTTCGCAAAACTTACGAAGATTTCCATTGAACTTAGTTTCATACAACTTCCTTAATAGTTCTTCTAGGGGCTTTTAAATATTATAGGGTACCGAAAGGTATATTGGTTTTATAGTTGTTATTCAAATATGTTACTATATATATATTATATATTCCTCACATTCCTTCCCCCTCTTTTTTTTCCATGTTTCCTTTTTTTCTCCTTTAGCCTAATTCGCATCTTTTTTTTTTTGGCCATTTATGGCATCATTTCCTTATCGGCGATTCATCGGGCATCTTTTCCAATTTTTTGGCAGATCGTGAGCATCTTTTCCATTGTCCCCATGCCTTATTTTGGCATGAGTGGCTTTGACTGCATCTTTTACTTATATACATTTTTTTATAATATTACTTATATCTACTTAACCTAAACTTCAGATTTTTTTTTATCCTATTCTACCTAATCTAAATTCTAAAAATACCTACTAACCTAAACTTCATATTTTTTTCTTATTCTAAACTTCAGGTTTTTTTCTTTTTCCTATTCTACCTAATCTACTACTACTACGGATCCTATACCGAATCCGGTCCACCCACATCACCCTTGCCTGTCGTGGCCCGTCCCCCATCGCCTGTACGGCCACGGCCACCGCAATTGGCCACTCCTCGGGCCCCAACTCCCGCCATTTTACTGGCACCGATCGCTGCCGTTACAAATGCGGCCTTGGCGCTTGCGGCTGGCCGAACGGCGCAGATCGTTGTCTTGCGTACGCCGGCCTCCGTGGGTCTCGTGTTGCTGTTGCTGTGGTTGCTGTTGCTGTGGGGATTGCTGCTGTTGTGTCTGGGCCTGCGGCTGCCATTCTGCCACCATTTGTTCAATGCCGGGCTCCTCCACCTCCGGCGACTCTTCCCTCGGCTGGATGAACTCTTCCCAGAAAGCATCGTTTATTTGGATTTTTGCCCTCCGCATTGGTGTCGGTGGCCTTATTTGCTCGGCTTGGCCCTCGTCCTCTTCCTCGGTGTCGATGAGGTCAACGAAAGCGAACGGGTCATTGATTGCCGCCGGCACCTTTACCACTCTTTGGGCTCGCCCCTCCTCTGCCCTCGCCATCTTCTCAGGCCCATCTATAAATAGCCCCCTTCTGTGGAGCTCCTCTTCCACATCTGCCAACAGAAATGCCAGGTCATTTATGACTACTCCTTCATCCTCGCTCACTTCTGTGGCCACTCCTTCATCGTCGTCCTCCATATCGACATCTTCAGCCTCCTCATCGCTTCCAATGCCCTCCAATTCCTCCTCCTGATATTCTCCCACGTCCTCTTCCTCTTCCTCGTCGGACGAGATGGCGATCACCGGCCCCAATGGGACTGGCTCCTCCCAGTAATTGCATGGCCTCTTCCCGCTCTCCGTTAAAATTTTGATGTCCGCTCATGATGAAAGGTAAAATGTGATTGATTTCATCTGTCGCATCTCGGGCCATCGGAACCTTTAATCCGCGTCGCTCTGCTGCTGCGCGTCCAGCTTCGGGTTCCCGCTCTCGTTTTTCTTTTTATCCGTATTCACACACACTGTATGTGTGAATCCTCTCTCCTGCACTTGGTGTACCGCAGGAGAGAGTCCTCTCCTTATCCATTTGCATCCTCCGTCCGTTCTGCTCTCTTACAATTTGAGAAGCATTGATGTTTATATTCCGTTTCGTTTGTTTAGTGTTAACCCGCCAAACTCAAAATCTCTTTGGAGGAGTTCTCTTGTTTGTGTTTCTACCGTTCCTCTCCATCTGAAGATCACCCAGTTGTCCGGCCGGTCCAACTGTTCAAACTCCATTTGGCCGGTTTCCGGAAGTCATACTCGCCTTGCATCTTTACAGCTCATTTGGATCATCTATTGGCTCTCGTTCTGGTTGCACTTTGAATTCGCTAATGTGTGCCAACCTTGACTTTTTGTTTGCCATATGCTGCAGTTTGTATATAACTGGCGATGTAAATCCCATGACTTTGTACGGCCCACCATAACGTGGTGCAAGTTTTGCAGTGAATCCCTCTGCTGCATTTGACAAATAGTGCTCCTTGGCCCACACTATTTCGCCTACTATTGGTTTCCACTGCCTTCTTCTCAGATTGTAATGCCTTGATTGATCTTGAGCAGCTTTTTCCAGGTTTCTTCATGCCAATACGCCAATTTCTTTGATCAACTCCGCATTGCCATCTGGCCGTTGAGTTGGTTTTGCCTGATCCAATAGTTAGCCTGTCGAATGTGGATCTCGGCTCTCTTCCCTGCGTTATTAATGCCGCCTTATATCCCGTTGCGTCGGACACGCTAGAATTTACTGCCAACATTATTTCTGGCCATTGCTCATCCCATCGTCGTTGATCTTCTCCAGAGAATTGTGCTATTATTGTTTTAACAGTTCTATTTGCTCGTTCGGTTGGATTTTCTTGCGGCGTATTTGGTGCTGTCAGCTGGTGTATTGTCCCCCATTCCTGCAGCATTTTCTCAAATACTTTGCAGACGAACTGGACTCCATTATCTGTTAACACCACTTTTGGGACCCCCCAAATCTAGCCAGTACTCTTTCTCTGAATGCTTTTACTAAATTTTCTGCCGACGCCTTTCTCATTGGTACAAGCTCTGTCCATTTTGAGAATCTATCTACTATAACAAGCAATACTGAATTTCCCAACGAAATCAGCGCATATTGTTGCCCATGGCTCCTCTGGTACTTGCGTCAGCATTTTTCCTGCTGCCTGCTGCTGGCTTGGTTTATACCGCATACAGTTTTCACAGCGGCTGACATATGCACGTGTATCTCTTTGCATGCCTGGCCAGAAATTTTTAACCGCTATTCGGGCAATCGTTCTCTTACTGCCTGGCAGCCACTTTATCTGGATCTGTGCCAATGCTTTGTTCTGTTACTCGATGACCCAGGAATCTTAGCTCTTTTCTAAAAAATTGGCATTTTTCTGCTTTTATCCTTAAATTTGCTGCCTTTAGTCTGCGGAAAACTGCCTTTAAATGAGTTTTGTGGTCTTCTACTCTTCGGCTGACCACTATGATATCATGGCATCATTTCTGGTCCTATGACCATATCTAAAGCTCGTTGGAATGTTGCAGATGCTGAGTGCAAACCGAATGGCATCACTTTCCATTGATATAATCCCTTTCCTGGAACTGTGAAAGCTGTCATCTTTCTGCTGTTCATTCCCAGCGGAATCTGGCAACATCCATCTTTTAAATCTAAACTGCTTATGAATTTCGATTCCAATTCCAATTCTAGGCATTGGATAAGCGTCATTTATAGATTTCGCATTTATCTGCCTGAAATCAACACATAGCCTCCATTTTCTTTTTCACCATTACTATTGGTGAACTGTAAGGACTATTTGATCGTTCTATATATCCCATCGCCATCAATTCTTCAACTTTTTCATTTATTATAACTTGCATCTTTGGATTCTTTGGATAATACCTTTGTTTTATTGGCTTATCGTCACACATAGTGATTGTGTGCATGCCAACTTTAGACGTGCCATTTATTTTGGCCAATTCGGCCAGTTCTTCGTGCATAAAGTCACTGACTTCTATCTCTGGTGCATCCGACGCTATTGCTGTCGAAATCCTTTCTGTCAGCCTCCCTTTTATGCTGCACATTGGCGGAATTTCAATTTGGTGCCCTGCGCATTGTATAATGGCTCCCATTTATAAATGGCTCCTTTATAAAATTCCACCCTAACACCACCGCATCAATTCCGCCAGGCAATACAGTCTATTTCTTTGACTGCCCCGTCTGCCAACTTCACCTGTTTTTTCGCTTTTGGTAGCTGATCTTTTTTAGCTAATTTTTCTATTATCTTTTGGCTAACAAAGCTGCTTGTGGCCCCTGAATCTACCGTGGCCAGCATTATAATGCCCCCTATCCTAATTTCTGCTGATAGTTGGCTTTCTTCTTTCCGATTAGGTTCGCGGAGCTGTTGTTGCCGGCTCCTGCTCGCTCCTTGCAGGCAGGAACCGATTTGCGTTTCCCGCTGGCATGCAACAATTCATCGATCGCTTTCCGATTTTCCCGCAATTCTAACAGAACTCTTATCTTCTGTTCCTGCACTCATTAGCCCAATGTCCTGCACCACCGCATCTTCTGCATGCCTGAGACGGATTCTGGACGCATCCTATTGGAACTTTCGTAAAATTCCGCCTTTGAGCTGGCATTGGTGGCTCTTCATGTATGCAGCGTCTGCAGACGGTGTTATGCTTATTGTCTTGCACAACTGGTCGTCTTTGCACGCCCATTGGTATGTGTGAGCATTCTCTTTGAGCCTCTCGCTGGAATTGTTTCCTTTCCAGTTCCAATGTTTCGAACTCATCTGCCAGTTGCATCAGTTTTTCCAGAGTTTATACGTTGTGTGGGCGAATGAATATTTTTAAATCTGGTGTGCAGTTTTCCAATATGATTTCTAGCTGCTCGAGATCTGGGCATTTTAATAGACGCATCATGGTTTCAATCTCTATCATGAAATCTTTAAACGACTCATTCCACTGTTGTTTTCTAGCTTTTACTTGATCTGCCAGTTTGCTAAAATATCCCCCCGGCAAGAAATATTTTTTGAATGCCTCAGTAAAATCTTTCCATGATGCCCAATGCTTATTGTTGGCCACGTACCATTTTAATGCCTTGTCTTTTAGCCGTTCTGGCATTGCCCTTGGGATCATGTTGATGTCTAATCCATACATGTCTGCTGAACATTCGACTTGTTTGATGAATTCTAGCGGCTTTGAATTGCCGTCGAAACGAAATGTCCATTCCCTCACTTGGTTTGCCACTTTCGGATTTTCGTTATTCGAATTTATTAAACCGACTTTGCTACTTTCTGTAACTCTTCTACTTATTCTTGGCGAGCTGATCCATTCCTGCCACTCTGGGTCGTCCTCATGATTGCCGACCCATTCTCCGAACTGTTTCCTCATTTCTTCTACAGTTCTGCTAGCGTGAATCCGCACTATTCGCCGGTTTTTATCAACTCCTACTTTTTCATGTAATAAATCCATGATTTTGTCATTTTGCCGGCCTTTGATCAATTTATTTCCCACTATGCCAGGAATACTCCTGGTCTTCCTCAACTGTGCTAGGAATACTCCTAGTCTTCCCTGCCTGTGCCAGGAATACTCCTGGTGTTCCTTAACTGTGCTAGGAATACTCCTAGTCTTCACTAGAACTGCTAGGAATAGCTCCTAGTCTTCAATGTTTTGCTAGGAATAGCTCCTAGTCTTTTATATGCTGCTAGGAATAGCTCCTAGTCTTTTATATATTGCTAGGAATAGCTCCTACTCTTTTATATATTGCTAGGAATAGCTCCTAGTCTTTTATATGCTGCTAGGAATAGCTCCTAGTCTTTTATATGTTGCTAGGAATAGCTCCTAGCTTTTTATACGTTGCTAGGAATAACTCCTAGTCTTTTATATGTTGCTAGGAATTACTCCTAGTCTTTTACGATCCGCTAGGAATAGCTCTTAGTCTTGTGATCTGCTACGATTGGCTCCTAGTTTTTTAATACCTTGATAGGAATAGCTCCTAGTCTTCCTACTTGCCACCAAAAACTAATCCGCCCTTAAACCTTCACTTGTAGCCAGGATACGGATGGATATCCTTTTATCGATCTGACTTGGCACGCCTTCACTTTTACTTCTTCACATATGTTCCACTTCGTTGGCCTCGGTTATTTACTTCACTTGTTGAAATTTCACTTGCACCTTGCTGGTCCAAGTGATACTTCGCTTGTTTCCTTCGCTTTCTAACTGCTCTCTGTGTCTCAGCCGTGTCTATTTATAGGCATCTTGACCCAGGGAGGACGCGTGGTGGGATTATGTACCGTTGCCAGTACTTTTCCGCGCGCCAATATTTGCCGCCCAAAACTTTCCATTGCTTTCTTTTGCCTTCGGCCTTCTCGGCCGATCGCGCAACGCAACTTTCCTGTTGCTATGCTTGGTGAAGTCACACATACCTCTCTGTTACAATTGTTACTCTCTAGCTTTGCCAACATCCACCCTTATATACTTAAATATAGTGTATTTATGATTAAATACTTAAATAAATGAAACTCACTCTCCGTGACGTCACGCAAGCCAACCTGCACTTCCTCTCATCTGTTTTCTATTTACATGTTCGGATATATTCGTCCTTTGCAGTATCTCTCTCTCCAAACATATGTATGGTGAAATCACGCATACGCCTCTCAGCTACAATCTTGCTCTCTAGCTTTGCAAATATCCACCCATATATACCATTTAACAAACGTTTAACTTATTGCTAATTTCCCGCCCTTTTGACATATGCTTAAATATATTGAATTTATAATTAAATCCCTTTGTTCCTGAACTATTTATATTAAATCAACTTAATAACTATTGTTCACGCCAGAAAAGAGGAGCGCGGTTGAAACAGAGGGGCTTGTCATACGACAAGTGGAAAAAGCTCCATAGGAGGAGTTTGTGTTCGTTTTATCTTCAAGCCGCAAGCACGCCCCCCAATTTGTATCCATTTTTCATCTTTTGTTCCGCCAACCGTCAAAGTCCGTTGGCTATCATAAACATATTATTTTACAATTAATAAAACTGTGTTGTGTACAACTGCCCCCCCACAACCATTGGTCCTTCGAGCCGGATATCCTTCCTCTCGACTCCAGCATCGCATCGGTGTAGAATCTGTTAAGTAGAAAAACTTATAATTCCAATATATCAATCAGCACAAACATACACATACTTACCTGCAGTGAAAAGTTTCCCGCTTTTTTTCCATTGCGACTTTTCACTCTAATTTGTATGTACATTCCATGTAATTGTGTCCTGTGCCCTCACCTATCCTGCTGTGATCGCTTATCCTAGCCATCTACTCCATAATATTGCATCATTTCCCACAAAATTTGCATAAAAAATTAACATACATATATGCCACATATATTCACATACATATGCACATACAATTTACATATATTTCCACATATCTACATCTACATACACATCCGAATACATTTATATTACATACATATATACACATACCGGCGATCGTGAGTTCAAGTGCAAGTGCAAGTACAAGTCCAAGTCCAAGTGCAAGCTGAAAATAAAAGTGCAATTAATTTCTGTGTATTAATAAAATCAAATCAAACTTACCGATCATAATTGTTTGCCGGCTCCAAAGCATTGTTCCGCCGCTATAAGAACCAACAACAAAAAGAACCGCATGAAAGCTCCGCTTTTAAGCTTTTACAAGCTTTTACATTGCATATACATACATACACATATACATTCATACGTATATGTACCGGCACTGGCCAACGTTTATTTGTACATAGCAAATTTATATCGCGGCAATTTTTGACTTATTATTTTCACGCACTACTTGCACAGAAATTCCGCACTTGCAACTTGTTTCCCTTTTTGTGTCCAATCCATTAAAAACGCGCAAAATTAATTTTATTTAAAATTACAAAGTGCAACAATTATCCATAGAAGTCGCACACCCTTACAAAACAGAAGAAAATAATTCCGAAAGAATTAATAAAATAAAAAGGAGAAATTAAAAAAAAAAAAAAAAAATTAATTTAATCAAAAAAAAAGAAAAATTTTTTTCCACATTTCGAAAAAAAAATTACTTAATCCAAGAAAAATATTTTTCCACATTTCAAAAAATTTTACATTTTCGAAAATTTTATTAATAACTCCGAGGGCCGATCGAGAAGTTTCCGCATTTGTGTGTGCTTGAAAAAATTATTAATTTAAAAACAAAGCGTTCGTCGGTTCCGAAACTAGTTCCAATTTCTAACCTGAGCTTCAATTCTGGTTCTTTAAATTATCAAATAAAATTCCACTCAATTTTAAGCACAGGCATTCGGTTCTGACCAGGTCCTTCCAATGTTTATTGGTCTACAGCAGAGTAACAATTTTAATAACAAGCTGTGACAAAAAATATTGCTTGAGGATTCTAACCCAACGCTAATATTAATTGTTTACGCCTCACAATAGTTCTTCCCAATTCCATTAATTCTCATTATTTTCTTCTTATTCCGATATATCACAAGATCATTTAAATTAAATAAAAATATCGTTATTTATTTATTTATTGATTTTATCCGTTTTTGATATATCTTGTCGGCATTCAATCCGCCCCATACGGTCCACTCGGGTCAGATTCCTTGACCACACGATATCCTTCCATTATGTTCATCGATCCTGCTAAAAGCAGCAACAAATCCGATCATCTCGTATTGCCTCGCCGTTCCGTATCGCCATCCACACCGCTAGCCAAAGTAAAAGTACCGCGTGTCACAGATACGGTAAAACATAGCTAATCCAGTTCCGCTACCACACTATCATCGCCATCCTCCCCAGGCTCTACTGCACAGCGGTTTTCCACACGTACTCCCTCGCCCACGCTGTCCGATTCCAGCTCGCTTTCGATTCCGCGCGTCACTGTTTCGGCTCCCGCGTCGAGAACTTTAACCAGGTCCGAGTCTCAACGACTACTCGACGCAGCCAACATGTCAGTGAATCACTTTATCGCCGCTTGCGACAGTCTGAACGTTTTCGAGGTCAACACCATGGGCTGCATCGAGGGGGACGTTCCGCAATTTTCGTTGCGAATGCATTTGGATCAAACCAAGGTCCAAGGTCTGGAGCAGAATCGAGTCCGAGTACATGGCATGTACCAGAGCCCTTACGGCTGATGGGAGCGATGAGAGCCGCGCCGATTTAATGACCGTTAAGTCAAAATTTGAATGCGCATACATGGTGTATGTTCGGTGCGGCACCAGTCTGGGAGAACGTATTGAACAAGTTCAATCGTCTGAAGCAGCTTCCGTGCCCCAAAACGTCCAGGTCTCCCGGGAACACCACGCACAGCCAGGCTACCGTCTGCCTCCTTATGAGGTTGACGTGTTCACGGGAGATTACAATCAATGGCCCACGTTCCGTGATCTCTTTACGGCCATGTACATAAACAACCCGAGATTGGCGCTAGTGGAAAAACTGCGTTTCAAAAACGCGCGGCGAGGCAAGGGCGATCGTGTCGAGTTCACCCCTTACTAATGAAGGCTTCCAAGCGGCTTGGGAAAACTTGCAGGCCCGTTTTGAAAACAAAAGGCAGCTCGTGGCCAATCAGACCAAGATACTCTTCAACCTCCCTACGGTTGTCCATGAGACTTTTGGGGCCTTGAAGGAGCTGCAAACTACCATCCAAGGATGCTTGACCACGCTCACACGCTCAGGGATTGACACACACAATTGGGATGTCCTCCTGGTGGCACTTTGCACCTCTAAATTGCCTAACGCCACTATTGCCTTATGGGAACATCCCAAAAAAAACAGCTCTTTCTTCGTGGGCTGACCTAAACGGGTTCCTGATCGACCGTTATCGCGTTCTGGAGAGTCCAGGCCATTCCCAATGTAATTCGCAGACCGGCGCCACAAGCTAATTTTCAGGCGCTGAACACTCAAGTCCGTGTCAATCAGGTCTCCTGCAAGCTGTGCGGCAGAGAGAACTATCCGATTCGCCTCTGTCCAAAATTTACATCCATGCCCGTCCAAGATCGATCGGCTGTAATCAAGCAACAGAAGTTGTGCCCAAATTGTTTCGCACGCGGCCATCAACTACGGGAATGCCCCAGCGCCTATAGCTGCCACATCTGTAAGGAACGTCATCACACGTTGCTACATCGCGTCCACGCCTCCGCGGTGGCGATACCCTCCGTCAACTCAGATTCCGTTGAACGACCCATATCCAGTCAGAACATCCAGAATTTCTTTGTTTCCACCGAACGTAAAGGCCTACTAGGCACCGCCATGGTGACCATACGACACTTGGGCGCTAACTTCCTTGTGCGCGCTTTAATTGACACCGGGTCTGAAGGAACATTTCTATCCGAAAGAATGCTCATCCTGGTGAGACCTCCGTTCCGTCTCATTAACGCCCAGATAAGCGGCATTTCCAATTGTGTGGCCGTCAGTGCCCAGAAGCTATGTCAGTTTCAGCTCGTGTCTTCCAGAGATCCCTCTCGGCACGTGGAAACCACAGCCTTTGTCCTGCCAAACCTAGCCGGAGCGCTACCCTCCGTTTCGTTTCCCAAGGAGGTAGACGGTAACCTCAACGAGCTTCCTTTGGCAGATCCGCTATTCCATAGACGCTCCCCCATTGACATGGTGATCGGCGTGGATCTTTTACCCCATATTTTGGAAGAGCGGATTAAAAAGGACATCTGCGGCTCCCTCTTCGGCCTGGAAACTATCTTCGGCTGGGTTCTCTGCGGGCCCATGGCAAAATCATCCGGTCCGCCCAGAAATATTTTTGCCACTCAGACATCCGTCGCACCCACTAATTCCAACTTGCATCTTCCAGCAAGACAAAGAAATGACGGCACACATGAATTCTTCCGCCCTCTTAAGGATCCAAGAAGCAACAACCACCCCAGATCCATCACCAAAGGCTCCTTCCAGGCTCCGGCAGCATCTTGGCGCTCCAGAACGCTGCCGCTCCCCATCCCTATCAGTCCACTTGGGCTATTGCAATTCGTTGCAAGGGGGGCGGTATGTTCACGCCAGAAAGGGTGACCAGCGGGTGAGAAGCGAAGGGCGGCGAATTCGGACACAGACGGTCACTCTCAAGATGATATGGAGTTTTGGCATGGAGAACTCCATCATGAGTCAGTCCGTTTTTCACATCAAAACCGTACACACGCCCCACGTTCGATTAATTTTCGATATTCTTAAGTTCAAACATTTTGTTGTAAAGCCAACATCGATTGGCCACCGTACACCTACTGTAATCTTTTTCTACCGGCTAATAAACTTGTGAAGTGTTAAAGCGAAGTTTACGCGTCGAGTTAATTATTTTATATTGGAAGAGATTGGAAGTTGTTTGCCTATTGGAATTCTCTGCCCCCCCACAAACAACTATATAAATATACCCCCATTTATCTTTTGTTGTATTCCTTTATATATAGCATTAATGCTCTACATTAATGTACCGCATTAACCCTTTCACATAACTAATATTCATGTTATGTTTATTCCATTACATGAGTTACACAACATCATATAGCATTATATTATATATTATATACATATATTTTTATAATATATATATTATCATTACATGTTCAAATTTAGCGCCAATACCTCCGGCGCCTCTCAAACCTCTGCTTTGGACATGTTACACACCGCCTCTCCCGTTCTCCGTTACATGCCAACATTCCCGCTCCCAATCCACCCACTCATGCGTAAGCCCGCTCACTTTGATGTTGCCGACAACCGAAATGCAACCCTTCGCCTCCCCCGCTGGTCTATACGCATGAGCTGACTCTCTAAGTCTCGTGCGTCGGTGGCTTACGCACTTGTGCGCGTGTGTGTTCGCTGTAGCGGTTCTATGCACTCCCAATGTAACTCACTCTCAGTGACGTCACACGAGCCTACATGCACTTGTTCTTCTCTGTTTCTCATTACATATTACATAAATTCGGCCTTTGCTTTAACCATTTCTCTTCAAACATATGTAATTATGTTTGTGTATATGTTTGCCAGTTTATTAAATCACGCGATTTACATGTTTGAATTTTGCTTTCGGTTCGATCGCACATTTCTTTTGTTCGCTTGTGTTCGATCGAACCTCCAGGTTCGTTTATATGTTTGACTCATTGATGAATTTGAATTGCCTTTTGGGCCAACGCTCATTTGAACGATTAGCCGCTTTTACGACTTGAATTCATCTATATTTATATCTGGCGTGATACTCTGCCGCATTTGTGAGGTATATATATATATATATATATATATATATATATATTCCTCACATAATTTACCTGCTTGCTTACTAACAGCAGATCATGCTGAGCGCCCAGCCAATGTTGGCACAAGCGGTTGTTTCTTTTTAATCATATTCTTTTGAGCAGTTTTTTTGCTTTGGCATAGAATTATGTTTTGCTATTTTTTTTCTGCAACATTGTGTAAATTGTTACGAATCGCTAGAAATTATTATTCTCTATAGTTTTAGTAAGAAAACTTCTTTTATAGTTTGGTTAAATGAATCACTTTGTATACTTTAATAAGTCAATAAATATTGTAAGAATAAACTAAACGAATAGAAATTTATGTCTAAGCCTATGCTCCATAATGACGCCCCAAAAGGGATCACCTGAGGCTATGCCTCAAGCGGCGGTGATCAAAGGTAAGGTGGGCAAGTACGTCCGAAATACATCTTTGGGATGCATTGCGTTTTGCACCGTAAATCGTTTCCATTTTCTCTTCTTTCTACTACTGAAATATCATATTACTTCCGGTTAAATTTTGTGGCAATCACACTAAATTAATAATCGTAAAATAATCATATTAAGGGCATAAGAAATCAAATTTTGAATCGGTGATCGCTTAAAACTACACCCCTTGTCGACGAGCTAAAGCCGGAAAATTACAGCGTGATAGCGATCCTCGTCTCAAAAGATACTAGCCCAAAAAAAAGTACGTTTCCCGTTACATTTATAATTATATAATTATTTTATGATTTGGCGCCTAAACATGGAGCCTAATCGTGCCATCTTTTGATTACACAATGAGTTTTACATACAATGAAATTTCAGTTACTTTTCTTTTTCTTATTCTCGTTCTTTTCTTTAATTCTGTATTTTCTTGTAATTGAATTGGAGTGGATATCTATTGGATTACAGATATGTAACATTAATAAAAGCATCTGTCCACAGCCACAAAAGAAAATTTAATTACCCTTTAAGCAAATAGCTATACATTAGGAATTAGGCACAAAGGTCTAGATCTTATGCCTAACCAATGTTTACAGGCTATTTTGTTTTGTCATTGTTAACTATTAGCAATAGTCTTAAAGTATAGGAATTTAGGTCCAGACACTTCGGAGTTTATACCTAACCACGATTGAGCAAGCGACAACATTGGCACAACTTCCTCGAAGTTTTCAGCAAAAAACAGTCGGAACTGCTATAGAATTCTATAGACCACTGTTAGTGCAAATCACATTCAAGTATGGCACATACAAATACTTAAATTAATTGCATAGGAATGACCCTAGAATTTCCAGATTGGAAACTGATGATCACAATCATAAAATATATTAATGATTTTCTTCTCTTTATTTCTTCTTTCTATTTATTTAATTACTTGCAGAGTGCAAATATTAGGCGTCATTGTAGGGGCATAGATCATAGCATGAATTTATCATTTTATGAACTTTGTGAATTTTATCTCAGCAAAAATTTTAATTTCGTTTGAAGTGAAAAATTTCAATTTTTTATTGTTTGTTTATTTTATCTAATTATTTTACACAACATATTTTTTAGAGAAATTTAGGATAATAATTTTAGCACAAATGTCTCGCTTAATTGAGGCAAATGTTACTGCATGCTTGACAAGATTAAATTTATCGCATCCTAGTCGCGCAGAAATCCCAAAGCTATCCGAAGATTTCCATTTTAATAACACTGAATTCACAGGAAATGAAAGGCAAAGAGACGCTGTTGGTCAGAGATCGTCAGTCAGCAGAAGTGTATGCTCTGATTTACTTCAACGGCCAGACAAAGTCGGTCACATTATGAATGGGTGGAAAATAAAGTTTTCAGGGATAGGATTATCGGTGGATCATTTTATTTACCGAGTAGAAGCTCTGACAAATCAAACACTCGAAGGAAATTTTGAGGTGATGTGCCGCAACGTAAACTCTTTGTTTGAAGGAAAAGCTAGTGAGTTCTATTGGAGGCATCATAAAGCGGTAGGTGAAGTCAGGTAGAGTACATTGTGTGTTGCATTAAAAAAACAGTATAGAGATTTGCGTGATGATGGTGATATAGAAGAGGACATGAGGCGTAGACAACAAGACTTTAATGAATCTTTTGATCAATTTTACGACGCTATAATTACATTAGGTGATAAATTGGATCGTCCCATGAGTCACAGCAGACTTCTTCGTATTTTGAAAAACAACTTGCGTCCGGAGATTCGGCATGAAATTTCAAATGTTAATATCAATTCGGTAGCTGAGATGAGAGAAGTATGCCGAAAACGCAAATCATTTTTAGCAGATGAAAAGCGAAACCAGGGCTATAACAAAAAAACCCCGTTTAGAAAAGAGATAGCTGAATTAGTTTCACCTGAACAAGAATTAGGAAATTCGGAGGATGAGGTAGAACTAGATGCGGGTATAGAAGCAGTGGCATTAATTTGCTGGAACTGTAGAGAGGAAGGGCATCGATATCAAGATTGCTCAGCCGAATAGCAAATTTTTTGTTATGGTTCTGGTCTTGCCAACACGTATAAACCAAGTTGTGCGAAATGTACAAAAAACGGGCAAAAGAGCAAGCAGATTGCGGGACACAGTCCGAGGATGACGCGTGCTCCAAAACCTTAATTCAAAAAGATCCGTTAAACGAAAATATATCTAATACACCATTTCGCGAGGAAATAGTCGCAACAAAACTTATCCAACAACAAACTTCTAAGCCTTCTAAAATTGGCAAAACTGAACTATTGAAGGTCAACAAAACCCGGTCACGCCTCAATAAACGACTCCAATCTTACTGGTGTGAAATTAAAAAAAAAAAGCAACGTTTGAAGTATCAGTACCATACAGTGTAGTAGGCCAGATCCACGTCCATTCGTGACAGTGGGCTTATTAGATCGACTAGTAAAGGGACTACTGGACTCCGGAGCAGCAATAAGTTGCATGGGAGGACAATAGGCAGCACAGATGTCGACTAGTGGACTATTTTATAAACAGATACGAGCAAATGTATCAACTGCGGATGGCAGTCAACAGAATGTTGTCGGGAAAATTGAAACAAATTTTTAATATAACGGCCAAAGAAAAGAATCGATTTATATATCGTGCCAACGCTTAAGTTAAATTTGTATTTAGGTATAAATTTTTAGAACTAGTTTGAACTACTCCCACCTTTGAATATCTCGGAATTAGATTTAAAAACTATTGAACATGATCTTAATATCCAACAACTGTCCAAATTAAAAATCGTTATTAACCAATTTCCGTCTTTTGAGCATGAAGGGCTATGGAAAACTATCTTGATTTCACATTCAATTGATGTTGATGAGGCCAAGCCGGTCAAACAACGCCACTTTCCTGTATCGCCAGAAGTGGAAAAATTACTGTACGCGGAAGTGGATCGGATGATTCAGTTAGGAATCAAAGAAGAGTCCGATAGTGCGTGGTCTTCACCAGTAGTTCTAGTAAAAAAGCTAGAAAAAGTTCGATTATGCCTGGATAGTCGCAAATTAAATGAAGTTACCGTAAAGCTTATCCTCTTCCTCACATCGGTGGCATATTAAGTAGACTGCCGAAAGCAGAATTTATTACAAGTCTGGATTTAAAAGACGCATTTTGGCAAATCCCATTGGAAGTTCAATTAATCGTTTCTGACTCTTTTGAAGGTCATTTAGATGTTTTAAGGAAATTGGCGTTGCATATAAAAAGCAGGATTGACAATTAATATTGGCAAAAGTAAATTTTGCATGAAGCGAGTCAAATATCTAGGCCACATAGTAGGCGATGGAGGTATTAGAACTGACCCAGAAAAGGTAGAAGCCATTACAAATTTTCCAGTTTCAAAGACAATAAAAGCGTTAAGAAGTTTTTTAGGACTCTGCGGATGGTACAGGAAATTTATAGAAAATTTCGCTTCATTAACTGCACCTTTAACTGATTTATTAACTACTAAAAAAAAGATTCACATTTACGACGGCCGGCGAAGAAGTATTTAAAATAATTAAGGAAAAACTGAGTGTAGCTCCTGTTTTAAAAAACACTGACTTTAGTAAACCTTTTTTTATTCAGTGTGACGCTAGTAAAACGGGAGTTGGTGGAGTATTAGTTCAAATGTCGGAGGAAGGAGATGAATGTCCCATTTCATTTGTATCAAAAAAATTAAACAAAGCACAGCAAAAATATTCGGTAACCGAACAAGCATTTTTGGCTGCACTAGTTTGCCTAAAAGCTTTAAGAGCGTTTGTAGAAGGTCATGAGTTTACGCTAATAACTGATCACGCTTCTTTAAAATGGCTAATGTCTCAAACGGACATGAGTTCGCGATTGGCCAGATGGGCATTAAAACTTCAAGACTACAACTTTAAAATTGAGCATCGGAAAGGAAAGCGTAATATTGTTCCGGATGTCCGTTCCCGAGTTTATAGTGAACAAGTAGCTTCAATTAATTTGCCAGAGGGTTCGAAGGTCGATTTAAACGCAGTACATGCATCTCAAGCTAATGCGTCAGAGAGGGTAAATCCGTCGGTAATAACCGCAATTAAATCTTATGTTAGGCCAGACCAAAAGGATTGGGATGAGTATTTGAGACAGATAAGCTGTGCTTTACGTTCGGCATAGCATGCAGCTGTTGGAACGAGTCCATACTATTTGGTATTTGGTCAACATATGGTGACGTCGGAGAAAACTTATTCCTTGATGAGAAAACTAGAACTTCTTGAGGACCGAACGCTTCATTTAAGCCAGCCAGATTCATTGGATGTGGTTCTGATTTTTCCTGGGTGGATTTTGTAAGGGCTTGTTGCGATTACAAATAAATGTAAAAGCACAAAAGTTTAATTACATGGTTGCAGCAACATTGTTGAGCAACATTAGATCGGCAGGAGTCTGACATCCGTTCTAATCCGCTCTCGGGTCAACTCTCTCCAAATAGTATTGGCGGGAGAAATTTTTTTCTTTTTGTGAGAGTTTGGGCAAGAAAGCATAGGAAAAAACCCAAAAATTTTGAACCGCTGTTGCTAAGCGAATTTGTTCTTGTGGGTGTGACAGAGGACACCATAAGGACAGAGGACACCATAAGGACAGAGGACACCATAAGGACAGAGGACACCATAAGGACAGAGGTCACCATAAGGACAGAGGACACCATAAGGACAGTGGGAAGCAGGAGTGAAAAATGGGGAAACGGCTTCGTTTTCCTGCAACTTCGCCGCATCTAGAGACTGTAGTCTAATTTAGGAAGCGGTCGCGGCTGGTCCGACTTTGGCGAAAAGAAACCCAACCCACCTTCCATTGGTGAACGCGTGTTAAGTTCAAGTGGAAATTAAAGAAATGTAAATCAAAACTGTTGAGTGAAAAGACAAAGAAAAAAAACGACAACCTCAAGTGAAGAGACATTGGCCGTAACCAGTGTTCCGGCTAAATGGCGAACATAAAATGCCCAAATTCATTCGCATCCAGCTAAGTGAAAAAGAAACTCCAACTTCATATGCATTGGGCGAAACAAACCATTAAACTAGCCATGAAATATTAAACGTCCAACTCTTTGCATAGAACATATGAAAATTCCACCAAGTCTATATTAAAAGCGCAGCCTTTACAAATTAAAAGACCGTCAAGACATAGAAAAGTCACCAAAAAGAGAAAAAAACAATGGCCTGGTAGCAGCAAATATTACATAGCAACAACAACAGGGAGATATAGAAAGGGCAGCCACATATTGCACCAGCTGATCTGCGTAGCTGGAAGTATCCAACCCAAATCCCGTACATTATTTATTTTTAACCCAGCCATACACATATAATAGATTAGACGAAACACAAAACAAGAAAGCGATGTAGCAGACGGGGGAATACATTGATCTTGCGGGAAAGGAAAAAAACATTTTTTTTTATCTAGAAATTTAAATACTCTTATTTTAAGTTTAACTAATATAACTAAAAAGTAAAGTAGTCTTGAAAGCCAAAGCACAAAAGCGGGAAAAAAGGAAATTAATGAAATTTTAATCCAAATTATAAAGAAAGTAAGCATGTAATTCAGCATAAAATATAAGAGGGCTGATAAAGGGTAAAAATAAAAAAAATAAGATTGAAGATTGATTCATATTCTTTGGTGGAATCACAAAAAAAAAAAAAAAAAAAAAACTTTAATGCAAAGACAAACTGATTACCAAAATAGAAAATGAAAGAAAACTACCGTATTACCCATCAGGTTAATCTCAACCAAATTAATTGTAACGATCCTTTTTGGTCCTTACTTGCGGCAGAGCCGGATTTCAGGTGTAGGGCTACGACACAACGAATTTATATTGTGCGCTGGTGAAATGAAAAGATACAGTTGTTCTTTCTTTTAACAATATGTTATAATTTTATTGGCAATTTCATTGGATGTTGGTATGGCCAGAGAGCTTCTGCACGGGCTATTGACTTTGTAATTGTGGCTGTTGTGGAATCCACACTGCACCGCTGGCACTCATGAAAACTTATCGGCGGATTGTGTTTGGCTGGTGCAAGTATTCCTACTGCCAGGATGACTCCTGGTCTTGTCTAGCTACACCTGTCGGCTGCTACGCTCCTAATATTCTGCTAGGAATACTCCTAGTCTTTACCCACTATGCCAGGAATACCTACATGGTCTTCCTCAACTGAGCTAGAAATACTCCTAGTCTTCCCTGCTTGTGCCAGGAATACTCCTGGTCTTCCTTAACTGTGCTATTAATACTCCTAGTCTTTACTAAAACTGCTAGGAATAGCTCTTACTCTTCAATATTCTGCTAGGAATAGCTCCTAGTCTTTTATATGCTGCTAGGAATAGCTCCTAGTCTTCTATATATTGCTAGGAATAACTACTAGTCTTTTATGTACTGCTAGGAATAACTCCTAGTCTTTTACGATCCGCTAGGAATAACTCCTAGTCTTGTTATTCGCTTATTTACTTCACTTGTTGAATCTTCACTTGTTAATACTTCACTTGCACCTTGCTGGTCCAAGTGATACATCGCTTGTTTCCTTCGCTTTCTAACTGACTCCCTCTGTATCTCAGCCGTTTATAGGCATCTTGACCCAGGGAGGACGCGTGGTGGGATTATGTACCGTTGTCAGTACTTTTCCGCGCGCCAATATTTGCCGCCCAAAACTTTCCATCACTTTCTCTTATCATCGGCCTTCTTGGCCGCTCGTGCCATGCATATCTTGTGGTGAAATCACGCATACGCTTCTCTAATGCAATCGCTGCTCTCTGGCTTTGCCAATATCCACTCTTATATAATATTTAACAAACGTTTAACTTATTCCTAATTTCCCGCCCTTTTTGCATATGCTTAAATATAGTGAATTTATGGTTAAATCCCTTCCTCCCTGAACTATTTATATTAAATCAACTTAATCACTATATAAATATACGCCCATTTATCTTTTGTTGTATTCATATATACAGAATTAATACTCTACATTAATATTAATGTTATGTATATCCCATTATCCAATTATAAAACATTATATAGCAGTATATTATATATTATGTACATATATATATATACATATTTATATTCTCAGCTTGAGTTTTCCTATATTTCGAGATCGGTTGAGTTTCGTTGAGGCTCCGTTGTTACCTCACTTAATAATATATCCCATTATCCAATTATAAAACATTATATAGCAGTATATTATATATTATGTACATATATATATATATACATATATATATATTCTCAGCTTGAGTTTTCCTATATTTCGAGATCGGTTGAGTTTCGTTGAGGCTCCGTTGTTACCTCACTTAATAATATATCCCATTATCCAATTATAAAACATTATATAGCAGTATATTATATATTATGTACATATATATATATATACATATATATATATTCTCAGCTTGAGTTTTCCTATATTTCGAGATCGGTTGAGTTTCGTTGAGGCTCCGTTGTTACCTCACTTAATAAGTCGCGAGATTCCTGAAAAACCAGCAAAAGTAATTACTCGGGCCAACACAAGCTGAGACACATACTTGGGCACAAGGAATTGGTGCTTTGTCTGTGCCTCTGGGACTCCAAGTTTTTTGGGTGCAAATCGGACGCGGACACTGCAGACGACACCGGGGGACGCGGGGGTTTGGTTTCTGCTTTCTCCCGCCACTCTCACTTGTTTTTACTGGTGTGAGTGGGATTTTATTATCCGCATTTCTCCAACCAGACCTGCATTTGTTGTGCTCTGCTTCTTCATAGTTTGGCAACCGAACAGCTGATCGCTAATAGTGCTGGTCAGCAGCGTTAGTCGGCAAGACCCAGGCCGCCAGGTGGCGCTTCTGGGCTCTTTTTTAAATTAAAGCCGTTACGTCCGTTGCATTCAAACTCGAATCTAAAACAGTTTGGTGCATTATGGAAAAATGTGCTGCATCGATGGATCGTCAGTACCGTCTGGATGGAACTGACCTTAACGAAGAGACTATCTTCGGCAAGCGGCCAAGATTAAGGCAGTCACCGCAGCCCAGCAGCCTAGCTGCAGCAGCGGCAAATGTACCAACTCCTGGCAGTCCAGAATTAGCCACTGCAGTTCCTTCAAGCCCGCCAGTGACTTGTAATATGCCGGAATTGGATGAACTCGGTTTGATTCTATTCCAACTAGAGTGTACTTTCTCTAAAAAAGAGGATGGAAAGCCAAAGTAAGGCATGTAAACCAGAGCATAATGAGCGCCATCGCACGAATGAGGCAGATGCACGAGATGCTGTGCCTAAAAGCACTAGCAGGCGAGCTAGCACATAAACCTGCAGTAGGAGTTGCTGCCACCCAGACTTTGCCAGAGGCTAAGTCGCAGCAAAAAAAAGTCAATAGACTCATCTAAGAGGTCAAGGGAGGAATCGGCCACGCAACGTAGCACACCACCTAAAAAACTGCGGAACATTGCCCAGCCAAATAGGTCGTACGCAGATCAGCTGAAGGGACACAGATCTTTAACTGGAGATCGTCTAGCTGGCAAGAGCCCACCACCAAAAGGTTCTGCGCCATCTATACCATCAGCAGCGAGTAGCGAAAATTCTGAATGGCAACAAGTAACTGCTAGAAGAAAGGCCAAAATTACGGAAAGGCGTGGCAGGCCAGATGTAATTATTATCAAGCCCGACGAAGGTAGCTCCTACGCCGACTTGCTGGGATTGGTCACCAGGCGAGAGGATGGACGGCTAAACGGAGTCAAAGATTGCGTTAAAAGGGCAAGAAAAACCACAAGAGGAGAGCTGCTCTTGAAACTAAAGGGAGATTGCATGTCTTAAATATATAGGTACGCACGGTGAGTGATCTTTCCTTCATAGAGCTCCGTGATCTGGACTGCTTGGCAACTGCAGATGATGTGATGGCAGCCATTTCAGAGAAATTAGGAAGAAATTCCACACAAGTTTCTGTTAAAGCGATGAGACCCTCATATGGAGAAACCCAAACGGCGATTGTAGCAGTAGCACAGGATGTCGCATCAGAATTACTTATGCTTAAATCCATCAGAATAGGATGGTCCAACTGCCGTATTCGGGCGCGGGCTGCAGTTAAACGTTGTTATAGATGTCTAAATTTTGACCACGCTGCCTCCATGTGCAATGGCACTACTGATCGCTTTAACTGCTGTATCAAGTGTGGACAACCCGGCCATAAAATCGGTACATGTCAAAATAAGCCAAACTGTTTCAATTGTGTAGCAGACAAGAGATCGGAAAGGGAGCATATAGCAGGCAGCAAAAGCTGCCCATTAGCTAACGCCCGAGCTACATCATCACTTATAAAATGAAGATCTTGCAGCTGAATTTAAACCACTGCGCAGCGGCCTTCGACCTTTTAAAGCAGACGGTAAGAGAACTTAATGTAGATTTAGCCATTATAAGCGAGCCTTACAGAACTGGTACAGACAGTAACTGGGCAGTCGACACCACTGGAAAAGCTGCAATCTGCAACCTGCTATGGAAGCTATCTACAGTGGGCAAGGATTTGTCAGAGTTCAAATTGGGGATATTTGGATATTTAGTTGCTATGCTGCTCCCAGCCTGCGTCACTGCGACTACGAAAATCTGGTGGATAGTATTGCAAGGGATGCTAGAGCTATGCGGAAACTATTGATTGCGGGCGATTTTAATGCCTGGTCAATAGAATGGGGCAGCAACTTTACCAACGCCAAGGGACGGACTCTGATAGAGGCTATGGCCACTCTTGACCTGGTCATACTTAACTCTGGGACGGAGAACACTTTCAGTCGTACAGGATATGGCTCTGTTATCGATATAACACTCGCTAGCAGCAATCTATCTCAGAGTGCGTCATGGAGCCTTTGCTGTCACTATACTGAAAGTGACCATCAGGCCATCATATGTAATATAGGCGGACGTCAACCTCAAATCCCGCAGCGGCAGCAAAATAGTGCCAAAATGTATAGAGTTGATGATACCTTCAATCCAAATGTTTTTGCCTCAGCTCTGACCATTCCAGAGTTAATAGGCGATGCAGCTAGCAGCTCGGAAGTGTTGATGGAAGCAGTGGCGCATGCATGCGACTCCAGCATGTCCATTCGAAGGGGCCATAGCAAGCACCGTGCTCCAGTATACTGGTGGAACGACAACATCATCTCCAGCTCTCTCTTCAACATTCCCGCTCCCAATCCACCCACACATGCGTAAGCCCGCTAACTTTGATGTTGCCGACAACCGAAATGCAACCCCTCGCCTCCCCCGCTAGTCTATACGCATGAGCCGACTCTCTAAGTCTCGTGCGTCGGTAGCTTACGCACTTGTGCGTGTGTGTGTTCGCTGTTGCGGTTCTATGCACTCCCAATGTAACACACTCTCATTGACGTCACACGAGCCTACATGCATTTGTTCTTATCTGTTTCTCATTACATATTACATAAATTCGGCCTTTGCCGAATTTCTCATATGTAATTATGTTTGTGCGTATGTTTGCCAGTTTAGATCACGCGATTTACATGTTTGAATTTTGCTTTCGGTTCGATCGCACATTTCTTTTGTTTGCATGTGATCGATCGAACCTCCAGGTTCGTTTATATGTTTGACTCAAACATATAAATGCGCGCATTGATGAATTTGAATTGCCTTTTGGGCCAACGCTCATTTGAACTATTAGCCGCTTTTACGACTTGAATTCATCTATATTTATATCTGGCGTGATACTCTGCCGCATTTGTGAGGTATATATATATATATATATATATATATATTCCTCACATAATTTACCTGCTTGCTTACTAACAGCTGATCATGCTGAGCGCCCAGCCAATGTTGGCATAAGCGGTTGTTTCTTTTTAATCATATTCTTTTGAGCAGTTTTTTTGCTTTGGCATAGAATTATGTTTTGCTATTTTTTTTCTGCAACATTGTGTAAATTGTTACGAATCGCTAGAAATTATTATTCTCTATAGTCTCTATAGTCTTAGTAAGAAAACTTCTTTTATAGTTTGGTTAAATGAATCACTTTGTATACTTTAATAAGTCAATAAATATTGTAAGAATGAACTAAACGAATAGAAATTTATGTCTACATCTACATTATTGGGATGCATTGCGTTTTGCACCGTAAATCGTTTCCATTTTCTCTTCTTTCTAGTACTGAAATATCATATTACTTCCGGTTAAATTTTGTCACAATCAAGCTCAATTAATAATCGTAAAATAATCATATTAAGGGCATAAGAAATCAAATTTTGAATCGGTGATCGCTTAAAACTACACCCCTTGTCGACGAGCTAAAGCCGGAAAATTACAGCGTGATAGCGATCCTCGTCTCAAAAGATACTAGCCCAAATAAAAGTACGTTACCCGTTACAGTGTGCACATAAAAGGGTTTTTGCATTTTATTCCCAAAGGCATTAATCCGTTCTAGTGTTATATTTATCAATAGGGTCCAATTATCACATATAACAGAAAGTAGAAACATATGTAATTAGTTCTCGATGCTAAATTTTTCGAAATTAACCATACAAAAACAATTAGTTCAAAGAACGCGATTAGTGATTAATTGAAGTAAAAATCCCCAGAAACAGTATATCAAAAAGAGACACGTGTATGAAAATAATATCATTTATATTAAAATGGCAACAATAACACCTTCAGTAAATGCTCAAATGGAAAAAGGGCCAACAATTGCAAAATTGGTAAATGTAGAAAAAAATGAACCGTGGGACAATGTGTTAGAAAAGAAGAGTTTACGATGGAATATTTCAAAGAATCGGAGGATCAATGAACACCCTAGTAAGCAAAATCACGTGGCAGGGTATCATCAGTGTCATCATAAAACAAATATAGGTATCAAAATATTCATAAGAATAAAAAAAACTTTGGCAAGCTGGGCAATTTGGTAAAGGTGGCGGTAGAACTATTTTAGAGTCATCGACAGACTCCCAGCGACAGAGTTACGACACAATTCAGTAGAAAACCAAGTGGTAGTTATATTTTATTTTTAAGAATCGACAGAGGTAACTAGTCTATTTTACTTCTACAGGTAGATAATAGCAACAATAGTAACCATAAGCTTGCAAAATAGACTTTTCCACAGCGAGTAAAACTAGGGACAAACACCAAAAGGTTATGAGTAGATATATATTCACCATTAAATTTACATTTATGATAACCATATACATAGATAAACCCCGAATTCCATAGCCACACAATATCACGTGTGTTCCTATGTATTTAATATTACTTCGGTTAGAGTATAACTTTAGTGTACAAGAACTACTTTACAGTGCTTTTATGCTCGTATACTTTTAATATTAATATTTCAGTAAGAGAACTACCCGTAATACTGAAAGAGTTTATTTATATCTTTGTCTCTTACTGGTGGGGTATTTTTTTTAAATCAATGGATCAAAATGAAAAGGTCTTCCGGGGGGCAACAGAAAATTTTTAACCCGATCTTCATTTGTTAAATTCAAAATTAAAATTGAGGAAAATAAATCTGAAATTTATTACAATGGGCAATATGGACCAAAGTACTAAATTCAAAAAGGTCAGTCAGTGATAACAGTACCTTCACAAGTCCGTACTGGTAAGGAGAGGAAAGATGTTCTCAAACAGTTTCCCTTTTGAAGTACAGGGATTATAATGAATTATCCAAAGCAGAAGCAAAGCATCCAGTTTTAATAAAACCACTAAAATAACTTAAAAGAACTTTATTTAATTTAATTTTTTAATTGACAATTCTGTGGTTTTAATTTAGAGAATTGATAGTTTGGTTTGTGATAAAGTATTTGTATTGGCAATGAAAAAAAATGATTTACTGTACATCTACACCTTTTTGTTTTAACTTATTCTTAGACCTCCGCGACTCGTCTACTATTAAAATCATTTTATCTAATCAAAATTTAGTTGTAAGTCATATTCGAGTTAGTTTCACGATCGTTCATAGACCACATTAATAAAAAACGTCATTGAATTAGTAATATTACTTAAGGTCTAAAGAATCCAACTGGGAACATTGTCCGGTTCAATCAAAATTTACGACACTAAGTGTCCACAACCTATCAGTGGTGCTCAAATTGCATAATGGTACGAGTCGAAACAAATAATTGAGATTTGTTACATCGAACTGATGTTTTAAGAGATTTTAAAGCATTAAAAACAGAGTCAAGTGTACAATTAAAAAAATTAAATGGAAGAGTTCATGTTTGTACAATTTCATTGATTTGGCTTGGTTAAATTGTTTGCACCTAAGGAGTCTGGAAAAAAAACATCGAAGCTTCATAAAGAGTTCATTGAAGGTTTCATAAAGAGTAAAGGCGATCAAAGTCAGTTTTGGGAAAGCATTTCAGTTGAAGTGGTTGAGAAGAACGATTAACATTAAATGGAGAATTAAGTGCAGGGTTACGGAGATTTCAATCTTCTGAAAGCAGTAAGGGAGCATCCAATTCAAAATTATTGGATAAAGATTCATTGACGAATAAGTCAAGAAGTCTGTATCCTTACAGACTTAAAAAAAGTTACCAGTTTATTAAAACGGGTCCCTTTGGATAACATTTTTCTTTAAATCAATTAATTGCTTTTTTTTTTTGATATCTCTAATACATTATACACACACTGGATTAGACAGAACAGCATAATTAAACGTCTTTACTTTTCTTTAACTACGTCAAAATAAAATTGTCAAACACAAGACAAATAAAACTAATTTGCGCTTTACGTATTTTGCGTTTGCGAGAGTGATTCCTTTCTACTTCACGTAAACATCTAAGAAAGTATATCTGCGGAGTTTCAGAAACAGCATAATAATTACGATCGATTCTGCCATTGATGATTAACATACTCTATGGCAATTTGTTAAAATTCTTTTTGGAAACATTTTTATTTGCATGTTTTTTTTTTAAATGTAGTTTTGTAAAATGATCATTAAATAATTAATCATTATTATAATTATTAAAAACTTATATTTCAACAAATAATTAAAATTAAGTTATATATTGAGTTGTAAAAAATAATATAATAATTACAAACAAGAACTAACTTAAATGATATTTCAGCGATTCCAGGCATGTTTAAGCATACTGTATTTGCGTATCTTTAATATTGTTAGAAACAAAAAATTTTGTCTGTTAAAAGTAAAAAGTCCTCATTACAAAAGCAACAAAATAGATTGAGGGCATTGGGGGCGTTATTAGAAGCTGGTAGGATAAGCATGAGATCGAAAACCAGTGGTTACGAAATCACAACTTATTGCTTAAAATTAAGGAAACGATCAAGAAAATATTTTATAAATAAAAAGTTGAGCCGTAGAAACATTCAAGGAAACCACGAGCAAAGTTAACTATCATTGAAGTAGAGGAAGTTTGAGGGGAGAGTTTACGAACGTCGGGAATACCTGGGGGTGAACAGTGATATAAGCGATACGAAGTTTGAGATATCCAAAATCCACAAGAACAAAGTAGTGCTCATGTGGCAGAACAGATACAGAGTACAGAAAAACGTAAAAGAGCTGTACCAAACATTTTCTTCGAATAGTCGGTTTGAAAACTAGAAAAGCTAGAGTTCGACATGCTTGACATGGTTGCTAGGACCTGGTTCTCAACAATCAGTTATACTCCGGAACCTCTGCAATTGTATAAGTCTATCATTATCAAGAACCAGGGTGAACTCACAGGGTAACTTCTCAGTGTCAACGGCGCCCTTGTAGTCTTCTGCCTCAACTAATTGCCTGTGGCCACAACTCTTTGGGCTGCCGCAGGAAATCAGGTCCGGAAAGCCATCGTGACTCCTGGTTGATGTCTGCATTTTCTCGCGGCTTAGTTGCCTTGTCCGCCACATTGCTTGTAGCGTCGGTGAGTGGTGCCAATCCATCGTAACACCGTTTTGGCGTCCGTCCATAATCTCATAAAACGGACTCTTTCGTCTCCATTCTGGTAGGTGGCCCTCCAGTAGGCCACGTCTGCATACGGTGAAAGCATGCAGTTGAATCGATCATACCATTCCTGCCTGATCCGAAGTGGTTCGTGGGCATCGAAATAGGTCTACTTCCCTCAGCTGGAGCCGCCACCTCGTAAAGACTGTTGAGGTCTACAGGTAGCGGTTCATCGCACGAAATGTTTCGTCGCCAAATCTCTCGCAGTACCAATTTGGCGGTAATCGTAAAGCAGCTTAGGAATCCCATTGGATTGTTAACATAATTTCGCTGCCTCTTGGTAGGCACGTCGTCCTTGATTCCATGACTGATATGGCTTCGCTCTCAGTAGCTAAACTATCCACGTAGTCGTAATCTGTTATCGCCTTGACAGCCCGTGGGTCCGTTTGTTAATTACGCATTGCATTTAGCGTCATCACATTATGTGCAGTACTGGAAGAACAGGCAGCTCCGAAAGTCATCACCCACATCTCATATACATTTGCGTTGTTGATCTCCATCTCGCCAGAAAAATCGTTGCGCACAGCGGTCCTTAGGTTGCACATAGACGTGGTGAAGCATTTCCTTTATGTCTCCGCTGACTGCAAAGGCACATTCTCTGAAATGGCCCCTTTAACAGTTCCGAATTTAGTGACACATTGCCCACCTTGGCGGCCGCATCAAAGACAAATCGAATTTTCCCAGGCTTTTTCGGGTTCGTCACCACGAAGTGCGGTAAGTACCAAAGTTTGCCGTTGTCGGCTACATCGTCGTCTTCTCGTTCTATACGTTGAGCGTATCCTTTATTTATAAAGTCGTTCATCATGCCTCTGTATGGTTTCGCAAATTGATCTTCCTTTCTACATTTAGTATTCTGTTCAGGTCAATCTTATAATGATACAATTTAATCGTGTCTCCAAGTCAGCCCCGTTAGGCGTTTATATTTTTAGAGTGAATGAGCAGTGATTTCACAGTTTCACGTGCATCGCCCTTCAGCGCCTTAACCAAACGCTGATTATTCTCCATGTCCGTACATCCATAGGTTCTGGTCGTTTCCGTGAACGCACAGTAAACAATTGGCCAGTCTTCTGGTGATCCCGAAAATACAGGTAGATCCGGCAATTGAGATGCGCTGTGATGAATTGCTCTGGCAGCGCTGCGTAAACCTGGACCGACTGCGCTGCATTGGTCTGCGCCGCATTGTCCTGCGCCGACCTGACCAACCTCAGGCCGACTTCAGGCCAACCTCGGGCCGACCTCAGGCCAACCTCGATTCCCCCTGGCTGGGGGCTGACATATCATCGACTCTTGCTATGTTTGGCACCGTCAACTACTCCGTCGCGTTCAGGCGGGGGCTTCTCCCAGGGGGAATGGTTGTTGGGCATGGCCTCAGCGTCCTACAGCAATGATTCCCTGGTGGTGATCCTTAGTTCCGTCCAATGGAACTCCAAACACACGTCGCTGGCTGAGGCGTTCAGCAATCTCCATGTGAGACTTGCGGCACTGTCAGCCTGGTGGTGATCATTATTTCAGTCCAATGGAACTCCGACAATACGTCGCTGGCTGGGGCATTCGATAATCTCCCTGTGAGACTTGCGAATAAAATGTTGCTTTTCCTAATCGACCCTTGCTGCCTTTTACAACGCCCAACACCAACATTTTTGTTTTCTGGAGTTTTAATAATTAATAGCTAATGTAAAAATAACAGTTCATATATATATACCGCAGTGTATCCTCCTCGGTCGACAAAAGGAAAAGCTAATGTGCCCACATTCATTTAAGATTTATATACATAATTCATTTATACTCGATAATTACTTCAAACTTATCGATACTGGTTTTCGTCCGGCGACAGGTCAATACACCTTGTTGCTTTTCGTTTTGGCCGTCTGCCTTTAACATGCCCAACACTGTTATTTAGTGTATTGGAAGTTTTATTCTAGAATTGATAATGGTTAGTTTACAATAGATTTCAGGGTTACATGCTACTACCGCAGTGTTCTCCTCGGCTGCTAAACGAAAAAGAACTTCATTTTGGCGGAAGTTAGCTTAGGTTAAATTCTAGAGTGCCCATATTCACTTAGGGTCATAATACTCAATTCATTTGTACTCGATTCTTATAGCTAACTTATAACGATAGTGGAATCCGACCGGCGACATCCTCCCCCCCGTGGAGCAACTGCACCTCACAAATCGGTTAACTGAAGGCAGGTCGGGTGACCCCATGGATTCGACTCCTTTCGGCGACTCAAAGCTGCTCGCCGAGCTACTTGATTGACTCCAGTTCGTCTTTTCCAGGCCATCCCATACTCCATTGAGGAACGCTACTGGTCTTCAGGAACTGGTTACTCTGCTGCTGACGGCGTTGACGTCGGTGGGTGCTGCCAATCCAATGCAACACCGTTTGGCTTCTCATAGTCCAACGTTACTCGTCACTAGGCTGTGTTCTTGTTTCACAGCGTCCATTCATTGCGTGCTCAGCACGTCGGCTTCTTTCGTGGTACCTTCGTGGTCCACATGGCTGCACATTTCGTTTGGCATACACGAAATTGTCTCTTACTTCTCCTGTCTGGTAGCTGGCCTTCCAGTAGGCCACAGCTACGTACGCTGACTCCTTGGCCCAAAGATTGCGTGACTTTGGGCTAGTTAGACGTGAGGCGGCGTCGCTCTTTCCTCCGGTTGTGTTTATCTCTCTGACTCTGGCAGAGGCTGCTATGGCTTCGCTCTCGGTAGCGAAACTATCCTTAGTCGTCCACGTAGTGATAATTTGTTGTCACCTCGATGGCACGTGGATTTGTTGTTGGTGACGCAGTGCATCTAGCGTCATCTCGTGATGTGTGGCGCTGGGAGAACAGGTAGCTTTGATCGTCGTTACCTGCATCTCGCACACATCGGCGTCTTGCTGTAGATCCCCATCTCACCACTGCAATCGTCATGCACACCTAGCCTTAGATGTGGTGATAATTTCCCTTGATGACTCCGCTGGCTGCAAAGGCATCTTCTCTGAAATGAAATAATTAGTTTAGTGGCTCGCTGCTCTCCTTGGCAGCCGTATCAAGACAAGTCGGCTCTTCCCAGGCATATTCGGGTTCGCATCCTTATGTCGTCGTTCATCACGCCTCTGTAGTTTGCGTGAATTGACTGTCTCGTTCCATCTTCATCTTCATCCGGTCGCTTGCACGCGTACCGCTCTCCCGACTCACGAGGGTCGGCAGATCTTCTTGCTGTATTCATGCGGTGGTCTCTGTTGTAGTTTGCAGCTCGTGAGCGCCCTTCTGCTGACGCTGCTGCTCCTGCTCCAGTCCACCGCCTGGCCGTTGATGATGATACCGTTGATGTGGGTGATGGAGGTTGTAGTGTCGTCCTGGGCCACTACTGAGTTGTCCGCCTGATCCACCACATGATCCGTCGCTAGAACCTTCACCGGGTTGGCCACCGGTGCTACGACCATAACTGGGACGTGGCTGGCGTGGTCCTCCTGGAGTTTGTATATGATGCTGCTGATCATCGCCTTCCATGACATGATCGCCCGGCTGCTCGCGGCGATTCTTCTTCATCCATGGGCGGAAGTTGCGATGCTTGTTGGCGGCTACTGGGTTACTACTCACATTTTCACCCAATGGTCTGGTTACATTGGCGGCCTCGTTGCCCTTCTTGCCAATGACAACATCAAATTCAACGACTTCTCCATTCCCCACAAGGCGTATCGTCTTCTTCGGGATATGGCGAGCAATGGCGCTCCGATGTACAAAAATGTCTTCTTTTGTATCGTGGCGATTGATAAAACCATAGCCGCTCTTCACATTGAACCATTTAACGGTGCCCTTTACTCCAGTTGCGATGATCTTCTTAGGTGGCGCTGTTTTACCACGCGCCTGCTGGCCGTCATCTTGCTGCTGACGCTCATGAAGTTTCCCTGAGACGTCCCATCCTAATTTAGTGGCGGTCACATATGGTCCTTGACTGGTAACTCTCCACGTTTTAGTTGACACTATAAGATGGTGGTGGTCCAGTCCTATTAGGATCCTAGGCACCGCATTGGTGTAAGACTCGACGGGCAGGTGGGCCTGGGGGTTCATCTTTTCGAGTTCCTCTTTATTTAGCGTGTGCGTGTGCAAGTCCAGGCTTCCTACCGCATACACGTCTGGTAGGTTGTATCTTTTGCTCTTCTTCGATCCGCTGATTTGTAGCGTCACCTTTTTCGCAGGCTGTTGTGTTGACCTGTCCTTGAACCATCCCATGGCGAGTTGGCTACTTTCACCGTCCTCAAGCTCCAGGTCTTCGATAAGCTTTCATCAATCATGGTAACCGACGATGCTTCGTCCAGCAGGGCGAACGTGTCTACTTGTCGGTTACTTCCATATAGCGTCACTGGCGTCACACGGAACAGTACTCGTGGGGTGCTAGGATTGGTGCAGCTTCCTTTTATTTGAGGCGTTCGTCTGCCACCCATCGGCTCTGACTGCTTATACGATGGCCTTCTGTAGGAATGTGTTGGCTGCTCCGTCCGCCTGTTGGTGGCCTTGTGTAGAAGGCTGTGGTGGGTTCCATGGCACCCGTTGGCTTGGCATCTTTCTTTCATACTGCATGTTCGTATCGTGTGCCCAGGCTTCAGGCACGCGAAACATAGATAGCTCCTTTTAGCTATTCTCCATCTGGTTGGGGTTGATGATTGGGTAAACTCCTTGCATTTGGTGACGTCGTGTGGCTCTCGGCACACTGGGCAGGCTTGGTGTTCGTCTACCGGCGGCATGTTATCCTCTTCTGTAGTGTTCGCGTGCAACACACGACGCTTGGTCTCCATGCAACCAGAGTCCATTATGGCATTATGGCAGCATACTATATTGGCTAGTCCATTTAACCAAATGCTGAAGTCGACCACCGTGGGATGAGGTCTGATAGACAGGGCGTGTCTGGCCCATTCCACTCTCCTATCCAGAGGTAACTTTGAAATCAATTCGTCTAATAGGATGGGGTTGCCAGGTGATGATCGCCCTCCACAGATTGTAGGAATGCGGCCAAATTGCTCACACGGGTGGCGAATGGGATGATCCTTGTTAAGTTTTGCTCCTGTATTGGTTGGACTTCTTTGATTCCTTGTAGTTGGCCGCGAATGAGTTGCTCCGGACGCCCGTATCGGAAGCGCAACTGCGTCACGGCGGCATTTGCGTTCTTTGGATGGATGAGGAGGGATTTTACAGTCTCCCGGGCCTCTCCCTTCAGTGCCTTGACCAAGCGCTGATTGTTCTCCATGTCCGTGCAACCATACGTTTGAGTTGTCTCTGTGAACGCGCAGTAGAATATTGGCCAATCCTCGGGTGCGCCTGAGAACTCGGGTAGGTCTGGTAGTTTCCTCGCTGCCCATACGACACCGATGCTTGGCGAGATGGCAGGTGTCGTGTCGTTGTTTGGCGTCAGCTGAGGTTGTGTACTTATAAACGCTGGCTGTGCTACATATACTTGAGGCGGCTGCCCATATGGGGTAGAGTTGGCTTCACTGTGCTTGGCTGTACAGCTTGGGTTGGCGCCAGTTGCGCTGCCTGTGTCGGCGCCGACTGCGCTGCCTGCGCTGACGTCGACTGTGCTGCGTCTGTTGTATTGATGAAGCACGGGTTGGGTGGTGGCCATGTTGGGTGCATCACTGGAGGCGATATGTTCACAACCGACATGGTCGCCCTTTCCAGCTTCCTTTCCAATTCTGCAATCCTCGCCCTTAGCTCCGCTTCCTGCAATACGGTGGGTCTTGTCTCGCTGGAGTCCACCTGTCGACACCCATCGGTATTGGGTGTGTCGGCTGGTCCGACTTCGTTGGCTGTGCCGACTTCACTAGCTATGCCGGCTTCCTTAGCTGTGCCGGCTTCACTAGCTGGCACGTCGTCTCTATCCACTGTGGCCGCCTGGCTGGGCCCTGGCATTTCATCTATCCTTACGGTGTTTGGCACCGACAATTCCTCCGTCGCATTCAGACGGGGGCTTCTTCTTGGGGAATGATTAATGGGCATGGCTTCAGATTCCTACGGCGGTGCTTAATAGGGTCACAAGTATACACGCCGCTGGCTGCGGCGATCGGCTGTCTCCTCGTGAGACTGGTGGCGGCCTTGGCTCCGCCCAATAGAACTGCTTGTATACGCGCCGCTGGCTGCGGCAATCGATCGTCTCCCTGTGAGACTGGTGGCGGCTTGGTTCCGCCCAACAAACTGCTAGTATACACGCCGCTGGCTGCGGCAATCGATCGTCTCCCTGTGAGACTGGTGGCGGCTTTGGTTCCGCCCAACAAACTGCTAGTATACACGCCGCTGACTGCGGCAATCTTCTGTCTCCCTATGAGACTCAATATAATTGTTGGCATACACGCCGCTGGCTGCGGCGATCGGTCGTCCCCTTGTGGGACTGGTGGCTCTGATTCCGCCTAATGGAATCACTGATATACGCGCCGCTGGCTGCGGCAATTGGTGGTCACTCTGTGGGACCTGTGGCGGCTCTGATTCCGCCTAATGGAATCACTGATATACGCGCCGCTGGCTGCGGCAATTGTTGGTCACTCTGTGGGACCCAATAATTGTTGGCATACGCGCCGCTGGCTGCGGCAATTGGTGGTCACTCTGTGGGACCGGTGGCGGCTCTGGTTCCGCCTAATGGAATCGCTGACATATGCGCCGCTGGCTGCGGCAGTTGGTGGTCACTCTGTGGGACCGGTGGCGGCTCTGGTTCCGCCTAATGGAATCGCTGATATACGCGCCGCTGGCTGCGGCAATTGGTGGTCACTCTGTGGGACCGGTGGCGGCTCTGGTTCCGCCTAATGGAATCGCTGATATGTGCGCCGCTGGCTGCGGCAGTTGGTGGTCACTCTGTGGGACCGGTGGCGGCTCTGGTTCCGCCTAATGGAATCGCTGATATACGCGCCGCTGGCTGCGGCAATTGGTGGTCACTCTGTGGGACCCAATAATTGTTGGCATACACGCCGCTGGCTGCGGCGATCGGTGGTCACTCTGTGGGACCGGTGGCGGCTCTGCTTCCGCCTAATGGAATCGCTGATATATGCGCCGATGGCTGCGGCAGTTGGTGGTCACTCTGTGGGACCGGCTTATAGTTGGCATATACGCCGCTGGCTGCGGCGATCGATGGTCACTCTGTGGGACTGGCTTATTGTTGGCATACACGCCGCTGGCTGCGGCGGTCGGTGGTCACTCGGTGGGACCGGCTTATAGTTGGCATATACGCCGCTGGCTGCGGCGATCGATGGTCACTCTGTGGGACCGGCTTATAGTTGGCATATACGCCGCTGGCTGCGGCGATCGGTGGTCACTCTGTGGGACCGGCTTATTGTTGGCATACACGCCGCTGGCTGCGGCGGTCGGTGGTCACTCTGTGGGACCGGCTTATTGTTGACGTACACATATGCCGATGGCGTACATCGATGGTCACTCTGTGGGACCGGCTTATAGTTGGCATATTAGCCGCTGGCTGCGGCGATCGGTGGTCACTCTGTGGGACCGGCTTATTGTTGGCATACACGCCGCTGGCTGCGGCGGTCGGTGGTCACTCTGTGGGACCGGCTTATTGTTGGCGTACACATATGCCGATGGCATACATCGATGGTCACTCTGTGGGACCGGCTTATAGTTGGCATATTAGCCGCTGGCTGCGGCGATCGGTGGTCACTTTGTGGGACCGGCTTATTGTTGGCATACACGCCGCTGGCTGCGGCGGTCACTCTGTGGGACCGGCTTATTGTTGGCATACACATATGCCGATGGCATGCATCGATGGTCACTCTGTGGGACCGGCTTATAGTTGGCATATTAGCCGCTGGCTGCGGCGATCGGTGGTCACTCTGTGGGATCGGCTTATTGTTGGCATACACGCCGCTGGCTGCGGCGGTCGGTGGTCACTCTGTGGGACCGGCTTATTGTTGGCATACACATATGCCGATGGCATGCATCGATGGTCACTCCGTTTGACCGGCTTATAGTTGGCATATACGCCGCTGGCTGCGGCGATCGGTGGTCACTCTGTGGGACCGGCTTATAGTTTGGTATACGCGCCGCTGGCTGCGGCGTTTGCCATTCTCCTTGTGAGAATAGCGGCTCTGTCACCCGATGGTGACTTTGGTTCCATCCCCTGGAATCTAATACACGTCGCTGGCTGCGGCAGTCTCCATGTGGGGAGTGCGAATAAAATCTGTTGCTTTTCGTTTTGGCCGTCTGCCTTTAACATGCCCAACACTGTTATTTAGTGTATTGGAAGTTTTATTCTAGAATTGATAATGGTTAGTTTACAATAGATTTCAGGGTTACATGCTACTACCGCAGTGTTCTCCTCGGCTGCTAAACGAAAAAGAACTTCATTTTGGCGGAAGTTAGCTTAGGTTAAGATCTAGAGTGCCCATATTCACTTAGGGTCATAATACTCAATTCATTTGTACTCGATTCTTATAGCTAACTTATAACGATAGTGGAATCCGACCGGTCGGATTCCACTATCGATAAGTCTGTAGTATAATCGAGTACAAATGAATTCTGTATTAAAGCCCTAAGTGAATACGGGCACACCAACTTGTAACGTAATCCAACTTCCTCCAAAATCACGTTCTTTTCCGTTTGGTGGCCGAGAAGTACACACTGCGGTGCTTATTCCTATTCTTAAACTTATTGTACATTAGCTATTAATCAATGAATTTCAGAATAAAACTTCAGCAAAACACATTTACCAGTGTTGGGCGTCGTTAAAGGCAGAAGGGACCAAATAGGAAAAGCTATACACCTTATTAAAATCAAATTCAATTTGTTTTATGAAGTTGGCATGATATTTGCTGAATACTTCCGCCAAATTTTTAAATGGCCAAGAATGAAGGCAAACATTACAATAAGTGGAATTTCATTTACAAAAAAAAGTACATCAAGGTATATCAAATTCGAACACGGCGGAAGACAAACATTTTTTCATCTTTATAGCTATTAATTTTTCTCAAAGTTCTTTGGGTTTTTGACTCTGCAGGAGTCGCTTGTTATATACAGACAGCAAAAAAATTTATAAAACTCAAGCGGTTCTCGATCAGTAAACTTACCAAAAATGTTCAGAGATTAAAACCTAAAAATATTTTTATAACTTGCATGGATAAAAACAGCATATTGATCTTTGGCGCGCCCAATAATATAACCAATAGATATCAACTGACGAAACCGTGAAAGCCGGGACAATATTTATCAGAGAAAAAAATTTTTTTATCGAATCAGCGAATTATTTTAATCTCATATCCGTTTATTTTTTCGGTAATCGAACCTAATATTGATATTATTGTTTTTATTTAAAAATATGGACATTTCAACGGACAAAGTATATAACTTCAGAATTCTGGTATTCAGTACAAACCCAAATACGCAACCAGGTATCTCACCAAGTCGTGGTAAATACACGGGCTTCACTAAGTGAAGATACTGAGAAGCATAAAATGAAACCATGAAATGTTGGGCAGATTAAAATCCCCAAATACGATTATTAAGTCTAATGTCAAAAATTAATAAAAAGTTCCACCAGAAACATCATTCTGGTAGTCCAAAATAACGGACGACATTAGTTTTTTGAGGGCACTTTTTAGATGAGCTGACTACAATTATAAGATTAAAAATGATTGTTTATCAATAAAAACAAAAAAAATTAAAATTATAAGAAAAAATTAATATAAGAGTTAAAGTCGCAATATAGAGAAATTAAGAGACGACATAAGTACACAACAACAAAACCGAGTACAAACTACACAACAACAAACACCAAACAAACAACAACTTGACTGTATACGCGAGACCGCTAATGTAAGCGAGAGATATCAGACACAATAAATCGAAGTCTATGCAGACATAACAATAAAGCTGCACATTTTTTGGTTGAGTAAAACACTAAGTAATAAACGCTTCGTTTAAATGTTTAGGAACAATGTGCAGTCCGGTGACTTAAAAACTCTTAGAAATTAAATTCAAGAAAAGAATTGACTATCAAAAAAAGTTTTACACTTCCTTTTTTTTGAAAATAACAATGATGACATTCGTCGTAATATTATTTTTTCTTACAATATTTGTAAAATCAAAAATAACAATTACATTAGGTTAAATTAATATTAGTTGACTAATAACTCTTGGATTAAAACATCAATGAATGATATTTTACACTTTTTTTTGTATTTCGAAAAAAACAAGAAACTTATTTAACTGCTTTTATTCCGACACATTTATGGTAACATCTCATGAGGTGAAAAGAGAGAAAATCACCGCACAAGCACACATTAAGCTCGACGATGGGTCATATATGTGTTACTTGTTGATAGAGAAACGCACACGCAAATAAGAAAGGAAAAAAAATGTCGGAACCCGAAACTACGGTATATAATTTGGTATATGTAAAAATCTGACTATTTGGTTTCCACAGAGTCGCCCGACTATATGTTACAGCTCCCATAAGAACAAAAAAAAATTTTTTATAAATTTTTTTTTTTATCCATGGAGATATAATTAGTTCTATATACTTAAATTAACCGTTTTGCAACGGTATTCAAACATCGACACGGCTGAAGTTAGCCCATCCTTATAGTTTTTGATTCAATTCGTAAATGATTTAAAGGAAAAGTGCCAAAATATTCCCAAATCATCTGTGTAAATACTTACAGTACAGCATGAAATCATGCATAGGGCTTAGAAATATTGACGTAATCAATACCAAGATAAAGCATATCATTATCACAATTATAAAATCGAATATAGCCATTGCCAACCAATATGTCAAAATCCGAGCTCCTGCTAACAACTGCTGTTTTTTCAGCGTCGAACAACGCTCGTTAATAATAAATAAGGCAAATCCTGACCAGATATAACTAAAAATCAAGGACAAATTAATGCCTAACAAGCTTCCCAATCCAAGAGGCGATTGTGGAAAAGAATTAACTTGAGTTTTAAATGGCAATGGTAGCAGTGTCACTTCAATAGTGGCTTCCTCGTCAAAAAAGCTTCTGCTCGATAAAAGGAATTAGAAATCATTAGAAAAAAATTAGAAAAAACTCTTTTGTCGGGGAACTTACCTTGCGACAGCATTATGTACCACATTTAGACTAAATGGGGCCGAATGCAAAGGTATATTATTAAACCAGGCTGTTACAGAATTATCACCAAAAGAAGCACCGAAAATGTACCGAAAATTTGCATCTTTTACAAATTCGTTTTCTTGCAAAAGATAGAAATCACCATCGCCTTCGGTTTTAATAGCCCTAACATTTGCATCATACCAATAAAGCAATTCGGTATAATAGGCATACATTTCTGTAACATCTCGATTATCAGACATCGCCTCAACAAATGCATCAATGTAACGTAATTGCGTTAAATTAAAAGATAACGAACTCAACTCATAGTTCTTGCCGTACAAAAGTATCGTAGCAAAAGAACATAAGATGCTCATAAATATTCCCAAAGTATTTACTATTTTGATGGGTAAATGACGCTTAGACACCAAAAAATGCTTGTAAAGCATAGCACGCAAGTGTGCGAAATGCAATTGGTAGCCAGATAGCTTGTCATATTGCTGAACCACATCCGTCAGGCCTTGAAATTCCCCCATCAATATGGCAGTTTGTCTATTTGATCCTTGCACTTGACTCCTTAACTGATCGCTATCCTCGGAACCAAAACGCAAGAAAATCTCCTCCATGGATGTATCGCGAATGCGTAAACTTAGTATATCCAGCAAACGCATATTTTCTTCGAGATCATCAAGTAAATTAGAAAACTGATCTTCGTATTTATTTTCCAAAACGAATGTAACTTTATAGCCGATATCGCTCTCGACGGTTACATTTGGCATATATGTACTCATCAATTTATGCAATTGTTCGACGTCACAGTTTCGCCCTTTGACGCAGGTCTAAAAAATGTTCATCAACTTGATAACGAAGGATTTTTTTAAATATTTCACTTACCAATCTGTAGCCATGTCCATACATATTTCGCAGAAATGGCTTTGTACCCGTACATTTCAATTCCCCCTTTGACATGATTGCCAAACGATCAGCTAAAAGCTCTGTCAATGATGTTGAATTCGATACCAATATGATTGTACGGCTTGATTTCTCCTCATTTATCAAATTCCAAATCAGAGCTTGCGTAGGATTATCTAAATCAGAATGCAGGTCATCCATCAATATAATTGAGCTATGTCCAGCGAAAGCACTGCAAACATTCACAAGGCACAGTTCTTTAGCAGACAGAGTTTTTATCAGGCGATCTTTAAGATGTTCGATTAACAATCTTTTTGTAAGCAAATCAATTTGGTTTCTTATATCCATTTTTTTATTCATACCCTTAACACGACATATAAAGTAGATGTGATCGAATACACTAAGATCGTGTAAAAGCAGATCATTTTCCAATGCCAAGCCCAACTCCATGGAAGCTAAAATACGTTCGGTTTGTATGTTATGTCCAGATACAAAAGCCGAACCCCGTGTTGGTTCTTGAAGACCAGCAAGAATTTTCAGTAGAGTAGTCTTTCCACAGCCATTGTGACCCATCAAAATTGTAACTTCATTTTCGTAAATATTCCAGGTGAGAAGATTTAAAGCTGGGCGATCGTTTGCTGCATAACGTTTACAAAGCTTTTTAATCTTTACCTTAAACCGCCGATGTGATGGTTCGACTTCATAAATTTTCGTTGAGTTAACCCCTACTTTTTGCTGTCCTTCTGGGACAAAACTGTTATCACGTCCACGAATGGTTGAATCACCATTGGGATTTTGATTACGGTCACGTGCCAGTGTTGTGCGCTTGCCTATCTCACTAGAATTCCACATGTCCATATAAAGGCCAATACAGCAATGTATTATCGAACAGATCAGAAAAATATAACAGCTTATATGCACATTTATTCTATCCGCAGCATAATTTAGGGCATAACCATAATCCATCCATTCCTTAGAAAAAATCACCTCCCGATCTGTAAGGCTTGCAAAAACTAAGGCCAATACAGTGTTTGGAAAGGCACAGAAAATAAAACGTATAACAAGAAAAGCGCGTTCCGGATTATTCCATAAAATAAAGAACGGCATATATGTAATAATCCATGCAATAGTCAGTACTCGAATAGCCGTTAAGCTATCGCGAAAGAATGAAGCAATCATAAGAGAAAAACTTGTCGCAGCCATATTATACGAGCAAAGTACAACTAGAAGAATATACCAAGGCGTCTGGGTTAAAATACTATAAGCGTCGTTCCATTGTACCTTAGAAAAAAATGGAAAATTATAGCAATATTAAGCAATTAGCCAAAAACATGCAAGTAGGCGTGCCGACTTGGTCGTATCCTCATAATAAGCTTTTGGATGGGTGTATATGTATTCGTCGTTTTGTCAGAATTCTTCAATTATAAAATACAAACGATTATAAACAGTTTTCTAAAGTATTAACACATTTTTTTTGTTGCGTCAAATGTATTTTCCCAATGCATATTAGCACTTATTCTCTGACTTCGGCTGGGAATATTATGTCAGTTTGATTTGATTGGATTTTAAAAGGCGCAATTACAATATTAAGATTGGAATTTTCGGGAAACCAGCATGAATCGTTACTAAATTTAACAGTGGTTTCCCAACATCGAAATTTTACAAAATTTTCAGCAAAACGGTACCTGGTACCGTAAAGAAACAAGAAATGACTAGAAATTTGACAAACAAAAGAAGAACTGGCCGAAAACCGGCGATGTTTGAAAATGTATGCGAGTAATTGTCATAGTTGAAAAATATCCATCGTTATCCCAAAGTTAGCGATGCTACAACGGAGACTAAAGAAGACCAACATCCAAACCTACACATTACACAATGTGATTCATATTTTCGGATCCAGCAAAGCTAACCGCGGCTAAAAAACGATGATAAAGATTAACACCGGGAAGATACCAATTAGTTTATTGAAATTTAGTAAAAAATAACAATTGACTTTGCCCGAACTTTGTTAGAACCAATTCCAGCCAGGGATCAGGCAGTGATTGTTGCAAGACAAAAAACCTTGTCTGATGCGACAATTTTTATATTTTACACGTTTCTGACCAACTTGTTTCTGTATTTGAGCAATCTAAGACTAACTCTCCGCAACGCCGTTGGTACAATCGACGCCTGCCTAAATAGGCAAAAACGTTGAACACATGCGCAAAAGAACAACTAAAATTATAAAGGATAACGGTTCTTTTTCTGCAAACAATCAGAAGGATCAAAACTCAATGCTGAGCGTGACAACTTGAGAAAACGTAGCAAGATCAGTAAGCAATTAGCCACTGAAACAAATAGAAAAAGCCAGTGCTAGTAGGTGAAATTAAACCAAAGAAATGAGTCTCGAAGATTTAGGAAAGGATACTAAGGTGGGCAAGTCGCCAATATGGAGATCTGGCCTTAACTATATACTTCTAATACAAGATAAGAGTGCGATGCTAGTCAAAAGAATAAAAAATCATTAATTAGAATAATAAACTAGAATTAAAACAGAAGATAGTAAAAAAATTAGATGTCAGTGAATATTATTTTTTTGGTGTACAAATAATAAATCTAATATACAGTGTCCGGGTAATGCTCTAATTGAAATCATGCTGTATGAACATGTAACGTGTTATTATTATTTTATATTATTCGGTGTCTAGGTAATCAATTTTTTGGTTTGAAATTCGGGATCCAACTGTACGCTCATCGTCAATGTAAAGATAATCTTCATGTTAACATATGTATATTTATCACCCTTGTGTATTATACTCGTTGCCTAAAGTGTATTTTCTCTAGCTTTTAACGTATTACCAATACCAAAAGGTATTTACAAAGAATAGTATTTTTTTAAGGTTAAGAACAATTTCCTACATTTGCGTTTCTTAATTTTAAATTCAGAGGTCTCGTGATTTCTAGACAATATAAAAGTAAAAAGGCCCTAGCGAGACTGAAAACTATACCTCGGCTAGAAAACTTCCTTACAGGTAGTGCCCGAGCAGTATGTTTATGCCCTTGCAGAAGTTATTATAAAATTGGTCCGATGTCTGTAACGCATAGAAATATATATTTTCGACGCCTTAAAGTATAAATATTCTTGATCAGGATCAATAGCCGTGTCATTATAGCAGTCGCCGTCTATTCGTCTTTCTGTTTCTTCTTACCAAGTAGACCTTAAATTTTTATCTATGTGGTTGAAACTGAAATGATAAGTTATTTTATTAAGCAGTTTAAGTATGAAAATCAGTCGCACCATCCGGCTGTAAGATATAGTAAACAACAAAAGCAAAAAGGTACATTAATTTATTATATGATTTTGCAGTTTAGTATATATACTCATACACTGCACACTAAGTCTTAATCAGATCGGATAAGAATTACTATTATTATTACCAATAGAAAGATCTGAAATGAAAACTGTTTACATCAGCCAAATATTCAACAAATATCAACATAAAACATTAAGGGCGGGGCTTGAATCCCAGTGAAGGAGAGCTTTTTGTTTTCGTTGCAACAAAACAAATAAAATACTATATATGGCAAATTAGAGGACCCGCGACGAATTCGTTCAGCGGTGTGGTAGTAGGGGTCCCTAAAACGCGGAAGGCCCGGGTTTAATCCCGGTGTAATTACAGGTGAAGGAAATTAGAAAATTGAATATAATAATCTATAGGGTAAGGTAGCGCAATGCCGACAGTGTGGGTAAACCCGTCCTCCCTCTGTTTTCGAATATCGGAAGGACTACGCAAACTAAAATTTATGTTATCGTGTAGAGCATCGTAAATAATCAAAATTCTGTTATGAGAATTTTTTTGTTACTCAACACTAAGACGCTCAAAAGTTCAAAAGTTTGTTTCGACAATTTCAATTTTAATTTTTGTGGTTGAGTGCAGAATATTTTTTTTTCTCAAAGTGATCCTATATAAAAGATAGATTGTTTGATTGGAGTCCTGCAAAGTGCAGTTGGTTCTATTTTTTTCATAGTTTCTTTTTTAATTGCGTTGTTATGAAAAATTACGCAGTGGGGCAAATCCGACCTCTAAATAGTGGGGTAAATCCGACCGCTTTTTTTTACTTGCAGACGCTGAGCAAAACAAGAAAAAAAAAAAAGCCAAACGGCCAAAAACGGCTGCCGCAAGACGTCTGAGCAGCAAATTAGATGACTCTGATTAGTTATTCAGTTATTTTGCTATTTTCATTTTTTTAAATCCTATTATAGATTTTTACCATTATATAACATAACATTCCTTGATTTATCATTGGCAAAACCATTATATTTAGGTTATATCTGTAATAAATCAACCAAAAACATAGGCGGTCGGGCTTACCCCATTATTTTTGAAAATAGCAAAAATGAACTTTTTCGAAAAACGCTTGTATCTCAAAATTTTTCAAAGGTATTAATAAAATGCAATGCATAGAAAGTTGCGCAAAAGTCTAAACTTTAATTTGGTCTATATAACGACTTGATCCGATCAAAAGAGACAAAAGAGAATTTTATAGACAAAACCACCTTACCCTATATAATTAGTAATTAGTCTAGAACTGCAAGGTTACACAAACGTCGGCAAGGCCAAAGTTAACTTCTTTGATATGTTATTTTTTAAATGGACAAATTCGAGGACAGGAAATAATAAATAATAATGACAAGATAAACAAACTCTGAAAGAGTTTTGGCCGTTTTTTAAATCTAAAAATATTTCTATTAAAATCTCCTAAAATTAATAAATAGCTGAATTTTAATTTTAATGCATCCTGAACTAACTTTTAAAGTTAGTCAACTTAAACTGGCATAATATTGAATATTGAACACTTAATCTAGTTTTCTCCGCCATTTAAATTTTAAATAATTTATTCTCAGCTCTTGCTCGGCTGCAGAATCTTGACCAAATCTAAGGTTAACGAATTCTCTGCCAATGTAAAGGTACTAGATGCCCTACTACATGGTTCATATATAAGTATAACGTTTCACGTTGCATTCATGTGGCTGTGTGGACAACCATTATTTTATAAGTAAAACCCTGAATTTCTAAATATTCGTAGCCATTGTAGCTACGAATTCTATAAATTGTGACTTGGTAGTTGTAATATTTTGACTGTGTTTTTTTAACTAAGATCTACAAATTTTGGGCACGCAGGCAACGTCTAGCTCAAGCATTTGCACCTACACTATCTTCTAAAGACTTTGTCCATTAAGATACTCGTGGCTCCATACCCGGGACCATCTGTCATACCTATTTTGACTGACATCAACGGTTTTGGATGCATCACTAAGATGAATAGCTTTAGTAAAATCTGAATCAACCAAAACGTCTTTTTAGGTCGTAATGAAAGTAGTTTTGAATGTTACTTCTGGAAGTAAACAGCGAGAACCCCGAATAAAATAGGGAAAAAATTTTTCCGTTGACCATTGAAATGACGTCATTTTTTAGAAGTTTAAGGTTCGGAGAGTATTTAGACAGGCAGTTTAAACAACCGATAAAAACACGAAAGGAAAGGAAAGGGTAGATGAAGACAGTTTTAATTAAATTGTTTTTAACTTATCTTCCTTTTCCTCCCCGCTAATATCAGTTCAAACCGATACAAAAATTACATGTTCGGTGAGCAAAATAAACCTTTACATGCCAGCCATTGGCAGAAACAGAAACTTAAAACGTTAGAAGCTTTTTTGTGTGTCGGACAATCTGTTTACTTTTATAACCGAAAAATAGTCTATTTGTTTTCCTTCCTGATCTTCCAAAAGTACAATAACATCTTGGGACAATGCTTGTTTTTTTTCGTTGCAGAGTGAAACGCTTGTAACGCATAAAAAATACGACCCTAAAGTAGCTACAATCTTGATTAGCACTAATAGCCGAATCGATATAGCCATGTCCGTCTATTTGTGTTTTCGTCTTTTAGACCTTTAATTTTACGCTATATGGTTAAAACTTACATTAAACATTTACCATAACCTGTTGTGTGTTTAAATATCCGTGCCATCTGTGCCCACAGGTAACAATAAAATTATTATACTCTGTACCCATAGGGTAAAGGCTATGGTATATTAAAGTCGCTAAAATATATGTAACAGGCAGAAGAAGGCATTTCCGACCTCATAAAGTATATATATTCTTGATCAGCATCAATAGCCGAGACATGTCTGTTTGGCCGTTTGTCTGTCCGTCCGTATGAACACGTAGATCTCAGAGACTGTAAGAGCTAGAGCAACCAAATTTGGTGTCAGCATTCCTGTAGTGTCTTCGCAAATCAAGTTTGTTTCAAATTTTTGCCACGCCCACTTCCGACTCCGCAATTTAGGGAAAACGAATAACTAAAGTCATATTAAAGTTATGACATTCTTATTTGGCACCCAAAAAAATCGGACATTTATATATATCTATATAAATTTTTTACTGAAATGCCAAGTGCGACATTGCGTGGTAAGTGTGACCGAAGTAGCATGCGTCCGTTGCTGCCGCTTGTGAGGAAACTTTTAGTCTGAATTAATGGCGAATTCGAAGGAGTTTGATTTTATGAAGTTCCTCTACTTGGTACAGTATACTCAAAGTCGGCAGGGCCGGCTTGCTTGCTTCATTTTTTCTTTGAACTTTTGTTGGTATAAATGCATGTTTAAGATACCAACCCTGCATATAACAAGAAGGCCTACGCAGGTTTTTCTTAGAACAAAATTCACCAAAGTGAAATTTCATATACACTGTTACTCACACTAGAGTTTCATATAAAATATAAAGATTTACCCCTCCCCCTCCTGACCCCCTAAATCCTAGAATCGTGTGTATAGACTCGACATTTTTCCTAATCATTCTCCAATCAACGAGTGAGCATCGCTGTGGCTTTGACCCCCATTTGCATGATCTTTGCGAAGTCCACCTAATTTCAAGTTTTGGTTGCAACAGCCTTGTGTCACAGGTATATGTGCTAGCGGCAAACAATTTCATAAATAACAAAACTTATAAAATACTGTAACAACTTTTATGAAGTACCAGGCACACCCATATATATGATCATATGATCAAAGTCGTAAAACCAATCTATTGTGTTTGTAGGGTGGCGAGGGAAAATATAAAAAATATATAAAATATATAAATAAAATAGTATACTTCCTCTCAGCTCTAAAAACTTAATTATAACGCGCACGCGTACTTCGCATAAAACACAGCACAATTTTATTAGTTGGAAAAGCTTGTGATGGCCAATTGACTTATAATGGACGATTAGCGGAATGATTTAAAGGAAAAAACTTATTGCAAATAGTTATAGAGTGGGGGCGTGCGTACGAATTTTATAGGTGTAAAAGCGACTGAACTCCCAATATAAAGATATCCATACCTTTGCCATATCATCTTAGGTGTGCCCGTCTTGTGCGTGAATTCGAAGTCTTCGCTTCTCTCTTCTGGTCCCCTTTCTGGCTTGAACATACCGCCCTCCTTGCAAAAAGTTGCAATAGCCTGGATGGACTGATAAAGGATTGGGTGCGGCAGCGTTCTGGAGCGCCTAGATGACGCGGGAGCCTGAGAGGATCCATCCGAAGACGGTGCTCTGGGCCGCGGGGAACCCGCTATGGCCAGAAACACATCCTGGCCGGATGACCTCAGGATAGAGGTCAGCCCCGAGCACGACGGACACAGAGGCCGGGCGGTGGAATGCCGGATCCGCTATGGCCAGCGTGGAAAAATTTCTTGTTACTGCCTCGGATATCTCCCGAGTGGAAGTGTGGATCCGCAGATTGGTTTCCACCTTAAGGATGATGTCCTTTTGGTAGGAGGGATCCGTCCTGAACCGGATGGTCGCAAGACAGGCGTGATCTTTGCCCACTTGGTAAATAGTCATCCCATCCCCCAGCATGCGTCAAGGAGGACGCGAGTTTCGGACTCCTTCCGACCGTTGCCGATCCTCACCATAGCGGTCAGCATGACGGGTGTCGCCCTGGCTGGTAGGAGCGACGATAAGGTGAATGCCCCTACTTGGGCGACGTCTGATCTTCTGTCCCGTGGAGAGAATGAGTGAGGCGGAGAACGGGCTGGTCTCCCGGCACGGGAATCCCTGGCTTGAGGTGAAGCGCGACGTCAACGCCGGCATCCTCCAGCGGTCCGACAGGCCTCATTCGAGTGTTGGTGGACCAGACAATACTTATTGATCAGTATTGCCCACAACCGCTTCACCCCGCATAGGGTCAGGAATCGCTTACAGCGGAGGAGAGGGTGGACTCCTCGGCAAACACGACACCGACTCCACGTACTTTGCGGGACTCCACTTGACTGGATGCTGGAGCCATGACGGAAAAGAGTAAAACATAATTGGGATTAGAGAAAACAATAACTGTGGAGAACAGTGACACAGGACGACCGATGGATACGTGGACGTAAAATTGGATTTGTATAACAGCGCCTTAAAACTTTTTACTCCTGCCTCCCAAAGACCACCCATGTGGGGGGGCTGGGCGGAATGAAATGCCAGGATAGTATTTGCTGCCCAAAGGAGTTGGTGATGGGCTGCTTGGTTGCGTGCAGAAATCTCTTCTCCAAGGCCTTGGATGCTCCGACAAACGTTTTCCCATTGTCGGAGTAAATGCGCTGTGGATATTGCCTGCGTGCCACAAAACGCTAAGAAGCCGCCAGGAATTTCACGTATATGTTAATGGCCTCAAAAATGTTACCAGGACTCGGGGTAGATAACTCAACTGCGTTTGCTGACGATGGTTATTAAGGATGTTCGCCTTCAACGCGTTCTTTATCCTAGGAATCCAGAACGTGGCACGTATAAAGCGAACCATCAATTGGTTGCCTCCAAGCAACGTAACTTGGTGTGTGAACTTGATGAGAAGCCGGGTCAGATGAGCACCGTAAGGAAGAAGGATTGGGTGACGTTCATCGTAGCTAAGAAATTCGGATGCTCTCAGCCGTCCGAAAGCGCGAAGGATATCGTGCTGGTCTAGGAATGTAGTCTAGGAATGTAGTCTAGGATGGTCTAGGATGTAGATTCGCAAGGGCGCTTGAGGTAGGGATCGGACTCTTCTGGGACAGACATCGGATTTCTGCTTGGTATTCCTTCCGTTCAATGATCTGGATGAGGGCCCTTTCTGCCTCCGCTAGGTTTTGTTGGGAGAGAGTCGGCGTGGGGGGTAGGAGTTCCTTCCTCCGGTAGAACCGACGGACATATGCGGTCACTCTCAGAGCTCGACCGAAACCTGGGAAATGTTCAATGAAGCCGTCTGACTACATGACAATGCGTTCGTTGCTCAATTTGCATTTCAGGCACCATGCAAGGAGATGTGGGCCACTCTTCAATGGTTAACCGGAGCCACTGAGACCGTGCCACCACAATTGGTTTGCTGCCCACGCACCTCTGCTCGCTAAATCGGCTGAGTTGTCCTTGAATCGGACATGAGCGCAGTCATAAATTTTAGTGTTGCCCGAATTGGAGGATACCCTATTAACAACAAAAGTTCACCAATTGCACAGAGGCTTATGGAGCCAGGCTAACACGTTGCTGGAATCTGTCCAGAAGTGGGATCGGGCGTTACGGATTAGAAGCTCAGGGATTATTGCTGCATACATGTCGTCCAGGAGTACCACTCCGCATAGCTCTGGAGTTGCTTCATAGGCACGCTGAGATACGTCGGAAAACCCATGCAGCTGTCATCACACTCCGGCTTGACTTCCACCCATAGCGGCATGTGAACTTGATTGAGACCTGGATAATCCTAGAGGAATTCGTTCTATTCTTTGAGTAGTGATGGCGAAAGCGGATCATCCCAGTTATGTTCGGTCAACCAAATCTTCTGCATAAATATTTTCGCTTGGACGACGAAGGGAGCTAACCATCCGGCACGATCACATAGCTTGGCGATGTGGGATAGGACCTCTTTCTTGGTGACTGATGCTTTCTTTTTTTTTTCGCGCGAATTCCAACGGGTGCACTAAGTGCCCACACCTCCCGCCCAACCGACCGAGGGGCGCTAGCCGCATAACGTACGGCTCGAGTCGCGGGGACAGTTCATACATACAGACAAAAACGAAAACTAAAGCTGGCTACGAGCTAAAAAAGAAAGTAAAGAATTTTTTAGTAATGGAAAAGAGAGTTCTTTACTGATTACATGATAAAGACGATTATGTTCAGAAAAAAAGAACTCGGAAAGGTTCATGCAGTAAATAATTAGTAGAACAACGTGACAGAGATAGCATTAATCTACGATTAGTAAGAGAAGGAAGGCCAAGTAAAAGAAGTCTACTAGAGTACGATGGCAAATTGACATTACGATCCCAGTTCAGACCACGAAGAGCAAAAAGCAAGAACTGTTTTTGAACCGACTCAATTCTTGCTTGGTGTGACTCATACTGAGGTGACCAGATGCAAGATGCATATTCTAAAATAGGACGGACCAGTGAGGTGAAAAGAATTTTAGTTGTATATGGACCGTCAAACTCCTTTGACCATCTCTTTACAAACCCAAGAACGCCCATGGCTTTACCGACGGTAGAGGAAATATGGGACTTAAACGTTAGTTTACGGTCCATCAGGACACCCAAGTCATACATCTCATAAAGACGTTTTAATGGTGTTGTTGCGGTGCGAATGAAGTACGCCTCGCGCCAGAATAGTTTGTCTAGGTACGTCCCTGACCCTTTATCCGAAAAGTCCCGTATTATGTAAAGTTGCTCTCTTCACGTTCGCTCTTTGAGCTTAACTGCAGCCGCTGCGACGGCGCTTAGTTAGAATAAATTTGGCAAGCAGAGAGAGCGGCCGTGAGGGCAAAGAAACACAAATGTAAGAAATGAAGTTTAAGAAAAAATGAAATGAAATGTAAATTAAAAGAAATTTATAGATTTCAGCATACATATGTACATACTAACATACATACATACAACAATGGAAAATATTCAATAAAGCAACGACGTATTCGCTCGAAATATATGTTTTAATTTTTTGGAGGCTCTCATGACCCGCAGCTGGCCAGACGCAATCTCAACATCCTCAAATATTTTCTTGCTCCAGAAATATTTGCACGGAGTCAAATATTTCTTTGCAATTGGAATATTTTCTTGGCTCTAGAAGTATTCGCACAGAGTCGAATATTTCCTACGCCAGATAATCGTGGCTTTGGAGTACTTGGCTGGTGTCAAATACAACATCGCCACGTAGAGTTCCCCCTAACTTTCCCCCGCGAGAGCAGACGTGAACAACGAACCGACTTGCTGAGAGAGAAAGCAAGAGGGAGATAGAAATCACGCGCTGCGAACACGTGTGAAGATTGCGGTTAATTGGACATAACCTCAGTTGTTGCATAACACAGAAGCTAGTATGAAGGACCGAGATGAGCCAATTGCAGAGTCCGATGCTAAGAGCCAAGGTTATTTGGTGAGCTCTATAGCATCGCAGGCTGGAACGGCGTCTAACAACCATGGATCGAACTCTTAAACGACATCAATGCCTTCTAAAAGTAGCACTTTGCCCACAGGGTCCCACAATGCTATTCTAGATGGCCACTGTACAACACCTACAAAGGGACCGAGTTTACCGTTTTAAGCAAATACTGCTTATTTCAGCAATGGATTTAGTCAGCCCATAGGGCCCATAGACCGTCCGCCAAGTACTGAACTGCAATTTGCAAACACGTTGGCAGACCTGAAATGATCTATTCAAGTCTGCAAAGGAAACTAAGGGAAGAACCAGCGGCACGCACGAACAATTTGGATTCCGTAATACAATTGGCTTTGGCAGTGCAGAATTACTGCGCGACATTGGTGGCTATTAATCTCAAAGACTACTTGCATGACCCTGCATTGCTGGGCGATCTTGTGGAGAAACTACCCAGCGATCTGAAGTTGGATTGGGGACGTCATCGTCTAGCACTACCAGGATGTGTAGTGAACCTGTCAACCTTTGACAATTGGCTTTTTGCCGTCGCAATGTGCGCATCTATGGTCACGCCATATGCTTCACCTGCTAGAGAAGCTACAAGAAAGCCGAAGGAACGAGTGTTTGTGAACAACGAGTTTCACAATGAGTCGTCCACCAGTGAGCCAAGGACCGATAATGGTTCATGTATTAAATGTAACGGAAACCATCGGCTAGCAGCTTGCCGTCACTTTCAGGAGATGAGCAGTGGCCAGAGAATGGAGCGGACAATTTAGAAATACCCCTATAGTTTAATGCTTCCGATTTTTTACCGCTTTTATGGAGAGGAACTATATAGAATTCCTTCCAGATTTGACAGACAGGAGAAAAAGTTTACGAATTGGCTTACATAAAGCCTCGGCGCAAAATCTGAGAACGCAACCTGGTATTCCATCAGGACCAGGAGAGTAGACAGGTTTCACTAAATTAAACACGCCTAGGAGCGAACTTTTATCGATCGAAGGACTGTAAATACAGTTAGAGCTTTTTACCTGGTAAGGATACGGAATGTCTGATCGATATTCCGCTGAGAAATAGGTTGTTGTAAAAAAGTCTGCAAACAAATCAGCGATGGCTTGATCAGAACTCGCTATATTGTTTTCAAGAGATAAGCATGATGGATAGACAGACATTTTGCGTTTGGAATTCACGAAGCTATAAAATTGTTTAGGATTACTAGAAAATTCTAATTTACAACGCTGAAGGTAATAATTTATAATACCTCGATTTTACATTTTTCAGGTTAGTTAGCTCCCGAGAATGCCAGGGTGGCCTATAGGCCGACACAGGGATCCTCAGCGGTACACAAACCTTAAAAGGCCAACCAAGAGTGTTATAAAACAGAGAAATAGCTTGGTTCATGTTTAAACAACTATACAGGGAAGACCAATCAGTCTTAAGAATGAGCTCATTTAACTTACTAAAATTGGTCTTGCGAAAATTACGGGATTTAACCGCAGGACAGGCACTAACAGTCGGTACACGATACGGAAGATCAATAGTTAACTCCAAAGTAGGATGAAAACTATCTTCAGGCAGGACAAGAGGGCTTATTCTAGAAACTGCACCATTGGTGGAATCGAGAACAAATATCAGATCCAACGATCTATTATTCTTATTACGGACTGGATTTATTTGAGTCAAAGATAACTCGAAAAGACCTTCAATAAAGCAATGTGAAATAGAAGGAAGCAACAAAGCAGATTCGTCAGTAGGGGACCATACAATTTCCGGTAAATTAAAGTCACCAAGAACAATTAACATGTCTCTATCAGACAGTAACGATGAGATGTGTTGGATAGAAACCAAGTGTTTAATGTACACCGCCATGTCGGATTGTGGCGGGATGTACGAGCAAGTAAGAGAAAGTCTTGAGACTGACCTTGACACTTACAAACTCAATCTCCTGGTTATCAGGAGATTGAATCCGGTCAGAAGATAACGACGAGTCAATGGCAATCAAGACTCCCCCGCCTACACGCGAAATGCGATCACACCTGAATATTGAAAATTTTGCAGACAGAACAGATGCATCATTAATGTCAGGTTTTAACCAAGTCTCTGAAAATGCTAAAATTTTATAATCAAATACTAGACTATCTACATAAAGTCTAGGAAGCTTAGATTTAAGTCCTCCTACGTTCTGATAGGCCAGATTAAGGGACGAAATTAGTTTTTTGGAACACCAGCAGATGCTGATGTTCCGGAAGCAATTGAAGTACAAGTGGAAGGAAGCCTACCTGAGCCACGAGTTTTCTTTATGGCCGTATATTCTTTCACTAAAATGTGATCCGGCCAAAAGCTGTTACTACAAAAGCAGTCAAACAGTTCAACCGGGACACTAATTTAAAAGGAAGAGATCTCCCTAGAATAATTAAATATAAATTTTTCCACCGCTATTTTGGATGCTTGCTTTTTTATCTTAATGTAACCTAAGACATTATCCGAAGAAGTTTCGGGATCAAGCCTAGAAACAAATATATGTTTCTTTGGTGGTACTCCATTCAGAGGCCTAATTAATGGTGTTCCTCTAACTGGGCAGCTGTTCTCTTCTGGAGGTTGACGCGTACAATGCGAAGTACGTTCAAGTGGTCCAAGCGGCACCAGGACAATGCCTGTTACGCGCGAACCCTATCAGACAGCATGCAAAAGACGAAATCACGAGGACAACGGACGACAATTACAGTAATAATTAGAACTAACTACGAGCTTGATAGTTAAGAATAAAAGTTTTGAGTTGAAAATAGAAAGTTCTAAACCGATTACACGATAAAGGCGATTGTAATCGGAACAAAGAACTCGAAAGGGTTCATGTAAAGTATAGTTAGAAGTACAGCGAGTTAAAGTTAGAGGGATATAATTTCTAGTTAGTCTACAAGGTACAGATAGATTAACCAGATTAAGTAAATTAGAGGAATCAATTTGTCCATTCACAAGCTTGTGTATAAACAAAGTACCCAGCATTACTCTACGGTTAAGTAAGGACGAAAGATTAATAAGAAAAAGTCTATCAGAATACGAGGGTAGGTTAACATTTCTGTACCAGTTTAAGTCACGAAGCGCAAAAATCAGAAATTGCTTCTGGACAGATTCAATTTTTATTTGGTGTGATTCATATTGATCCCTACTCCAGAATAGGACGGACCAGTGAAATAAAAAGGGTTTTAGTTGTGTAAGGATCATCGAATTCTTTCGACCATCGCTTGACAAAACCAAGAACACTCATGGCTTTACTGACTGTAATGGAAATGTGACGAGTAAAACTTTTTTTTTATTTTTTTTTTCGCGCGAATCCCAACGGGTGCACTAAGTGCCCACACCTCCCGCCCAACCGACCGAGGGGCGCTAGCCGCATAACGTACGGCTCGAGTCGCGGGGAAAGTTTATACATACAGACAAAAACGAATACTAAAGCTAGCTACGAGCTTAAAAAGAAAGTATAGAATTTTTTAGTAATGGAAAAGAGAGTTCTTTACTGATTACATGATAAAGACGATTATAATCAGAACAAAGAACTCGGAAAGGTTCATGCAGTAAATAATTAGTAGAACAGCGTGACAGAGATAGAGGTATAAAGTTTCTAGTAGGTCTACAAGGAACACTAAAATTTATTTGGTTCAATAGCTCGGGCTATTGATATTTGGTTCAGCGCCGGGTTGGTGGTCACGAAGAAGAAATAGTCCTGGGTAGCCTACCAGCGAATGCCTAGGGTTTTGGCTGTGCTGGCGTCTTCTAAATCCAGAAAATCCTCGTTCAGAAGGTGATTCCGAGGGATTGCTCGCAGCATGTCCTTCATTCGATGTCCACTTGCGCAGAGGGAACCCAGCGGAGTTAAGGGCCACTTGAAGATTTTGGATCGCATTACGTGCCTGCCATTTTGTGTGGGCACCAGCTAGTACATCATTCACGTACATGTAATGCTGTAGAATCTCGCTTGCCTTTGAATGGGTGTGATGAACATCCTGAGCCAGCTGGAGTAGGCTCAGGACTCCGTCTTACCGTTATCGTTACCGTCTCTTTCGTGATAGAGGATGCGCTGGAAGGGGGTGTGTGCTGAGGCGACAAGGATTTGTCGATACATCTGCGTGATGTCTGCATTAAAAACGAATTGGAAAAAACGTCACTTAAGGATTTGTACGGTCAGGTTCACATGGAGGCTAGGACCGGTATACAGAGCGTCGTTCAAGCTGACAACTTTGGTCGAAAGACTTCATTTCTAAGGAATTACGGCATTGCGATAGAACTGGAATGCACCAGGTCGACGTTCTCTGGATCTTTGAACGGGAGAGAGACCTCATACCTGGAGGCATTTGAAAGTTTCCTGGAAATACAGCTCAACCAGGAGGTTAGCTTGTCTGCAACCTTTTCCAGTTTTTCTGGAAGTTCTTCCACCTCCAAAAACTTTGTGTGCATTCTATCCAAATTGGCGATACCGATACTTATGCAGCCAGAACATGTGTGGGTTATCTGAGTAAATCTGCCGCAAATGTTTTTTCAAATCCGCTCTCCAAAAATATAGGAAAAGAGATCCACCCCAATCAGCATAGCAATGTGGGAGCTTCTATAGAACAGCAGATCTGCGAAAGGAAGCTCGTTAAGGTTACCATCCACCTCCTTGGAGAACTGACAGGAAAGTAGCGCTGCGGCCAGGTTTGGCAGGACAAACGCTGAGATTTTCTCGTGCCGAAAGGGGTCTCTGGAAGTCACGAGCTCTAGTTGGCATAGCTTCTGGGCACTGGCGTTCTTTCGGATAGAAATGTTCCTTCAGACCCGGTATCAGGAAGTCAGTCGCAAAGAAGTCAGCGCCCAAGTGTTGTATGGTTACCATGGCCATGCCTAAGAGGCCCTTACGTGGGGTGGAAACAGAGAAATTCTGGAGGTTTGTGGGGTGCTCAATCGGATCTACGTTGACGGAAGTCGCCGGTTGCTGCGCATTGGGTGTCGTCACCACGGAGGCTCGAGCGTAGCAAAGTGCCATGTCGTTCATTACAAATGTGGCAGTTATGGGTACTGGGGTAATCTCGTAGCTGATGGTCGCGTGCAAAACAATTCAGGCACAGGAGCAGAATGACGGTCTTCCAGAGTCTCCAGAACGCGATAACGCTCAATTAGGAACCCGTTTAGATCAGCCCACGAGGAAAGAGCTGTCTTGTTGGGGATGGACTGCCCCATAATGCGATTGCGGCGTTGGGCAACTTGGTGGTGCAAAATGCCACCAGCAACACATCCCAGTTGGATGGTAGTTTGCAGCTCCTTCAAGGCCCCACAAGTCTCATGGACAACCGTATGGAGGTTGAAGAGGATCTTTGTTTGATTGGCTACGAGCTGCCTTTTATTTTTAAACCGGGCCTGCAGATTTTCCCAAACCGCTTGGAAAGCCCTCATTAGTAATTCGGACACAGACGGTCACACTCAAGATGATATGGAGTTTTGGCATAGAGAACTCCATCTTGAGTTAGTCCGTATTTCACATCAAAACCGTTCACACGCCCCACGTTTCCAAGTCTTGCTAAACTAAACCCTTTTTGCGTATTTCCAAGTGGCCACCATATACACAGTGTTATATTTCACCATTAATAAAACTTGTGTTGTGTTTTATAAATCGAAGTTTACGCGTCAAGTTCATTACTTATATTGGGAATTTGTTGGCAACCGTCTACTCAAGGAATTCTTCGCCCCCCCACAAACATTGGTCCTTCGAGCCACACACATATTCTTCCATTCCGATTATGCCAATCGATCCTGCTAAAAGCAGCAACAAATCCGATCATCTCATATTGCCTTGCCGTTCCGTATCGCCATCCACACCGCCGGCCAAAGTAAAAGTACCGCGCGTGACAGATACGGTAAAACGTAGCCAATCCAGTTCCGCTACCACACTATCATCGCCATCCTCCCCAGGCTCTACTGCACAGCGGTTTTCCACACGTACTCCCTCGCCCACGCTGTCCGACTTCAGCTCGCTTTCGATTCCGCGCGTCACTGTTTCGGCTCCCGCGTCGAGAACTTTAACCAGGTCCGAGTCTCAACGACTACTCGACGCAGCCACCATGTCGGTTAATCATTTTATCGCCGCTTGCGACAGTCTGACCGTTTTCGAGATCAACACCATGGGCTCCATCGAGGGGGACGTTCCGCTATTTTGGTTGCGAATGCATTTGGATCAAACCAAGGTCCAAGGTCTGGAGCAGAATCGAGTCCGAGTACATGGCATGTACCAGAGCGCTTACGAGCGATGAGAGCCGCACAAAAATATGAATACGCATACATGGTGTATGTTCGGTGCGGCACCAGTCTGGGAGAACGTATTGAACAAGTTCAATCGTCTGAAGCAACTTCCGTGCCCCAAAACGTCCAGGTCTCCCGTGAACACCACGCACAGCCAGGCTACCGTCTGCCTCCTTGTGAGGTTGACGTGTTCACGGGAGATTACAATCAATGGCCCACGTTCCGTGATCTCTTTACGGCCATGTACATAAACAACCCGCTAATGGAAAAACTGCGTTTCAAAAACGCGCGGCGAGGCAAGGGCGATCGTGTCGAGTTCACCCCTTACTAATGAAGGCTTCCAAGCGGCTAGGGAAAACTTGCAGGCCCGTTTTGAAAACAAAAGGCAGCTCGTGGCCAATCAGACCAAGATACTCTTCAACCTCCCTACGGTTGTCCATGAGACTTGTGGGGCCTTGAAGGAGCTGCAAACTACCATCCAAGGATGCTTGACCACGCTCACACGCTCAGGAGTCAGCACTGACAATTGGGATGTCCTCCTGGTGGCACTTTGCACGTCTAAGTTGCCTAACGCCACTATCGCATTATGGGAACAGTCCATCCCAAACAAAACAGCTCTTTCTTCGTGGGCTGACCTAAACGGGTTCCTGATCGACCGTTATCGCGTTCTGGAGACTCTGGAAGATCGTCGTTCCGCTCCAGTCTCCCAGGCCCTTCCCTCAGCAGTGCGCAGACCGACGCCGCAAGCTAAAATTCAGGCGCTGAACACTCAAGTCCGTGTCAATTCGGTCTCCTGCAAACTGTGCGGCAGAGAGAACCATCCAGTCCGCCTCTTTCCGAAGTTTACCTCCATGTCCGTCCAAGCTCGTTCGGCTGCAATTAAACAACAGAAGCTGTGCCTGAGTTGTTTCGCACGCGGCCATCAGCTGCGGGAATGAACCAGTGCCCATGCCCATAGCTGCCACATATGCAAGGAGCGACAGGAGGGGTGTCAGCCTGAACGACGCTCTGCAAACCGGTCCTACCCTCCAAGCAGACCTAACCGTGCAAATCCTTAAATGGCGGTTTTTCCAATTCGTCTTCAATGCAGACATCACTGATATATCGACAAATCCTTGTCGCCTCGGTACCCCCTTCCAGCGCATCCTCTATCGAGAAAGAGACGGAAACCTTTACGATTACAAGCTCCAAACCGCGATCCAAGATCTCCACGAGGCCCTTAACTCTGCTGGGTTCCCTCTCCGCAAGTGGACGTCGAATGACAAGGACGTGCTGCGAGCAATCCCTCGGTGTCACCTTCTGAATGAGGATTTTCTGGACTTAGAAGACGCCAGCACGGCCAAGACCCTAGGCATTCGCTGGAAGGCTACGCAGGACTACTTCTTCTTCGTCACTACCAAACCGACGCTGAACGCAGCAGTCACTAAGAGGGAGGTCCTATCCCACATAGCCAAGTTATTTGATCCTGCCGGCTGGCTAGCTCCCTTCGTCGTCCGAGCGACAATCTTTATGCAGCATATTTGGTTGACCGAGCTTAACTGGGATGATCCACTTTCGCCATCACTACTCAAAGAGTGGCACGAATTCCTACAAGATTATCCAGATCTCAGTGATCCCTGAACTCCCAATCCGTAATGCCCTATCCTACTTCTGGACGGATTCCACCATCGTGCTAGCCTGGCTTCATAAGCCCGCGTGCAATTGGTCGACTTTTGTTGCGAATCGGATATCCTCCATTTCATGTCCGATCCGAGGACAATCCAGCCGATTTAGCGAGCAGAGGTGGCACGGTCCGGAAAGGCTCCAGTTGCCCCCTACAGAGTGGCGCGCATCTCCTTGCGTTGTGCCCGAAACCCAAGTAGAGCAACGGACGCGTTGTCACATAGCCATTACATTACATTACATCGCCAGCAGACGGTTTCATTGTGCGGTTCTCAGAGTTCGGTCGAGCTCTAAGAGTAACCGCATATGTCCGAAGATTCTACCAGAAGAAGGAGCAGCTGCTACCCCCCACGCCGACTCTCTTCCAACAAGACTTAGTGGAGGCGGAAAAGTCTCTCATCCAGTTAAGCCAACGGAATGCATACCAGGCCGAAATTCGATATCTGTCCCAGAAGGACCCGATCCCTACCTCAAGCTCCCTTGCGAATTTGCACCCATTCCTTGACCAGCACGGTGTCCTTCGCGGTTGCGGTCGGCTGAGAGCATCCAAAACTCTCAGCTACGATGAGCGTCACCCAATACTTCTTCCTTACAGCGCTCACCTGACTCGGCTCCTCATCCGCTTCACGCACCAGGTTACGTTGCATGGAGGCAACCAACTAATGATCCGCTTTTTACGTGCGTAGTTCTGGATTCCTAAGCTCAAGAAAGCCGTGAAGGCTTAAATCCGCGAATGCAAGGAGTGTATCCTTTATAACCGCCGTCAGCAAACGCAGCTGATGGGTGACCTACCCCGAGGTCGGGTAACGTTTTCAATTTCGTTCGAAATCAAGAACTACACAGGAAGGGCCTGCCTCATCACAAAGGGATACGTATGCGTATTCGTGTGCTTCAGTACGAAGGCGATCCCCCTCGAAGCAACCTCCGATCTCACGACCGAGAAATTCCTGGCGGCTTCTTCGCGTTTTGTGGCACGCCGACAGTGTCCACAGCGCATTTACTCCGACAATGGGAAAACGTTTGTTGGAGCATCCAAGACTTTAGAGAAGAGCTTTCTGGACGCGACGAAGCAGTGCATTACTAACTCCTTTGGGCAGCGAATCCTATCCTGGCATTTCATTCCGCCCAGCGCTCCCCACATGGGTGGACTTTGGGAGGCAGGAGTAAAAATTTTTAAGGCAATGTTCTATAAGTCCACCGCCAATGTGCGATTCACGTTTGAGGAGCTCTCGACCCTGCTGTGTCGAATAGAGGCGTGTCTGAATTCACGACCTATCTCTCCCATAAGCGAGGACCCGGCCGATCGCCTAGCCTTGAGCCCGGGGCATTTCCTTGTGGGAGGGCCGCTATTGGCCATCGCCGAGACAGAGATCACGGAAGAACCCATGCAGCTCCGCACAATCCGCGGAGTCGACTCGTACCCGTGTCGCATTTGCAGAGGGGTTCACCCGCTCCGTCGCTGCAAGCGGTTCCTAAATCTCCGCGGGGAGAAGCGGTTGAGGGCAGTTCTGGTGAACAAGTATTGCCCCAATTGCTTGGCCCACGAGCACTCCAACAAGGCCCGTCGAACCGCTGGAGGATGCCGGCGTTGTGGTGAGGCGCATCATACCCTGCTCCACGAAACGGAGTTTCGGCCCCAAGCTAGGGCCCCCCGTGATAGAAGTCCAGCACGATCTCCGCCTCGTAAGCGGAACCCATCTGCACCCCGCAGGAGGAACTCAGACGGCGCTCAACGAGGAGAACTCACCCTGTCAGCTCTCCTGCAAACCAAGGCTGTGGTGAAGATCGGCAACAGCCGGAAGGAGTCCGAGACGCGCGTGCTCCTTGACGCATGTTCGCCCCAAAGCCGCATCAATGGCTCCTTTGCGTCCGCCTTGGGGTTGGTGACTTATCATGTGGGCAAAGATGAGGCCTGCCTTGCGACCATCCGGTCCAGGACGGATCCCAACTTCCAAAAGGAAGTCGTCCTCAAGGTGGAAACCAACCTCCGGATCCGGGAGATACCCGACGTGGTGAAAAAGAACTTTGCCACTCTAGTGCTAGCGGATCCGGCATTCCACCGCCCGGCCTCTGTGCCCGTGCTCGGGGCTGACCTCTATCCTGAGGTCATCCAGCCAGGATGCGTTCCTGGCTATAGCGGACTTCCCGCGGCCCAGAGCACCGTCTTCGGATGGATCCTCTCCGGCTCCTGCGCAACCTAGGCGATCCAGAACGCTGCCGCACCCTATCCTTAGCAGTCCAGCCAGGCTATTGCAATTCGTTGCAAGGGGGGCTGTATGTTCACGCCAGAAAGGGTGACCAGCGGGTGAGGAGCGAAAGGCGGCGAATTCGGATACAGACGGTCACACTCAAGATGAAATGGAGTTTTAGCATGGAGAACTCCATCTTGAGTTAGTCCGTATTTCACATCGAAACCGTTCACACGCCCCACGTTTCCAAGTCTTGCTAAACTAAACCCTTTTTGCGTATTGCCAAGTGGCCACCATATACACAGTGTTATATTTCACCATTAATAAAACTTGTGTTGTGTTTTATAAATCGAAGTTTACGCGTCGAGTTAATTACTTATATTGGGAATTTCTTGGCAACCGTCTACTTAACCCCCCACCACAAACACCGCGAAATATATTTTCTATGTAAAAATAAATGTATGCAAATCCCAAAACATATACATATGTATATGTATGTAGTTTATAAAAGCTTACGAGCGGAGCTTTAATACGGTTCATTTTATGTTGTTGGTTTTTATAGCGGCGGAGCAATGGTTTGGAGCCGGCAGACAATTATAACAGGTAAGTTTTGATTCGATTTTGTTAATACACAGAAACTAAATATATATATTTATGAGTTTGGTCTCGCATTTTGAGACTCTAAATATTAAAGTATAGGTATAAGAGTGTTAGTATATAAGTGCAATATGATCTGAGCATTTTGAGACTCTAAATATTAAAGTATATAAGAGTGTTAGCATATAAGTGCAATATGATCTGAGCATTTTGTTTATGGTATATAAAAGCAATATGATCTGAGCATGGTTTTAAAAAATGCTTAATCAGCAATTCGTGGGTCTTGGATACAAGTTGTAGATAGGTTTGGCGTTTGAAGTTAGTTCTATAACGTCACTATATGTATGTGGAAACGTATGTAAATTGTATATGGATATCTATGTAAATTTCATGCAAATTTTATAGGTTTAAAAATGTGATATAATGGAGTAGATGGCTGGGATAAGCGATTTCACCAGGATAAATGAGGGCACAAGACACAATTACATGGAATGTAGATACTATTAGTAGTCTTGGAGGGATTTGGGCACAATTTGATGTAACAGCCAAACAATATAATAATTAAAAATATCAACGAAATTGACTTCAGCCTTGCTGAAGTTTGTAAACTATTACAGTTTATAATTTACTAATTTTTCCCTTATATCGTTGTAACGATCCTTTTTGGTCCTTACTTGCGGCAGAGCCGGATTTCAGGTGTGGGGGTACGACACAACGAATTTATATTGTGCGCTGGTGAAATGAGAACAAACAGTTGTTCTTTCTTTTATCAATACGTTATTATATTATTGGCAATTTGACTAGTTGGATGTTGGTATGGCCAGAGAGCTTTTGCACAGGCTATTGGCTTTGCAATTGTAGTTATTGTGGAATCCACACTGCACCGCTGACACTCATGAAAACTTATCGACGGATTGTGTTTGGCTGTGGCAAGTATTCCTACTGCCAGGATGACTCCTGGTCTTGTCTAGCTACACCTGTCGGCTGCTATGCTACGCTCCTATTATTCTGCTAGGAATACTCCTAGACTTTTCCCACTATACTCCTGGTCTTCCTCAAGTGTGCTAGAAATACTCCTAGTCTTCATTAAAACTGCTAGGAATAGCTCCTAGTCTTCAATGTTTTGTTAGGAATAGCTCCTAGTCTTTTATATGCTGCTAGGAATAGCTCCTAGTCTTTTATATATAACTCCTAGTCTTTTGCGATCCGCTAAGAATAGCTCCTAGTCTTGTGATCTACTATGATTGGCTCCTAGTTTTTTAATACCCTGCTAGGAATAGCTCCTAGTGTTCCTACTTGCCACCAAAAACTAATCCGCCTTTAAACCTTCACTTGTAGCCAGGATACGATGGATATCCTTATATCGATCTGACTTGGCACGCCTTCACTTTTACTTCTTCACATATGTTTCACTTCGTTGGCCTCGCTTATTTACTTCACTTGTTGAATCTTCACTTGTTGATATTTCACTTGCACCTTGCTGGTCCAAGTGATACTTCGCTTGTTTCCTTCCCTTTCTAACTGCTCTCTGTGTCTCAGCCGTGTCTATTTACAGGCATCTTGACCCAGGGAGGACGCGTGGTGGGATTATGTACCGTTGCCAGTACTTTTTCGCGCGCCAATATTTGCCGCCGAAAACTTTCCATCGCTTTCTTTTGCCTTCGGCCTTCTCGGCCGATCGCGCAACGCAACTTTCCTGTTGCTATGCATGGTGAAATCACGCATACGCCTCTCAGCTCCAATCTTGCTCTCTAGCTTTGCCAATATCCACCCTTATATACTATTTAACAAACGTTTAACTTATTGCTAATTTCCCGCCCTTTTGACATATGCTTAAATATAGTGAAATCTATGGTTATCTCCCTTCCTCCCTGAACTATTTATATTAAATAAACTTAATAACTATATAAATATACCCCCATTTATCTTTTGTTGTATTCATATATACAGAATTAATGCTCTACATTAATGTACCGCATTAACCCTTTCACATAACTAATATAAATGTTATGTTTATTCCATTACATCATATAGCATTATATTATATACATATATTTATATAATACTAGCTTACCCGGCAGACTTTGTTCTGCCAAAAAGATTTTTAATATTTTATAGTGACTTTTCTTGATAATTATGATTCACCATGTTTTTTATGTTTTTGCTTGATTTCTATCTAGTGAGGATAGCATGTAGATGTGATGAAAAAATCTGCTGTAACATAATGGCGAACATACGTCATGGTCTTCCGTTGTATGTTGCTGGAAAAATCGTCATCCGATCAACATTCTATGCATTTCTATCAGTATTAATTGCATCTCGAAGATAAATATATTCTTCAGATCAGAGTTTGGTCCGATTAACTGTTATAGGATATACCTTGAAAGTACCATAAAATTTTAAAGAACTACGTTTGTTGCCCCAAATGAAGTCATTTGAAAGCAATTATGTTATATTGCTGAATATTGTTCAATAAGTGTATGGAATCTGTTTCTATTTCTAAAACCAATAAATACAATGGCTCTGGTGGTGTATCCAATTGTAACAATTTCACTTTACCCTTTGCCCAATACAATCCATCGGTTTTGCCTTACAATGTGAGCAACCCGAGTTCATAGAACCAAAAACAGTACATTGGTAGTTACTGTAGTCAATTGACACATCGTAAATGACAGCAGCTCGGTTTAAACCTGCGCGATTATTAGTTGAATGACGCGCTCGAACTGCACGCGTTTCTGGCGTCCGAATTCTATTACGCTCATTTTGGTACACAAACAAACTTGATAGTTTACCCACTCGAGAGCATGCTACGCATAATTGTCCGTGTGAAAATTATGGCGGGCTTAAATCTAAGCCACATACTTTATTATACATATTATTATTCGATAAGAACGGTAAAACTATCAAAAAATTATTATTCGTTAAGAACGGTAACACTATCAAAAAATTATTATTCGATAAGAACGGTAACACTATCAAAAAATTATTATTCGATAAGAACGGTAACACTATCAAAAAATCAAACAATATCAGTCTCTTAATGCTACAGCGTGAATAATAATTTTTGTTAGCCTTAACACTTAGGGGTATGAAAAATAGATGTTAGCCGATTCTCAGACCTACTCAATATGCATGCAAAATTTGGTTAAAATCGGTAAAGCCGTTTCGGAGGAGTTCAAAGACAAACATTGTGACACGAGAATTTTATATATATAATAGATAGATAGATATATATTATTATTTCATGTTCAAATTTAGCGCCAATACCTCCAGCGCCTCTCAAACCTCTGCTTTGAACATGTCACATACCGCCTCTTCCGTTCTCCGTTACGTGCCAACATTCCCGCTCCCAATCCACCCACACATGCGTAAGCCCGCTCACTTTGATGTTGCCGACAACCGAAAAGCCACCCCTCGTCTCCCCCTCTATTCTATACGCATGAGCCGACTCTCCAAGTCTCGTGCGTCGGTGGCTTACGCACGTGTGCGTGTGTGTGTTCGCTGTTGCGGTCCCAATGTAACTCACTCTCAGTGACGTCACACGAGCCTACATGCACTTGTTCTTATCTGTTTCTCATTACATGTTACATATATTCGGCCTTTGCTTTGACCATTTCTCATATGTAATTATGTTTGTGTGTATGTTTGCCAGTTTTAAATCACGCGATTTACATGTTTGAATTTTGCTTTCGGTTCGATCGCACATTTCTTTCGTTTGCTTGTGTTCGATCGAACTTCCAGGTTCGTTTATATGTTTGACTCAAACATATAAGCGCGCGCATTGATGAATTTGAATTGCCTTTTTGGGCCAACGCTTAAATGAATTATTAGCCGCTTTTACGACTTGAATTCATTTATATCTGTATCTGGCTTAACACTCTGCCGCATTTGTGAGGTATACATATTTACATATTATATATTTAAATAAATAAATTTTTAGTAATTCAAAACAAGCTAAGACAAAAATTAGATTTTTTCATTTCTTTCACCGGAAATGAAACCGATGAACCGCGATTTTCGGGTTTGGTCACTGACCTCTACCTGCTACACCACAGCGAACGAAATTTAAAACAGCAAGATGCGCTCACTGTTTCAAATCTCGATTGCTACAATTAAAATTATTGTTTCTTTTACAATCCGTGTGTTATATTTTTGAACAAAGTAAATTATGATTTTATTTCAGATTTCGTTTATTAATAATAAAAGTAAAAATTATCCGATATGAATAAAACCATTTCGTACGCCTCGTGATCGTAGGTAGATAGAGAATTCTCAGCCATCTCTTCCAGAAACTCTTTTTTATGGCGCGTAGGAAGTCCAATACTCGCTTCTGTAATATGCTCACGCGTTCCGGTTTTGGTGTTATGCAGGCGAGACATGACACCTGAACAAGCTTCTCCTCATAGTGTAGCACCTTCACTTTGTCGTCGCATACAATGTTCTCCTCTTTTGACCATCTCGTCTCGTCTTTATACAAGAACAGTGGGCCAATAAACCATCCCATTCCATTCGTTATTTCTGTTGTTTTCAACCATTTTGTGCCATCATCTGAATCGTTTTTTGCAGTTGACACCCATCGCCAATTTTCGACGTTTGATTCCTCCAGTACTTCATTGATTCGTCCAGCGCTTTCGTACTGTCAGCTTCGTTGCATTCACATTAATGCAACACGTACGGTGATTGCGGGCTGGTGGCGCTGTGTCACCCATATACGGACCAGCCTAGTCTACAACGCACGTCAACGATGTCGTACTTCTCTGCTTCCCGCACTTCCAATGGTACGATCACTTTGACATTGTCCAGTCAGATAATTTAACGTGCCTTTTTCGATACAGCGTGATTGGTAATCCTTGTAGATGGCTTCTCGAATCCATCATCTCACACTTGACAGATAGCGTAGGCAAGTCCAATTGATCCATAGTGCGAACGCTCTTTAGGTCGTAGCGACCTGCATCTATCCCTATTGCTGAAACGCCAACACTAACACTCTTGGATAGCGCTTCACTTTGGGTAACATCACCAGTCCATTTCAAACATAGACTTTGGGCAGGGTCATCTAATCCCAATCCGTCAGCCAGACTTCTTTCCATTAGTGATCAAACTGCGCCTTCATCGACTAGGGCATATGTGGACACAGTTCGCTGCCTTCCATGTAGCTTAACTGGAATATATCGAAATAACGCTTTATTAGTTTCGTTGCCATGAAACAAAACCGCAGATTGGTTTTGCTTCACATCCTCGACGCTCTGATTAGTCGACGGGTTGTTGTTGTTGACTTCAAATGTTTGATGAAGCAAAGCTTTATCCATAAATTTGCATTCATCAATTCCGCAATTGCCTCTTTGTCCTGCAATTTTGTACAGTATCCTGACCCAAACAGCAAAAACAAAGTCGTCTCTGCTTCACGAACTCTCTTCTCTGGCCACTGCTCATCTCCTGAAAGTGACGGCAGTCTGCCAGCCGATGGTTTCCTTTACATTCAATACATGAACCATTCTCAATCCTGGTGGACTGGTGGACGACTCATTGTGCACAAAAACTCGTCTTTCTTGTAGCTTCTTTAGCAGGCGAAGTATATGGCGTGACCATAGATGCGCACATTGCGACGCCAAAAAGCCAATTATCATAGGTCGACAGGTTAACTACACATCGTGGTAGTGCTAGACAATGACGTTCCCAATCCAACTTCAGATCGCTGGGTAGTTTCTGGACAGCGTGCCGCTGGTTCTTCCCTCAATTTCCGTTGCAGACTTGAATAGATTATTTCAGGTCTGCCATACAGCATCTTTAACGTTCCAACAGCATATGGAACAGTCTCAGGACACATCAGTTTGAGTCGAACGGCATCGGCATCCAGTGCCGCTCCCTTGAGGCACTTTTAAAGATTTAAATTCTCCTTGGTGCTCATTCCATACCTTTCTGTGGATTGTTCGTAGTGGCTGATAAACAGTAGCCACTCCGTCTGGTTTGCCCGGCAGATTTCTCCCAAGGACTTGACGCGCAGCTATCTGGTCAGCAGATAACGTATTTGTCCTCCATTCTGTGTTTGCAAATTGCAGTCCAGTACTTGGCGGACTGCCTATGGGCCCATGGTGACTAAATCCATTGTTTAAATTAGCAGTATTTGCTTAAAACGGCAAACTCGCTCCCTTTGTAGTTGGTGGTGGCGGCGCAGCTGCACCCCATGCTAAGGGATCCGGCACCCTTGGCCGTTCAATAGTTGTACAGTCGCCCATCCGAGTACCAAATATTCCATCTAGAATAGCATTGTTCGACCCTGTGGGCAGAGTGCTATTTCTAGAAGGTGTTGATGTCGTAGGAGAATTTGATTCATGTTGTTAGAATCCGTTCCAGCCTGCGATGCTATAGACTCACCAAATAACCTTGGCTCTTAGCATCGGACTCTGCAGCTGGCTCATCTTGCCTTTATACTTGCGTCTATGTTACGCAACAATTGAGGTTATTTCCAATTAACTGCAATCTTCACACGTGTTCGCAAGGCGTGATTTCTATCTCCCTCTCGCCTCCTCTCTCAACAAGTCGGTTCGTTGTTCACGTCAGCCGCAGTTGCTCTCGCGGGGGAAGGTTAGGGGGAATTCCACGTGGCGATGTTGTATTTGACACCTGGCAACTAGAGGTGCCAAACAATCGATGGCACTATCGTAACCATCGATGGAAGGGCACTATCGAGCAACTGAACTATCGATGATTCAAAATCGCGATAGTGGACGATAATATCGTCAAAGATCGATTTACACATCACCTTTTTTTATTTGTGGCGTCGCTTGTGTACAAATATTAAAAAGTGTAAAGTTGTAAAGTATTTAAAATAACAATTCGTAAAAATATATAAATGGATCGCTACATTTTTCAAATTTGTAAGAATGCTTAGAACACTTTTGTCTAATTTTAGGACGCAGTTCTGCAGCAAGTTGCGATTGCAACAGCAGCGACAGCGAAAAAAATTTTGTGTTGGAGAAGCCTGCACAAAAAAAGAAAAGTAAAATTTCGGATGTGTGGAATTATTTTAAAAGATCTGATGATAAGAAATTTGCCAAATGCCTTAAAAAACTGATCGATACTACAAATCACTCGTCGCAAAATATTGCAGACACTTTAAGAGATATATTAACATCTTGGCATATCTTTGAAAAAACTGTCTGCATTGTAACTGACAATGCAAGCTCAATGCTGAAAGCATGTGAAATTTTAAAAATCCAAAATCTGCCATGCTTTGCTCATACAGTTAATTTGGTAGTCCAAGATGGCTTGAATCTCAACCACAACGATGTCGCAAAAGCGTTGCTTGCAAAATGTAAAAATATTGTAAAATTTTTTAAGAAAAGTTCAATTGCGAACGAAAAATTGAAACAAGTTCAAGAAAATTTTGCATATACCTTATTGCAAGAAACCCCAACAATGTGGAACAGCTTCCACGACATGATTGAGAGAGTTTTATTAACCCATGAAGCCATTGCCAGTGTGCTATTATCAACAACAAATGCACCATTACCATTCACTGCAGAGGAAATCAACGTGTTGAAAGATATTGACAAAATATTAGCATTATTTAAGAACGTGTCCGAAAAAGTTTCTGGTGGCAAATACGTTACAGTGTCATTAATAATACCATTGGCATATGGACTATATCGGCAAATTGTAAATCTTTCATCTCAGTTGGCAACTGCGGTAGGCAAATCTATGAAAGATGCTATGTTGGAGTCGATTAAAAAACGACTATTTGTATATGAGCTACGCACGGTAACAAGGATGGCTACGATTTTGGATCCACGCTTCAAAAAATATGGGTTTCAATCCAACGCAAATGCTGAACAAGCAGCAAGTATCTTGGAAAATGAGTTGGTCAATTTGGGCAATTTGACTCATGTTGAAGACCCTGTCAGTCTGAAAGTAAGCACGACCACTGCGGACCCAATTTTTGATTTTTTGAATCAACGATGTGCTACTAAAAAGAGTAATGTACGATCTGATGCAATCGTTTTGAAAAGACAGTATCTGGAGAGAGACATAGCCCCAAAGGAAATGGACCCTCTTTTATGGATCAAGGTAAAATTAATAAATCAATCTTCGATACATAAAACTAAGTTTTGGTAATACATTTGATTGCAGGTCAACCAGGTGGATTTTCCTTTATTAAAATTACTGATGTATAAATATTTATGCATCCCCGCAACGTCTGTGGAGTCGGAAAGAGTTTTCAGCAAGGCGGGACAAATTGTTTCTGATAGGCGAACACGGCTTAAAGAAGAAAATGTGAACGTTTTGTTGTTTTTAAACAAAAATCTTTCACTATAATAAATAAATCATATTATAGTTTTCAAGTTTTAGCTTTTAAGTCGTTTATAAGGCTTTTGTATTTTTAGTATTTTTTTCCTTAAAATGTAATTTCATAAAATGTAAGCAATGTTCCTTAAACTTATAAGTTCAATATTTTGGCAGAGGAGAGCCATAGCCTCTACTCTTACTTTTTTTTTCCAAATGTAAATTACTCAAACTTGTGAAAATATATAGTTGTTTTAAAGCGTTCCATATGAATTTAAAAAAAAAATCAAATTGTTTGTTTTTTCCTACAAATTTCAATGATTTTCACTCACAGTTTTTTATTTCGACTATCGACCACTATCGATGGTACTATCGACCACCATCGATGGTTTCAAAATTACTATCGTCCACAATCGATGGCGCCCACCATCGATAGTTTGGCACCTCTACTGGCAACTACTCCATTATCTAGTCTGTGCGAATACTTCTAGAGCCAAAAGAATATTCCAATTGCAAAAGAAAAATATTTTACGATGTGCAAATATTTCTGGAGCAAAAAAATATTTCAGGTTGTTGAGAATGCGTCAGGCCAGCTGCGGGTCATGAGAGTCTCCAAAAATAAAAAATACTCCTAAGCGAATACTCCTTATTGCTTTATTGAATAATTTTATGTATTGTTGCTGAAATCTTAAAATTTCCATTAATTCACATTTCATTTCATTTTTCTTAAAATTCATTTCTTACATTTGCGTTTCTTTTGCACTCACTCTGCTTGCCAAATTTATTCTAACTAAACGCCGTCGCAGCGGCTGCAGTTAAGCTTAAAGAGCAAGCGCAAAGAGAGCAACTTTACATTATACGGGACTTTTCGGATAAAGGGTCTATAGACATAGACATAGACATGGATATAGAAACAGAATATAGATATAGGATATAGCTATGGGATATAGAAACAGAATATAGATATAGGATATAGCTATGGGATATAGAAACAGAATATAGATATAGGATATAGCTATGGGATATAGAAACAGAATATAGATATAGGATATAGCTATGGGATATAGAAACAGAATATAGATATAGGATATAGCTATGGGATATAGAAACAGAATATAGATATAGGATATAGCTATGGGATATAGATACAGGATATAGATATAGGATATAGATATAGGATATAGGATATAGACATCGGTTATAGATATAGGATATAGGATATAGACATCGGTTATAGATATAGGATATAGGATATAGACATCGGTTATAGATATAGGATATAGGATATAGACATCGGTTATAGATATAGGATATAGGATATAGACATCGGTTATAGATATAGGATATAGGATATAGACATCGGTTATAGATATAGGATATAGGATATAGACATCGGTTATAGATATAGGATATAGGATATAGACATCGGTTATAGATATAGGATATAGGATATAGACATCGGTTATAGATATAGGATATAGGATATAGACATCGGTTATAGATATAGGATATAGGATATAGACATCGGTTATAGATATAGGATATAGGATATAGACATCGGTTATAGATATAGGATATAGGATATAGACATCGGTTATAGATATAGGATATACAATATACAATATACAATATACAATATACAATATACAATATACAATATACAATATACAATATACAATATACAATATACAATATACAATATACAATATACAATATACAATATACAATATACAATATACAATATACAATATACAATATACAATATACAATATACAATATACAATATACAATATACAATATACAATATACAATATACAATATACAATATACAATATACAATATACAATATACAATATACAATATACAATATACAATATACAATATACAATATACAATATACAATATACAATATACAATATACAATATACAATATACAATATACAATATACAATATACAATATACAATATACAATATACAATATACAATATACAATATACAATATACAATATACAATATACAATATACAATATACAATATACAATATACAATATACAATATACAATATACAATATACAATATACAATATACAATATACAATATACAATATACAATATACAATATACAATATACAATATACAATATACAATATACAATATACAATATACAATATACAATATACAATATACAATATACAATATACAATATACAATATACAATATACAATATACAATATACAATATACAATATACAATATACAATATACAATATACAATATACAATATACAATATACAATATACAATATACAATATACAATATACAATATACAATATACAATATACAATATACAATATACAATATACAATATACAATATACAATATACAATATACAATATACAATATACAATATACAATATACAATATACAATATACAATATACAATATACAATATACAATATACAATATACAATATACAATATACAATATACAATATACAATATACAATATACAATATACAATATACAATATACAATATACAATATACAATATACAATATACAATATACAATATACAATATACAATATACAATATACAATATACAATATACAATATACAATATACAATATACAATATACAATATACAATATACAATATACAATATACAATATACAATATACAATATACAATATACAATATACAATATACAATATACAATATACAATATACAATATACAATATACAATATACAATATACAATATACAATATACAATATACAATATACAATATACAATATACAATATACAATATACAATATACAATATACAATATACAATATACAATATACAATATACAATATACAATATACAATATACAATATACAATATACAATATACAATATACAATATACAATATACAATATACAATATACAATATACAATATACAATATACAATATACAATATACAATATACAATATACAATATACAATATACAATATACAATATACAATATACAATATACAATATACAATATACAATATACAATATACAATATACAATATACAATATACAATATACAATATACAATATACAATATACAATATACAATATACAATATACAATATACAATATACAATATACAATATACAATATACAATATACAATATACAATATACAATATAAAATATACAATATACAATATAAAATATACAATATAAAATATACAATATAAAATATACAATATACAATATAAAATATAAAATATAAAATATAAAATATAAAATATAAAATATAAAATATAAAATATAAAATATAAAATATAAAATATAAAATATACAATATACAATATACAATATACAATATACAATATACAATATACAATATACAATATACAATATACAATATACAATATACAATATACAATATACAATATACAATATACAATATACAATATACAATATACAATATACAATATACAATATACAATATACAATATACAATATACAATATACAATATACAATATACAATATACAATATACAATATACAATATACAATATACAATATACAATATACAATATACAATATACAATATACAATATACAATATACAATATACAATATACAATATACAATATACAATATACAATATACAATATACAATATACAATATACAATATACAATATACAATATACAATATACAATATACAATATACAATATACAATATACAATATACAATATACAATATACAATATACAATATACAATATACAATATACAATATACAATATACAATATACAATATACAATATACAATATACAATATACAATATACAATATACAATATACAATATACAATATACAATATACAATATACAATATACAATATACAATATACAATATACAATATACAATATACAATATACAATATACAATATACAATATACAATATACAATATACAATATACAATATACAATATACAATATACAATATACAATATACAATATACAATATACAATATACAATATACAATATACAATATACAATATACAATATACAATATACAATATACAATATACAATATACAATATACAATATACAATATACAATATACAATATACAATATACAATATACAATATACAATATACAATATACAATATACAATATACAATATACAATATACAATATACAATATACAATATACAATATACAATATACAATATACAATATACAATATACAATATACAATATACAATATACAATATACAATATACAATATACAATATACAATATACAATATACAATATACAATATACAATATACAATATACAATATACAATATACAATATACAATATACAATATACAATATACAATATACAATATACAATATACAATATACAATATACAATATACAATATACAATATACAATATACAATATACAATATACAATATACAATATACAATATACAATATACAATATACAATATACAATATACAATATACAATATACAATATACAATATACAATATACAATATACAATATACAATATACAATATACAATATACAATATACAATATACAATATACAATATACAATATACAATATACAATATATACAATATACAATATACAATATACAATATACAATATACAATATACAATATACAATATACAATATACAATATACAATATACAATATACAATATACAATATACAATATACAATATACAATATACAATATACAATATACAATATACAATATACAATATACAATATACAATATACAATATACAATATACAATATACAATATACAATATACAATATACAATATACAATATACAATATACAATATACAATATACAATATACAATATACAATATACAATATACAATATACAATATACAATATACAATATACAATATACAATATACAATATACAATATACAATATACAATATACAATATACAATATACAATATACAATATACAATATACAATATACAATATACAATATACAATATACAATATACAATATACAATATACAATATACAATATACAATATACAATATACAATATACAATATACAATATACAATATACAATATACAATATACAATATACAATATACAATATACAATATACAATATACAATATACAATATACAATATACAATATACAATATACAATATACAATATACAATATACAATATACAATATACAATATACAATATACAATATACAATATACAATATACAATATACAATATACAATATACAATATACAATATACAATATACAATATACAATATACAATATACAATATACAATATACAATATACAATATACAATATACAATATACAATATACAATATACAATATACAATATACAATATACAATATACAATATACAATATACAATATACAATATACAATATACAATATACAATATACAATATACAATATACAATATACAATATACAATATACAATATACAATATACAATATACAATATACAATATACAATATACAATATACAATATACAATATACAATATACAATATACAATATACAATATACAATATACAATATACAATATACAATATACAATATACAATATACAATATACAATATACAATATACAATATACAATATACAATATACAATATACAATATACAATATACAATATACAATATACAATATACAATATACAATATACAATATACAATATACAATATACAATATACAATATACAATATACAATATACAATATACAATATACAATATACAATATACAATATACAATATACAATATACAATATACAATATACAATATACAATATACAATATACAATATACAATATACAATATACAATATACAATATACAATATACAATATACAATATACAATATACAATATACAATATACAATATACAATATACAATATACAATATACAATATACAATATACAATATACAATATACAATATACAATATACAATATACAATATACAATATACAATATACAATATACAATATACAATATACAATATACAATATACAATATACAATATACAATATACAATATACAATATACAATATACAATATACAATATACAATATACAATATACAATATACAATATACAATATACAATATACAATATACAATATACAATATACAATATACAATATACAATATACAATATACAATATACAATATACAATATACAATATACAATATACAATATACAATATACAATATACAATATACAATATACAATATACAATATACAATATACAATATACAATATACAATATACAATATACAATATACAATATACAATATACAATATACAATATACAATATACAATATACAATATACAATATACAATATACAATATACAATATACAATATACAATATACAATATACAATATACAATATACAATATACAATATACAATATACAATATACAATATACAATATACAATATACAATATACAATATACAATATACAATATACAATATACAATATACAATATACAATATACAATATACAATATACAATATACAATATACAATATACAATATACAATATACAATATACAATATACAATATACAATATACAATATACAATATACAATATACAATATACAATATACAATATACAATATACAATATACAATATACAATATACAATATACAATATACAATATACAATATACAATATACAATATACAATATACAATATACAATATACAATATACAATATACAATATACAATATACAATATACAATATACAATATACAATATACAATATACAATATACAATATACAATATACAATATACAATATACAATATACAATATACAATATACAATATACAATATACAATATACAATATACAATATACAATATACAATATACAATATACAATATACAATATACAATATACAATATACAATATACAATATACAATATACAATATACAATATACAATATACAATATACAATATACAAATATACAATATACAATATACAATATACAATATACAATATACAATATACAATATACAATATACAATATACAATATACAATATACAATATACAATATACAATATACAATATACAATATACAATATACAATATACAATATACAATATACAATATACAATATACAATATACAATATACAATATACAATATACAATATACAATATACAATATACAATATACAATATACAATATACAATATACAATATACAATATACAATATACAATATACAATATACAATATACAATATACAATATACAATATACAATATACAATATACAATATACAATATACAATATACAATATACAATATACAATATACAATATACAATATACAATATACAATATACAATATACAATATACAATATACAATATACAATATACAATATACAATATACAATATACAATATACAATATACAATATACAATATACAATATACAATATACAATATACAATATACAATATACAATATACAATATACAATATACAATATACAATATACAATATACAATATACAATATACAATATACAATATACAATATACAATATACAATATACAATATACAATATACAATATACAATATACAATATACAATATACAATATACAATATACAATATACAATATACAATATACAATATACAATATACAATATACAATATACAATATACAATATACAATATACAATATACAATATACAATATACAATATACAATATACAATATACAATATACAATATACAATATACAATATACAATATACAATATACAATATACAATATACAATATACAATATACAATATACAATATACAATATACAATATACAATATACAATATACAATATACAATATACAATATACAATATACAATATACAATATACAATATACAATATACAATATACAATATACAATATACAATATACAATATACAATATACAATATACAATATACAATATACAATATACAATATACAATATACAATATACAATATACAATATACAATATACAATATACAATATACAATATACAATATACAATATACAATATACAATATACAATATACAATATACAATATATCAATATACAATATACAATATACAATATACAATATACAATATACAATATACAATATACAATATACAATATACAATATACAATATACAATATACAATATACAATATACAATATACAATATACAATATACAATATACAATATACAATATACAATATACAATATACAATATACAATATACAATATACAATATACAATATACAATATACAATATACAATATACAATATACAATATACAATATACAATATACAATATACAATATACAATATACAATATACAATATACAATATACAATATACAATATACAATATACAATATACAATATACAATATACAATATACAATATACAATATACAATATACAATATACAATATACAATATACAATATACAATATACAATATACAATATACAATATACAATATACAATATACAATATACAATATACAATATACAATATACAATATACAATATACAATATACAATATACAATATACAATATACAATATACAATATACAATATACAATATACAATATACAATATACAATATACAATATACAATATACAATATACAATATACAATATACAATATACAATATACAATATACAATATACAATATACAATATACAATATACAATATACAATATACAATATACAATATACAATATACAATATACAATATACAATATACAATATACAATATACAATATACAATATACAATATACAATATACAATATACAATATACAATATACAATATACAATATACAATATACAATATACAATATACAATATACAATATACAATATACAATATACAATATACAATATACAATATACAATATACAATATACAATATACAATATACAATATACAATATACAATATACAATATACAATATACAATATACAATATACAATATACAATATACAATATACAATATACAATATACAATATACAATATACAATATACAATATACAATATACAATATACAATATACAATATACAATATACAATATACAATATACAATATACAATATACAATATACAATATACAATATACAATATACAATATACAATATACAATATACAATATACAATATACAATATACAATATACAATATACAATATACAATATACAATATACAATATACAATATACAATATACAATATACAATATACAATATACAATATACAATATACAATATACAATATACAATATACAATATACAATATACAATATACAATATACAATATACAATATACAATATACAATATACAATATACAATATACAATATACAATATACAATATACAATATACAATATACAATATACAATATACAATATACAATATACAATATACAATATACAATATACAATATACAATATACAATATACAATATACAATATACAATATACAATATACAATATACAATATACAATATACAATATACAATATACAATATACAATATACAATATACAATATACAATATACAATATACAATATACAATATACAATATACAATATACAATATACAATATACAATATACAATATACAATATACAATATACAATATACAATATACAATATACAATATACAATATACAATATACAATATACAATATACAATATACAATATACAATATACAATATACAATATACAATATACAATATACAATATACAATATACAATATACAATATACAATATACAATATACAATATACAATATACAATATACAATATACAATATACAATATACAATATACAATATACAATATACAATATACAATATACAATATACAATATACAATATACAATATACAATATACAATATACAATATACAATATACAATATACAATATACAATATACAATATACAATATACAATATACAATATACAATATACAATATACAATATACAATATACAATATACAATATACAATATACAATATACAATATACAATATACAATATACAATATACAATATACAATATACAATATACAATATACAATATACAATATACAATATACAATATACAATATACAATATACAATATACAATATACAATATACAATATACAATATACAATATACAATATACAATATACAATATACAATATACAATATACAATATACAATATACAATATACAATATACAATATACAATATACAATATACAATATACAATATACAATATACAATATACAATATACAATATACAATATACAATATACAATATACAATATACAATATACAATATACAATATACAATATACAATATACAATATACAATATACAATATACAATATACAATATACAATATACAATATACAATATACAATATACAATATACAATATACAATATACAATATACAATATACAATATACAATATACAATATACAATATACAATATACAATATACAATATACAATATACAATATACAATATACAATATACAATATACAATATACAATATACAATATACAATATACAATATACAATATACAATATACAATATACAATATACAATATACAATATACAATATACAATATACAATATACAATATACAATATACAATATACAATATACAATATACAATATACAATATACAATATACAATATACAATATACAATATACAATATACAATATACAATATACAATATACAATATACAATATACAATATACAATATACAATATACAATATACAATATACAATATACAATATACAATATACAATATACAATATACAATATACAATATACAATATACAATATACAATATACAATATACAATATACAATATACAATATACAATATACAATATACAATATACAATATACAATATACAATATACAATATACAATATACAATATACAATATACAATATACAATATACAATATACAATATACAATATACAATATACAATATACAATATACAATATACAATATACAATATACAATATACAATATACAATATACAATATACAATATACAATATACAATATACAATATACAATATACAATATACAATATACAATATACAATATACAATATACAATATACAATATACAATATACAATATACAATATACAATATACAATATACAATATACAATATACAATATACAATATACAATATACAATATACAATATACAATATACAATATACAATATACAATATACAATATACAATATACAATATACAATATACAATATACAATATACAATATACAATATACAATATACAATATACAATATACAATATACAATATACAATATACAATATACAATATACAATATACAATATACAATATACAATATACAATATACAATATACAATATACAATATACAATATACAATATACAATATACAATATACAATATACAATATACAATATACAATATACAATATACAATATACAATATACAATATACAATATACAATATACAATATACAATATACAATATACAATATACAATATACAATATACAATATACAATATACAATATACAATATACAATATACAATATACAATATACAATATACAATATACAATATACAATATACAATATACAATATACAATATACAATATACAATATACAATATACAATATACAATATACAATATACAATATACAATATACAATATACAATATACAATATACAATATACAATATACAATATACAATATACAATATACAATATACAATATACAATATACAATATACAATATACAATATACAATATACAATATACAATATACAATATACAATATACAATATACAATATACAATATACAATATACAATATACAATATACAATATACAATATACAATATACAATATACAATATACAATATACAATATACAATATACAATATACAATATACAATATACAATATACAATATACAATATACAATATACAATATACAATATACAATATACAATATACAATATACAATATACAATATACAATATACAATATACAATATACAATATACAATATACAATATACAATATACAATATACAATATACAATATACAATATACAATATACAATATACAATATACAATATACAATATACAATATACAATATACAATATACAATATACAATATACAATATACAATATACAATATACAATATACAATATACAATATACAATATACAATATACAATATACAATATACAATATACAATATACAATATACAATATACAATATACAATATACAATATACAATATACAATATACAATATACAATATACAATATACAATATACAATATACAATATACAATATACAATATACAATATACAATATACAATATACAATATACAATATACAATATACAATATACAATATACAATATACAATATACAATATACAATATACAATATACAATATACAATATACAATATACAATATACAATATACAATATACAATATACAATATACAATATACAATATACAATATACAATATACAATATACAATATACAATATACAATATACAATATACAATATACAATATACAATATACAATATACAATATACAATATACAATATACAATATACAATATACAATATACAATATACAATATACAATATACAATATACAATATACAATATACAATATACAATATACAATATACAATATACAATATACAATATACAATATACAATATACAATATACAATATACAATATACAATATACAATATACAATATACAATATACAATATACAATATACAATATACAATATACAATATACAATATACAATATACAATATACAATATACAATATACAATATACAATATACAATATACAATATACAATATACAATATACAATATACAATATACAATATACAATATACAATATACAATATACAATATACAATATACAATATACAATATACAATATACAATATACAATATACAATATACAATATACAATATACAATATACAATATACAATATACAATATACAATATACAATATACAATATACAATATACAATATACAATATACAATATACAATATACAATATACAATATACAATATACAATATACAATATACAATATACAATATACAATATACAATATACAATATACAATATACAATATACAATATACAATATACAATATACAATATACAATATACAATATACAATATACAATATACAATATACAATATACAATATACAATATACAATATACAATATACAATATACAATATACAATATACAATATACAATATACAATATACAATATACAATATACAATATACAATATACAATATACAATATACAATATACAATATACAATATACAATATACAATATACAATATACAATATACAATATACAATATACAATATACAATATACAATATACAATATACAATATACAATATATACAATATACAATATACAATATACAATATACAATATACAATATACAATATACAATATACAATATACAATATACAATATACAATATACAATATACAATATACAATATACAATATACAATATACAATATACAATATACAATATACAATATACAATATACAATATACAATATACAATATACAATATACAATATACAATATACAATATACAATATACAATATACAATATACAATATACAATATACAATATACAATATACAATATACAATATACAATATACAATATACAATATACAATATACAATATACAATATACAATATACAATATACAATATACAATATACAATATACAATATACAATATACAATATACAATATACAATATACAATATACAATATACAATATACAATATACAATATACAATATACAATATACAATATACAATATACAATATACAATATACAATATACAATATACAATATACAATATACAATATACAATATACAATATACAATATACAATATACAATATACAATATACAATATACAATATACAATATACAAATACAATATACAATATACAATATACAATATACAATATACAATATACAATATACAATATACAATATACAATATACAATATACAATATACAATATACAATATACAATATACAATATACAATATACAATATACAATATACAATATACAATATACAATATACAATATACAATATACAATATACAATATACAATATACAATATACAATATACAATATACAATATACAATATACAATATACAATATACAATATACAATATACAATATACAATATACAATATACAATATACAATATACAATATACAATATACAATATACAATATACAATATACAATATACAATATACAATATACAATATACAATATACAATATACAATATACAATATACAATATACAATATACAATATACAATATACAATATACAATATACAATATACAATATACAATATACAATATACAATATACAATATACAATATACAATATACAATATACAATATACAATATACAATATACAATATACAATATACAATATACAATATACAATATACAATATACAATATACAATATACAATATACAATATACAATATACAATATACAATATACAATATACAATATACAATATACAATATACAATATACAATATACAATATACAATATACAATATACAATATACAATATACAATATACAATATACAATATACAATATACAATATACAATATACAATATACAATATACAATATACAATATACAATATACAATATACAATATACAATATACAATATACAATATACAATATACAATATACAATATACAATATACAATATACAATATACAATATACAATATACAATATACAATATACAATATACAATATACAATATACAATATACAATATACAATATACAATATACAATATACAATATACAATATACAATATACAATATACAATATACAATATACAATATACAATATACAATATACAATATACAATATACAATATACAATATACAATATACAATATACAATATACAATATACAATATACAATATACAATATACAATATACAATATACAATATACAATATACAATATACAATATACAATATACAATATACAATATACAATATACAATATACAATATACAATATACAATATACAATATACAATATACAATATACAATATACAATATACAATATACAATATACAATATACAATATACAATATACAATATACAATATACAATATACAATATACAATATACAATATACAATATACAATATACAATATACAATATACAATATACAATATACAATATACAATATACAATATACAATATACAATATACAATATACAATATACAATATACAATATACAATATACAATATACAATATACAATATACAATATACAATATACAATATACAATATACAATATACAATATACAATATACAATATACAATATACAATATACAATATACAATATACAATATACAATATACAATATACAATATACAATATACAATATACAATATACAATATACAATATACAATATACAATATACAATATACAATATACAATATACAATATACAATATACAATATACAATATACAATATACAATATACAATATACAATATACAATATACAATATACAATATACAATATACAATATACAATATACAATATACAATATACAATATACAATATACAATATACAATATACAATATACAATATACAATATACAATATACAATATACAATATACAATATACAATATACAATATACAATATACAATATACAATATACAATATACAATATACAATATACAATATACAATATACAATATACAATATACAATATACAATATACAATATACAATATACAATATACAATATACAATATACAATATACAATATACAATATACAATATACAATATACAATATACAATATACAATATACAATATACAATATACAATATACAATATACAATATACAATATACAATATACAATATACAATATACAATATACAATATACAATATACAATATACAATATACAATATACAATATACAATATACAATATACAATATACAATATACAATATACAATATACAATATACAATATACAATATACAATATACAATATACAATATACAATATACAATATACAATATACAATATACAATATACAATATACAATATACAATATACAATATACAATATACAATATACAATATACAATATACAATATACAATATACAATATACAATATACAATATACAATATACAATATACAATATACAATATACAATATACAATATACAATATACAATATACAATATACAATATACAATATACAATATACAATATACAATATACAATATACAATATACAATATACAATATACAATATACAATATACAATATACAATATACAATATACAATATACAATATACAATATACAATATACAATATACAATATACAATATACAATATACAATATACAATATACAATATACAATATACAATATACAATATACAATATACAATATACAATATACAATATACAATATACAATATACAATATACAATATACAATATACAATATACAATATACAATATACAATATACAATATACAATATACAATATACAATATACAATATACAATATACAATATACAATATACAATATACAATATACAATATACAATATACAATATACAATATACAATATACAATATACAATATACAATATACAATATACAATATACAATATACAATATACAATATACAATATACAATATACAATATACAATATACAATATACAATATACAATATACAATATACAATATACAATATACAATATACAATATACAATATACAATATACAATATACAATATACAATATACAATATACAATATACAATATACAATATACAATATACAATATACAATATACAATATACAATATACAATATACAATATACAATATACAATATACAATATACAATATACAATATACAATATACAATATACAATATACAATATACAATATACAATATACAATATACAATATACAATATACAATATACAATATACAATATACAATATACAATATACAATATACAATATACAATATACAATATACAATATACAATATACAATATACAATATACAATATACAATATACAATATACAATATACAATATACAATATACAATATACAATATACAATATACAATATACAATATACAATATACAATATACAATATACAATATACAATATACAATATACAATATACAATATACAATATACAATATACAATATACAATATACAATATACAATATACAATATACAATATACAATATACAATATACAATATACAATATACAATATACAATATACAATATACAATATACAATATACAATATACAATATACAATATACAATATACAATATACAATATACAATATACAATATACAATATACAATATACAATATACAATATACAATATACAATATACAATATACAATATACAATATACAATATACAATATACAATATACAATATACAATATACAATATACAATATACAATATACAATATACAATATACAATATACAATATACAATATACAATATACAATATACAATATACAATATACAATATACAATATACAATATACAATATACAATATACAATATACAATATACAATATACAATATACAATATACAATATACAATATACAATATACAATATACAATATACAATATACAATATACAATATACAATATACAATATACAATATACAATATACAATATACAATATACAATATACAATATACAATATACAATATACAATATACAATATACAATATACAATATACAATATACAATATACAATATACAATATACAATATACAATATACAATATACAATATACAATATACAATATACAATATACAATATACAATATACAATATACAATATACAATATACAATATACAATATACAATATACAATATACAATATACAATATACAATATACAATATACAATATACAATATACAATATACAATATACAATATACAATATACAATATACAATATACAATATACAATATACAATATACAATATACAATATACAATATACAATATACAATATACAATATACAATATACAATATACAATATACAATATACAATATACAATATACAATATACAATATACAATATACAATATACAATATACAATATGCAATATACAATATACAATATACAATATACAATATACAATATACAATATACAATATACAATATACAATATACAATATACAATATACAATATAGGATATAGAATATATCCTATATCCCATATCCTAGGATACAAATATATATATTTATATATATAGATATATCTATATCTATATCTATATATATGCTTATTTAAGCAAGCTGTGTTCTCGATCGAATGCAGTTATGAATTTCAGTTGTTTAACAATAAAACATCAAACATGTGTCAAGTTAAGCACACAAATAAAACATTCGTCTGGTTCAGCATGTATTATAAAAACCGTTGGATATTCGCTACAACATCACCAATGGAACTATCAGCAGTATTTGATGAAGACATTTCGAGCAGCACTAATCAACAAGGAGGACTATTTACACTGGATTTAACTTGTACTTTTTACGAAACCTATCAATTTAACTCGGCATCTTATTGAAACGACTAATACAATTCCTCGTTTTGGGGATTTCTCCATGATGATGACAAATGCAACCAACGCAAGCACTCCTTCAACTAATGTTCAAGTAAATTACAATAAATTTGACAATATCCATTATATCAGAACTAACATATGCTGTCAAGAAGCGGTGTACCAACAAAAGACGAAAACCCAGGAGATGACTTCACCCAAAACTGTAATTGCTTGCTGAAGTTTGTATACTATTACAGTTGGAAATTAACTAAATTTTCCTTTATATTGGTTTGCATGCAAAATTTTTAGTAATTCAAAAAAAGCTAAGACAAAAATTAGATTTTTTCATTTCTTTCACCCGATTTTGAACAAAGGATTTTCGGGTTTAAGAGACCGACCTCTACCTACTACACCACCAAAACAATTCGCCGCCGGCCCACTAATTTGCCATAAATGGCATTTGAACTGCGTTGTTGCAGCGCCTGAAATTCAAAACAGTAAGATGCAATGCGCTCACTCTTACAAATCTTTCTTTTACATACAGCATGTTGATTTTTGTTATATTTTAAGCCGAAGAGTAAATTGATTTTATTTCAGATATTCTTTTAAGACCCCGGCTGAGAAAAACTTTCTTGTATGACAAATACTTGAGCAGAGTAGATCTTACATAGAGTAGCCTTTCGTGTACTGTCGACTACCTAAGTACTGTGTGTGCCGTTTCTATAACGCTCGCTAATGATGGCTATATCAAAATCTAACTCTCTTATCGTCTATTTCAGTAGGCCATAGGCCGCTGCTCAGTGCTTTAAGTTCAGCTGCAGAATCTGCATACTGAAGTTAGCCAAAGGTTTTGCTGCTTCCTAGATTCCAGTGTGACTCAAATCGAGACATCTGTAGCATATGTAATGTGCAGCCTCGAAAGGATTTGAGCTTCAGAAGTGCGGTTGTAAGTTGGCCTTAAATTAATGTTTTGTACTTAACATTTACTTTGGGCGAAGAATTGAAATTGTGATTCATCACATCACTCTTTACTTTGGATGAGCATTACGCATAAGGGGGCATGGGTGAGAGCGGCGGCGATATGTTCCCAAAATTGGGGTACGGTGCCAGACGACTTGATGGCTCGGAGCCGGCCTGCTCGGAGGCTTTGTGGTCCCTAAATTAGATTGTATGTCTCAGGGTGCCCTTCCCATACTAATATGGATTTCTGGCAGTGTATCAGGAGATGGAGATCGCGTCGGTGAATCTATCGGGGATCTTGCTGGGTATGATGGCCGATGGTCTTGATACTCTAATCGAGTTTGCCCAGGATGCGAAGGAATCCATCCCACATAGTTGGGAAATTTAAATAGGTCGAAACAGGCTTAGTCTGATAGTTCGCCGTGTTGACTCAATATTTCGACTGATTATACAATTTTGCTTCTAGTCATCATTGTTTGGGATTACTGGAGAATCTCGTGCTATCCTCTGATTATCCATCGAAGGGTGTTGTTGATTGTGTCAACGCTGTAGTGGGCTCGCTTTGCGATTTGGGACTGGCGAACTCCGCCTCCCAGACTGACACCAAGTGTTTAATGACGCCGACTATTTCGTCGACGGTGAAGATAATCTTAATTTAACAACAAACGTGGTTTATGAGTACTCTTCCCTGTTGGCGCGAAACACCTGTAGGTCGCGCTGAGAAGACACCCCTAAGGGGGACAGGGACGTTGGGAGAGCAAACTCTCTATCAAGTGGCTCCTGTGAATTAATTCGACTCTGGTTCATGAGAATGTGCGCCAGGGCCAGGAGGCTTAGCAACCTCGGTCTGCTGCAATGGCTTGGGATCATCTATGCTTCCTGTACGTCGTTGTCTTCCATGGACTTCTTATAGGCGAACGATGTTTCTGGAAATAAACTCGATTAGCTTGTAGGGCCCGTCAAACTTAGGGTCCAGTTTAGCCGCGACGCCTTCAGGTGCTTTGAACAAATGGTGTTGCTTTAGACCTAAGACAGATCAACAACGGCTGGTTTCCAGTCTCGACGTCGACGATTATAGTGACGCCTTTGTTCTAAAGGCGTGCACACTATGTTGAAGAGTTCTTTGACTTGGCTTGTATACATCTTTCTTGCTGGTTTTGTTTGATCTACTTTATATCGTTGACATTGTATGCAGCTTCGAACATGACTTGTTACGTCCCGGAAAAATCCAGGCCAGTAATATTTCTGCGATAATTTGGGTATCGTTTTCCTGATTCCTTAATGTCCAGCTGTATGTTTCCTGTATTAATTGTTCTCGGCTTTTCCTTGGTACGTATAGCTTCCATTGAATGGGGTCGTCTTCTTCTTGATTGCCTTCGTATCGATAGTCGGTCAATTAATCCAGTTGTTCATCAATTTGGCGTTTGATTTTAAGCCATCATGTACACTTAAGCAAGGTATCTTGTATGCTGTTCAACACATCCAAAGGCTGACAATATAAGGCGTTTGCTACTTGATTTAATTTCCATCAGCGGTATTGGATGTTGAAGTCGTATTGTTGTAGCTCGAGTGCCCAACGGGTTGGATTGTCTATGGAGTTGAGCCATTAAAGGACCTAATGATCGGTTATTACTTTAAACCGGTAGCCTTCTAAGTAGCACGGAGTTTTGTTGATATTGGGTCAATACCAATCCATAGTCACTGACATCAAACTGTAAATAAAACTTGGAATTTAAGTCCATACAAGCTAATATAGGGGCAGAAGTTAATCGGGGTTTAAGCTTTACAAATGCTGATTGTTGTTGAAGAAACTACTTCCACTTGGCATTCTTCTTCGACAATGCAGTGATAGGCTGAACGACGCTGGAGAACACTGGGACGGAGCGGCGATACCAGGAGGCGATGCCTAGGCATCGCCTTGGTAGGGGGTGATAGCTCGCGAACTGCGGCTACCTTTTCAGGATCGGAGTGAATCCATTGTTCATTGATAACATGTCCGATTAATTGAATTCTGTGAACGGTGAAAAACTTCACGTCATATGTTCCTCCAGTGTACTGCCTACAACGATAATATCGTCTAGGTAGGCGAAAGCAAAAGGATAAATTTCAGGACATTAGTTTCTCCAATATATGGTTTATCCTGGGTAGAGAATATGCATCTCGAATAAACTGTGCATTGAGTTGCCTGAAATCTATACACATACGCATATCATCAGTTTTCTTGCCCACTAACACGATGGGAGCGCTGTGAGGACTTTTTGATTCGGCGTTCCTGGATAATATCTTTGCGTTACGAGGATAATATCTTTGCTGAATGGGACGGTCGTCTTTCATTGTGATAACATGCACTGCGATGTGGTTGACACCTGTTAAAGTGTCAAATTTAGGGAACTTTTGGGCCAAAAATTCGTTTGGACTCGGGGTCACCATTGGAAATTATCGTCGGCTAGCTAGAAGGACTGCTAGTAGTGTCTATGATGGTATCGCCTCGGGTGAATGATTCCCTCGACTGCATTACAGTGGGTTCCAATCTGATAAAATTTTATCCGCATTGGATCGTGGTCCCAACGCCATGGAGAAAGTCGGAAAAATGATGATATCGCCTCGGGTGAATGATTCCTTCGAATGCATTACAGTGGGTTCCAATCTGATAAAATTTTATCCGCATTGGATAAAATATTATCCGCATTGAATCGTAGTGCCAAATCGGAGCCCAAAATCATCTTGTCCATAAGCCTGGTGGAATCAACAAAGATATATTGGTGTGTGATATTCCTAACCACACGTCTGCTTCGTTAGCTATGGTAATCTCTTTGCGAGATCCGTCTGCTATGTTGATAGCTGCGCGTTTTTAGTTCCAGTCTTCTATGGCTGATACTTGTTGTGCCAAAGAATTGCTGATAAAGCTCCTTGTAGCTCCGGTGTCCAACGTAGCGTTTATCTGATGACCATTGATTCGTATTAGTGCTACCAGGCGACTTTCAGCAAATTGAATTCGGCTTATATATTTTGGGCTCCTTTATCGATCGATTTTATCGATCTTATTTTGAAACGAAGATAGAATACAGGAAAACTCTTTTTTTTATATTTTAAAATTTCATTGTTTAACACAAAACACAAGACTCACCTCAGTTATTAAATCTGACCTTACAGACTAACTTTTGACCACTAACTTGTTTTCTTAATACTATACTTTACATGCAACATTTTGAGTTCTTCAATACTTTTTTTTTTAATCAGAATATTTAAAGTCAATAGAAAGAATCAAACTAAGTTCCCATAATATCTTTGCATCGCCGCTCAACGTCTCTATTTCAAAGTCTTGTTATTCTCAAGTAGTACCAAGACTATTAAGCGATAGGCGACATGAAGGAACAGTCTTTGCGAAAAGTACTTCGATATACTTCGTATATTCGAGTCTTAGAAACTATAGAAACCAACCACATCGCTTACCCTTGCGATAATCTGACGATGCTCTTAACACAATGGGTTTTATCAAAAGTCATTTTATGCACGTAAGATATACACCTGAAGCGTGTAAGAAAACGAAATACCGATTCGCTAAGCATCAAAATGTAGCAGCGGCTTTTGCTGGATATTTTCAATTTCTTCGACAAAATTTCTGTCGTGTCCTCAAATTATAAGGAATTAAAATTTCAAAATGAAACATTGTTTTTCAACCAAAATACTTTTTACTGTTGTCATAGACATTTTATGGATCTTGGATCTGTTTCTGACTCTTTAGCTTTTACTTATAACTTTTAAGTTCCCGATTAACTGATAAAGAAATATTCAAGTCAATAGATATCTACTTATTATCCTATTTTGATGCGGATGATGTTATTTTCTTACCGTCTGATTTTAACGAATATTACAAGATTTGTAATATTTCTTAAGCGCGTCTTTATATAGTTGAAGATGCTTCTTTGTATGCGTTGCAAGAAATATAAAATAATAATACCTCTTGTCCAAGGGTAGGGTAAAGGTAACTAGAAGGATGGGCTAACTTCGGCCGTGCCGAAAAACAGCAAAGTTATTAATTTAACACTATTTTCGTGACCCTATGGAATTCCTATGGAAGCTATATGATATAGTCATCCGATTTTGATAAAACTTGGTCGATATTATACGAATATCTTGAAACTTGCAAATAACAAATATCGTATACGTATGGTATTCGATTGGAAAACAATAAAGTTGTTCATGCTAAACCGTATTCGCGACTGATCATTTTTATGGAAGCTATATGATATCAGCATTCGACCGGGATGATTTCGAGATAAACAAGGTCTGCACCAAAATGAATCCCAGATGCAAAATTTTAGCCGAGGAGATCATGTTGATAGAGACAGTCAGGCTTAGTCAACTCATCGTGCTGATCAAGACAATATGTACGTTATATATTCGGCGATGCTTCTTTCTACGCATTGCAAACGTCTGACCAAAGTTATTATACACTTTTTGCAAGGGTATTTTATATATAAGCTTTATTTTGTTATGTAGGTGTAATAATGATAGCGTAAAATGTGTTGGAAAATCATGGTAGGGTGGACAGAGAGCGCGTCTACGTGAACATCTTTATAGTCAAACTGTTCTTACTTGTTTATTTTGTTTTGCCTTTTAATTTTGTTTTAAAGACTTTTTTTTGGGGCATGACTTATTAAAAAATCCCCACAGCAGATTGCTTTGCTAGCTGCAATTAAGGTACCTCAGATTTGTTACGTTAAAGCCAATATCTTACAGAAATAGCATATCAACCGAGTACATGGTATTTTTAGTATTTTTCTGTAGGATCACCTTTAAATCCCCTCTGAGTAGGGCTTTACGTACATATTCAGAGTCGTGAATAATAAAATTTGACATACGGTAAGTTTATGGGACCCAACCTGACACCCAAGTCAGTAAACACCCTTCGGTTTTCATGTTTGGATAGGCTCGTTTTGTTTAAAAGTCTTTATTCTGTTCTATAATATAATTCATTAAATTCAGTAAAATTTCATTATTTACCTTTGAATCTCTTGTATTAATTACACTAGGAATGACATTAGCGACATATTTTTTAAATTCGTATTGTTATGAGAGCTATTGTAAGACCACAGCTTTGAATTATGACTTTTAACTTTAGTTCGAAACATCATCCGCTTGGACGGCGTTCAGTAGCAAATAAAATTAACATAGTTATATTGACCCCTAAATTTTTCTGCATTGTTAACTTTTGAAACCCTCTATGAATTACAGTTGTGATAGTCTGGATAGGATTTTGTATGTGAGAAACCATATAACACTAGTACCTCAGATATCAGGTTGTGAATCAGGATTGTGCTTCTTCAAATTACTAAAAAATCTTATATAAATAACACGGACTAAATTCTGTGTCAACTAAGTATTTTATAGCATAAGATATAAGATTCGTAGGTCTGCAACTATCAACTCAAACTAATGCTTGTGTTTTGCCTGTTAGATTCCGTTTAAAACTTCAAAGTTGCGCGACCTTTGCATGGTACTCCCTTCTAAAACAATGGAAACATATCTTGTTTAAGTTTTATAAATGTATCCATCGGGTTATACCCTTTTTAAAATTAATTTAACACTTAACCAAAATGTCGGTGGAGCATAGTTTTAAAGAATCCCCAGAATCCAAGAATTGCTTTGGTATCTACAAAATAGATGTACTATTTGTGCGCAGCTACTTTTTGAAAACCAGCATGTATTAACAACGAACCCTAGCAGACAGCATGCAAAAGGCAGTCGCGAGGACAACGGACATAATATTTTTATGTCCATTTAAAAGCTTTTGTATAACAAAATACTAAGTATTACTCTACGGTTGCGTAAGCAGAAAGATAAATTAGAAGAAGTCTATCAGAATACGTCTGGAAGTTAACATTTTGATCACAGTTTAAACCACAAACCGCAATGATCAGAAATCGCTATTCGACGGATTCAATTTTAATTCGGTGTGATTTATATTGAGACATTATCCATTTTCCAGCGTAGAACAGACGAATGAGATAAAAAGAGTTTTGGTTATGTAAAGGTTATCGAATCGCCAATCGCTTGGCGAAACTAAAAATACTCATGGCTTTACCGTGCAGTGAAACAGCTTGAAACAGTTGGGGAGCCGAAGTCTTTAAAAGAAAGACAATGAGTCCACTTTGATGACATTTAAGACAGGTGTTACATAAAACTTATTGATTATTATTTTGTTTATTATTTTGAATCCATCGATCGCTAAGGAAGTGCCCCCTTAAAGGTTGTGAGGAAGTTTTCTAGTTCCATTTGTTACAGAAAATTTGAATCTAATTCTATTGTTAAAAGAGGCAATCGTAGCATATAATCATAAACTTTTACGATTATGATGGGAAAAATACGTTACACAACACGACATTACAATGGTTCCTTTTTCTTGCGTATTTAATATTGCTTCGACTACTGCATTACCCAGACGTCGAATAATATTAAATACAGCACCATTTCAGTTAGAGTATTACCCGTACACTGAAATGGTTGTTGGCTGACGTGATGCCAACTGCACCACGGCAAACCCCTTAACGACACATGATTTATTACTAGGGCATGCACTTTTAATATTATTTTGGTTAAGGCGGTACCCTATATATATACACCGAAATAAATATTAAATTACACTAAGTCTACCTTCCACATCTAATTACTATTTAGGATATTACCCGGTCCCTGAAACAGTCACTAGATGTGGAAATGTGAACTAATTGATCAACGCAACAAACAATCATTTAATGTTCACTGCTTCTTGATAATTTTATTTCTAACTTCACATGTTTCAAATTTAATTTTCTTCACCTATTCTAACTACTTACTATCACACTTTCCTAGGTTAAAAGGGGATAATGAGATAGAATCGTGGCCCTAAGGCCGATTTAGCCGATTAAATTTCTTTTCCTCAAGGTGCGATCTATGATTTTTGTTATGATATCTTTGTTTCTTTGTATTTTTCCCTGTTTTCTTTGATTTTTGTTTCCACTGTATATGTTTTCATACCACTGTCACTTTCTTTTATTTACTATGTATACACTAGTCTTTTCCACTGTTCGATTGATTTGACTTTTCGCTGTCAAGAATTTACTTTTATATGTATTCACTTTGCTACCGATGACTTCTCTGGTCAAGGAAGAACTCTTTTCACTTACGTACGATGTCTTCTCCGGTCAAAAACTAATTGATCTTGTCACATTTGTTTAATCTTGCCTTTGCCCCACTTTTTTTTTGGTCTAAGCTTACGACGCAGTTGCAAAAATACGTGGCCCTTTTTGATTGGCTGTCGACAAAACGTCTTTACTTAGTTATGTAGCGGTTTCTGCGCCGGCGTCGCTAACTATTGAAATGCAAAAAGGGAGAAAAACGAACGAGAAAAAAAATTGTTTGCTGCCTAGATTTCACCGCCCTCGTTAAACGGCAACTTATTGCTGAACTAGTCCCCTTAAATAATTAATTAATTATTAATTCTGTGGACTAGATTAATGATGAATATATTAACATAAGAAAAAAAAGCATAATAAGAAAATTTGTGATTCTTCACACTCACTCCTTACTTCGCGGAGCCAAAAGAAATCGTTGTTCTTTCAACAGCTGGCGATAGGCCAGGCCATTTTTTTCGTACCGGAACCTACAAGGTTCGTAACGGTCGGGACGTGTATGGATCCACTGCCTTAACGTCCAGGGTATCCTTCGGCTTGGAATTGTCACCGGAGTTTTCTCCGCAGCGAATAGTGGCATCGATTCCTTTTCAAAAATCTATTCCTAAGACGCGATAGGCCAGGCCGTTTTCTTCGCACCGGAACCTGCACGGTTTGTTGCGATCTGGACGTGTCTGGATCCTGTGCATCAATGTCCAGGGTATTCTTCGGTTTGGCTTCGTCATTTGCCATTCGGTGGGGGCTTCTACGTCGGTGGTCACTTCCTTCGGGACATCCTTTTGTGAGTATGTGAGGTGTCTTGGTGGCTCGTTGTTGGCCGTTGGTGCAACATTGTCAGTGGTGTCGTTTTCCTGCATTCCAGTAGAAGCATCCATAGAGATATATTCAAAATACGGATAACTGCGGGAACGTTCAAAGACGCCATAGTACGGGGGCGTAGTGGAACTCTCTGAAACCACTGGGTCGTATGGATGATCGTGGGTTTCGGTACTCCACGAAGGGCTAGGCTTCGGTAGATACGTTTTCTCTCCTATTTCTTCGTCCACGTGGATGTTTGCACGAGGGCTCTCGCAAGGTGGACTGGAAAGCGTGCCTAGGGGCGAGTCGGGGCTGCTGATGAGGTGTGAGTCAAACTCGTGGTCGTCACTAAAACTCGGACGATGGGGGGTGTGATGTTCCCACGGTAGCGAGAGTAACATCCACCCCAAGGCACTTCTTTATCGTCATTCATAGGCTCGTCTGCGTTGTCCATAAACTTTGCCTATTAATCTAATCACCGGGCGATCCGGTACGTGAGGTTATTCCTTATCCATCAATGGATCAGTTCTAGGCTCGGTTGGAGAAATGAGCGAAATTCTTTCTTCGTCCACCGAAGGAGAGTCGGGATAGAGTATCTCGTGCAGCGACTTCATAAAAGCTGCTTGAGTGCGGGGATCTCTCCAGGATCGTCCACGCTCCCCGTCCGTATTTGCGACATCGATAATCATATTTACTCGGCGTTGAGTTTCTAGCGGTGCGCCTTGCTGAGTTGTATGTTGGCTTTTCGGTGCGGGTGCTGCGGAAGTTCCTCCGATGTTAGGCCTAGGTGCCTCTGGCGATGGTGAGACTCTGGTAGAGTACGGCAATTTGAATGCAGCTATCTCTTCAAAATTCACGGTAATGGCCTCTAATACGGGAGCTAGCCCGGTCAAGATAGATCTAGTGAACTACTTGACTTTGGCTGCCTATTATTGAGATTTACAAACGTGTGGTGAACTTAAAAATTAATATTATTACTAAGATAACTAATTAGTACTAAGATAATTAGGATGAGATATACGTAGTTGGATACTAAGTTGCCTTGCGAGCAGAGACCCCCCTGTAAGAGGGCAGGGACGTTGGGAGATCGAGATCTCCAACAAGTGGCCCCTGTGAAATCTCTTCGCAAGGTTCGGCTCTGCAGTTGTCTTTTGTGATTTCTATGAATTCATCTTGGCTCGGATTCTCTTGTTGATATGGTTTAAGATCGCTAAGCCGGCTGTGCTGAAGGATCTTTCGTGTGCATCTTGGAGTCGAACTGCTGTAACTCAAGGGCCCATTGGGCAATCCGTCCAGTAGGGTTGGCAATGAAGTTCAACCATTTCAAGGATAGATGGTCTGTTACCACATCGAAACGATATCCTTCTAGGTAACCGCGCATTTTCCGGATCGCCCAAACTATGGCAAGGCATTCCTTTTCCGTGGCAGAGTAATTTTCTTTGGCTGGTAATAATCTTCTGCTGGCATAGGCGATGACTCGTTCTGCTCCTTCTAATCGTTAAGTGAGGACAGCTCCCAGTCCATAGGCGCTGGCGTCTGTCTGTAAAGAGAATTTTTCCCGAAAATCGGTAGCAAAGTCATTGGTTGGACCACATACGCGAAGTCCGAATCAAATCTACGGTACCACGAAGCGATGCCTAGACATCGACGGAGTTGACGCACATTGGTAGGTGGTGATAATTCTTTAACGGGTGCTATCTTCTTGGGATTTATATGTATACCATGCTCGCTGATGACATGTCCAAGGAACTGAAGACGTCCTTTAATGAATTTGCGCTTGGCTTGGTTGGTTCGTAAGTTGGCCGCTCTTAACCGATTACGCTGTCGAGTGCTCGCTGAAAAGTAGCCTAGGCGGAATGCAGTCCAAAAGACAAAGGACAAAGGACTTTCAGTGGAATAATCCTCGTCCTGGAACAGTGATTGCCGTACATTCACGGCTATTCTAGGCCAGAGGGATCTGCCAATAACAAATTTTAAGATCCAATGTTGAAATATACTTGGCATCTCTAAGTCTCTCCAGGATACTGTTGATTCGTGGAAGCGGTTATGCCCTTATAGACTGAGCATTGAGCTAACTAAAGTCGATGCACATGCGAGTATCTAATATCTTCTTTGCGACGAGTACAATAGGGGCGCTATGAGGGCTTTTGGAGGGCTGGATTTGGTCGTCATTGAGTAGTTGATCCACTTTGTCGTTGATTATCTGTTGTTGAGCCAGGTTGCGTGGGCAATAAATTTGCTTTATAGGTTGATCATACTTCATTGTTGTTTGTAAGGGTGCAAAGAATTCCTAATATGGAGAAAGCTTCCAAATTCCCAATAGAATGAATTAGACCGAACGCGTAAACTTCGATTTAAAACAGCACAGGTTTATTTGCCGATAGAAAAGAAATTACAATATTTATATGGTGGCCAATCTATGTTGGCAGAACAACAATGTTTTAACTTAAAAAAATGGAATACTTGTCGAACGTGGGGGCGTGTGTACGGTTTCAAGATGAAAAACGGACTAACTCAAGATGGAGTTCTCCATACCAAAACTCCATATAATCTTGAGTCTGACCGTCTGTGTCCGAATTCGCCGCCTTCGCTCCTCACCCGCTGGTCACTCTTTCTGGCGTAAACATACCGCCCCCCTTGCAATTAATTGCAATAGCCTGGCTGGACTGCTAAGGATGGGGTGCGGCAGCGGTCTGGATCGCCTAGGTGGCGCAGGAGCCGGAGAGGATCCATCCGAAGACGGTGCTCTGGGCCGCGGGAAGTCCGCTATGGCCAGGAACGCATCCTGGCTGGATGACCTCAGGATAGAGGTCAGCCCCGAGCACGACGGACACAGAGGCCGGGCGGTGGAATGCAGGATCCGCTAGCGTTAGCGTGGCACTCCCGGATGGGAGTGTGGATCCGGAGGTTGGTTTCCACCTTGAGGACGACTTCCCTTTGGAAGTTGGGATCCGTTCTGGACCTGATGGTCGCAAGGCAGGCCTCATCTTTGCCCTCTCGAAAGATTACCAACCCCAAGGTGGACGCAAAGGAGCCATTGATGCGGCTTTGGGGCGAACATGCGTCAAGGATCACGCGCGTCTCGGACTCCTTCCGGCTGTTGCCGATCTTCACCACAGCGGTCGGCATGACGGGTGTGGCCTTGGTTTGCAGGAGAGCTGACAGGGTAAGTTCTCCAGTGGGAGCGCCGTCGGACTTCCTTATGCGGGGTGCAGATGGGTTCCGCTTACGAGGCGGAGATCGTGCTGGACTTCTATCACGGGGGGCCCTAGCTTGGGGCCGAGAGTGTCGTCGACGGGATGACTCCGTTTCGTGGAGCAAGGTATGATGCGCCTCCCCACAACGCTGGCATCCTCCAGCGGTTCGACAGGCCTCGTTGGAGTGTTCGTGGGCCAAACAATTGGGGCAAAACTTGTTCACCAGAACTGCCCTCAACCGCTTCTCCCCGCGGAGATTTAGGAACCGCTTGCAGCGACGGAGCGGGTGAACCCCTCTGCAAATGCGACACGGGTACGAGTCGACTACGCGAATTGTGCGGAGCTGCACTTGGCTGGATGTTGGAGCCATGGTTCTGTATGAAAAGAGTGAACAAAGGTAGGATTAGAAACAAATAATTGTGAAGTGCAGTGACATAGGACAACCGACGGAGACGGAACATTAGACGCAAGGAGGAGGTTAAGGGGTCACTGCGTTGAGGGAGTGACACAAGGCTCGTTGGAAAGCAGGACCAGCTTGACAACGGGCCTTTTTATTGAACCCCGCGAGGTTCGCATATCAACGACTCGGAAAAGGTATGGATCAGCTCCACTCGTCCCAAACCCCAGTCCGTGGGCGGTAGATTTTCCTCGTACACGATTACGAGGTCACCGATCTGGAGATTTCGTTGGGGCCACTTCCACTTGTTGCGTTTGTGGAGCTCCTTTAGATATTCGTCCTTCCAGCGGCGGCAGAAGTGGTGATGAAGCGCTTTAAAACGTTACCAGCGATTGACCAAGGACATGGGTTCTTCCGTGATCTCTGGCTCGGCGATGGCCAATAGCGGCCCTCCCTGGGCTCAAGGCTAGGAGATCGGCCGGGTCCTCGCTCATGGAAAAGATAGGTCGTGAATTCAGACACGCCTCTATTCGACACAGCAGGGTCGAGAGCTCCTCAAACGTGAATCGCACATTGGCGGTGGACTTATAGAACAGTGCCTTAAAACATTTTACTCCTGCCTCCCAAAGTCCACCCATGTGGGGAGCGCTGGGCGGAATGAAATGCCAGGATAGGATTTGCTGCCCAAAGGAGTTAGTAATGCACTGCTTCGTCGCGTCCAGAAAGCTCTTCTCTAAAGTCTTGGATGCTCCAACAAACGTTTTCCCATTGTCGGAGTAAATGCGCTGTGGACACTGCCTGCGTGCAACAAAACGCGAAAAAGCCGCCAGGAATTTCTCGGTCGTGAGATCGGAAGTTGCTTCGAGGTGGATTGCCTTTGTACTGAAGCACATGAATACGCATACGTATCCCTTTGTGATGAGGCAGGCCCTTCCTGTGTAGTTCTTGATTTCGAACGAAATTGAAAACGTTACCCGACCTCGGGGTAGGTCACCCATCAGCTGCGTTTGCTGACGGCGGTTATAAAGGATACACTCCTTGCATCCGCGGATTTAAGCCTTCATGGCTTTCTTGAGCTTAGGAATCCAGAACTACGCACGTAAAAAGCGGATCATTAGTTGGTTGCCTCCATGCAACGTAACCTGGTGCGTGAAGCGGATGAGGAGCCGAGTCAGGTGAGCGCTGTAAGGAAGAAGTATTGGGTGACGCTGATCGTAGCTGAGAGTTTTGGATGCTCTCAGCCGACCGCAACCGCGAAGGACACCGTGCTGGTCAAGGAATGGGTGCAAATTCGCAAGGGAGCTTGAGGTAGGGATCGGGTCCTTCTGGGACAGATATCGAATTTCGGCCTGGTATGTCTTCCGTTGGCTTAACTGGATGAGAGACTTTTCCGCCTCCACTAAGTCTTGTTGGGAGAGAGTCGGCGTGGGGGGTAGCAGCTGCTCCTTCTTCTGGTAGAATCTTCGGACATATGCGGTTACTCTTAGAGCTCGACCGAACTCTGAGAACCGCACAATGAAACCGTCTGCTGGCGATGTAATGTAATGTAATGGCTATGTGACAACGCGTCCGTTGCTCTACTTGGGTTTCGGGCACAACGCAAGGAGATGCGCGCCACTCTGTAGGGGGCAACTGGAGCCTTTCCGGACCGTGCCACCTCTGCTCGCTAAATCGGCTGGATTGTCCTCGGATTGGACATGAAATGGAGGATATCCGATTCGCAACAAAAGTCGACCAATTGCACGCGGGCTTATGAAGCCAGGCTAGCACGATGGTGGAATCCGTCCAGAAGTAGGATCGGGCATTACGGATTGGGAGTTCAGGGATCACTGAGATCTGGATAATCTTGTAGGAATTCGTGCCACTCTTTGAGTAGTGATGGCGAAAGTGGATCATCCCAGTTAAGCTCGGTCAACCAAATATGCTGCATAAAGATTGTCGCTCGGACGACGAAGGGAGCTAGCCAGCCGGCAGGATCAAATAACTTGGCTATGTGGGATAGGACCTCCCTCTTAGTGACTGCTGCGTTCAGCGCCGGGTTGGTAGTTACGAAGAAGAAGTATTCCTGCGTAGCCTTCCAGCGGATTCCTAGGGTCTTGGCCGTGCTGGCGTCTTCTAAATCCAGAAAATCCTCGTTCAGAAGGTGATCCCGAGGGATTGCTCGCAGCACGTCCTTGTCATTCGACGTCCACTTGCGGAGAGGGAATCCAGCGGAGTTAAGGTCCTCTTGGAGATCTTGGAACGCATGACGAGCCTCCTTTTTCGTGTGTGCCCCGGCTAGAACGTCATCCACGTACAAGTAATGCAGTAGAATCTCGCTTGCCTTTGGGTGGTTGTGTTGGACATCGTGAGCCAGTAGTCGATATATCTGAGTGATGTCTGCATTGAAGACGAATTGGAAAAACCGCCATTTAAGGATTTGCACGGTTAGGTCTGCTTGGAGGGTAGGACCGGTATGCAGAGCGTCGTTCAGGCTGACACCCCTGGTGGAGGCGTTGAAGACGACACGGATTTTAGTCGTGGTACTGTCGGGCTTGAAAACCTACATATTCCTGTAGAACCGCTTCATATTGGGTCTTTAGAATAGAATTTTTGCTCAATCGCGCTTCGTTTCTGTGGAATTGCGCCATGGCGATCGACCTGGAGTGCCCGAAGTCGACGTTCCCTGGATCTTTGAATGGAAGAGAGACTTCATACCTGCTGTCCTTCCTGCGCTTGAACGTTTCCCGGAAATGCAGCTCACACTTTTTGTCTGCATCCTTTTCCAGTTTTGCTGGAAGATCTTCCACCTCCCAAAACTTGGTGAGCATTCGATCCAAACTGGCATTGTTGGGCGCTACGGAAACTTGAGCAGCCAGACCGTGGGTAGGTGATTTGGATGAACCTGTCCGCAAAGTACCCATCCGAAAATGGTTTCGAGGCCTACGAGGGATCCGCAGATGTTCTACCGAATCCGCTCTCCCAAAATATGGGGAAAGACATCCACTCCGATCAGCATATCAATGTGTACCAGAACGCGATAACGGTCGATCAGGAACCCGTTTAGGTCAGCCCACGAAGAAAGAGCTGTTTTTTTTGGGATGGACTGTTCCCATAATGCGATAGTGGCGTTAGGCAACTTATGTGTGCAAAGTGCCACCAGGAGGACATCCCAATTGTCAGTGCTAACTCCTGAGTGAGTGAGCGTAGTCAAGCACCCCTGGATAGTAGTTTGCAGCTAATTCAAGGCCCCACAAGTCTCATGGACAACCGTAGGGAGGTTGAAGAGTATCTTGGTCTGATTGGCCACGAGCTGCCTTTTGTTTTCAAAACGGGCCTGCAAGTTTTCCCAAGCCGCTTGGAAGCCTTCATTAGTGAGGGGTGAACTCGACACGATCGCCCTTGCCTCGCCGCGCGTTTTTGAAATGAGATTGTACAGTTTTTCCACTGGCGCCAATCTCGGGTTGTTTATGTACATGGCCGTAAAGAGATCGCGGAACGTGGGCCATTGGTTGTAATCTCCCGTGAACACAGGCAGTCGGTAGCCTGGCTGTGCGTGGTGTTCACGATTGAAGACGATTGAAGTTGTTCAATACGTTCTCCCAAACTGGTGCCGCACCGAACATACACCATGTATGCGTATTCATATATAGACTTGACGGTCATTGAATCGGCGCGGCTCTTCTTGCTTCCATCAGCCGTAAGGGCTCTGGTACATGCCATGTACTCGGACTCAATTCTGCTCCAGAGAACCTTCGTTTGCTCTAAATGCATTTTCAACGACAACACTGGTACGACTCCTTCAATGGCGCCAATGGTGTTGACCTCGAAGACGGTCAGACTGTCGCAAGCGGCGATAAAGTGATTCACTGACATGTTGGCTGCGTCGAGTAGTCGTTGAGACTCGGACCTGGTTAAAGTTCTCGACGTGGGAGCGTACTCTGCGACGCGCGGAATCGAAAGGGAGCTGGAATCGGACATCGTGGGCAAGGGAGTACGAGTGGAAATCCGCTGTGGAGTAGTACCGGAGGTGCAAGGCGAAGATAGGGTGGTAGCGGAACTGGATTGGCTACGTTTTACAGTATCTGGAACGCGCGGTACTTTTACTTTGGCCGGCGGTGTGGATGGCGATGTGGAACGGCACTGCGAGTCGATCGGATTTGTGGCTGCTTTTAGCAGGATCAATGGGCATAATCGGAATGGAAGGATATCGTGTGGTCAAGGAATCTGACCCGAGTGGACTGTATGGGGCGGATTGGATGCCGACAAGATATATCGAAAAACGGATAAAATCAATAAATAAATAAATAAATAAGGATATTTTATTAAATTAAATTAATTGTGTGATATATCAGAATAGAAAGAAAAAATAATGAGAATTAATGGAGAATTAATTGGACTTGAGAGGAACTTATGTGAGACGTGACTTATTATTGGGAGCGTTGGCTGATCTTTAAGCAATATTTTGTCACAGCTTGCTTTTTTTTTGTAAATTTTATTTTGCTGTCAACCAATAAATATTGTTAAGAACTGGTCAGAACCGAATGCCTGTGATTAGAATTTCGTGGAATTTTTTGATAATTATAAAAATCCAGAATTGCAGCTCAGGACGGAAATTGGAACTGGTTCCGGAACGGATAAACGCCTTTTTTTAAATTAATAATTTTGTCACGCACACACAAATGTCGAAACTACTCGATCGGCCCCCGGATTTATTTTGAAATTTTCGAAATTGTAAATTTTTGTTTTTAATTCATAATTAATTTTTTTTTTTTTTAATAACTAATTCTTGAAATGCGGAAAATATATTATATTACTTTTTTTTGGAATTATTAATTTTTTTTTTAAATGCGAAAAAATATTTTTTTTTAGGGTTTTCTCTTTTAATTATTTGTACATTTAATTTCTGATTTTTATATTATTAATTCTCATTAAAAATTCACTCGGACTTATTTTCTTTCGGTTTGTGAGTGTATTGTGTCACTGTGCTTAAGTCACACAGTAATGGTCACTCTACAACTCTGACCGCTATGTGACTTCTTTTGAATAATTTTTGCACTTTGTAATTTTAAATCAAATTAATTTTGCGCGTTCTTATCGGATTGGACACAAAACCGAAACAAGTTGCAAGTGCGGGAATTTGGTGCAAGTAGTGCCTGAAAATAATAAATCAAAATTGCCGCGAAATAAATTTTCTATGTAAAACGAAATGTATGCTAATTCCGGTATATATGCATATGTATGTATATGCAGTTTAAAAAAGCTTACGAGCGGAGCTTTTATACGGTTCATTTTGTTATTAGTTTTTATAGCGGCGGAACAATGCTTTGGAGCCGGCAGACAATTAAAATAGGTAAGTTTGATTCAATTTTGTTAATACACAGAAATTAATTGCACTTTTATTTTCAGCTTACACTTGGACTTATACTTGCACTTGAACTCACGAATGTCGGTATATGTATATGTATGTGATATATAAATGTATTTGGATGAGTATGTAGATATGTGATGTGATACAGATGTATGTATGTGGAAATATATGTAAATTGTATGTGCATATTCTCCTTCAATTCAAGCTTTCACTGTGGATTGACGCTTTCCTGTGCTCCTGCATAATTTTCTTTATTTTCGACTTTAAAGTCATCGCGCTGCCCTAAAAAAATTTTCCAATAGTTTGGTGGTGGTTTATCTAATTACTAACATAGTGCTTTTTGTTTGTTTGGACATATAAACGCAAAATCAAAGCATTAAACTTATTCTTTTGTATTAATCTTTGATTTTGCTTTTGTACTTCTTCCCGCTTTAAAATCACTCTCGCACTCTTGCCTACGTACTGTTGTTGCATGTGCAGTGCTGTTGGCTCTGTCGCTCTTTTTTCTTAATTTCTTTAGATCGCGGTAGTTACCTAGCCGGTCACCACAAACCACAACAACACATCACAAACCACGGACAACACATCAAAAAGGGCAACGAATAATACATACATATATACACATACATACATATATACCATACATATATATATACATATATACATATATACATACATATATACATATATACATATATACATACATATATACATACATATATATATACATATAAACATACATATATACATACATACATATATACATACATACACACATAGTTTTGTAAGCATTAGCTGAAGCTGAGAAGGGCATTCATCGCCGAATAAAATACATTCATTGTGAGTTGAACGTCAAACAAGACGGAGGTTTTAATTCCATAAAAAACTGAAATGAAAGTAAACGTATATCAAGAAAAAGGGAAATGTTACCCTTTCCTCGACCACGGCAAACCTAGCCAAGATGGTAACTGGCGCAGCCTAACGACTTCAGGGACGGGAAAAAGTGCCCCGAAGGAACTTACGTTCATGCATAAGTCAAAAAAAAAAAAAAAAAAAAAAAAAAACATTTCAAAGCAATCATTGTTTAATAATTATTCATAAATTTTTTATTAATAAATTTTTTTTATAATAATGGATAAATTGTTGCCTAATCGTACTAAAGATCATTAAGTGCGCTAAACCAGTGCATTTAGTGATTGAACCTGCTGTATCGGACAGAACGATAAAGACAACAAAATATGTACATATATGCATTAATCGTCAATGTGTATTATGCACTCCGTGATATTGATGTTGGTGTTGCCTTTGAGTTTCACTCGAGTTTAAAATATTTCATCATTTTTTAAAAAATTTTTTTTTTGCTTCGGGCGTATTTGTTCTCCGGAATTCAGCAATTCCCGCTAAGCACATACACACATGTATTTGGGTACCAGCTGCGTAACAGGCGACATTGTCTTTGACTACATTTTGCAGACTTGCATGTCTCGTCAGAGTGACGGCGATGCCGCAACGGTGCAAAGTTGCTTCGCGACAAGCGTCTCTATTTTATCATCTCGGTGGTCTGATCGCGTCGCGAGTCGCACATTTTGGTGGCTTTACGTGTCCCGTTAGACCAGAACGACAACGATGTCGCGACAGTTAGAATTGTTTGCCGTATTGTGTCGCAAATTTTGGAACGCGAGTTGTAGCTTCCTAACCTTTTGGGCAGCGTGTCATTTAAATTTCAGTCGCCTTGCAAGCAACATTGATCTTTTAAAAAACAAAAAAGAAAAGTAGACAGAAGTCTAAGTGTGTGCAAATTAATTAACAAGCTGTGAAATTGGAATGCTGCAAGTTTGTTAACTGGAGTGAAAAAAAAAGGCCCAACAATATTAGCGGAAAGAAAAAGGGGTAATGTACATGAATATATATACCCGTATATATATAAAAAAAAAAAAAAAAAAAAAAAACAATAAAAATTGATTCAAATAAAATATGTAAAACTATAAACAAAAAACAATATTATAAAAAATAGTATAACTTTCCCCAACTTTGCGATTCCCAAGGGACCCTCCAAAGTAAAAGGGGCGAACCAGCCTCTGGTTTTCATACCCAAATAAAAAAAAAAAAAATAATAATAAATAAAAAAAAAAAAAAAAAAAAAAAAAACAACAAATAGTTAAATGACACATAAGCTGTTTAAACCAACACATAAGTTGTTGACACGAATTTTTTGTGTTCCTATCGCTCTATGTGTAACCGGAACCTGCTGTATTGGACAGAGCGAAAAAAAAAAAAAGAAGAACTATATATCAATTATAAAACAACAAAAAGATGTTAAATATACATAAAAGCTTGTCTATTCAAAAAAAAAAAAATAATAATTTTTTTTAATTAACAAGGTATGGCATAGCTTAATCTGGTGAAATTCACGGCTGATGAATGTCCGCCCTTACTTGGGACTACTGCAACGAGCAACAATCTCAGCTAGCTTCAGCACAACCGCGAAATAAACCAACAATTACTTAAACACATCATTTCATCGCGGAGGGACAACAATTCGTGCGTCGATTCAAAAAAAAAAAGGGACACCACCTGCTTACACATAACACTAATTACAATAAAACATAAGTAAGAAAGATATATTAAGTTACGATTAAGTAAAAAAGTAAGAAACACGATCTAAGAGAATAGATAGTAACAAAAAACAAAATCAAAATCATAAATTGTTCATGTCGAATTTAGGTAAAAGTAGAGGAGCTGTAACCTCTAGAGGCGCAAAGCGTACTATTACCATACCAGACATTAGGGAAGAAGTTTTGGAATTATCAATGCCTTTAGATCAGGAGATTCCTCCAGCCCAACCCAGGAGCCATTGGGTGGGTTTAAGATATCCGATTTATTACAGTTGATTCAGTCTATGCCTGTATATGAGGAAAATAAAGAGGGACTAAAAGAATTCATTACCAATGTTGAGGAGTTTTTAATGCTTATTAAAGGAGCGGATCAGACACCTGCTGGGGTTATGATTTTGAGAGCAATCAGAAACAAAATTCAGGGTAAAGCTCATGAAGTCTTGTACCAATCAAATGTGAGACTTAATTGGGATGAAATTAAAGATACCTTAATTAAACACTTTGTCGATAAAAGAACCGAGTATAATCTAATAGCCGAACTTGGAATATTAACACTGCAAAGCCATCCGGTAGAAGTATTATACGAAAAAATCACAAATATTCAAAGAGCCCTACTAAACATCATTGACCAAAAGAATACCAATCCAACTATCATACAAACAAAAAAAGAATTATTTCTTAACCAATGCCTAACCACTTTCTTGAAGGGACTTCGCGGACCTTTAGGTTCAATAGTTCGAGGCAGAGACCCCACGGATATTATTACAGCATACGAAATAGCAATTGCGGAAAAGGAAATTTATACTAGTCAAAGAGAAGCTAGGCGAATAAATCAGAGCTTTGAAAGGACAACTTATAATGGTCGAAATTCAGAATCGTTTGGGCCCCGAAACCAACAAAAAAGAGAGAAAAATTGGTCTCAAGAGGGAAAAACAAATAATTACAGTAGCAACAATCAAAGACCATTTAAACAAAAAAAGTACGACAATGAGCAACAAAGTGACCGACAGAGACAGAAAAATTGGGGAAACTATAGTACCCAAACCAGAAATTCCAACTTCTCTAACCAGTCTGCAAAATCCAACACAAACAACAGTAATCAAACAAAGAAAGGAGATGAGTTGCACAACATTAATGATGATCAAAATTTTCAGTATGTAGCCTCAACATCCAGGCAGGATACATAACCAAGCACACACATGGCTCGATTTTACCATATGTTCAAATTCAATTTCCATTTGGTAAAAAATTAAACTTTTTGATCGACACAGGGTCTACTACTTCTTTTATTGACCCTCAATTTGTTCCAAGTGAACAACATATTAAACTAACCGAGCCAAGAATTATAAAAACAATTATAAATACACATGCACTATATTCAACATGTTCATTAGACATGTTTAATGAATTTAAACGAAATGGTACAATAAAATTTTTATTATTTAAATTCCATTCATTTTTCGATGGCCTTATAGGAATAGATTTACTAAAAACATTGAAAGCAAAAGTAGACTTAGAAAATTTCGTGTTGATCACACAAAATGCTAAACTCCCAATACTCACAAAAGAAAATTTAGCAGGAGAAAAGCTAGAGATTGAGCATTCAACCAGAAAACTAATCAAAATTCCTGTTGACCTTAAAGAAGGCACTTTTCTTTGTCAGGAAATCCAACTAGATAATGATCTTTTTATTTCAAACGGATTATATTCAGCAGAAAATAACTTCAGTTGGGTCGAAATAACAAATTACTCCGACTCACATAAAAGTATATGTTTGGACCAACCACTTCAAGTAAATTCATATTCCAAAGATCAGCATATAGAAGTAAACATCGCTTTCCAAAATGATAATAAAACATATTTAAGCTCATTTGATTTTAACAATATAATTAGAACTACACATATCAACTCAGAAGAAATCCAATTATTAAAAGACATTTGTGTTGAATTTTCTGACATCTTTTATGATGACAGTAAGCAACTATCATTTACAAACGAAGTCAAACATAGGATTTTGACTAAAGATGATATCCCTATCTATACAAGACCCTATAGGTATGGGTTCCACGAAAGAATTGAGGTAAAGGAACAATTAAAAAAATTACTCGATAATAAAATAATAAGACATAGTCACTCTCCTTGGAGTGCACCGGTTTGGCTTGTGCCAAAGAAAGCCGATGCCTCAGGAAAAACAAAGTGGCGTCTAGTTGTAGATTTTAGAAAGCTAAATGAGAAAACCATAAAAGAAAAATACCCTATGCCAATAATAAATGATGTCTTAGATAGAATTGGGAAATCAAAATATTTTTCAATACTGGATTTAGCCAGTGGTTACCACCAGATAGAGATGCACAAAGACGACATCCAGAAAACAGCATTTTCGGCGGAAGGAGGACATTACGAGTTTATCAGAATGCCTTTTGGCCTGACTAATGCACCCGCAACTTTTCAAAGGGTTATAGATTCCTTATTTGGTGATTTATTTGGAACCTGTTGCCTTGCATATATGGATGACATCATTGTTTTCTCGCCATCCTTACAGGAACATATCCAACATTTAAAAAAAGTTTTCAATAAAATTAGAAATGCAAATTTAAAATTACAACCGGATAAGTCTGAATTCCTGAAAAAGGAAATCGAATATCTGGGTCACATTGTTACCCCCGAAGGGGTAAAGCCAAACCCGACAAAGATCGAGACAATAAAGAAATTCCCTTTGCCTACTACACAGAAACAAATTAAATCATTCCTAGGTGTCATGGGTTATTATAGAAAGTTTATTAAAGATTTTGCTAAAATAACGAAACCACTAACTAAACAACTGAAGGGAATATCAAAGGTTACTGTTGATGAGGACTTTATAAAAACTTTCGAATATTGTAAAACCTTGTTATGTAATGACCCGATCCTAATATACCCTGATTTCGATAAACCGATTATACTTACTACGGATGCAAGTAATGTCGCTTTAGGGGCCGTTTTATCTCAAGGTAACAGAACAAGGTAGCAGAACACTAACGGACACCGAGGCGAACTACTCTACGGTTGAAAAAGAGATGCTTGCCATAATTTGGGCAATCAAGTATTTTAGACCGTATCTTTTTGGTCAAAAGTTCAAAATCGTCACTGACCATAAGCCCCTGACTTGGCTTATAAGTTTCAAGGAACCAAATTCCAAATTGGTGAGATGGAAACTCAGACTGTTAGAGTACGATTACGAAGTTATATACAAAAAGGGGTCTCAAAACGTGATTGCAGACGCTTTAAGCAGAACAACACTTGATATCAACTTAAATAACCAAGAATCAGTCGAGGCGACATGTGGGGAAACCGTACATTTAGGCCTAGAGAACATTTCGCAGCTTATAGCAATTTCGGAAAAATGTTTAAACGATTTTAATATCCAAATTATCCTTAAAAAGAGCCAGTCTCTAATATCAAAATCGAAAGCCCGTTTAAAAACAAACTTCGCCGCATTATATCAGAACCCATTTTAAATAAAAAAGTCGTGATTAGAATTTTTAAAACCAAATAAAACTTGTGCAATTTTTACCACTGACACAGTATTCGAAATAGTACAAGAGGTTTTTTCACAGTTTTTCTCACACAGTACACTCTATAAACTTGTTAGATGCACAGAGTTTTTGGAAGAACGTACCACACAGGATGAACAAGAAAAAGAAATTAGAGACTATCACTATTATAATAATCACAGGGGAATTGATGAAACACTATCCCATTTAAAAAGAACAATATATTTTCCACATATGAAGCAAAAAATTACAAAAACAATAAAGAATTGTGACTTATGCCAAACCCTGAAATACGATAGACATCCGCAAAAAGTGCCCTATCAGGAAACAGAGGTTCCAAAACTCCCATTAGACATAATTCATATCGATTTGTATACCATTAACCATCAAAATGTTTTAACAATAATAGACAAGTTTTTAAAATTTGCTGCTGGGTACACTATACCAGCAAGAGATAGCCTAAACATAGTAAAATCAATCAGACATTTTATGTGCACTCATGGCATACCAAAAAAGATTGTGTGTGACCAGGGTGCAGAGTTCGCAGGAAATCTTTTCATTGATTTTTGCACTCAATACAATATCACCAGACATGTCACATCTTTTCAACAGTCTTCAAGTAATGCCCCTGTTGAACGATTTCATTCGTCTTTAACAGAAATTTACAGACTAATAATGGAAAAAAGGAAAACTGAAAAAACTCCCACAATACATGACGATATCCTCGCCGAAGCATTGATCACTTACAACAATGCTATACACTCTGCAACTAATTTCACACCCTTTGAATTATTCTCGGGTCGAACCCACTTATTTCAAAAAGCATTAAAAATTTACTAACGAACACGATTATTTACAAGACTTAGACCTTTATCAGAGAAAAATATACCCAAAGGTTGCTTAAGAAATATCTGATCAAAATAAAAAACGAACTTTAAAACTGAACAAAGAAAGGAAGGATCCACCAGAAGTGGAAACTGACGAAACAGTTTTCAGAAAAGAAAATAGGAGAAATAAATTGACTCCTCGCTTTTCAAAACATATTGTCACTAAAGATAAGGGGGTCACACTTATTACAAAGAAAAAGCAAAAAATTCACAAGTCAAAAATAAAACGATTGACAAGAAAGCCTTAGCAAAAAAAAAAAAAAAAAAAAAAACATGTACATATATATAAGAGAAAAAATACAAAAAAAAAAAACAAAACAAATAATTAAATAAGATTTTTCATACATACATACCTAATTATTGTAAACAACAACATATGTATTATATAAATACTTATTACACAAAAAAATAATAAAAAATAAAGGAAAGGAATTTAGGGAAATGGAGCATGAACAAATGAATAAACAATTCCAATCATCAATTAAACGTTAATAATAAAATAGTTATAAGATTTTCAAACATTACCGATCATATTAAAAACGAACAGAATATTATAAATAATTTGATTAAAAACTATAAAAATTAGATCTATAAGGAATGAAACACTGAACACAACGAAATTCATGTTCTTCAATATATAAATGGAATTGGCCCTAGCATTGATGTTATGTATAACCATTTAAATAATACTTTATTTTTTGTTTAAAATTATCCCAAAAAAAAAAAAAAAAAAAAAAAAAATATTTTATCAACTAAAGAAATAGACAAAATCACAGAAATTTTAGCAAGAGAAAATATCACACTTTTATCACAAGAACATTTATATAGATAACTTGAAATAGATACATTTGAAAACAAAACTAATGTAATATTTTACATAAAAACTCCAATGTTCAGAATTAAAGACTATAAATTCATTCACCTTATACCATTGCCAATGACAAGACTAAATGGCTAAAAATACCTAAACATGTTAGTTATAATAGATATAGTATTAAGCCTCTTAAAAAAAAAAAATTCATAATGTGTATGAAACAAATCGTAAATGCCCCAACGTGGGATACAAATTGTCTACAAGGAATCATCAATTGAGAGAACAACCGCAAATTATGAAACCAAAAGGGGAGTTCGTTTTTGTGTTAAATAGACAACGTCACCTAAGATAATTTCGAAATGCGCAAAGATGATAATATCATGACCAGGATACCACTGTTCACCAAAATCCAAATTAACAACGCCACGGAAGAGTTAATTCCACACAAGCGCCACCTGGAAGCAATCAAACGCAACCATATTTTTTTTTCTCTATCCTTTGAAGAGGATCAATCGTACTCAAACCACCACCAGTCGCTACTAATTTCGTTCAGACCACCGCTATGGCCCTCACTTCAATCCAGTGGGGGAGGAGTTACCTAGCCGGTCACCACACCAACAAATCCACTTTCAACTACACAAACCACGGACAACACATCAAAAAGGGCAACGAATAATACATACATATATACATACATACATATATACATACATATATACATACATATATACATATATACATACATATATACATACATACATATATACATACATATATACATACATATATATATACATATAAACATACATATATACATACATACATATATACATACATACACACATAGTTTTGTAAGCATTAGCTGAAGCTGAGAAGGGCATTCATCGCCGAATAAAATACATTCATTGTGAGTTGAACGTCAAACAAGACGGAGGTTTTAATTTCATAAAAAACTGAAATGAAAGTAAACGTATATCAAGAAAAAGGGAAATGTTACCCTTTCCTCGACCACGGCAAACCTAGCCAAGATGGTAACTCGCTCGCATCTATCTCTGTCTCGCGTACAAGTGATACGTCTACTCGTGTAGTGCTCTCTTTAATTTAATAAATATCCTCTCTTTAAGTTTGACCCAAGTGTCGAATTTGATTTTAAATACTCAGTAAGTTTTTTCTTTGGCTTTTTTTATTGAATTTTGATTTTTTTCTCTTTCGCTTTAAAAAAAAAAAGCAAATATTTAAATACTATTATGTCTGTCTGCTCCAGCAATAAGTGTTTGAACCCCCTGCACCCCATAACGTATTTCTCACTTGTTGGCTGTGTGATAATGTCATGCATGTCAAGTGTGGCGGCTACACGGCCAAAGTGAGGGACAGTTTGGAGCAAAGAGGTGGTCTCAAATGGGGATGCGACTCATGCCGAGAAGTGGAAATCAAGATGAGGGTATTCATGAGGCAGACCAGGGATAAATTTAAGAAACTGTCATCTGGTTTTCGTGAGCTATCTGATGAGTTTAACGCTTTGGAGACAGAGTTCAAAAGCTATAAGCTGTTGAATGAGTCTTCAAAGCGCAAGAAAAGTAGTATGCGGAATCTGTCCCTGCATCTGCCGGTGCCTATCCCTGTCTCGGCCGCGGTTCCGCAATCTCCGTCACTGCTCACAGCCAATCCTCCGCAGCTCATATCGTTTACCACCCCCGTCACACAGGGTGGGCGTAAAGATGAGGCCATTTCCGTTTCTCCTGGAAATGGTCTCTCTATACAGACGAATGAAACTGTAGTTTCCGAACAGTCCGGGCAACTACCAAATTCTTTGGTTATTGCCAACAGCTGCCCAGTTAGAGGAACACCATTAATTAGGCCTCTGACTGGAGTACCACCGAAGAAACATATATTTGTTTCTAGGCTTGATCCCGAAACTTCTTCGGATGACGTCTTAGGTTACATTAAGACAAAAATGCAAGCATCAAAAATAGCGGTGGAAAAATTTAAATTTAATTATTCTAGGGAGATCTCTTCCTTTAAAATTAGTGTCCCGGTTGAACTGTTTGACTGCTTTTGTAGTAACAGCTTTTGGCCGGATCACATTTTAGTGAAAGAATATACGGCCAAAAAGAAAATTCGTGAATCGGTTAGGCTTCCTTCCACTTCCAATTCTATTGCTTCCGGAACATCAGCACCTGCTGGTGTTCCAAAAAACTAATTATGTCCCTTAATCTGGCCTATCAGAACGTAAGAGGACTTAAATCTAAGCTTCCTAGACTTTATGTAGATAGTCGGATTCAATCTCCTGATAACCAGGAGATTGAGTTTGTAAGTGTCAAGGTCAGTCTCAAGACTTTCTCTGTCTAGATCCCGCCACAATCCGACATGGCAGTGTACATTAAACACTTGGTTTCTATCCAACACATCTCATCGTTACTGTCTGATAGAGACATGTTAATTGTTCTCGGTGACTTTAATTTACCGGAAATAGTATGGTCCCCTACTGACGAATCTGCTTTGTTGCTCCCTTCTGTTTCACATTGCTTTATCGAAGGTCTTTTCGAGTTATCTTTGACTTAAATAAATCCAGTCCGTAACAAGAATAATAGATCTTTGGATCTAATATTTGTTCTCGATTCCACCAATGGTGCAGTTTCTAGAATAAACCCTCTTGTCCTGCCTGAAGATAGTTTTCATCCTACTTTGGAGTTAACTATTGATCTTCCGTATCGTGTACCGACTGTTGGTGCCTGTCCTGCGGTTAAATCCCGTAATTTTCGCAAGATTAATTTGAGTAAGTTAAATGACCTCATTCTTAAAAATGATTGGTCTTCCCTGTATAGTTGTTCAAACATGAACCAAGCTATTTCTATTTTATAACACTCTTGGTTCGCTTTTTAAGGTTTGTGTACTGAGGACTGAGATCGGCCTATAGGCCCCCCTGGCATTCTCGGGAACTAACTAAACTAAAAAATGTAAAATCGAGGTGTTATAAAATTTACAAGAAATCAGGCCGCTCCTCAGACTATGCCCGTTACGTAGTCGCTCGAACAAAGTTTTTGACGCGTAATACGCAATGCTATAAGGATTACCTTCAGCGTTTTAAATAAGAATTTTCCAGTAATCCTAAACAAAACAAATCCAAACGTAAAATGTCTGTCTATCCATAATCCACATCTCTTGAAAACAATATAGCGAGTTCTGATCAAGCCATCGCTGATTAGTTTGCAGACTTTTTTACAACAACCTATTCCTCAGCGGAATATCGATCAGACATTCCGTATCCTTACTAGGTAAAAAGCTCTAACTGCATTTACAGTCCTTCGATCGATGAAAGTTCGCTCCTAAACGTGCTTAATTTAGTAAAACCTGTCTACTCTCCTGGTCCTGATGGAATACCAGGTTGCGTTCTCAGATTTTGCGCCGAGGCTTTATCTAAGCCAATTCGTAAACTTTTTCTTTTGTCTGTCAAATCTTCCACGTTCCCAGCTATCTGGAAGGAATCCTATATAGTTCCTCTCCATAAAAGCGGTAAAAAATCGGAAGCATCCAACTATAGGGGTATTTCTAAATTGTCCGCTATACCTAAAACTTTTGAAAAATTAATCACTTCTCAATTGCAACATTTTTGTAGATCTATAATTTCACCATCTTAACATGGGTGGGTTTGTGAAATGTAGATCTACTACCACTAACCTTTTAGAATTTACTTCTTTAACGATCGAAGGATTTAGAAATGCAAGGCAAACTGATGTCATATATACTGATTTCAGTAAGGCTTTTGATTCTGTTAATCATACGCTTCTTCTTTATAAATTAAATAGTATTGGCTTTCCAGGTCCTTTAATTAATTGGATTCGTGAATATCTGACAAACAGAACTCAGAGGGTTCTTTAGAATAATAATTTGGGACCATTGCTGTTCACCCTTTTCATTAATGACCTTCCCTCTGTTATAAGTTACTCTCGTGCCCTTATGTATGCAGATGACGTTAAGCTATGTTTTAGGTACAAAGACACTTATTAAAATTAAATGCAACTAAATGCAAGGTCATGACTTTTTATAGAACTTCTCCGCATTTAGTTACTTATTTTCTTACTAATACACCATTAGAACGTCTTAATGAGATGTATGACTTGGGTGTCCTGATAGACCGTAAACTTACGCTTAAGTCCCATATTTCTTCTAGACTTCTTTTACTTGGCCTTCCTTCTCTTACTAATCGTAGAGTAATGCTTGGCGTTATTTTTATGCACAAGCTTCTTAAAGGTGATATAGACTCGCCCGAGCTATTGAACCAAATAAATTTTAGTGTTCCTTGTAGACCTACTAGAAACTTTATACCTCTATCTCTGTCACGCTGTTCTACTAATTATTTACTGCATGAACCTTTCCGAGTTCTTTGTTCTGATTATAATCGTCTTTATCATGTAATGTAGATTAATAAAACAGGTCAGATCTTTTGGTTTCTCAGTTCACTTTATTGAATGTACTTCTGTGTTTAAGTTCTGTTTCTTGAATGATTCTTAATTCTAATACAATTGACTAAAGCTAAGACCGCGTAGCTGCGCTGCTAGCAATGCAGGCAGAGGCGCGGTATGCTTATGTATAAACATATTTATGTATAAATGTTTACATAAGAATATGTATGGGAATATGCCGCCGCAGCGGAAGAGTGAGGATGTATCATATTGCATCTTGGGCCAAAGCGGCCGCGCGTGTTATATTTGCCGACACAGCAATTGTCCAGCACCATGCACTCATGGGTGGTCATGTTACTTAAAAGGCAAAAACACTTGCTTTATATTATTAATATATTATTCCAGAACATGCTACAGTAATCAGTACAGAACTCTCTTTTCCATTACTAAAAAATTCTATACTTTCTTTTTTAGCTCGTAGCTAGCTTTAGTTTTCGTTTTTGTCTGTATGTATGAACTGTCCCCGCGACTCGAGCCGTACGTTATGCGGCTAGCGCCCCTCGGTCGGTTGGGCGGGAGTTGTGAGCACCCGTTGGGATTCGCGCGAAAAATAAAAAATATATATGTGGTACATTTGTATGTAAATATATGTGAATTTGACTGTAAATTTTTATGCAAATTTTATACGAAATGATGCAATATTATGGAGTAGATGGCTAGGATAAGCGATCACACCAGGATAGATAAGTATATATATGTGTGTGCTAATTAAATTAATATATTGGAATGATAAGTTTTTCTACTTATCAGATTCTTCACCGATGCGATGCTGAAGCCGAGAGGAAGGATATCCGGCTCGAAGGACCAATGTTTGTAGTGGGGCAAAGAACTCCAGAAGTAAACCGGACGGGTACTTCGGTTAAACACAATACAGTTTTATTAGTTGTAAAATAAAGGTTTATGATGGCCAAACGGACTTTTGACGATTGGCGGAACGATAGATGGAAAAAAGTTGAAAATGGTTACAGAGTGGGGGCGTGCTTGCGAATTGAAGTAAAAACGAATACTAAACTCTCCTATGGAGCTTTCCATCCCCCTGTCGTATTATCTTAAGTGTGGCCGTCCTCCTTCCTATTCGCCCCTCTGTTTCAACCGCGCTCCTCTTACGCTGTTTACCCTTTTTTGGCGTGATCAGCAAGCTTTAATTGCATAGCTTCAAATTGAAGGCTTTAAAAGTGCGTAGAAACAGAGAGACGTGCAAACATGCAGACCGACTGATTAGAGCTATTGCCTCTTAAACTTGGCAGTGATGTTTTCACGAAATTGCTCTGGCCAAAGTTTTCGACAATATTTCTTGACCTCCTTTGATTTTTTTCTGAATTATGGATTGATAGGCTCTAAAGATTCAAATGACGATATTAATCATGGCACATATACTCGGAAATGATTTTTAAAAAACGTTTTCGCTATTCGTCTGATGGAAAACTATTTGTTCTATTTGATTACGATAAGAAACGTCAAGCTTTACGAATCCGCAGTCTGAATTTGTAAAGTTAGTTAGAAAATTTGGTGTTGTTAACTCTATCAATGCAACTTTGGTTAGAAAGCTTAATGATGCATATAAGGGTTCATCAGCAGCCTTGTTCATTACCGAGTTTTTAGCCAATTTTTGAGTGTTTTTTATTCTCCACCAAAAGATCCCATACTGATTGTTAATCGTTTGGTTTTTTCCACAACATGGGAGCGCCAAAAAATAATTTACGCCCATTGATCTAAGTGTTCAACATAAAGCTGATAAAGCAGTTTTTCTTTGAATGTTGGGTTAGTAAAGACTCGTTAGATTGAAGGTTTAAAATTTAATGGCTCTTTGGTAGTTTCTGGTGACTTTCAGTCACCAAATGCTGGTACCAATTCGGTGCCTTGTAGCCGTTGCTTTCGTAAAACCAACTTTTTTAAGCTCAATGAGCGAGTTTAGTTTTTGCTACAGGCTGTTCTTATCTTGCAAAGATACAATGTTTTCTTTTTTTAATACTTGTGTTCCATGTGTGACTCATGAAGTGTCTGACAAGCCAATATAGTTTATGCGAGAGTTATCTAAATTAAAAAATATAGAACCTATTTATTATAAGTATTACACCCATCATATTTGTGTTAAAAAGATCAAAGAGCACCCAATTATCAAGCAATTGCCGATGTGTTTCGTGATTTTTCAATAATACCAATTTCTCTAAGGAACATCGAGCCAACTCTTCATATTACATCTTAGATCCTGTGTTTGAAGTATGTGTCTAACATTTTAAAGCTTGCTCTTTTATCTTTTTTTCTTTTGGTATTCCTCTCCTGAAAAAGGGTTGTTTGGTCAAACTAGTTAAGCTCCCATAGATAAAAGCATCTGATTGAAATCTTATACAAATGAACTTATATTATCAACATATGTTTATTATACCTAAAAGCTCATGTAAGTTACACAAAAGCTCGATCGCATGCATTGGTCTTGCATTTGTGCTCTCTAACTATTTTTAGTAGTCTGCAATTAACAATCCACCTCTACAAGTTTACTAGGACCGAAAATATTCCAGCGTCTTTTCACACACGCCCATCCTCGCAAGCTCGATCGCATGTATTGGTCTTGCATTTGTGCTTTCTAATGTTAATTGCAGACTACTTAGAAAATTTTCTAAGTAGTCTGCAATTAACATTAAAGAGATTCACTTCAATCCACTTCTACGAGTTTACTTGGACCGAAAATATTCCAGCGTCTTTTCATACACGCCCATCCTCGCAAGCTCGATCGCATGCATTGGTCTTGCATTGTGCTTTCTAATTCCACTTCTACGAGTTTACTTGCCCATCCTCGATATTTCTTCGCTCTTAGCCCCTATAAGGGTAATAAATCAGAAAGTCAAACTATAGGGTATATAGTATTTCCAAATTGTCTGCTATTCCATAAACTTTTAAAAATATTACGACTTCTGAAAAAAATTCGATGATCTTTACAAAACCGAAACTCTTTTTATTTCACTGGTCTGCCTTATGCTGGAGTATGGATAATGTCTCAATATGAATCACACCAAATCCAAATTGAGTCCGTCCAAAAGCAATTTCTGATTATCGTGGTTCGTGGTTTAAACTGTTTTCTGATAGACTTCTTCTAATTAATCTTTTCTCCTTACGCAACCCTACGGTTACTCTACAGTAATACTTGGTATTTTGTTTTGCACAAGCTGTTGAGTTCAACGCGGTCCCTTAGTTTGATTTTCATATGATTCATTTATTTTCTTCACAATAATTCGATTTCAATTAGATTAAATTTGTAACACGTGGTCGATTATTGTTGATTAGGTGTAGATATTCTAGATTTATATGTATGTTGATATAGGTGTTGGCACAGCTTTAAAATTATTATGTGCCTAAGTGGCTTCTAAAGTCAAACTGATTTTAGATTGCATGGCAACAAGCCAAGACCCCATACAAGAACTTAAAGCACAATAAGTAACGGTTAACTTCCCAGCGCCTAGGCTGGCGATATGTTAAACGCAATGAGAGGAATAATGCACAAGAGAATACAATACAGTGAGCTTTGATGGTTAACCCTTTAGTGGCTGCTTAGGGCTGCTATAAAACTTGTCCGTTCCGGGTCTCGTTTACTCCAACATTGGCGTCGTCCAATACAGCCACATTAGCCAGTGGACGATGTAGAGTTCCGTTCGCCGTTTTGATAACCACTCGTCTGACTTGGTTATCTTTCGCCAGTACTATCTGGTCGACTACTCCTTTTGGCCAGCTATTTCGCGGCAGATTCTCGTCTACCACTAGAAAGACGTTTCCAATTGCTATTGGTGGTCTCTTTTGTAAACCACTTTCCTCTTCTGGCCAGGTCTGGAACATATTTCCGTATCGAGCGTCGGCAAATTGTTGTGCGGCCTTAGAGTTGGGTCGAAGATGGGCTTGTAGCCACTTGCTGATCCGATTAGAAGATGGTTTGGGGTTATCGCTTCTTCGTCTTCGCTGTCTAGAGAAACGAAAGTAAGAGGTCTAGAATTAAGAATGTATTTTACCTCCCATAGAGCGCTTTGCAGGCCCTCGCTGGTAAATTTCTTTGTGGGGCAAATGGCGTAGAGCACCGTTTTTACGGAGCGTACTAGTCGCTCCCATGCTCCTCCCATATGAAGAGCAACTGGTGGTGAATTTCACAGAGTTTTACAAACGTAATTTATAGTGTTTAAAAAGTTAGGTCACAATTATTGTTCAAGAAGTCCTAAAATTAATATGAAAATAAATTGTACAAAGTTTATTCTATCTTTATTTGATTTAAATATCAAGAAAAATTACTTGAATGCTAAGTGTGAACCAGCTGAAAAATTAAACTCTGGAAAACCACATCTACTGTTCTAAAAAAAAAAATAGCTGCTTACACGTAAAGTATAGAAATATAAGTTATAAAAGAAGGCGGATCAAATCAAGTATTAGAAGAGGGGTAAACACCGCAGCGATAAAGCTAGTTAAACAAAATAGGTTAATAAATCAATCGAAGAAAACTAGTAAAAAAGTAATAGATAAAACAAGTATACACTTCATGCTTAGTTTGTATCAAAAATTTTTAAAAGAGTCTCATTCGACTAAATTTAAAACTCAGGATGTTTGCAAGTTTCAATTGCACAGCTTAAAATTTAATGCTTTAAAAGTGTTTAGAAACAGAGAGACGTGCAAACATACGGACCGACTGATTAGAGCTATTGCGTCTTAAACTTGGCACTGATGTTTTCACGAAATTGCTCTGGCCAAAGTTTTCGACAATATTTCTTGACCTGCTTTGATTTTTTTCTGAATTGTGGATTAATAGGTTCTAAAGATTCAAAAGACGATATTAATCTTTGCACTAATCAAACCGTTTTTTAAAAATCAATTTCGAGTATACCTTGCTTTTCGTTTGATGGATTAATTTGAAACACTATTTGTTCTGTTTGATTACGATAAGAAACGTCAAGCTTTACGAATCCAATTTTGAAATGATTTTGTCCATCCGCAGTGTGAACTCGTGAAGTTAGTTGTAAAATTTGGTGTTGTTAACTCTATCAATGCAACTTTGGTTAGAAAGCTCAATGATGCATATAAGGGTTCATCAGCAGCCTCGTTCATTACCGAGTTTTTAGCCAATTTTTGAGTGTTTTTTATTCTCCACCAAAAGATCCCATACTGATTGTTAATCGTTTGGTTTTTTCCACAACATGGGAGCGCCAAAAAATCATTTACGCCCATTGATCTAAGTGTTCAAGATAAAGCTGATAAAGAAGTATTTCTGTGAATGTTGGGTTAGTAAAGACTCGTTAGATTGAAGGTTTAAAATTTAATGGCTCTTTGGTAGTTTCTGGTGACTTTCAGTCACCAAATGCTGGTACCAATTCGGTGCCTTGTAGCCGTTGCTTTCGTAAAACCAACTTTTTTAAGCTTATAAGGAAGTTTTCCAGCCTAGGTACACATCTCAATCTATCCAGGGCCTTTACTTACAGAAAATTTGTAAATAAACTCGAGACCTCTGGATCATTAAATTAATATAGGCAAATGTAGGAAATAATCATTAAATTTGCGTGTAGAAAAGACGACGAACTTCCTATACCCTATAGCGAACACTAACTAACAAGCTAAACAAATAAACTGAGTAGTCAGATGTCCATTTGGTAAGATTTCAGTTAGGGTATTACCCGGACACTGAAATCCTAACCAAATGGCATCTTGACCACTGTACCATTTACACATTGAACTACATTACCGTGGTTCCATGTTCGCGAGTATCTAATATTGCTCCGACTAGAGTATTACCCAGACGTCGAATAATATTAAATACCGCTCAGCCGGCACATGTACAACCAGCACCATTCAGGTTAGAGTATTACCCGGACACTGAAATGGTGGCTGGTTGACATAATGCCAACTAAAATATATATTAAATGCCACTAAGTGATCACATGCGCATTTAGTAAGATTTCAGTTAGGGTATTACCCGGACACTGAAATCCCAGCTAAACGGCATAATGACCACTGTGCAATACATATATCTACTCACATGGACAACACTGAGAAACATAAAAGAAAAGGGGAAAACTAGGCACTCAAAATTCGCTATTCATTGTGTAAGTGTTTTTTATTTATCGCTTAATTTTTAAGCGGTTACTTTATGAATTTACTTATCTTAACAATGGCCTACCTAGTATCACACTCTCCTAAACTGAAAAGGGGACAATGAGTTAGTAACAAGGCCTCAAGGCCGACTCATCCGAATATGATTCTTACTCGCTTAACTTTTGTTTTCTTGCCACTGTATATTTCCACAATATGTTTTTATTCCACTGTCACTGAGTCTTTTTATTTCTTTTCTGTGTATTTACTAGTTTTTCTCACTGTGCGATTGACTTAACTTTTATTTGTTACCGATTGATTTTCACTTTGTCTTTGCTTGGTTTTATATTTTTAGGCACGTCCGATAGCCTCGCCGGTCAAAAACTAATTGATTTTGTCTTGTCTTTTAAATCTAGCCTTTGCCCTAGTTTTCAAATTGTTCTAAGCTTTCGGCGCAGCTGCAAAAGTGCGTGGCGCGTTTTGATTGGCTGTTGACAAATAACCGTTATCCTATGAGCTTTTGGCGTACGTGACAAAACGTCTTGACTTAGCTATGTTGGCGCCGACTGTACCGACGGCGTGGCGGTTGGTATGTCGGCGTCGCTAACTATAGAAATGCAAAAGAGAGAAGAAAAAGGAAAAAGAAAACAATTGCTCTCTGGTTAGATATTTCAATGCCCATTCCCATTCAATAAATAGGGCATATTAATTCTGAGGGTTAGCTTAATGCTATTTATATTAATATAAGAAAATAACAAAATTTGTGATTCGTCACAAGCTCAATGAGCGAGTTTAGTTTTTGCTACAGGCTGTTCTTATCTTGTAAAGATATGATGATTGATTGTAAACACACTAAGTTATCATTTTTCAATACTTGTGTTCCATGTGTAACTCATGAACTGTCTGACAAGCCAATATAGTTTATATGCGAGAGTTAGCTAAATTAAAAAATATAGAACCTAGATATTATAAGTATAAAACCCATCATATTTGTGTTAAAAAGATCAAAGACCAACCAATTATCAGGCAATTGCCGATGTGTTTCGTGATTTTTCAATAATACCAATTTCTCTAAGGAACATCGAGCCAACTCTTCATATTACATCTTAGATCCTGTGTTTGAAGTATGTGTCTAACATTTTAAAGCTTGCTCTTTTATCTTTTTTTCTTTTGGTATTCCTCTCCTGAAAAAGGGTTGTTTGGTCAAACTAGTTAAGCTCCCATAGATAAAAGCATCTGATTGAAATCTTATACAAATGAACTTATATTATCAACATATGTTTATTATACCTAAAAGCTCATGTAAGTTACACAAAAGCTCGATCGCATGCATTGGTCTTGCATTTGTGCTCTCTAACTATTTTTAGTAGTCTGCAATTAACATTCCACTTCTACAAGTTTACTAGGACCGAAAATATTCCAGCGTCTTTTCACACACGCCCATCCTCGCAAGCTCGATCGCATGTATTGGTCTTGCATTTGTGCTTTCTACTGGGCGAGGATGGGCGTGTATGAAAAGACGCTGGAATATTTTCGGTCCAAGTAAACTCGTAGAAGTGGATTGAAGTGAATCTCTTTAATGTTAATTGCAGACTACTTAGAAAATTTTCTAAGTAAATATTCCAGCGTCTTTTCATACACGCCCATCCTCGCAAGCTCGATCGCATGCATTGGTCTTGCATTGTGCTTTCTAATTCCACTTCTACGAGTTTACTTGCCCATCCTCGATATTTCTTCGCTCTTAGCCCCTATAAGGGTAATAAATCAGAAAGTCAAACTATAGGGTATATAGTATTTCCAAATTGTCTGCTATTCCATAAACTTTTAAAAATATTACGACTTCTGAAAAAAATTCGATGATCTTTACAAAACCGAAACTCTTTTTATTTCACTGGTCTGCCTTATGCTGGAGTATGGATAATGTCTCAATATGAATCACACCAAATCCAAATTGAGTCCGTCCAAAAGCAATTTCTGATTATCGTGGTTCGTGGTTTAAACTGTTTTCTGATAGACTTCTTCTAATTAATCTTTTCTCCTTACGCAACCCTACGGTTACTCTACAGTAATACTTGGTATTTTTTTTGCACAAGCTGTTGAGTTCAACGCGGTCCCTTAGTTTGATTTTCATATGATTCATTTATTTTCTTCACAATAATTCGATTTCAATTAGATTAAATTTGTAACACGTGGTCGATTATTGTTGATTAGGTGTAGATATTCTAGATTTATATGTATGTTGATTTAGGTGTTGGCACAGCTTTAAAATTATTATGTGCCTAAGTGGCTTCTAAAGTCAAACTGATTTTAGATTGCATGGCAACAAGCCATGAACCCATACAAGAACTTAAAGCACAATAAGTAACGGTTAACTTCCCAGCGCCTAGGCTGGCGATATGTTAAACGCAATGAGAGGAATAATGCACAAGAGAATACAATACAGTGAGCTTTGATGGTTAACCCTTTAGTGGCTGCTTAGGGCTGCTATAAAACTTGTCCGTTCCGGGTCTCGTTTACTCCAACATTGGCGTCGTCCAATACAGCCACATTAGCCAGTGGACGATGTAGAGTTCCGTTCGCCGTTTTGATAACCACTCGTCTGACTTGGTTATCTTTCGCCAGTACTATCTGGTCGACTACTCCTTTTGGCCAGCTATTTCGCGGCAGATTCTCGTCTACCACTAGAAAGACGTTTCCAATTGCTATTGGTGGTCTCTTTTGTAAACCACTTTCCTCTTCTGGCCAGGTCTGGAACATATTTCCGTATCGAGCGTCGGCAAATTGTTGTGCGGCCTTAGAGTTGGGTCGAAGATGGGCTTGTAGCCACTTGCTGATCCGATTAGGAGATGGTTTGGGGTTATCGCTTCTTCGTCTTCGCTGTCTAGAGAAACGAAAGTAAGAGGTCTAGAATTAAGAATGTATTTTACCTCCCATAGAGCGCTTTGCAGGCCCTCGCTGGTAAATTTCTTTGTGGGGCAAATGGCGTAGAGCACCGTTTTTACGGAGCGTACTAGTCGCTCCCATGCTCCTCCCATGTGAAGAGCCACTGGTGGATTGAATTTCCATTTTATGTTGTCAAACGCCGATTGGACTTCCTTGAAGTTGGCGTTGTGTAGTTCGTTACATAGAACCTTTTCTGCTGCTTTAAAATTAGTTCCATTGTCGCTGTAGATTTCCCTCGGAGTTCCGCGCCGGTTGCAAAAGTTTCGAATGCTCATAATGCAAGATGCGATATCCAGGTAGCATGCCAACTCCAAATGGACCGCCCTTATGGTTAGGCAGGTGCCAAATGTTACATTTATAAAAATAACACAAGATATGTTCTTTGACTGTTCTTAAAGTAAAAGTCTGTCAACTTTGAAGCTTGGAAAGGAATCCAACAAGCTGTTTTGCATAAGTTCGAGTTGATAGTTGCAGACCTACGAATCTCAAAATTCCTTTTCTATTTTTATGCTATAAAATACTTAGTTAACACAGAATTTAGTCCATGTTACTTATAAAAGATTTTTTAATAATTTAAAGCACAATCCTGATACACAACCTGAAATCTGAGGTAACAGTGTTATAAGGTTTCTCACAGAGTATCACAAACGTAATTTATAGTGTTTAAAAAGTTAGGTCACAATTATTGTTCAAGAAGTCCTAAAATTAATATGAAAATAAATTGTACAAAGTTTATTCTATCTTTATTTGATTTAAATATCAAGAAAAATTACTTGAATGCTAAGTGTGAACCAGCTGAAAAATTAAACTCTGGAAAACCACATCTACTGTTCTAAAAAAAAAATAGCTGCTTACACGTAAAGTATAGAAATATAAGTTATAAAAGAAGGCGGATCAAATCAAGTATAAGAAGAGGGGTAAACACCGCAGCGATAAAGCTAGTTAAACAAAATAGGTTAATAAATCAATCGAAGAAAACTAGTAAAAAAGTAATAGATAAAACAAGTATACACTTCATGCTTAGTTTGTATCAAAAATTTTTAAAAGAGTCTCATTCGACTAAATTTAAAACTCAGGATGTTTGCAAGTTTCAATTGCACAGCTTAAAATTTAATGCTTTAAAAGTGTTTAGAAACAGAGAGACGTGCAAACATACGGACCGACTGATTAGAGCTATTGCGTCTTAAACTTGGCACTGATGTTTTCACGAAATTGCTCTGGCCAAAGTTTTCGACAATATTTCTTGACCTGCTTTGATTTTTTTCTGAATTGTGGATTAATAGGTTCTAAAGATTCAAAAGACGATATTAATCTTTGCACTAATCAAACCGTTTTTTAAAAATCAATTTCGAATATACCTTGATTTTCGTTTGATGGATTAATTTGAAACACTATTTGTTCTGTTTGATTACGATAAGAAACGTCAAGCTTTACGAATCCAATTTTGAAATGATTTTGTCCATCCGCAGTGTGAACTTGTGAAGTTAGTTGTAAAATTTGGTGTTGTTAACTCTATCAATGCAACTTTGGTTAGAAAGCTTAATGATGCATATAAGGGTTCATCAGCAGCCTCGTTCATTACCTAGTTTTTAGCCAATTTTTGAGTGTTTTTTATTCTCCACCAAAAGATCCCATACTGATTGTTAATCGTTTGGTTTTTTCCACAACATGGGAGCGCCAAAAAATCATTTACGCCCATTGATCTAAGTGTTCAAGATAAAGCTGATAAAGAAGTTTTTCTTTGAATGTTGGGTTAGTAAAGACTCGTTAGATTGAAGGTTTAAAATTTAATGGCTCTTTGGTAGTTTCTGGTGACTTTCAGTCACCAAATGCTGGTACCAATTCGGTGCCTTGTAGCCGTTGCTTTCGTAAAACCAACTTTTTTAAGCTTGTAAGGAAGTTTTCCAGCCTAGGTACACATCTCAATCTATCCAGGGCCTTTACTTACAGAAAATTTGTAAATAAACTCGAGACCTCTGGATCATTAAATTAATATAGGCAAATGTAGGAAATAATCATTAAATTTGCGTTTAGAAAAGACGACGAACTTCCTATACCCTATAGCGAACACTAACTAACAAGCTAAACAAATAAACTGAGTAGTCAGATGTCCATTTGGTAAGATTTCAGTTAGGGTATTACCCGGACACTGAAATCCTAACCAAATGGCATCTTGACCACTGTACCATTTACACATTGAACTACATTACCGTGGTTCCATGTTCGCGAGTATCTAATATTGCTCCGACTAGAGTATTACCCAGACGTCGAATAATATTAAATACCGCTCAGCCGGCACATGTACAACCAGCACCATTCAGGTTAGAGTATTACCCGGACACTGAAATGGTGGCTGGTTGACATAATGCCAACTAAAATATATATTAAATGACACTAAGTGATCACATGCGCATTTAGTAAGATTTCAGTTAGGGTATTACCCGGACACTGAAATCCCAGCTAAACGGCATAATGACCACTGTGCAATACATATATCTACTCACATGGACAACACTGAGAAACACAAAAGAAAAGGGGAAAACTAGGCACTCAAAATTCGCTATTCATTGTGTAAGTGTTTTTTATTTATCGCTTAATTTTTAAGCGGTTACTTTATGAATTTACTTATCTTAACAATGGCCTACCTAGTATCACACTCTCCTAAACTGAAAAGGGGACAATGAGTTAGTAACAAGGCCTCAAGGCCGACTCATCCGAATATGATTCTTACTCGCTTAACTTTTGTTTTCTTGCCACTGTATATTTCCACTATATGTTTTTATTCCACTGTCACTGAGTCTTTTTATTTCTTTTCTGTGTATTTACTAGTTTTTCTCACTGTGCGATTGACTTAACTTTTATTTGTTACCGATTGATTTTCACTTTGTCTTTGCTTGGTTTTATATTTTTAGGCACGTCCGATAGCCTCGCCGGTCAAGAACTAATTGATTTTGTCTTGTCTTTTAAATCTAGCCTTTGCCCTAGTTTTCAAATTGTTCTAAGCTTTCGGCGCAGCTGCAAAAGTGCGTGGCGCGTTTTGATTGGCTGTTGACAAATAACCGTTATCCTATGAGCTTTTGGCGTACGTGACAAAACGTCTTGACTTAGCTATGTTGGCGCCGACTGTACCGACGGCGTGGCGGTTGGTATGTCGGCGTCGCTAACTATAGAAATGCAAAAGAGAGAAAAAAAAAGGAAAAAGAAAACAATTGCTCTCTGGTTAGATATTTCAATGCCCATTCCCATTCAATAAATAGGGCATATTAATTCTGATTAATTTATATTAATATAAGAAAATAACAAAATTTGTGATTCGTCACAAGCTCAATGAGCGAGTTTAGTTTTTGCTACAGGCTGTTCTTATCTTGTAAAGATATGATGATTGATTAAACACACTAAGTTATCACTTTTCAATACTTTTGTTCCTTCTTCAACTCTACATATTACATCTTAGATCCTGTGTTCGAAGTGTGTGTCTAAGATTGTAAAACTTGGTGTTTTATCTTTTTTTTTTTTGTTATTTTATTTACGATCATTGATCTAAGCGTTCAAGATAAAGCTGATAATGAAGTTTTTCTTGGAATCCTGGGTTAGTAAAGACTCGTTAGATTGAAGGTTGGGAACTCAGTGGCTCTTTGGAACTTTCTGGTGACTTTCAGTCACCAAATGCTGGTACCAATTCGGTGCCTTGTACCCGTTGCTTTCGTAAAACCAACTTTTTTAAGCTCAATGAGCGAGTTTAGTTTTTGCTACAGGCTGTTCTTATCTTGTAAAGACTATGTTTTCATTTTTCAATACTTGTGTTCCATGTGTAACTCATGAAGTGTCTGACAAGCAAATATAGTTTATATGCGAGAGTTAGCTAAATTAAAAAATATAGAACCTAGATATTATAAGTATAAAACCCATCATATTTGTGTTAAAAAGATCAAAGACCAACCAATTATCAGGCAATTGCCGATGTGTTTCGTGATTTTTCAATAATACCAATTTCATCGAACATCGAGGCAACTCTTCATATTGCATCTTAGATCCTGCCCTTTTAGCTTTTTTGCTTTGTTATTCCTCTCCTTAAAAACTGTAATAAATCGGGTATATAGTATTTCCAAATTGTCTGATATTCCAAAAACTTTTGAAAAAATTATGACTTCTGAACAGCAATACTTGAGTAGTTTACTTTTGTTCGTATCACCAACACGGGTTCTTAAAACGTAAAAATACTACCACTAACCTTTTAGGATACACTTCTTTAGCGATCGATGGATTTAAAATATGACAAAAAGTTTTACGTAAAACTAGTCTTTTAAATGTCATCAAAGTGGACTCTTTGTCTTTATTTTAAAGACTTAGGCTCCCCAGCTGCTTCGAACAGTTTCAGTGCACGGTAAAGCCATGAGTATTCTTAGTTCCGTCAAGCGATTGTCGATAGATTTCGATGATGTTTACATAACCAAAACTCTTTTTATTTCACTGGTCTGCCTTTTGCTGGAGTATGGATAATGTCTCAATATGAATCATACCAAATTAAAATTGAATCCGTCTAAAAGCAATTTCTGATTATCGTGGTTTAAACAGTGATCAAAATGTTAACTTCCAGACGTATTCTGATAGACTTCATCTAATTGATCTTTTCTCCTTAAGCAACCGTAGAGTAATACTCGGTATTTTGTTTTACACAAGCTGTTGAGTTCAACGCGGTCCCTTAGGCAGAGTTTTTAGCAGTCAAACACCAGTTTGATTTTCATATGATTCATTTATTTTCTTCACAATAGATTAAATTTGTAACACGTGGTCGATTATTGTTGATTAGGTGTAGATATTCTAAATTTATATGTATTTTGATTTCAGGTGTTGGCACAGCTTTAAAATTATTATGTGCCTAAGTGGCTTCTAAAGTCAAACTGATTTTAGATTGCATGGCAACAAGCCATGAACCCATACAAGAACTTAAAGCACAAAAACTTCCCAGCGGGTAGGCTGGCGATATGTTAAACGTAATGAGAGGAATAATGCACAAGAGAATGCAATACATTGAGCTTTGAGGGTTAACCCTTTAGAGGCTGCTTAGGGCTGCTAATTTTAGAATTCGGCGGCAACACAAGCTTTTAAATGAACAAAAAAAAAAAAATTATGTCTGTTGTCCACGCGACTCCCCTTTGCATGCTGTCTGCTAGGGATCGTTGTTGAAGCATTCTGGTTCTCAAGAAGTAGCTGCGCACAAACAGTACATCTCCCTAATCCTAGGGATTCTTTAAAACTATGCTCCACATTTTGGTGAAATGTCAAATTAATTTTAATGAAGCAAGCAAGTCGTCCCTGCCGATTTTGAATATACCCTGTAACAAGTAAAGAAATTTATAAAATAGAACTCTTTTAAATTTGCCATGAATTCGAACTAAAATTGGTATCACTAGCGGCAGCAACGATCGCATGCTGTCTCGCTCACACTTACAAATTGTACATACATAGGTATATCTCCGATATTTCTTGTCCGATTTAAACGAAATTTGGTCAGGAAATTTGATACCTTTTAACCATATTATTGGGTGTGCCAAAAAAAATACGCTACTTTTAATATAATTCTAGTTATTCGTTTTTCCTGAATTGCGGGGGCGGAAGTGGGCGTGCCAAAAATTTGAAACAAACTTACTCTCATAGATACTACAGGAGCTAGCTCTTGGAATTGATAGTTGCAGACCTACGAATCTCAAAATTCTTTTACTATTTTTATGCTATAAAATACTTAGTTGACACAGGATTTAGTCCGTGTTACTTATAAAAGATTTTTTAATAATTTGAAGCACAATCCTGATACACAACCTGAAATCTGAGGTAACAGTGTTATATGGTTTCTCATTGACTATCACAACTGTAATTCATAGAGTGCTTCAAAGTTAGGACACAATTATTGTTCAATTAGTCCTAAAATCGACATGAAAATAAATTATTCAAAATTTATTCTATCTTTATTTTATTTAAATATCAAGAAAAATTACTTGAATGCTAAGCGTGAACCAGCTGTAAAAACAAATTCTGCAAAACCACATCTACTGTCGTAATAAAAACACACGTAAAGTATACTTCTAGACGTTGACGCGTATAATGCGAAGTACGTTCAAGTGGTCTAAGCGACACCAGGACATTGCCTGTTACGTGAGAACCCTATCAGACAGCATGCAAAAGACCAAATCGCGTGCACAACGGACGACATTTACAATAATAATTAGAGCTAACTACGAGCCAGATAGGTAAGAATAAAAGTTTTGAGTTAAAATATAGAAAGCTCTGATCCGATAAGAGAATAAAGTCGGTTGTAATCGGAACAAAGAACTCGAAAAGGTTCATGTAAAGTATAGTTAGAAGTGCAAGAGGTACATAATTTCTAGTTAATCTAGGTACAGATAGATTAACCTGATTAAGTAAATTAGGGGGATCTATTTGTCCATTCACAAGCTTGTGTATAAACAAAGTACATTACTCTACGGTTAAGTAAAAAGGAAAGATTTAATAGAAGTAGTCTAGCAGAACACGAGGGTAGGTGTATATTTCTATCCCAGTTTAAGCCACGAAGCGCAAAATCAGAAATTGCTTCTGGACAGAATCAATTTTTATTTGGTGTGATTCATATTGAGGAGACGAAACGCACGATCCATACTCCAGAATAGGACGGACCAGTGAAATAAAAAGTGTTTTAGTTGTGTAAGGATCATCGAATTCTTTCGACCATCGCTTGACAAAACCAAGAACACTCATGGCTTTACAGACAGTAATAGGAATGTGACGAGTGAAACCTAATTTGTGGTCCATGAGTACACCCAAATCATTCATCTCGTTCAGACGTTTTAAAGGAGTATTATTAAGATAATACGTAACTGATTGCAAGGTGATTCTATGAAATGACATGACATTGCACTTTGAAACGTTGAGTTAGTTTCACACTAAGTCTGCAAGTTGTTCAGAACTGCTTGAAGCACAAGGGGACAGTCTAAATCTTTAAAACTAAGGCAAAGTTTAACATCATCGTCTGAATTCTTAAATCTAAGACAAATTTTAAGTTTAGCGTACATAAGCACACAAGAGTTACTACTGAAGGTAGGTCATTTATAAAAAGAGTAAAAAGTGCCTTGTGGCACACCCGAAGTTACTTTGATGGTTTTTGAAAGGGAGATTTTAGGACTTTTGGGACCGAAGTTTGTTTAGTTTGTACAGGAATAGTGTATGGATAACAGAATTAAAGGCCTTACTGAAGTCGGTATAAACAACATCAGTTTGTAGTGCAATCCTGAATCCATCGATCGCTAAAGAAGGAAACTCTAATAGGTTAGTGGTAGTAGATCTACGTTTCATGAACCCATGTTGAGATGGTAAAAATATAGATCTAGAGAAATGTTGCAATTGAAAAGTTATAATTTTCTCAAAAACCTTCGGAATAGCGGACAATTTGGAAATACCTCTAAAAATAAGAGGCTTCTGATTTATAACCTTTTTATGTAAAGGAATTATAAAAATTTCCTTCCAAATAGTTGGGAAAGAGGAAGTTTCAACAGACAATTTAAATAATTTAAGAATATGAATAATTAGATTCTCAGCACAAAACCTGAGTACGCAACCAGGTATACCATCAGGTCCTGGTAAGTACACGGGCTTAAATGTAGTGAACGTACTGAGAAGTGAGCTTTCATCGATCACAGGATTAAAGATGCAATTAGACCTGTTCAACTGATAGGGATATGAAGAGTTGGCTCAATGCTCCTTAGAGGAATAGGTTGTAATGAAAAAATCGGCAAACATATCGGCGATGGCTTGATCATCGATTGCTTTATTGTTTTCAAAACGTAAAAAAGACGGGTGCACTGCTACCTTACTTTTGGTGTTAACGAAGTTATAAAATCGCTTAGCATCATGGAAAACCTGTAGTTTGCACCGCCAAATGTAATTCTTACAACATTGTGCATTAAGCACAGAAAAATTTGATCGAGCAACTATGTAATGAGAAAAATCTGATGGCTGACCCTATTTTTTGTACTTCTTATAATATCTAGATTTTACATTTTTCAAATTATATAATTCCCGTGTAAACCATGGTTGCTTGTCGGACACTACATGGGCCGCACGTGGAACACAGGCATCAAAAAGTGAAAACATAGTATTATAGAAGAAGCTAACGGCAGCCTCCATATCTACACAGGAATACAGATAAGACCAGTCTGTAGCAAGAATAAGCTCATTGAGCTTGAAAGTTAGCCTTACGAAAACAACGGATACGAGGCGCCGAATTGGTACCTACAATTAGTGACCGAAAGGGAAGGTCAATAGTTAAGTCCAAGGTAGTATGAAAATTATTTTCGGGGACGACTAGGGGAAAAATCCTTGAAACAACGCAGTCGGAAGACTGTAGAACAAATATAAGATCTAATGACTTACCGTTTACGTTACGGACTGGATTTACTTGGGTTAAAGATAACTCGAGGAGACCATCGACAAAGCAATGTGACGGGGAGGGCAACAACAAGGACCTGATCTGATGGAAATCATGAGATGTCAGGCAGATTAAAGTCGCAATGAACAATTATTAAGTCTACATTGGAAAGTAGCGAAAAGACAAAGCGAATTGCTTGTAAGTGGGTAGAGTATACCACCATGTCAGATTTTGGTGGGATATACGAACAAGCTATGAAGACGGAATACGTTTTTAAAGTAATTTTGACACTGACAAATTCGATGTCAAGAGTTGCAGAAGGCTGAACTAATTCAGAGGAGAGGGCAGAGTTGACAGCAATTAAAACTCCTCCAAAATTTTGGTAGGCCAGAATAGGGACGAAATTAGTTTTTTGATCCGCCAGGTACTGACGAGCCAGAAAATAGTGGAAGATTGTTTGGTGCAATAGGAAGACGAATCGGCGGCCGATTTTTCTTTTTCGTTGTATACTTCTTTATAATTTAATGTTCAGGCCAAAAATCTTTACAACAAATTTGGTCAAAAAGAATTGGCGGAACACTGATTTTAAATGACGAAATGTCACGAGAATATTAAAATTTAAATTTATCCACCGCGAGATGTTTGGCACTAAAATTTTTGCCCGGATATGGGCTGAGACTACTTATAGCCGGAACAGATAGAAGTAGAGATGCCGGCGGATCAGGGGAGAAATCCCGAGGGAAAGTCTTCATCCGCTTTGGTGATTCATTTAATAGTTTTTAACTAGTAAACTAAGTTTCTAAAGATAAAAACTCATCCCGAAGCTTCAGAAAACTAGCCGCCAGAGTTTTGAGTCCGCCTCATAAATACGCTCATGTCCATTTGTACGTCCCCACATGCTTAACAACTTGGTGGTGGGGACATTTTTTGAATGAGCAGACAACCATTATTAAATATAAATTTATTTAAAAGCAAAAAAAAAACAACAACAGTTAGTTAAAAGTAAGATAAACAACACTTAATACTTAGTTTGTATAAAAATTTCGTAAGGGTCTCATTCGACTAAATTTGAAACTCAGGATGTTTGCAAGTTTCAATTGCATAGCTTAAAATTTAAGGCTTTAAAAGTGCGAAGAAACAGACAGACAGGCGAATAGACATAAACCGACTGATTAGAGCCTGCTTTAATTTTTTTTCTGAATTGTGGATTGATGGGTTCTGAAGATTCAAATAACGATATTATTTTTTGCACTAATCGAAACGCTTTTCAAAAATCAATTTCAAGTATAACTCGCTTTTCGTTTGATGAAATAACATAAAATACTATTTGTTCTATTTGATTACGATAAGAAACGTCAAGCTTGACGAATCCAATTTTGAAATGATATTTTCCATCCGAAATGTGAACTTGTGAAGTTACTATAGAAAATTTTGTTAACTCTATCAATGCAACTTTGGTTAGAAAGCTTAATGATGCATATAAGGGTTCATCAGCAGCCTTGTTCATTACGGAGTTTTTAAGTAATTTTTGAGTTTTTTTTATTCTCCACCAAAGGATCGCATACTGATTGTTAATCGTTTGGTTTTTTCCACAACATGGTAGCGCCAAAAAAATGATTTACGCCCATTGATCTGCGTTCAAGATAAAGCTGATAAACAAGTTTTTCTTTGAATGTTGGGTTAGATTGAACTTTGGGAATTCCATGGCTCTTCGGTACTTTCTGGTGACTTTCAGTCACCAATTGCTGGTACCAATTCGTTGCCTTGTACCCGATGATTTCGTTAAACCAACATTTTTAAGCTAGTGCTTGCTACAGGCTATTCTTATCTTGTAAAGATACGATGTTTTCACTTTTCAACTCTTTATATCCTTATCGATTAAATAACTCAAATAACAACTGAGATCCTGTGTTCGATGTGTGTGTCTAAGATTTTAAAACTTGCTCTTTTATCTTTTTGTCTTTTGTTATTCATCTCAATAAAGAGGGTAATAAAACAAAAACTCTACAAATTGTCCGCTATTCCAACAACTTTTGAAAAAATTATGACTTCTGAAGTGCAACACTTGTGTAACTAATTTTTTTTCGTGTCCCCAATACGGGTTCTTGAAATGTAAAAAAATAAATCTAGGCAGCAGACAATTGTTTTTCTCTTTTCTTCTTCTCCCTTTTCGGTACAGTCGGCGCCAACATAACTAATTAAAGACGTGTTGTTGACAGCCAATCAAAAAGGGCCACGTAGTTTTGCAGCTGCGTCGGAAGTTCACAAGGACAATAAGACGAAACCTAAATAAGTTCACCGGCAGGATACACCCTTGAAAAGGAGCAAATAGCAACAAATAAATTTAAACCGAAGTCATCAGTGCAAACACGGGAGTAAAATGAATCAACTACCGAAATCCAAAGACGATCAACATCAGGAATTACAGACATCGCAGAATATGCCGCCGTCGCTGAAAATTTGTCCGTCACATTTATCTGGTTCTACAGATCCACTGTATTTCTGGAAAAGATAAAGACTCGAGTTGCCACCTACAGGATTAACCTGGAATCACTACCACGAGTGATGTTCTTCTACTCTCAGGCGGAGCGGATGGTGGCAGTCTTGCGACTTACTCGAGGCCAAATGGGTAGCGTTTGAACATGGATTCTTAGACTTTTTCTTAACACCAAGATGTTGGGGGTAACGACTCGAGGATGCAATTCAAACCTGTCGTCAAAGGGCCGCAGAGCCATTTAAACAATAAGGATCTAGTAGATCAAGTGGTCGTGAACTTCGTATTTATTTAAAATGAGAATAACTACTCCCATCCTAAGACTGGTTTTAGACGCTCATCAACCGCTGTCCCTCCAACTTCAACTAGTCTATACGCTGCAACACTTAGCTCAGCATCTGGGAATAGCTGATAACTGGAGAGATATACTAACAGTAATCCACCTGGCCGACAGTTCTTAAAAGGAAGTCACACGAGCCTTGCGCCTTGAGGTGCCGTTAGGAGTCAAACCCGTATTTCTAACCTTACTCGTATTATCAAATATCATGGGCCAACTCAACTTAGGAACAGATTTTTTAAAAGGAATCGAAGCCACTATTCGCTGCGGAGACAACTACATACAAATCAAGTGTGCAACAGTGCACTGGAAGGAGCCTATCTTTCACTCAGTCATAGTCAACATGCCTGAAGAAAGTTCTCCGGAACTCATAGCCGGAAACCCAATTCTGATAACCGACAACAACCCTCAAGCATCTTCATCGAAATCAAGTCAACAAGAACCAACCCCCGCTTTACCAGTTAGAACAACTAGAAGCACCACAGGATCGTTACGACGTTCCAATACGTATACCCAAAGAAGACAAGAACTCTGAAGACCAAGTCATTTCTGATTTCCTAGCCGCAGAATTACCGAAGTTCGAGAAGTTGCAAGGAATATCAAGGAAAATCACAGATAGCTGAACACATAATAACAATTGTTTACGCCAGAAAGAGTGACCAGCGGGTGAGGAGCGAAGGCGGCGAATTCGGACACAGACGGTCACACTCAAGATGATATGGAGTTTTGGTATGGAGATCTCCATTTTGAGTTAGTCCGTTTTTCATCTTGAAACCGTACACACGCCCCCACGTTCGACAAGTATTCCATTTTTTTCAAGTTAAAACATTGTTGTTCTGCCAACATCGATTGGCCACCATATACATATTGTAATTTCTTTTCTATCGGCAAACAAACCTGTGGTGTTTTAAATCGAAGTTTACGCGTTCGGTCTAATTCATTCTATTGGGAATTTGTAAGCTTTCTCCATATTAGGAATTCTTTGCCCCCCCCACAAACATTGGTCCTTCGAGCCGGATATCCTTCCTCTCGACTCCAGCATCGCATCGGTGGAGAATCTGATAAGTAGAAAAACTTATAATTCCAATATATCAATTAGCACACACATACACATACTTACCTGCAGTGAAAAGTTTTCCGCTTTTTTCCATAGCGACTTCTCACTCTAATTTCTATGTACATTCCATGTAATTGTGTCCTGTGTCCTCATCTATCCTGGTGTGATCGCTTATCCTAGCCATCTACTCCATAATATTGCATAATTTCGTATAAAATTTGCATAAAAATTTACAGTCAAATCCTCATATATTTACATACATATATACCACATATATTTACATACATATGCATATACAATTTACATATATTTCCACATACATACATCTGTATCACATCACATATCTACATACTCATCCAAATACATTTATATATCACATACATATACATATACCGACATTCGTGAGTTCAAGTGCAAGTATAAGTCCAAGTGTAAGCTGAAAATAAAAGTGCAATTAATTTCTGTGTCTTAACAAAATTGAATCAAACTTACCTATTTTAATTGTCTGCCGGCTCCAAAGCATTGTTCCGCCGCTATAAAAACTAATAACAAAAAGAACCGTATAAAAGCTCCGCTCGTAAGCTTTTTTAAACTGCATATACATACATATGCATATATACCGGAATTAGCATACATTTCGTTTTACATAGAAAATTTATTTCGCGGCAATTTTGATTTATTATTTTCCCGCACTACTTGCACCAAATTCCCGCACTTGCAACTTGTTTCGGTTTTGTGTCCAATCCGATAAGAACGCGCAAAATTAATTTGATTTAAAATTACAAAGTGCAAAAATTATTCAAAAGAAATCACATAGCGGTCAGAGTTGTAGAGTGACCATTACTGTGTGACTTAAGCACAGTGACACAATACACTCACAAACCGAAAGAAAATAAGTCCGAGTGAATTTTTAATGAGATTTAATAATATAAAAATCAGAAATTAAATGTACAAATAATTAAAAGAGAAAACCCTAAAAAAAATATTTTTTCGCATTTAAAAAAAAAATTAATAATTCCAAAAAAAGTAATATAATATATTTTCCGCATTTCAAGAATTAGTTATTAAAAAAAAAAAAAATTAATTATGAATTAAAAACAAAAATTTACAATTTCGAAAATTTCAAAATAAATCCGGGGGCCGATCGAGTAGTTTCGACATTTGTGTGTGCGTGACAAAATTATTAATTTAAAAAAAGGCGTTTATCCGTTCCGGAACCAGTTCCAATTTCCGTCCTGAGCTGCAATTCTGGATTTTTATAATTATCAAAAAATTCCACGAAATTCTAATTACAGGCATTCGGTTCTGACCAGTTCTTAACAATATTTATTGGTTGACAGCAAAATAAAATTTACAAAAAAAAAGCAAGCTGTGACAAAATATTGCTTAAAGATCAGCCAACGCTCCCAATAATAAGTCACGTCTCACATAAGTTCCTCTCAAGTCCAATTAATTCTCCATTAATTCTCATTATTTTTTCTTTCTATTCTGATATATCACACAATTAATTTAATTTAATAAAATATCCTTATTTATTTATTTATTTATTGATTTTATCCGTTTTTCGATATATCTTGTCGGCATCCAATCCGCCCCATACAGTCCACTCAGGTCAGATTCCTTGACCACACGATATCCTTCCATTCCGATTATGCCCATTGATCCTGCTAAAAGCAGCCACAAATCCGATCGACTCGCAGTGCCGTTCCACATAGCCATCCACACCGCCGGCCAAAGTAAAAGTACCGCGCGTTCCAGAAACTGTAAAACGTAGCCAATCCAGTTCCGCTACCACCCTATCTTCGCCTTGCACCTCCGGTACTACTCCACAGCGGAGTTCCACTCGTACTCCCTTGCCCACGGTGTCCGATTCCAGCTCCCTTTCGAATCCGCGCATCGCAGAGTACGCTCCCACGTCGACAACTTTAACCAGGTCCGAGTCTCAACGACTACTCGACGCAGCCAACATGTCAGTGAATCACTTTATCGCCGCTTGCGACAGTCTGACCGTCTTCGAGGTCAACACCATGGGCTCCATCGAGGGGGACGTTCCGCAATTTTCGTTGCGAATGCATTTGGATCAAACCAAGGTCCAAGGTCTGGAGCAGAATCGAGTCCGAGTACATGGCATGTACCAGAGCCCTTACGGCTGATGGGAGCGATGAGAGCCGCGCCGATTTAATGACCGTTAAGTCAAAATTTGAATGCGCATACATGGTGTATGTTCGGTGCGGCACCAGTCTGGGAGAACGTATTGAACAACTTCAATCGTCTTCAATCGTGAACACCACGCACAGCCAGGCTACCGACTGCCTGTGTTCACGGGAGATTACAACCAATGGCCCACGTTCCGCGATCTCTTTACGGCCATGTACATAAACAACCCGAGATTGGCGCCAGTGGAAAAACTGTACAATCTCATTTCAAAAACGCGCGGCGAGGCAAGGGCGATCGTGTCGAGTTCACCCCTCACTAATGAAGGCTTCCAAGCGGCTTGGGAAAACTTGCAGGCCCGTTTTGAAAACAAAAGGCAGCTCGTGGCCAATCAGACCAAGATACTCTTCAACCTCCCTACGGTTGTCCATGAGACTTTTGGGGCCTTGAAGAAGCTGCAAACTACCATCCAAGGATGCTTGACCACGCTCACACGCTCAGGGATTGACACACACAATTGGGATGTCCTCCTGGTGGCACTTTGCACCTCTAAATTGCCTAACGCCACTATTGCCTTATGGGAACATCCCAAAAAAAACAGCTCTTTCTTCGTGGGCTGACCTAAACGGGTTCCTGATCGACCGTTATCGCGTTCTGGAGAGTCCAGGCCATTCCCAATGTAATTCGCAGACCGGCGCCACAAGCTAATTTTCAGGCGCTGAACACTCAAGTCCGTGTCAATCAGGTCTCCTGCAAGCTGTGCGGCAGAGAGAACTATCCGATTCGCCTCTGTCCAAAATTTACATCCATGCCCGTCCAAGATCGATCGGCTGTAATCAAGCAACAGAAGTTGTGCAGAAATTGTTTCGCACGCGGCCATCAACTACGGGAATGCCCCAGCGACTATAGCTGCCACATCTGTAAGGAACGTCATCACACGTTGCTACATCGCGTCCACGCCTCCGCGGTGGCGATACCCTCCGTCAACTCAGATTCCGTTGAACGACCCATATCCAGTCAGAACATCCAGAATTTCTTTGTTTCCACCGAATGTAAAGGCCTACTAGGCACCGCCATGGTGACCATACGACACTTGGGCGCTAACTTCCTTGTGCGCTCTTTAATTGACACCGGGCCTGAAGGAACATTTCTATCCGAAAGAATGCTCATCCTGGTGAGACCTCCGTTCCGTCTCATTAACGCCCAGATAAGCGGCATTTCCAATTGTGTGGCCGTCAGTGCCCAGAAGCTATGTCAGTTTCAGCTCGTGTCTTCCAGAGATCCCTCTCGGCACGTGGAAACCGCAGCCTTTGTCCTGCCAAACCTAGCCGGAGCGCTACCCTCCGGTTCGTTTCCCAAGGAGGTGGACGGTAACCTCACCGAGCTTCCTTTGGCAGATCCGCTATTCCATAGACGCTCCCCCATTGACATGGTGATCGGCGTGGATCTTTTACCCCATATTTTGGGAGAGCGGATTAAAAAGGACATCTGCGGCTCCCTCTTCGGCCTGGAAACTATCTTCGGCTGGGTTCTCTGCGGGCCCATGGCAAAATCATCCGGTCCGCCCAGCCATATTTTTGCCACTCAGACATCCGTCGCACCCACTAATTCCAACTTGCATCTTTCAGCAAGACAAAGAAATGACGGCAGACATGAACTCTCCCGCCCTCTTAAGGATCCAAGAAGCAACAATCACCCCAGATCCATCACCATGGCGGCATCCCCACGGGCCAGAGCGCCGTCTTGGAAAAGCTCCTTCCAAGCTCCTGAACGCTTCCCATCCCTATCATTCCACCCGGACTATTGCAATTTGTTGCAAGGGGGACGGTATGTTCACGCCAGAAAAGGGTGAACAGCGGCAGAGGAGCGCGGTTGAAACAGAGGGGCGAATCGGAAGGAGGACGGCCACACTTAAGATAATACGACAGGTGAATGGAAAGCTCTATAGGAGAGTTTAGTGTTCGTTTTAACTTCAATTCGCAAGCACGCCCCCACTCTGCAACCACTTTTAAACTTTTTTCCATCTGGCGGAACGCCAATCGTCAAAAGTCCGTTGGCCATCATAAACCTTTATTTTACAACTAATGAAACTGTGTTGTGTATAACCGAAGTACGCGTACGGTTTTTTATTATTTATATTGGGAATTTGTTGGCAACCGTCCAATTCTGGAATTCTTTGCCCCGCTACAAACACTTGCAAACTTCTTGAATTTTTAATTAAGTCGAATGAGACGCTTTTACGAAATTTTGATACAAACTAATCATAAAATGTACTCTTTTTTATCGCTTACTTTTTTACTAGATTTATTCGATTGATTTATTAAATTAGGTTGCTTAACTAGCTTTCTTCGTGCGGTGTTTACCTCTCTTGTAATACTTTATTTGATCTGCCTTCCCTTATAACTTATATTTCTATACTTTACGTGTAACCAGCTATTTTTGTTTATGACAGTAGATGTGGTTTTGCAGTATTTGTTTTTACGGCTGGTTTACGCTTAGTATTCAAGTAATTTATTTATTAAATCTAGTAAAGAAAGAATAAATTTTGTACAATTTATTTTCATTTTAATTTAGGACTAATTGAACAATAATTGTGACCTAACTTTTGAAACACTATAAATTACGTTTGTGATACTCTGTGAGAAACCATATAACACTGTTACCTCAGATTTCAGGTTGTGTATCAGGATTGTGCTTCAAATTATTAAAAAATCTTTTATAAGTAACACGGACTAAATCCTGTGTCAACTAAGTATTTTATAGCATAAAAATAGTAAAAGAATTTTGAGATTCGTAGGTCTGCAACTATCAATTCCAAGAGCTAGCTCCTGTAGTATCTATGAGAGTAAGTTTGTTTCAAATTTTTGGCACGCCCACTTCCGCCCCCGCAATTCAGGAAAAACGAATAACTAGAATTATATTAAAAGTAGCGTATTTTTTTTGGCACACCCAATAATATGGTTAAAAGGTATCAAATTTCCTGACCAAATTTCGTTTAAATCGGACAAGAAATATCGGAGATATACCTATGTATTGTAGCATGTTCATGTAATAATAACATATTAATAATATGACAAATATATTGTATCACTTAGTTGCAATATCTATATACAAAACATGCCAGTGTATTTGCCTCTTCAGTAACATGACCACCCATGAGAGCATGGTGCTGGACAATTGCTGTATCGGCAAATATAACACGCGCGGCCCTTCTGGCCCAAGATGCAATATGATACATCCCCACTCTTCCGCTGCGGCGGTATTCTATATACACATATTCCCACACATATTCTTATGTAAACATTTATACATAAGAATATGTATACATAAGCATACCGCGCCTCTGCCTGCATTGCTAGCAGCGCAGCTACGCGGTCTTAGCTTTAAGCAACCTTTGTATCAGAATTAAGAAATATTCTCAAGACGGAGCTCAACAAGAAATATTCATAAGACAGAGCTTAACAAGAAATATACATAAAGCATCTTTCAACAATTAAATAAAGATAATAATAAAACACCAAAGAACCCTGCGTACTAATTTCCTTACATGGCGACCGTGACAGGACCGGTCACAAAAATGGACCGGACAGAAATGGATAAATAAACCTACAAAAAAAAATATATAAAAACAAAATTTTTTTTTTTTCTTACACGAAAAGAAAAAACAGTGAAAAGAGAAAATATGAGCGCAAAATATTAACAAAAGAAAATACTAACACTCAACAAGTGAGGAAATTCCTGCTAATATTGCCGATTGGATTTAAAATTTTCGTCAACCCGAAAAAAAAAATATAATAAAAAACAACGGCCGAAAGAAAAAAAAAAAAACACAAAAGATGTTCCCTTGTGACTATGCAAATATTATCCAATAATACAAAGAAGAGAAACAAACAACAATGATATAAAACACAAGAGGAAAAACTTTCAAGTCGACAATACAAAACTAAGCAACAAGAAGATGAAGGCTGCGGCGGCTGCCTATGAAACAAAACTTTGAGGGATTTTAATATGCGCCCAAGTGTGGTAGGCAATCCGCCTACTACACCTACGTTGGAATAACAACTGAAACAAAAGTAAAAAGGATGAGAAGTCTCCCCAAAACTGCTGTGAGGGACAGTAACGAAGAAGCCTGTGCAGCCAGCACCGGCAACGGGAACGAGTGGACCGGCAGCGCTACAAAGAGCGCCCAACACATCTACTAAATAATATAACTATGCGCTGCGACGCAATTTTTTTTTCTATTGCACTACGATGCATATTTTTTCATGTAAATTTAAAAAACCTTTGTGAAATTGCGCAGCATTAAAGCCGCGCAATTAGAGTGTGGCCTGAAAACCACACGCAAAAATAGGCAGGATAGATATATATGTAACAAAAAAAAATATAAATATACATAATATTCTTTCAAAAAAAAAAAAAAAAAAACCCCTTTAAAGAAAAACCAAAATAAAGTTAAATAAAAGGAAAAAGTAAGATGTAAAACCCTCTATGTTTAGGAAAAAAAAAAAAAAACGAAAAAGAAAGCATATTAAAAAGAAAATTGAAAAAAAAAAAATCAGAAAAATCAAAAATTAATAATTATATAATTAGAAACAAAAAAAAAAAATTTTTAATTAACAAATAACAACAAACAAGTTATGTACTTACGATAAGAAAAAGACAATACAGATATAAAACTATTTGAAATAAGTATTTGAAAAATATCTAAAATAAAAAAAAAATATTTAAATTTGAATGTTTGATAACAAAATCAACAAGTTTGATGATATATTAGACGAACCCAACATGGGGTTGATAGATACAAAGACAGTGGACTCCACTGCCAACGTAATCAATAAAATTGAATCGTCAAATGTAGATTTGAAGCCAACAAATGCACTTTTACTAATAATTGTAATAATAATGAGTGCATATGTATTATATAAAGCATACAAACTACACAATAAATGTGTAACAAAAAGAGCCATAAGCCGTGCTAATGATCTTGACAAGATCTAAAATATCATATGCATCAATTATTATAACAGTGCATTTAAAGGAAAATTTTACATATAATACAGTTCAAAATTTATTTTGTATCCTTATTTTACAAAAAAAAAAAATCAAAAGGAAAATATATATGAATTGATTAACGAATATCCAAATAAAAAAAAAAAAAAAAACATATTTATTTATTTATCTTAGAGTTAGGACTAATTGTAAATTAATCAAAACTTAGTTTCTAATTAAGCGCTGGCTGCTTGGGCCTTCGGCTTGATTTGTGTGTATTTACATATTTACATAATTCATTTACATATTTACATTTTGTATAATTAAATTATACTTATAATTACGCTAAATTATATTTTCTAATTTTAAGCCTATAGGATGTGGTAGTAGTTTGTTTTTTTGAGATAGTTTATTACCATTAAGAGGTTAGTTGGAGTTGGGTTTGCAAGGATTGATATGGGGCATAATTTTTCAAAGATTTCTTTCCTAATGTGGGAGGTTGCAGGGCAGTTTTTTAGTATGTGTTCTATGTTTTGGTCATGTGTTGAGTTGCAGTTGGGACAGGGTGTTATGTCGTTCGGGTTGATGTAGTGTTGTTGAGTGAATCTTGTGTGTCCTAATCTAAGTCTTAGAATTTTTATTTGGTCTGTCCTTGTTATGTCTTTTTGTTTAGTATTTATGAGATAGTCTCCTGTGTGTGTTAGATTTCTGTTTAACTGTTGGTACCATGTGTTGCAGCGATCTATGTTGTTTTTAAGTTTTTGGAATAAGTTATTTTTAAGGAATTTGTTTATATCTGTACAATTAAAGTTGGGAGTGTAGTGGAGGGGGAAATTTATAATGGATTTGGCGGTTTGATCGGCGAGATCGTTCCCTTTTATGCCACAGTGGCTGGGGATCCAGAGGAGTTTTATTTTTCTGTTGGTTTTTGTTAGAATTGACCTAATTATTGTGGGGTAGAAATTATTGTTGTTAATGTTGCTAATTGATTTGATAGCTGATAGGGAGTCAGAACATATGATGAAGTTGCCTTTCTTACCAGAAGCCAGCTTTATTGCTTCAAGAATGGCTATCGTTTCTGCGGAGAGTATGGAGGAGTAGTGTGGTAGGATGCCTGTTTTTAGGATATCTGTATCGGTGGTTATGGCGAATGTGGCAGTTTTATGTTGCAGGGAGCCGTCGGTGAATATGTATTTGTGTTGTTTGTGGTTGTCTTTATGCTCTAGGACGATTTTTTGGTATATTTCTGGTGGTGTGTTGGGTTTACTGAGCTTATGTAGGGAAATGTTGATGGTGGAAGTTGGAAATAGCCATGGAGGTGTGGTTGTTTGTTTGTTGGGTGGTGGAAGGTAGGGTATGTTGTGTTCTTTACAAAGTATAATGATTTTTTCTAATGTGGATTTTAATTTCTTATTATTTTGGTGTTTTATTTGTTTGGTGAATTTGTGGATTGGAGTGTTAGCACTATGGAGGATTGTCTTGTACGCTTTGGCTGTCAAAAGATTTCTTTTTTGCTCTATTGTAGGTAGGTTGGCTTCGAAGAGTAGGTTGGGAATGGGTGTTGAGAAAAGAGCACCAAGGGCTGTGCGTATTCCTGCATTATATGTTGTTTTTAATTTGTTTAGCGTAGACCTAGGCGCGTGGCCATAAATGAATACGGCATAGTCTATTTTAGCTATTAGTGTTGCCTTTGTTATGTTAATAAGTGTGTGTGTGTTACAGTTGAATTTCGGGCTTGCTAAACATTTGATTATATTCAACTTGTTGTTAAGAGATGGTTGGATGTGTTTTATGTGTGAGTCCCATCTGTATTTATTGTTTATTGTTAGTCCTAGTATTTTGAGTTGGGTTACTTGGGGAATTGCTATGTTGTTGGAGGATAGGGTACAATTGCAGTTTTGTTTCCTGCAAATGTGAAGGTGTTGGCATTTGTTAAGGGATAGTGATGCTCCGGAGTATGAGCACCATTCTTGGATGTCTGCAAAAAGGGAATCTAGATTGAAGGTTTGGCTTTTTTCTTTATTGAGTGGGACTATAAGAAAATAATCATCTGCATAAGCACTAAAATAGATTTCTTTTTGTAAGCTGATAATATTGGCAAGTTTGTTGTAGGCGATTAGGAAGAGGATAACCGATATGGGTGAACCTTGGGGGATGCCATTAGCGAGTGGGAAGGGGGAACTGAAGGTACTATTTATTTTTATTTTAATTTTTCTGTTAGACATAAAGTTTTTTATGAAGTTTATAATTTTGGGGCCCAATTTCCAGTCTATGAGTTGGTCAATTATGGAGTGCACTCCAACTCTGTCAAAAGCCTTTGAAAAGTCAAGGGCAATGACCGAACAGTGCTTTTTTTTGCGCAGCGATTTGGTTATTAGGTAGTCTGCTGTGAGCAGACCGTCTGAAACCGACTTGCCACGTTTGAATCCTGATTGATTAGGGTGAATTAATTTATTTTTGGTGACAAACCACCAAATACGTTTGGAAATGATTTTTTCGAGCGTTTTTGATAGGCAGCAGTTTAAGGAAATTGGTCTATAGTTGGTTAATACTGTTTTATTGGAATTAGGCTTAAGAATGGGGATAACGAGATTGGTTTTAAATGACTGTGGGATGAAACTATTAAATATATTGTTAAAGAGGTGGGTAATTCTTGTTTTGACTGTATTTGAGGTGTTTTTTATCATAGGGTATGATATTCTATTGAGGCCAGGTGTGGTTCCTATAAGGGAGTGGAGTGTGGATAGGAGTTCAATTGGGGTTATTTCGGATTCTATTGTTTGTGCTGAGGGGTGGGGTATATAGTTAAGTGTTTTATTCGAGTGTTTGTTTGTAATAAAGGTTTGATTGAAGTTGTTGTCATTTGATTGGTCTGACCAGTGTTGGGCAAATAATTGGGCTATGGAGGATGTGTCTGTTGTGGTTAAGTTGTTGGTTGGGTTTTTTATGCCATGGATGAGTTTGATTGGGTTAAGTCCGCAAAAGCGTCGGATATTGGCCCAGATTTGGTGCGAGGGGGTGTTTTGTTCAATTTTGGAGGTAAATTCTATTGTCGCTCTGGTTTTAGATATTTTGAGTTCCCTCCGAAAAAGAGCGTTGGCTTTTTTGTATTGTATTAAGTTATTAGTGTTACTGTTATTTTTGAAAACTTTCCATGTATTTTGTTTTTTGGCTCTAAGTTCCGAGAGAGTTTTGTTCCACCATGGTGTATTTTTTTTGAAACGTTTGGGTGAGGATTGTGGTATGTTATGGTGTGCAGCTGGAATAATAATTTTGCAAATGTTGGCTGTTTCTTTGTTCATGTTTAGGCTTATTGGTATTTTCTCGCTAATAGTTTGTGTTGATTGGGTAAAAGTTGGCCAGTTGGCTTGGTTTATTTTGAAAAAAGGTCGAAAGCTGTTTGTTTTTGGTTGGGAAAATAGGGAGATAAGGATTGGGAAATGATCGCTTCCGTGAAGGTCGTCGATGATTTCCCAATTAGTGAATGGGGTAAGCTGTGGGGAACATAGTGACAGGTCGGTGTGTGTGAATGTGTTGTGAGTTGAGAAGTGTGTTGGTGAGCCGTCATTTAGGATGTGGAGGTTTGCGTTCTGTAGGAATTTGTGAAGGGTTTTTCCTCTTTTGTTTGGGTGTGGTGAACCCCAGCTATTATGCCAGCTGTTGAAATCTCCTACGATGATTTGATTGGTGTTGTTGTTTTGGTTGAGGGTGTCATTTAAAGATTTAAGGGAGAAATTCTTGTTAGGGGAAATGTATATTGAGGTAATTTGGATTTTTAATTTAGATTCTATTTCTACGCTAAGGGATTCAAAATCTGTTTGGTTTGTTTGGGTGTTTTGGATGGATTTGTGTACTAATATGGCTGTGCCTCCAAACCTGTTGGAAGCTGTATTGGTGAAAATTTGGTAGTTAATTGGGATGGGTATGGGTATGTGTTTGTTATAATAGTGTGTTTCTTGAAGACATATTATTTGTGGTGAGTATTTTTGTACAATGGTCAGGAGTTCGTTATAGTTGTTAGTGTATCCTTTTATATTCCATTGTATTATTCTTAGCATGTTTTTTTTTTTTTTATATATAGGGTTTAGTTTAATGAAGTTTGTTGTTTATATAGACTCGCTGTCGCTGTTGTTGGTCTGTTGATTTTTGTTTGGATTGGGTATGCTTTTTGTTTTTGTTTTTGTGGGTTTAAAATTGGTAGAAAGTGGGTTAGTTTTAGGGTCTTTAACAAAAATTTTTATTTTTAAATCTTTAGTTTGTTGTGATGAATATGTTGTGTTTGGATTACCGTCTGTTTCCAAGTCCTCTGGTGTGACTTGGCTATTATCCTGCGTTTGTTGTAGTGTTGTGGGTTTTGTTACTTTTGTTGAGTTGCTTGGTAAGTTGTGTATGGTGGTTGTTGCTGGGGTGTGTTGTTTTTGTGCGTTGCTTTGTGTGTATGTGTTAAGATTCCTGGGTATTGTGTCGATTGGAGTATGTGTGTTAGTTGTGCGCTGGGTGGGACGTCTAAGTGTGTTAGCGTATGTGCTTCCCAGTTGTTGGCTGTGTCGTGTAGTGTATATCTGAAGCGCTGTTTTGTGGTCTACCTTTTCGATGATTTTTATTGCTGTTAATTCTTGTTGTTTGCGGAATGTGGGACATTGGCGATCAAGAGGTGAGTGTTGATGGTCTAACTCTGGGTTATTTATGCAGTTAAGGCATTTTTTATAGTTTGTACAATATTGGCTCTCTACAGTATGGTTTGGTTCTGAGCAGTTTTTGCATGATTCCTGGCTTTTGCAAACAGAAGTAGGGTGACCAAAGCGAAGACACTTTTTACATCTAAGTGGAAGAGGGATGTAAGGCCTGATGCGTACGGTTTCGTATCCGATTTTGATGGCTTCTGGTAGTTTGAGGGAGGCGAATGTTAGTGTAATGAGTCCGGTTTCGGCAAGTATGGCATTGTTGTTTTGACTGTTATTTGTTTGTTGTGTTGTGTTTGGTTGCTTTTTTAATATTTTTTTTACTTCTGTGACATTTTGTGGTTTTAGTTCATGTAGGATATCATTTTCGTCTATGCCTCGTAGTTCGTTGCAGTAGATAACTCCTTTTGTGAAGTTTAATGTGCTGTGTTCTGACGCTGAAATATTGATATCTGTCATTTTTGTTAGTTTTAATAGTTTTAATGCTTGCAGTTTGTTTTTTGTTTTGATTAGAAGTGAGCCGTCCCTTGTTTTTTTACAAGATTCAACTTCGCCTCCGCAGGTGTAGTCTATTGTTTTTTTAATTATAAACGGTGACACTTTTTCAAATGTGCAGTTATCATCTCGTTTCAGTATTATGTATTTTGGTTCGCTCAAATGTTTGTTGTTGTGTTGGTTGAATTTGCTTATATCTGGTGGTTCGTGCATGTTGTTGTTGTCGCGGGCGTTGACCCGGCTAACAGTTAGCGGCGAGTGTTTTGTTTTTGTTTTTTGTTTTGCTTTATGCTTGAGCTTTGTTTGTCAAGAATAAATTTTGTTGTTGTTGGTTTTTGTTACGTATAGCGAGGTTCGGTTTGCTGTGACACGTCTTATCTCTTTGGAGGTTGAACATTGACTGAAAAAACATATTAAAAACAGAAGATCCTACAAATTTAATCTTTACATGCAAATTTAATCTTGATGCAAATTTAATTTAATTCATTACATTACACATAATTAACATGACCACATTGGACAATTACTTTAGGAAAATAGTGGATAGGAACACTAACATAGTAATAGACTTAGTTGAGGTTTTTAAAACAGAGAACGTTAATTCAGCTCAAAGCGCAATATCACTAGCGCAAATCAGATTAGCATACCTTGATATAACGGGAGAAGAATTCCCAGTTCAAGGAAGCTCAATGGTACAGATGTGTTTTATAGTCACAGTACCGAATATATGCTGCTTTTCTGATTCAAGAGGCACATTTCGCTTCTTCCTGATGGATGAAGCCCAAATATAAAGTTCATGCCGATTAAAATATGAATTGTCAAATATGAGCAAAATAACGACAAAACATCTCCAAAAATATCTTCCTTTCCTTGATTTCCTGATTTCCTCAGGACCAGTAAATAAAAAGTACAAGGAAATAAAATTTTGGATAGCTAATAACTACAAATTTAAAAGAAATATTGTAGACTTGATGGAAAAATCCATCAAAATAGCATATAAAAGATTGCTATTAGAAAAACCTAAAAATAAGGATGTACCTGAGTGGGTACACAATATTTTTAAAAAATATATAGGAACTATTAATATAACAGACTCGGATAAGGATATAGAAACTATTAATATAACAGACTCAGATGAGGATATAGAAACTATTAATATAACAGACTCAGATGAGGATGTACAATTAATAGACTAAAAAAAAAAAAAAATAATAAACTTTTAAGTATGGAATGGGAAGAATTACTTCTCCGAATCCAGAAAATAAAAGAAAATTTCCAAAAATCCTACAAATGCGTTACGCAAAATAGAAGTATCCAAAAGGATACAATAAACAAGCACACAAAAATTCTGGTTGATTCCTTCAACGAAGCTAGAAAAATCGTGCACGACAATAGAGAGAAAATAGGTAAAACAAACTGGTCAAAGATTTCCAATCTATTGATTAAGTTAAGAACAAACCTAATCTCTATAAAAACAAAATATAACCTTGACATATTTATACCTACAGTACTGAACTCACCTCTAAGCATAGACACTTGTAAGCAAGAAACAGAGCGAGAAGGTGAGGAATCCGAAACAAGCGAGGAAGAAATAGAAGAAAAAGATCTAAACGATCTAACAATTCCCGCGGTATTAAGATTATCTGATACAGAAGCGTTGTCTGAACAAGATAACGAATCAGATTCAGAAATAAATACAAGTGTCATTAACAATACTGACATAATGGCAGAGTTAAATGCCCAAAGGGCATATATGAAGGATGTTAACATGGCCATCCCAGAATTTAACGGTACAAAAATGCAACTTCAGAGATTTGTAACAGCTCTGAAGTTGGTAAACATGATGAAAGGAGACTACGAACATATAGCGGTTGAGGTCATAAAATCAAAAATTATCGGCCCTACTCTATACGAAGTCCAAGAGGAAACGTCAATTGAGGCAATCATAAAGAAATTGCAAGGTACTGTAATTGGTGAAACATCCAAAGTCGTAAAAGCCAGATTGAAGAGTACAACTCAAAAAGGCAAAACGGCGGATAAATACACAACAGAAATAGACAATCTGCGCAAAACTCTTCAGGCCGCTTATATCGATGAAGGTATGTCAGCAGCACTTGCTCTTAGGCATAGCACTGACGATGCCATAGAGGCTATGATTGCCAATTGCGAAAACAACAGAATTAAAAATATACTCGATTCGGGAAATTTCAAAACCATGGATGAGGTCATAGCTAAGTACTTACAAAAAAGTACTGAGCTAACAGGAAACCCAAATACGGTCCTGTTTGCCCAAAGAAGCCGTGGTAATTATACAACCAGATATAATTATCGTGGCAGAGGCAATGGTCGTGGTTATTACAATAATCATAATAATAACTTTAACGGCCAACAAAACAGAAATAATAACAACAGAGGTTACAACAGAAATGCAAGAGGTAACCAAAGAAATAACCGACAAAACGGTTATAACACCAATAATGTGAGAATAACACAAGATGTTTCGGGAAACTCCCCGGAACCTTTAGATACCCTACAGTAAAAAGCAAAAAGGTTCACGCCATCAGTCTTAATCAAAATACGTTTGTCACCTTTACAAATGTGGCAACGGGGAAAAGGTTAGTATTTTTAATAGACACAGGATCGGAAATATCTATTGTAAAAGAAAATTCCGACAATTTTCAAAATATACAAAATAATAAAATCATAAATATACAAGGAATTAGTCAAGAAGTAACTAAATCCATAGGGTTTACTTCTGTCGAAATCCAATCTTCAAAATATATAATCCCACACGGCTTTCACGTCGTAAATAACCAATTCGCTATTCCATGTGATGGAATACTGGGAATCGATTTTATAAAGAAATACAACTGTCAATTAGATTTCAATCAGTCCGAAGACTGGTTAATACTTAGACCAAATAACCTAAAATATCCGATACATGTACCAATATCGTACAGTTCTGGTAATAATTCAATAGTTTTACCAGCAAGATCCCAAGTTGTCCGAAAAATCGAAATAAATTCACAAGAAGACAGTGTATTCATTCCAAATCAAGAAGTTCAAAATGGTATTTATTTAGCAAATACCATAACTAAACCACAAAACGCAGTCATACGATTGCTAAACACTACAAATAGGGATCAAATAGTGAACATAACTAATTTAAATTATGAACCAATTTCTCGCTACGAAATAATCGAAGCGAATAACGAACAGCGTGAAATCGCAGTACTAACCACACTATCCAAAAATTTTCCCCAACAGTTTCACAGCCAACTTACAAAGTTGTGCAAGAAATATAGTGATGTATTCGGACTAGAAACCGAATCAATTACAACAAATAACTTCTATAAACAAAAATTAAGACTGGTGGACGATGAACCAATTTATATTAAAAATTATAGAAATCCTCATAGTCAGAAAGACGAAATTCAAAAACAAGTCCAAAAGCTCATAAAAGACGAAATAGTCGAACCCTCTGTATCTCCTTATAATAGCCCACTACTATTAGTACCGAAAAAATCGTCAACAAATTCTGAAAATAAAAAATGGCGATTAATAATTGACTATCGTCAAATTAATAAAAAATTGTTATCCGATAAATTTCCATTACCTAGAATTGATGACATTTTAGATCAACTAGGTAGAGCAAAGTATTTTTCATGCCTCAACCTAATGTCAGGTTTTCATCAAATTGAACTCGATGAAGAGTCACGAGACATAACATCTTTTTCCACATGTAATGGCTCATATCGCTTCACGCGATTACCATTCGGTTTAAAAATAGCGCCAAATTCGTTCCAGAGAATGATGACTTACCATTCTCTGGCCTTGAACCTTCGCAAGCATTCCTTTATATGGATGACTTAATAGTCATAGGTTGTTCCGAAAAACATATGCTCAATAATCTAACAAATGTTTTTGAGAAATGTAGGCAACACAACCTAAAGTTACATCCTGAAAAATGCTCATTTTTTATGCATGAAGTACCCTTTTTGGGACATAAATGCACGGATAAAGGAATCTTGCCTGATTACACAAAATATGATGTCATTCAAAATTATCCAGTCCCTAATGATGCGGACAGCGCTAGAAGATTCATTGCATTTTGCAATTATTACCGACGATTTATAAAAAACTTCGCTGAATATTCTCGTCACATAACAAGATTATGTAAGAAAAATGTTAAATTCGAATGGACAAATGAATGTCAAAGTGCATTCGAGCATTTAAAATCAGCATTAATGAACCCAACTCTGTTACAGTACCCAGATTTTAGCAAAGAATTTTGCATAATCACAGACGCAAGTAAATACGCATGTGGAGCAGTCCTAACACAAAATAAAAATGGACGACAGCTTCCAGTAGCATACGCGTCTAGATCTTTCACAAAAGGTGAAAGTAATAAAAGTACAACTGAACAAGAGTTAGCGGCAATTCACTGGGCAATCACACATTTCAGACCATACATTTATGGTAGACACTTCACTGTCAAAACAGATCACAGAGCATTAACTTATTTGTTTTCAATGACAAATCCTAGTTCCAAACTTACAAGAATGCGACTTGAACTAGAGGAATATAATTTTACAGTAGAGTACCTAAAGGGAAAAGATAATTTCGTAGCCGACGCGCTATCGAGAATAACAATAAAAGACTTACAAAATATACAAAATGGTAACAAAATTCTGAGAGTCACTACCAGAAACCAAAGTAAACAGTTAAATTCCTGCGCAGGAAAAGAACAAAATATAGAAGAGTTGCAAAAGCAATCTCTGAATGCTTCTAAGCCCAACGTATATGAAGTCATTGTAAATGACGAAGTACGAAAAGTAGTGACCTTGCGAATAACTAATTCTTTATGCACATTCAAACATGGCAAGAAAGTTATAGCAAGAATTGACATTTGCGATATGTATACCAATGAAATTCTAGACTTAGGTCAATTTTTTCAAAGGCTCGAAAAAGAAGCCGGTATACTCAATATCAGTAAAGTCAAAGTGGCACCGAGCGAAAAGATCTTTGAAACCATTTCAATAGAATCTTTTAAAAATATGGGCAATAAAATTTTAGAATTTTTAAGAGTAGCGCTACTCAAGCCGGTGACCCTATTATCAAACAATGATAAAGAAAAAGAAGCAATACTGTTTACGTTCCATGATGACCCTATACAAGGAGGTCATACTGGAATTTCAAGAACCATAGCAAAAATTAGAAGACACTACTATTGGAAAAACATGACACGAGATATATCTCGTTATATAAAAAAATGTAATAAGTGTCAAAAATCTAAAGTAACTACACATACTAAGACACCGTTGATAATAACTGAAACGCCACAAATGGCTTTCGACAGGGTAATAGTGGATACAATTGGTCCACTCCCAATAACGGAAAACGGTAATGAATACGCAGTAACATTAATCTGCGATTTAACAAAATACCTTGTCGTAATACCAATTCAAGACAAAAGTGCGAAAACAGTAGCGAAAGCTATATTTGAAGATTTCATTCTGCGGTACGGTCCAATGAAGACGTTCATTACGGACATGGGAACAGAATATAGAAACTCAATAATTGAAGATTTATGCAAAAACTTGCAAATTAAAAAAATAACTTCAACTGCACATCATCACCAGACTGTAGGCACGGTGGAGCGAAGCCACCGAACACTCAATGAGTTTTTACGATCCTACATTTCAGTTGATAAAAGCGACTGGGATGTATGGATACGATACTTCGCATATTGTTTTAATACAACACCCTCTATGGCACATGATTATTGTCCATATGAGCTGGTATTCGGTAAAACATCGAATTTACCGAAACATTTTAATAGTGTTGATAATATAAATCCACTATATAATATAGATGATTATGCTAAGGAATCAAAATTTAGACTAGAGCAGGCTTATAAAAGAGCCAGAATTATGTTAGAACAACATAAAATAAAGAATAAGGAAATATACGATAGGAAAATAAAAAATATAGAATTAAAAATAGGAGATAAAGTTTTACTAAGTAATGATACGGGTCATAAGTTAGAAACTAAGTATTTAGGCCCATACACAATAGAAGATATAAAAGATAGGGATAATATTTTAATTAAAGATTTAAAAAATAAAAAACAATTAGTGCATAAAGATAGGTTAAAAATTTTAATCAATTAATATATATATATATATAAAAAAAAAAAAAAAGGAATTAATACAAAAAAAATTTTTTTTCTCACTACATTGAATGACGATAAACATATATACAAAAATACTTTTACCTAATATCTCATCAAACAAATAATCAAACAAATAATCAAACATTCAACCAAAAAAAAAAAAAAAAATTTCACACAAATAAATTTCAATACAATAAAAATTAGAAAATAACTTCACATAGTTACGTTATTTTTCTAAAGAGGGGGGATGTAGCATGTTCATGTAATAATAACATATTAATAATATGACAAATATATTGTATCACTTAGTTGCAATATCTATATACAAAACATGCCAGTGTATTTGCCTCTTCAGTAACATGACCACCCATGAGAGCATGGTGCTGGACAATTGCTGTATCGGCAAATATAACACGCGCGGCCCTTCTGGCCCAAGATGCAATATGATACATCCCCACTCTTCCGCTGCGGCGGTATTCTATATACACATATTCCCACACATATTCTTATGTAAACATTTATACATAAGAATATGTATACATAAGCATACCGCGCCTCTGCCTGCATTGCTAGCAGCGCAGCTACGCGGTCTTAGCTTTAAGCAACCTTTGTATCAGAATTAAGAAATATTCTCAAGACGGAGCTCAACAAGAAATATTCATAAGACAGAGCTTAACAAGAAATATACATAAAGCATCTTTCAACAATTAAATAAAGATAATAATAAAACACCAAAGAACCCTGCGTACTAATTTCCTTACAGTATGTACGATTTGTAAGTGTGAGCGAGACAGCATGCGATCGTTGCTGCCGCTAGTGATACCAATTTTAGTTCGAATTCATGGCAAATTTAAAAGAGTTCTATTTTATAAATTTCTTTACTTGTTACAGGGTATATTCAAAATCGGCAGGGACGACTTGCTTGCTTCATTAAAATTAATTTGACATTTCACCAAAATGTGGAGCATAGTTTTAAAGAATCCCTAGGATTAGGGAGATGTACTGTTTGTGCGCAGCTACTTCTTGAGAACCAGAATGCTTCAACAACGATCCCTAGCAGACAGCATGCAAAGGGGAGTCGCGTGGACAACAGACATAATTTTTTTTTTTTGTTCATTTAAAAGCTTGTGTTGCCGCCGAATTCTAAAATTAGCAGCCCTAAGCAGCCTCTAAAGGGTTAACCCTCAAAGCTCAATGTATTGCATTCTCTTGTGCATTATTCCTCTCATTACGTTTAACATATCGCCAGCCTACCCGCTGGGAAGTTTTTGTGCTTTAAGTTCTTGTATGGGTTCATGGCTTGTTGCCATGCAATCTAAAATCAGTTTGACTTTAGAAGCCACTTAGGCACATAATAATTTTAAAGCTGTGCCAACACCTGAAATCAAAATACATATAAATTTAGAATATCTACACCTAATCAACAATAATCGACCACGTGTTACAAATTTAATCTATTGTGAAGAAAATAAATGAATCATATGAAAATCAAACTGGTGTTTGACTGCTAAAAACTCTGCCTAAGGGACCGCGTTGAACTCAACAGCTTGTGTAAAACAAAATACCGAGTATTACTCTACGGTTGCTTAAGGAGAAAAGATCAATTAGATGAAGTCTATCAGAATACGTCTGGAAGTTAACATTTTGATCACTGTTTAAACCACGATAATCAGAAATTGCTTTTAGACGGATTCAATTTTAATTTGGTATGATTCATATTGAGACATTATCCATACTCCAGCAAAAGGCAGACCAGTGAAATAAAAAGAGTTTTGGTTATGTAAACATCATCGAAATCTATCGACAATCGCTTGACGGAACTAAGAATACTCATGGCTTTACCGTGCACTGAAACTGTTCGAAGCAGCTGGGGAGCCTAAGTCTTTAAAATAAAGACAAAGAGTCCACTTTGATGACATTTAAAAGACTAGTTTTACGTAAAACTTTTTGTCATATTTTAAATCCATCGATCGCTAAGGAAGTGTATCCTAAAAGGTTAGTGGTAGTATTTTTACGTTTTAAGAACCCGTGTTGGTGATACGAACAAAAGTAAACTACTCAAGTATTGCTGTTCAGAAGTCATAATTTTTTCAAAAGTTTTTGGAATATCAGGCAATTTGGAAATACTATATACCCGATTTATTACAGTTTTTAAGGAGAGGAATAACAAAGCAAAAAAGCTAAAAGGGCAGGATCTAAGATGCAATATGAAGAGTTGCCTCGATGTTCGATGAAATTGGTATTATTGAAAAATCACGAAATACATCGGCAATTGCCTGATAATTGGTTGGTCTTTGATCTTTTTAACACAAATATGATGGGTTTTATACTTATAATATCTAGGTTCTATATTTTTTAATTTAGATAACTCTCGCATAAACTATATTGGCTTGTCAGACAGTTCATGAGTTACACATGGAACACAAGTATTGAAAAATGAAAACATAGTCTTTACAAGATAAGAACAGCCTGTAGCAAAAACTAAACTCGCTCATTGAGCTTAAAAAAGTTGGTTTTACGAAAGCAACGGGTACAAGGCACCGAATTGGTACCAGCATTTGGTGACTGAAAGTCACCAGAAAGTTCCAAAGAGCCACTGAGTTCCCAACCTTCAATCTAACGAGTCTTTACTAACCCAGGATTCCAAGAAAAACTTCATTATGAGCTTTATCTTGAACGCTTAGATCAATGATCGTAAATAAAATAACAAAAGAAAAAAAGATAAAACACCAAGTTTTACAATCTTAGACACACACTTCGAACACAGGATCCAAGATGTTATATGTAGAGTTGAAGAAGGAACACAAGTATTTAAAAGTGATAACTTAGTGTGTTTACAATCAATCATCATATCTTTACAAGATAAGAACAGCCTGTAGCAAAAACTAAACTCGCTCATTGAGCTTGTGACGAATCACAAATTTTGTTATTTTCTTATATTAATATAAATAGCATTAAGCTAACCCTCAGAATTAATATGCCCTATTTATTGAATGGGAATGGGCATTGAAATATCTAACCAGAGAGCAATTGTTTTCTTTTTCCTTTTTTTTCTCTCTTTTGCATTTCTATAGTTAGCGACGCCGACATACCAACCGCCACGCCGTCGGTACAGTCGGCGCCAACATAGCTAAGTCAAGACGTTTTGTCACGTACGCCAAAAGCTCATAGGATAACGGTTATTTGTCAACAGCCAATCAAAACGCGCCACGCACTTTTGCAGCTGCGCCGAAAGCTTAGAACAATTTGAAAACTAGGGCAAAGGCTAGATTTAAAAGACAAGACAAAATCAATTAGTTCTTGACCGGCGAGGCTATCGGACGTGCCTAAAAATATAAAACCAAGCAAAGACAAAGTGAAAATCAATCGGTAACAAATAAAAGTTAAGTCAATCGCACAGTGAGAAAAACTAGTAAATACACAGAAAAGAAATAAAAAGACTCAGTGACAGTGGAATAAAAACATATAGTGGAAATATACAGTGGCAAGAAAACAAAAGTTAAGCGAGTAAGAATCATATTCGGATGAGTCGGCCTTGAGGCCTTGTTACTAACTCATTGTCCCCTTTTCAGTTTAGGAGAGTGTGATACTAGGTAGGCCATTGATAAGATAAGTAAATTCATAAAGTAACCGCTTAAAAATTAAGCGATAAATAAAAAACACTTACACAATGAATAGCGAATTTTGAGTGCCTAGTTTTCCCCTTTTCTTTTGTGTTTCTCAGTGTTGTCCATGTGAGTAGATATATGTATTGCACAGTGGTCATTATGCCGTTTAGCTGGGATTTCAGTGTCCGGGTAATACCCTAACTGAAATCTTACTAAATGCGCATGTGATCACTTAGTGTCATTTAATATATATTTTAGTTGGCATTATGTCAACCAGCCACCATTTCAGTGTCCGTTTAATACTCTAACCTGAATGGTGCTGGTTGTACATGTGCCGGCTGAGCGGTATTTAATATTATTCGACGTCTGGGTAATACTCTAGTCGGAGCAATATTAGATAATCGCGAACATGGAACCACGGTAATGTAGTTCAATGTGTAAATGGTACAGTGGTCAAGATGCCATTTGGTTAGGATTTCAGTGTCCGGGTAATACCCTAACTGAAATCTTACCAAATGGACATCTGACTACTCAGTTTATTTGATTAGCTTGTTAGTTAGTGTTCGCTATAGGGTATAGGAAGTTCGTCGTCTTTTCTACATGCAAATTTAATGATTATTTCCTACATTTGCCTATATTAATTTAATGATCCAGAGGTCTCGAGTTTATTTACAAATTTTCTGTAAGTAAAGGCCCTGGATAGATTGAGATGTGTACCTAGGCTGGAAAACTTCCTTACAAGCTTAAAAAAGTTGGTTTTACGAAAGCAACGGCTACAAGGCACCGAATTGGTACCAGCATTTGGTGACTGAAAGTCACCAGAAACTACCAAAGAGCCATTAAATTTTAAACCTTCAATCTAACGAGTCTTTACTAACCCAACATTCAAAGAAAAACTTCTTTATCAGCTTTATCTTGAACACTTAGATCAATGGGCGTAAATGATTTTTTGGCGCTCCCATGTTGTGGAAAAAACCAAACGATTAACAATCAGTATGGGATTTTTTGGTGGCTAAAAACTCGGTAATGAACGAGGCTGCTGATGAACCCTTATATGCATCATTGAGCTTTCTAACCAAAGTTGCATTGATAGAGTTAACAACACCAAATTTTACAACTAACTTCACGAGTTCACACTGCGGATGGACAAAATCATTTCAAAATTGGATTCGTAAAGCTTGACGTTTCTTATCGTAATCAAACAGAACAAATAGTGTTTCAAATTAATCCATCAAACGAAAAGCAAGGTATACTCGAAATTGATTTTTAAAAAACGGTTTGATTAGTGCAAAGATTAATATCGTCTTTTGAATCTTTAGAACCTATTAATCCACAATTCAGAAAAAAATCAAAGCAGGTCAAGAAATATTGTCGAAAACTTTGGCCAGAGCAATTTCGTGAAAACATCAGTGCCAAGTTTAAGACGCAATAGCTCTAATCAGTCGGTCCGTATGTTTGCACGTCTCTCTGTTTCTAAACACTTTTAAAGCATTAAATTTTAAGCTGTGCAATTGAAACTTGCAAACATCCTGAGTTTTAAATTTAGTCGAATGAGACTCTTTTAAAAATTTTTGATACAAACTAAGCATGAAGTGTATACTTGTTTTATCTATTACTTTTTTACTAGTTTTCTTCGATTGATTTATTAACCTATTTTGTTTAACTAGCTTTATCGCTGCGGTGTTTACCCCTCTTCTAATACTTGATTTGATCCGCCTTCTTTTATAACTTATATTTCTATACTTTACGTGTAAGCAGCTATTTTTTTTTTAGAGTTTAATTTTTCAGCTGGTTCACACTTAGCATTCAAGTAATTTTTCTTGATATTTAAATCAAATAAAGATAGAATAAACTTTGTACAATTTATTTTCATATTAATTTTAGGACTTCTTGAACAATAATTGTGAGCTAACTTTTTAAACACTATAAATTACGTTTGTGATACTCTGTGAGAAACCTTATAACACTGTTACCTCAGATTTCAGGTTGTGTATCAGGATTGTGCTTCAAATTATTAAAAAATCTTTTATAAGTAACACGGAATAAATTCTGTGTCAACTAAGTATTTTATAGCATAAAAATAGAAAAGGAATTTTGAGATTCGTAGGTCTGCAACTATCAACTCGAACTAATGCTTGTAATTTGCTTGTTGGATTCCATTCAAAATTGAAAGACTTTTGCATGGTACTCCCTTTAAGAACAGTCGAAAAACACATCTTGTTTTATTTTTATAAATGTATCATCGGGCCATACCCTTTTTATACCTTTGCAAAAAAGGTATATTAATTTTGGTCAGAAGTTTGCAACGCATAGAAGGAAGCATCGCCGACTATATAAAGTATATATATTCTTGATCAGCACGATGAGCTGAGTTCATTTAGCCCTGTCCGTCTGTTTGTATGTCCGTCTGTCCGTTGTCCGTCTGTCTGGATCAACGCAATCTCCTCCGAGACTCTTAAAGCTACAGAGCTGAAATTTTGCACCTAGGCTTCTTTTTGCTGCAGGCATTGTATATATCGGAATCATTCCAATCGGAGGACTATATCATATAGCTCCCATAGGAACGACCGGTCGTGAATATGCTTTAACCTCAATAACTTTGTTGTTTTCCAATGAAATATTACGAAAGCCAGTGTTTGTGAGTTTTCTATACTTCTTAACATATTCACCAAGTTTTGTCAAAATGGGTTGACTATATCATAAAGCTCCCATAGGAACGATCTGTCATGAATATGAAATCCGGTATTTGTGAGTTTTATATACCTCTTAACATATCCACCAAGTTTTATCAAAATCGGTTGACTATATCATATAGCTCCCATAGGAACGATCTGTCATGAATATGAAATCCGGTATTTGTGAGTTTTATATACCTCTTAACATATCCACCAAGTTTTATCAAAATCGGTTGACTATATCATATAGCTCCCATAGGAACGATCGGCCATGAACATGGATTTCGAGCAATAACTTCGTTGTTTTAAAAGCGATTATCACTAAATTTTGTATTTATAAGTTTGATATACTTAATATACCTGGAAAGTTTTATCAGAATCGGGGCACTATATCATATAGCTCCCATAGGAACGATCGGCCAAATAATTGGTTTTAGATGAAAATCTTGGTTATTTTAACAGCGATTCACTCGATTTGGTATATGTAAGTTTGGTATATATAAAAATTTGTCTGTTGAGATTTAACAGAATCGGACGACTATATGGTATAGGTCCTATAGGAACAATCGGACCAAAAAAAAAAATTTTTTTTTACTCGTAAGTTTTTTTATTGTATTTTTTTTTATTTTATTTATATGTAATTGGTAAGAACAGTTTGCAAAGGTATCCGAACTTCGGCGTGGCCGAAGTTAGAAAATCCTTCCAGTTTAAAATTAATTTCTCACTTTACCAAAATGTCGGTGGAGCATAGTTTTAAAGAATCCCAAGGATCGTTCAAGAAATGGTATTGCATCTAAAACGAGATGTACTATTTGTGCGGAGCTACTTCTTGAGAACCAGAATGTTGCAACACCGAACCCTACCAGACTGCATGCAAAAGGGAGTACAACGGCATGTACAACGGACATAATTTTTTATTGTCCATTTAAAAGCTTCTGTAAAACAAAATAACATGTATTACTCTACTTTTGCGTAAGGAGAAAAGATAAATTAGAAGAAGTCTATCAGAATACGTCTGGAAGTTAACATTTTGATCACAGTTTAAACCAGGAACCGCAATAATCAGAAATTGCTTTTGGACGGATTCAATTTTAATTTGGTGTGATTCATATTGAGTCATCATCCATACTGCAGCATAAGAAAGACCAGTACAAAAAAAAAGTTTTGGTTATGATAAGATCATCGAAATCTATCGACAATCGCTTGACGGATCTGAGAATACTCATGGCTTTACCGTGCACTGAAACTGTTCGAAGCAGCTGGGGAGCCAAAGTCTTTACAAGGCACCGAATTGGTGATTGAAAGTCACCAGAAACTACCAAAGAGCCATTAAATTCTAAGCCTTTAATCTAACGTCTTTACTAACCCAACATTGAAAGAAAAAATTTTTTTTCAGCTTTATCTTGAACGCTTAGATCAGTGGGCGTAAATAATTATTTTGGCGCGACCATGTTGTGAAAAAACCAAACGCCTAACAATCTGTATGCAATCCTTTGGTGGAGAATAAAAAACACTCAAAAATTACCCAAAAACTCGGTAATGAACGAATCTGCTGATGAACCCTTATATGCATCATTAAGCTTTCTTACCATTATTAAAGTCACGGGTGGAAATATAAGTTGCATTGATAGAGTTAAAACACCAAATTTTCTAAAGTAACTGCACAAGTTCACACTGCGAATGGAAAAAATCATTTAAAATTGCATTTTCGTAATCAAATATAACAAATAGTTTTTTATGTTATTCCATCAAACGAAAAGCGAGTTATGCTCGGAATTGATTTTTAAAAACGGTTCGATATGTGCAAAGATTTATATCATCATTTGAATCTTTAGAAACTTTCAATCCACAATTCAGAAAAAAATCAAAGCATGTCAAGAAATATTGTAGCAAACTTTGCCAAGAGCAATATCGTGAATAACATCACTGTCAAGTTTAAGATGCAATGGCTCTAATTAGTTGGTTTTGTATGTTTGCCCGTCTTTCTGTTTCTACGCACTTTTACAGCCTTAAATTTTGAGCTATCCAATTAAAACTTGCAAACATCGTGAGTTTTAAATTTAGTCGAATGAGTCTAAGATAACTAAGCATAAAATGTATACTTTTTGTTTTACTCACCTTTTTACTAGATATCTTTGATTGATTTATTAAATTATTTTGTTTAAATAGCTGATATTTAAATCTAATAAAGATAGTATAAATTTTATACAATTTATTTTCATGTTGATTTAAGGACTAATTGAACAATAATTGTGACGTAACTTTTCAAACACTGTAAATTACGGTTGTGATAATCTGTGAGAAACCATATAATACTGTTACCTCAGATTTCAGGTTGTGTAAAAGGATTGTGCTTCAAATTATTAAAAAATCTTTTATAAGTAACACGAACTAAATTCTGTGTCAACTAAGTATTTTATAGCATAAAAATAGTAAAGGAGTTGTCCAAAATAAAATACCTATTATTACTTGTAAAGAATTTTTTTCCAGGTCGGGGTACAACTCTCAGTCTTCCCAGGGCCTTTCCTTCACAGAAAGTTTATGTTGAAAACCCGGACTTGAAGACTGGAAAAAGGTGAGCATAGCCATACTAGATGGGAGTTGGCTTGCCGTAGGTACATATGCCACTAACTAATGATGAAAAAGGGAAGGGAGGTTCTATCAAATAATTGTGTGCATGTTTTTTTAGAGCTTGAGGTCGAACGTTATAAACTTTATTTAAAGCAGTAATGACCCCAACTATATATACTAACTATTGCCTATCAATGACTAGCCCTGTTGTCCTTTGAACAGACTAACCCGTTATTACACACACATTTATTTTTGATGACCCTTAATCCTTGCGTCTCTGTTGCCTTGTATCTCGTATGCCTCGTGTCTCCTGTTTTGTAATCCTGTTTCTCTGGTTTCTTTGTCCTGGGTGCACTTTTGTTTAATGATTAACTCCTGTTAATGATCACTGGTCTATTTTTTTGCATTTTGTTTCTTCCATAGTCTTATATTACACTGCCGATGAGCTTCATAGTATCCCTCCACTCTTGGTCTTAGATCACCTCTATGGTCTTAGATCACTTCCGATGAGTTCCATGGTATCCAACCAACCCCTGGTCTTGGAGTATAGTCTAAACCACAAACCGCGATAATCAGAAATTCCTTTTGTACGGATTCAGTTTTAATTTGGTGTGATTCATTTTGAGGCATTTCCCATAATGCAGCATAAATATGATTTATTACCCTTTTTAAGGAGGAGAATAACAAAAGAAAAAAATAGAAGGGCAAGTTTTAAAATCTAAGACACACACATTAAACACAGGATCTAAGATGTAATTAGAGTTATTCAACTGATAGGGATATGAAGTATTAAAAAGTGAAAGCAAAATATCTTTACAAGATAAGAACAGCCTGTAGCAAAAACTAAATTGGCTCATTGAGCTCAAAAAAGTTAGTTTTACGAAAGCAACGGGTACAAGGCACCGAATTGGTACCAGTACTTGGTGACTACTAAAGAGCCAGTATAACCAAAATGTCGGTGGAGCATAGTTTTAAAGAATCCCAAGGATTCTTTGAGAAATGTTTTGGAATCTAAAACAAGATGTACTGTTTGTGTGCATCTACTTATTGAGAACCAGGATGTAGCAACAACGTACCCTAGCAGATAGCATGCAATAGGGAGTCGCGTGGACAACGGACATAACTTTTTTTTGTCCATTTAAAAGCTTGTGTAAAACAAAATACCAATTATTACTCTACGGTTGCGAAAAGATCAATTACAAGAAGTCTATCAGAATATCTCAGAAAGTTAAGATTATGATCACAGTTTAAACCACGAACCGCGAGAATCAGAAATTGCTTTTGGACGGATTCAAGTTTAGTTTGGTGTGATTCATATTGAGACATTATCCATAATCCAGCATAAGGCAGACCAGTGAAATAAAAAGAATTTTGGTTATGTAAAGATCATCGAAATCTATCGACAATCGCTTGACGGAACTAAGAATACTCATGGCATTTCTGTGCAGTGAAACTGTTCGAAGCAGCTGGGGAGTCTAAGTTCACTTTATTGACATTTAAAAGACTGGTTTTATATAAAACCTTTTGTCATATTTTGAATCCATCGATCGCTAAAGAAGTGTACCCTAAAAGGTTTGTGGTAGTATTTTTACGTTTTAAGAACCCGTTGTGTTGGACAATATGGAAATACTATATACACCCTATGGTTTGAGTTTCTGATTTATTAGCCTTTTTAAGGAGAGGAATAACAAAGAAAAAAGTATTAATCCGGACACTGTCGGAATTCCTGTGGCCAGCCGGGACTGGGAATTAGTATGGGGAGAGGGGGATGAAACCTAGTTGGGAGTGTCGTCCACCACTAGTTCCTTATTGTCAGTTAGTGGGAGAGGGATAGAATCTAATTGGGAGTGTCGTCCTCAATCAGCTTCTTATATAGGTTATAGGGGTGGGGAAGGGGTAGACTATAATTACCAATTTTGTACTATTAGTAGTTTCCTTTCTTTTCTCGTTTTTTTTTTTTTTTTATTCACAAGGTATTCGGTTTTTAGTAATCTTAAATTTAAAAAAAAACACGATTGCCTAGTATGCCGCACCTTGGCTATATTAGACAAAATAACAACCAAAACTCAATCCCTAATCTTACCTCCGTTTATATTCTGTTTCTCACTTTCTATTCACTTATGTCTTTTTGGTTTTTTTTTTCCACGAAACTGTATTTTTTTCTACTTCTCAGGAAATTTGTCCAAGTTCTTCACATTCGTATTTTGTACGCTTTTCATCCGTACACTTCAACGGTCACGCAATAAACAAACTCCTTCGCCACGCTTGCGCCTAAGTAAACTTTTTTCTTCAAAAATGAGTAACTTCGCTACTGATCGTATTTGCTTCTCATAATCGTTTGACCCAATTCGCCACTCATTATCAGTTCCCTTGGCAAACTGACCCGGGATCAAAACCATCCTTATAATTGACGCGCAAACATTTAAATTCAAAACCTAACGGACCTCCAAACAATACCTTAAATTAAGATGCCATCAGTGGCTGAGTATATATACATAGTATTGTGCTGTGTGATATTTTGACGCCGTCACACAATTCCATTCGGAGAGAGGCTCATTTGTAGGAGTTGTCGACACAACTCGAGGGATCTTGGCCTGCTCTACCTCATTGGTATCCGCTAGCGCCCCCTTGGCGGCCCGTGAGCCGGTGGGACGGTCCAAGCATGCGTCCTCCGAAATGGGCTCCACTCCAGGAATATCCATCCTCTCACGGCCCGGAAGCCGGTGGGGCGATCTAAACGTGTGCCCTCCAAAATGGGCTCCTCTGCGAGAATATGCACCCTCTTCACGGTCAGATCGTAACACGGTTCCTGGGTGGAGGGTTCCTCCACGTAGGGATCTTCTGCACTCATTTCGGGAACTTGTATGATGACGGTGGTGGCTCTCATACAAACGACGCAACCATCCCGTCGGTACGCAAAATTTTCCTCGCCGTGGAACACGAAATGACGGTATCCGGAAGGGCTCGTCAGATGCGTTACGAGGAACTTCATCAGGTTCATCGTATTGATCTGACCCGCTGGCGCACTGCGAGGACGCATAATGCTCTGGAGATTCTGACTCGTACGAGGAGAATAGCGAGTCTGGAGTCCAATTATTTGCTGGGAACGGCTCAATATACGACGAACTGTCGTCGATTACTATAATTTTATCCATCTGTGAAGTAAGAGTTGGGTTACCTTTTCTGTCACATCTACCCTATCCTAATATTTCCCCTGCCTAAGGTGCGGTTTACATTATTGAGGTTAAAAAATTAAAATTATGGCACATTAACAAACTTAAAATCTAACTTAAGGGATGCCGATCCATTCGACTTACTCTGCACTTCGTCTTCAAGAGAGGCCCGGTCATGATAAGGCTTCACTTGTGAGATGTGCGCCACTCTTCCTCTCTCTCCAGGTCATCTTAACCGGACTATGTTGGGTGAAATGAACGTTACCATACGGAATGGCCCATCGAACTTGGGCGCTAGCTTTGCGGCAAATCCTTCCGACGCGTTGGACAGTTAATGACGTCGATATAACACCCAAGACTAGAGGGTCGGTTTCCATTCTCGACGCCGTAGATTACAATACCTTCCCTGGTCACGGAAGGCATGTTGAAGATTTCCTGACACTATACGAAAGATTTCGCCCAATCTTTTTGCTCTTTCCTCTGGTCTTTGCTGTAGAGTACCCGAACCTGGAGTTACCTCGTCATAAAAAGTGTTCGGTAGCCTGGCCTCTCGTCCATGTATTAAAAACGCGGGGGTATAACCCGTGGAGTCGGAAACACTCGAATTAATGGCTAACATAATCTCCGATAGCTTCTGATCCCAGGTTTGATGTTCTTCCATGACCATTTTTGCCATTATCGCTTTATCGTTCGATTAGAACGCTCCGTGGGATTACTTTGGGGACTGTATGGGGCGGTATGTTGCAATTCCACACCGAGAGAATTCATCATAGATGTCAAAGAACGGCTGGTGAATTGAGTGCCGTCGTTATCACATATAAACATCTTGGGGATCCCGAAACGAGTAAGGATGGGTTCCCTGAAGGCCTTCTGTAGGCTGGCTGTCGTAGCTTTCCTAAGGGGTATGAGTTCTATTTACTTGGAGAATGCGTCGTGGAACACCAGTAACATCGTATTCCCGTGAGTCGAACGAGGTAGAGGGCCGATAAAATCTGCGCACAGGATCTTCATTGGTTCCGCTGGTTTGACCTGGGGACTTTTATACTTTTGGCAAGATTCACACCCTCTCACATATTTAGATATGCCACGTAACATGCCTGGCCAATAATAACGTTGCATCGCTGTTGTCACTGTTTTCCTTATGCCCAGATGTCCGGCAGAGGGGACATCGTGGCACTCTTGTAATATCCTTATTCGGTCCTCACTTGCGACGCACGGCGTATTTCTCGGGTTCCTCCTTTACTCTGGTCATCATACGACTTATCCATTTACATTCGGGGGCCTCGGTCCGAATCTGTCGCAAAGCTTCTCGGGCCCAACAGGCTACACGTCCTAATGGCGATTGGATCGAGTTGAGCCAACGTAACGCCATGTGGTCGGTAAACATCTCAAAACAGTATCCTTCCAGGTAGCATCGCATTTTCCGAATGGCCCAGACAATGGCCAAACATTCCTTTTCTGTAGTAGTATAGTTTTCTTCAGCCGCTATCAAGCGACGGCTAGCATAAGCGATCACGCGTTCATGTCCATCTATCTCCTGAGTTAGAACTGCCGACATCACTGGCATCAGTTTGTAGGACGAACTTCTGCCCAAAGTCCGGACATGCTTAGACTGGGGCTGAGGTAAGGCATCTTTTGAGCTGTGTAAAAGCTTCCTCCTGTTTGGTTCCCCAGCTCCATTATTAGCCCTTTTTCAGAAGACTAGTTATGGGCTGGCAAATGGTCGAGAAGTTGGGTAGAAAAAGACGGTACCAAGAGGCCATAACCAGACATTGACGGAGTCCCTAACGTTGGACGGGGGCTTCAACTCTCGTACGGCGGCGACTTTGTCGGGATCGGTATGTATTCCTTGATCGCTAATTACGTAACCCAAGTATGTCAGTTTCTTCAGAAAGAAAACGCATTTCTCCCTATTAATGCGCAAATTTGCTCGATGTAGTCTCCTTAATACTTCCATCAAATTAGCCATGTGTTGCTCCAGTGTTGACCCAATCACGATAATGTCGTCCAAGTAGGCGAAGGCATGGGGTTCCATATCTGCACTGATGACACTTTGGAGCGTCCTCTGGAATGTTGCACTGGCCGAGTGTAACCCAAACGGCATTACCTTCCAGTGATATAGTCCACGGCCGGGGACTGGAAAGGCGGTACATTCTCGACTCTCATTGGCTAAGGGAATCTGCCAGTAACCGTTCTTTAAGTCCAACGACGAAATATATCGGTCTTGTCTTAACTTTTCTAAGATGTGGTGTATTCGAGGTACGGGACAGGCATCCGTTACCGAATTGGCATTGAGTTGCCTATAGTCGACACACATTCGCCATTTTCCATTTTCTTTTTTACTAGAACGATTGGTGCGCTGTGTGGACTGTGTGAGGGTTCAATGGCGTCTTCTTGAAGTAGTTGCTGAATCTGGGTATCAATTATTTCTTGCATGGCCGGGTTCTTAGGAAAATACCTTTGCTTCATAGCTTTATTTTCCTTCAAAGTTATATTATGCTCCGATATATTAGTTACTCCCGAAAGCTCATCAAATTTGGCTTATTCAGCCTCTAGGCGTGTTTGAATGGATGACGGTAAGGAGACCTGTTCAAGATCTACGTCATCTGCCTCCTCCACCTCATTATCTGTATCCGCTTTGATCTGCTTGAATGCTTCTGTCCTTTGTTGTACTCCATGGGCCGCTCCTTGTTTGCTCCCCGTATCTTGTCTACTCTCCACTCCTCGTTTGCGGCTTGTGCAAAAAGTGTTCTTCGTTCCAATTTCACTGTCTTTCCTTCGGCAATGCTTCCGGGGGATATTGGACATAGTTGGTACGTCTACCTTAAGGGACCGTGTGGGTACATTCCCTCCTTGTAGTCTCTGATCCGCTCGCGCAAGTTCGTTTACTGTCAGCTCAGTAGGTGAATGTTTTGGTATTCCCGTGACCTGTAACTCTGGAATATCCAAAGTAGCCGTCTTCCTCGGTTGAAATCGGGTATCTTCCTCCTTCGCTGTTTCCTTATGGCTTGTAAAAAGTCCATGCATAAAACTACAGGGTCTAACATAGTAGACATCACCATAAATGGAATGACTACGCTCTTTCCAGCCAACTGTACTCTAATCCGCAATAGCCGTGTAATTTCCATTTTGGATACGTTAGCCAAGGAAACCGTAGTGCGTATGTCCAGCCATTCTCCGACATCCGCGACTTCCTGTGCTAATTCTCCACAAATAAAACTTCTCGTGGCTCCTGCATCCAATGAAGCCGTAGCTACGAGATCCCCTACCGATCCACCACCCTTCCGCCGATCTCCCGCAAATTGGTATCAATTGTCTGGGCGCTAATGTAGTGGTCGCTTCCCTGGCCCTCTCTAGGGAAGGACCTCTGTCGTTTCCCGCTAGATTTCGTCGGCAACTTTTGAACGATGTAACATCTTGTAATAAATTAAATACGCAGGATCTTCACTTCTTTAAAGTTATTTATTTGAATGTCGGTTAATCGTATGTTCCATCTTGAACGTTGTTTAATGAATGTCTCTTAATTCTAATACAAAAGTTGTCTGTGATTATGCAAAATTCTTTGCTAAAATCTGGGTACTGTAACAGAGTTGGGTTCATTAATGCTGATTTTAAATGCTCGAACGCATTTTGACATTCATCTGTCCATTCGAATTTAACATTTTTCTTACATAATCTTGTTATGTGACGAGAATATTCAGCGAAGTTTTGTATAAATCGTCGGTAATAATTGCAAAATGCAATGAATCTTCTAGCGCTGTCCGCATCATTAGGGACTGGATAATTTTGAATGACATCATATTTTGTGTCATCAGGCAAGATTCCTTTATCCGTGCATTTATGTCCCAAAAAGGTGACTTCATGCATTAAAAATGAGCATTTTTCAGGATGTAACTTTAGGTTGTGTTGCCTACATTTCTCAAAAACATTTGTTAGATTAGATTGAGCATATGTTTTTCGGAACAACCTATGACTATTAAGTCATCCATATAAAGGAATGCTTGCGAAGGTTCAAGGCCAGAGAATGGTAAGTCATCATTCTCTGGAACGAATTTGGCGCTATTTTTAAACCGAATGGTAATCGCGTGAAGCGATATGAGCCATTACATGTGGAAAAAGATGTTATGTCTCGTGACTCTTCATCGAGTTCAATTTGATGAAAACCTGACATTAGGTCGAGGCATGAAAAATACTTTGCTCTACCTAGTTGATCTAAAATGTCATCAATTCTAGGTAATGGAAATTTATCGGATAACAATTTTTTATTAATTTGACGATAGTCAATTACTAATCGCCATTTTTTATTTTCAGAATTTGTTGACGATTTTTTCGGTACTAATAGTAGTGGGCTATTATAAGGAGATACAGAGGGTTCGACTATTTCGTCTTTTATGAGCTTTTGGACTTGTTTTTGAATTTCGCCTTTCTGACTATGAGGATTTCTATAATTTTTAATATAAATTGGTTCATCGTCCACCAGTCTTAATTTTTGTTTATAGAAGTTATTTGTTGTAATTGATTCGGTTTCTAGTCCGAATACATCACTATATTTCTTGCACAACTTTGTAAGTTGGCTGTGAAACTGTTGGGGAAAATTTTTGGATAGTGTGGTTAGTACTGCGATTTCACGCTGTTCGTTATTCGCTTCGATTATTTCGTAGCGAGTAATTGGTTCATACTTTAAATTAGTTATGTTCACTATTTGATCCCTATTTGTAGTGTTTAGCAATCGTATGACTGCGTTTTGTGGTTTAGTTATGGTATTTGCTAAATAAATACCATTTTGAACTTCTTGATTTGGAATGAATACACTGTCTTCTTGTGAATTTATTTCGATTTTTCGGACAACTTGGGATCTTGCTGGTAAAACTATTGAATTATTACCAGAACTGTACGATATTGGTACATGTATCGGATATTTTAGGTTATTTGGTCTAAGTATTAACCAGTCTTCGGACTGATTGAAATCTAATTGACAGTTGTATTTCTTTATAAAATCGATTCCCAGTATTCCATCACATGGAATAGCGAATTGGTTATTTACGACGTGAAAGCCGTGTGGGATTATATATTTTGAAGATTGGATTTCGACAGAAGTAAACCCTATGGATTTAGTTACTTCTTGACTAATCCCTTGTATATTTATGATTTTATTATTTTGTATATTTTGAAAATTGTCGGAATTTTCTTTTACAATAGATATTTCCGATCCTGTGTCTATTAAAAATACTAACCTTTTCCCCGTTGCCACATTTGTAAAGGTGACAAACGTATTTTGATTAAGACTGATGGCGTGAACCTTTTTGCTTTTTACTGTAGGGTACCTAAAGGTTCCGGGGAGTTTCCCGAAACATCTTGTGTTAGTCTTACATTATTGGTGTTATAACCGTTTTGTCGGTTATTTCTTTGGTTACCTCTTGCATTTCTGTTGTAACCTCTGTTGTTATTATTTCTGTTTTGTTGGCCGTTAAAGTTATTATTATGATTATTGTAATAACCACGACCATTGCCTCTGCCACGATAATTATATTTGTTTGTATAATTACCACGGCTTCTTTGGGCAACAGGACCGTATTTGGGTTTCCTGTTAGCTCAGTACTTTTTTGTAAGTACTTGGCTATGGCCTCATCCATGGTTTTAAAATTTCCCGAGTCGAGTATATTTTTAATTCTGTTGTGTTCGCAATTGGCAATCATAGCCTCTATGGCATCGTCGGTGCTATGCCTAAGAGCAAGTGCTGCTGACATACCTTCATCGATATAAGCGGCCTGAAGAGTTTTGCGCAGATTGTCTATTTCTGTTGTGAATTTATCGGCTGTTTTGCCTTTTTGAGTTGTACTCTTCAATCTGGCTTTTACGACTTTGGATGTTTCACCAATTACAGTGCCTTGCAATTTCTTTATGATTGCCTCAATTGACGTTTCGTCTTGGACTTCGTATAGAGTTGGGCCGATAATTTTTGATTTTATTACCTCAACCGCTATATGTTCGTAGTCTCCTTTCATCATGTTTACCAACTTCAGAGCTGTTACAAATCTCTGAAGTTGCATTTTTGTACCGTTAAATTCCGGGATGGCCATGTTAACATCCTTCATATATGCCCTTTGGGCATTTAACTCCGCCATTATGTCAGTATTTTTTATGACACTTGTATTTATTTCTGAATCTGATTCGTTATCTTGTTCAGACAACGCTTCTGTATCAGATAATCTTAATACCGCGGGAATTGTTAGATCGTTTAGATCTTTTTCTTCTATTTCTTCCTCGCTTGTTTCGGATTCCTCACCTTCTCGCTCTGTTTCTTGCTTACAAGTGTCTATGCTTAGAGGTGAGTTCAGTACGGTAGGTACAAATATGTCAAGGTTATATTTTGTTTTTATAGAGATTAGGTTTGTTCTTAACTTGATCAATAGATTGGAAATCTTTGACCAGTTTGTTTTACCTATTTTCTCTCTATTGTCGTGCACGATTTTTCTAGCTTCGTTGAAGGAATCAACCAGAATTTTTGTGTGCTTGTTTATTGTATCCTTTTGGATACTTCTATTTTGCGTAACGCATTTGTAGGATTTTTGGAAATTTTCTTTTATTTTCTGGATTCGGAGAAGTAATTCTTCCCATTCCATACTCAAAAGTTTATTATTTTTTTTTTTAATAGTCTGTTAATTGTGCATCCTCATCTGAGTCTGCTATATTAATAGTTTCTATTTTGCTCATATTTGACAATTCATATTTTATTCGGCATCAACTTTTATAGTTGGGCTTCATCCATCAGGTAGAAGCGAAATGTGCCTCTTGAATCAGAAAAGCAGCATATATTCGGTACTGTGACAATAAAACACATCTGTACCATTGAGCTTCCTTGAAATGGGAATTCTTCTCCCGTTATATCAAGGTATGCTAATCTGATTTGCGCTAGTGATATTGCGCTTTGAGCTGAATTAACGTTCTCTGTTTTAAAAACCTCAACTAAATCTGCTACTATGTTAGGGTTCCTATCCACTATTTTCCTAAAGTAATTGTCTAATGTGGTCATGTTAATCAATTCATATATATATTTTCCGTTTAATTTTTATTTGTAAAATTTGTAGAATAAGGATACAAAATAAATTTTGAAATGTATTGTATGTAAAATTTTTCTTTAAATGCACTGTTATAACAATTGATGCATATGTTATTTTAGATCTTATCAAGATCATTAGCATGGCTTAAGGCTCTTTTGGTTACACATTTATTGTGTAATTTGTATGCTTTATATAATACATATGCGCTCATTATTATCACAATTATTAGTAAAAGTGCATTTGTTGGCTTCAAATCTACATTTGACGATTCAATTTTATTGATTACGTTTGCAGTGGAGTCCACTGTCTTTGTATCTATCAACCCCATATTGGGTTCGTCTAATATGTCATCAAACTTGTTAATTTTGTTATCAAACATTCAAATTTAAATATTTTATTTATTTTTTTTTAATTTTAGATATTTATTTCAAATAGGTTTTTTATGTGCATTGTCTTTTTCCTATCGTAACTTATTTGTTGTTATTTGTAAATTAAAAAAATTTTTTTTATTATATATAATTATTAATTCCGATTTTTCTAAAATTTTTTTCAATTTTCTTTTTTTTTCAATATGCTTTTTTTTTCGTTTTGTATTTAATAATAATTTTTTTTTGTAATTTTTTTTTTTTTTACATATATATATCTATCCTGCCTATTTTTGCGTGTGGTTTTCAGGCCACACTCTAATTGAACAGCTTTAATGCCGCACAATTTCACAAAGGTTTTTAAATTTACATGAAAAAATATGCATCACAGTGCAATAGAAAAAAAATTTGCGTCGCAGCGCATAGTTATATTATTTAGTATTATTGTTGGGTGCTCTTTGTAGCGCTGCCGGTCCAGTGTTGACGTTGCCGGTACAGGCTTCTTCCTTGGGGTTTCTCACAGTAGTTTGGGGACGACTTCTCGGTTGTTATTCCATCGTCGGTGTAGTGGGCGGATTGCCTACCACACTCGGGCTCAATGTAAAATCAAGTCCCTCAAAGTTTTGTTTCATAGGCAGTTGTTGCAGTTTTCATCTTCTTGTTGTTTAGTTTTGTTTAATCGATTTGAAAGTTTTTCCTTTTTTGTTTTATATCATTGTTGTTTGTTTTTTTTTTTTGTATTACTGGATAATATTTGCATAGTCACAAAAGAACATCTTTTGTTTTTTTTTTTTTTTTCGGCCGTTGTTTTTTATTATTTTTTTTTTTTTTTACGGGTTGACGAAAATTTTAAATCCAATCGGCAATATTAGCAGGCATTTCCTCACTTGTTGAGTGTTAGTATTTTCTTTTGTTAATATTTTGCGCTCATATTTTCTCTTTTCACTGTTTTTTCTTTTTGTGTAAGAAAAATTTTTTTTTGTTTATTTTATTATTTTTGTGACATCCTGTCACCTTAGGATCCTGCAATCTTCGGATTGTGACGTCCTGTCACGGTCGCCATGTAATAAATTAAATACGCAGGATCTTCACTTGTTTAAAGTTCTTTATTTGAATGTCGGTTAATCGTATGTTCCATCTTGAACGTTGTTTAATGAATGTCTCTTAATTCTAATACAAAAGATGATTATAGCTAAGACCGCGTAGCTGCGCTGCTAGCAATGCAAGCAGAGGCGCGGTATGCTTATGTATACATATTCTTATGTATAAATGTTTACATAAGAATATGTGTGGGAATATGTGTATATGGAAATACCGCCGCAGCGGAAGAGTGGGGATGTATCATATTGCATCTTGGGCCAGAAGGGCCGCGCGTGTTATATTTGCCGATACAGCAATTGTCCAGCCCCATGCTCTCATGGGTGATCATGTTACTAAAAGGCAAATACACTTGCTTTATATTATTAATATATTATTATTACATGAACATGCTACAATCTCTTCGGCCACATTCCCAACAGAATTTGACGGATTCGTTGCGACACTCTCGACTCATGTGACCCAACCGTCCACAGCGATGACATGCAAGGCGTACATCCGTAATTGGTTCGGATCCGGGTCCTGTCGGAAGATTTAATGTAGGGAGAGAAGAGCGAGGTTCCGGCCTGGGACTAGAATCTCTAAAATGGTTACGCTGAGGAGGGCAAGTAGGAATTCGGGGAATTCGTTCCCGGTCGAGGCCGTAAGTCTCGACTTTCTCTAATACTTCCTCTATGAAGGACAAGGGATCCTCCGAACCATCAAAATCCCCACTTACGGACGCGATCAGGGAAACTAGAATAAGGCTCTGAAATTATAGAGGGCGATCGGGGAGTCACAAGATTCTCTCTGGCCATATCTTCAAAATGCACTGCTCGAGTTGCTCTCTGGGGACTTACTCCCGGCGTGCGGAAATTAAGCCGTCCATCCCATGCCGGCGTCAAAAATCCTGATCCCGGCAGTGGCAATTCCAGGGAATCCGCGGCTTCAGTTTCCTTCGTGGGGCAATCAGGGGCTCTCATTCTCTGGGCTGCTCTACTATAATACGCCTCAAGTTCAGAGAGACGCGTCCAAACAGTTTTTGGAAGCTCTTGTGACGCCATCCAGGACACGAAATTTATACGGGCGTCCTCAACGCGGCATTCGGCGTTAAAGCCGAATTCACTGGCCAAGGAGGCCAACTCATCTTTACGTCGGGAATAAATCCAACGAACGCCTACCCCAGGGTTCTTAATTTTAAGATCTGTTACGTATTCACCAGTAGTTCACCTTGACGCGGTTCGCCATTTGACGTCATCATTTGGATTCTTTTCCAGCTTTTCTTTTTATCGTATTTTATTTTATTTAACTATCGACGCGCGAGGCCCTAAACTCCTTGGCGGGATTAGTATCTGGGATACGTATTAATCCGGACACTGTCGGAATTCCTGTGGCCAGGCGGAAAGATGGTCCTCGCCGTTTCTGGGAATTACTTGTTAACGTGACCGGGATTAGTATATGGAGAGGGGGATGAAACCTAGTTGGGAGTGTCGTCCACCACTAGTTCCTTATTGTCAGTTAGTGGGAGAGGGATAGAATCTAATTGGGAGTGTCGTCCTCAATCAGCTTCTTATATAGGTTATAGGGGTGGGGAAGGGGTAGACTATAATTACCAATTTTGTACTATTAGTAGTTTCCTTTCTTTTCTCGTTTTTTTTTTTTTTTTTATTCACAAGGTATTCGGTTTTTAGTAATCTTAAATTTAAAAAAAAACACGATTGCCTAGTATGCCGCACCTTGGCTATATTAGACAAAATAACAACCAAAACTCAATCCCTAATCTTACCTCCGTTTATATTCTGTTTCTCACTTTCTATTCACTTATGTCTTTTTGGTTTTTTTTTCCACGAAACTGTATTTTTTTCTACTTCTCAGGAAATTTGTCCAAGTTCTTCACATTCGTATTTTGTACGCTTTTCATCCGTACACTTCAACGGTCACGCAATAAACAAACTCCTTCGCCACGCTTGCGCCTAAGTAAACTTTTTTCTTCAAAAATGAGTAACTTCGCTACTGATCGTATTTGCTTCTCATAATCGTTTGACCCAATTCGCCACTCATTATCAGTTCCCTTGGCAAACTGACCCGGGATCAAAACCATCCTTATAATTGACGCGCAAACATTTAAATTCAAAACCTAACGGACCTCCAAACAATACCTTAAATTAAGATGCCATCAGTGGCTGAGTATATATACATAGTATTGTGCTGTGTGATATTTTGACGCCGTCACACAATTCCATTCGGAGAGAGGCTCATTTGTAGGAGTTGCGCCCCCTTGGCGGCCCGTGAGCCGGTGGGACGGTCCAAACATGCGTCCTCCGAAATGGGCTCCACTCCAGGAATATCCATCCTCTCACGGCCCGGAAGCCGGTGGGGCGATCTAAACGTGTGCCCTCCAAAATGGGCTCCTCTGCGAGAATATGCACCCTCTTCACGGTCAGATCGTAACACGGTTCCTGGGTGGAGGGTTCCTCCACGTAGGGATCTTCTGCCCTCATTTCGGGAACTTGTATGATGACGGTGGTGGCTCTCATACAAACGACGCAACCATCCCGTCGGTACGCAAAATTTTCCTCGCCGTGGAACACGAAATGACGGTATCCGGAAGGGCTCGTCAGATGCGTTACGAGGAACTTCATCAGGTTCATCGTATTGATCTGACCCGCTGGCGCACTGCGAGGACGCATAATGCTCTGGAGATTCTGACTCGTACGAGGAGAATAGCGAGTCTGGAGTCCAATTATTTGCTGGGAACGGCTCAATATACGACGAACTGTCGTCGATTACTATAATTTTATCCATCTGTGAAGTAAGAGTTGGGTTACCTTTTCTGTCACATCTACCCTATCCTAATATTTCCCCTGCCTAAGGTGCGGTTTACATTATTGAGGTTAAAAAATTAAAATTATGGCACATTAACAAACTTAAAATCTAACTTAAGGGATGCCGATCCATTCGACTTACTCTGCACTTCGTCTTCAAGAGAGGCCCGGTCATGATAAGGCTTCACTTGTGAGATGTGCGCCACTCTTCCTCTCTCTCCAGGTCATCTTAACCGGACTATGTTGGGTGAAATGAACGTTACCATACGGAATGGCCCATCGAACTTGGGCGCTAGCTTTGCGGCAAATCCTTCCGACGCGTTGGACAGTTAATGACGTCGATATAACACCCAAGACTAGAGGGTCGGTTTCCATTCTCGACGCCGTAGATTACAATACCTTCCCTGGTCACGGAAGGCATGTTGAAGATTTCCTGACACTATACGAAAGATTTCGCCCAATCTTTTTGCTCTTTCCTCTGGTCTTTGCTGTAGAGTACCCGAACCTGGAGTTACCTCGTCATAAAAAGTGTTCGGTAGCCTGGCCTCTCGTCCATGTATTAAAAACGCGGGGGTATAACCCGTGGAGTCGGAAACACTCGAATTAATGGCTAACATAATCTCCGATAGCTTCTGATCCCAGGTTTGATGTTCTTCCATGACCATTTTTGCCATTATCGCTTTATCGTTCGATTAGAACGCTCCGTGGGATTACTTTGGGGACTGTATGGGGCGGTATGTTGCAATTCCACACCGAGAGAATTCATCATAGATGTCAAAGAACGGCTGGTGAATTGAGTGCCGTCGTTATCACATATAAACATCTTGGGGATCCCGAAACGAGTAAGGATGGGTTCCCTGAAGGCCTTCTGTAGGCTGGCTGTCGTAGCTTTCCTAAGGGGTATGAGTTCTATTTACTTGGAGAATGCGTCGTGGAACACCAGTAACATCGTATTCCCGTGAGTCGAACGAGGTAGAGGGCCGATAAAATCTGCGCACAGGATCTTCATTGGTTCCGCTGGTTTGACCTGGGGACTTTTATACTTTTGGCAAGATTCACACCCTCTCACATATTTAGATATGCCACGTAACATGCCTGGCCAATAATAACGTTGCATCGCTGTTGTCACTGTTTTCCTTATGCCCAGATGTCCGGCATAGTGTGATATTTTCACGCCGTCACATGATAAATCAGGAAACACAGCGGCAATTGCCTGATAATTGGTTGCTTTATGATCTTTTTAACACAAATATGATGGGTTTTATAATTATAATATCTAGGTTCTATATTTTTTATATTGGATAACTCACGCATAAACTACTACAAACGATTAACAATCAGTATGCGATCCTTTGGTCGAGAATAAAACACACTCAAAAATTACCTAAAAACTCGGTAATGAACGAGGCTGCTGATGAACCCTTATATGCATCATTAAGCTTTCTAACCAAAGTTGCATTGATAGAGTTAACAACACCAAATTTTACAACTAACTTCCCAAGTTTACACCGCGGATGGAAAAAATCATTCAAAAATTGGATTCGTAATGCTTGCCGTTTCTTATCGTAATCAAATAGAACAAATAGTGTTTCAAATTAATCCATCAAACGAAAGCGAGTTATACTCGGAATTGATTTTTAAAAAACGTTTCGATTAGTGCCAAGATTAATATCGTCATTTGAATCTTTAGAACCGATCAATCCACAATTCAGAAAAAAAATTAAAGTCAAAATCTTTGGCCAGAGCAATTTCGTGAAAAACATCAATGCCAAGTTTAAGAGACCATGGTTCTGATCAGTCGGTCCATATGTTTGCCTGCCTGTCTGTTTCTACGCACTTTTAAAGCCTTAAACTTTAAGCTATGTAATTAAAACTTGCAAGCCTCCCAAGTTTTTCATTTAGTCGAGTTTTACGAAATTTTTATACAAACTAAGCATAAAGTGTATACTGTTTGTTTAATTTAAATTTTTTACTAGATTTCTTTGACTGATTTATTAAATTATTTTGTTTAACTAGCTTTATCTTTGCGGTGTTTATCCCTCTTATAATACTTAATTTAATCCGCTTCTTTTGGGACTTATATTTCTATACTTTACGTGTAACCAGCTATTTTTTTTATGCCAGTAGATGGGTTTTGCAGAATTTGTTGGTTCACGCTTAGCATTGAAGTAATTTTTCGTGATATATAAAGATTGAATAAATTTTAAACAAATTTTTTCATGTTGATTTTAGGACTAACTGAACAATAATAGTGCATGATCTACGACGAGCTCTGGAACTCTAAAAAACGGCGTGTAACGAAAAATTTAGCAGACTTAGTTTATTCTGCATGTGGAGACAGTGCAGAAGACTCCGGTGCATTTTTATTTAAAATTTTTTCTGTGTGTAAAGTGTTTATTTGTTTGTAGTTGCTGTTAACTCGTAGTCAATAAATAATGTTATTTAAGATAATTTTTTAACAATTATCCAAATTCATACTTGGCATACAAACAAGTAAGCTCCACGCAGTGTTCAAACCCGTGTCTTTCAGAATTGTAACGGGTTTTTTTTTTTGAAATTTTTTTTCGTGAAAGTTTTTCTTTTAGATGATTTTGATAATTTTGTCGCCATAGAGACTCAAGACAGTTAACCAAGTTTCGACATGCTGTTCATGAAAGATCAAAAGCATTTACGGTTTCCAAAAACCATTTTAAAAAGACATTAAAAGTTTCAATTCGTTTCTCGTGTGGAGAATAAAGGTCATATGAAATCAAATTGTCCCGATGTCGTTCGTCGAAAAGATGATTTCACCTCAAACAAGGGTGTGAACAAAAGTCCAGCAGCTCGTTGTACGGATACAACAATTATCCTTGGTCAGTGGAGGAACCAGCTAAGATGCTGAAATTTGACAGGTAGATGAGAAGCAGTATATTTTGTTCAATGGTTTGCCAATGACGAGTCGACTGGCAATGTCGTCAATCGTTCGTCAAATCAATGAGAAAGTTTAAAGAAAAAACAACAGCAGCGAAATCCTTGAAGACGCCTTGGTGACAAGTAAGGTGACCATGCCAGAGACGTATGGCTATGAGCGGTAGATATAGTATGTACTGGAGGCTATGCAGAAGCAATATAATGCTTAAATGAAAAATAAGCCGTGGCAGTTTACAGCTTTATAAATTTAAATTTTTACTTGGATTAGCAATAATTAATAAAAAAAAATTAATAGTTATACTTGCCTTATTTTTAAAAATAGTAATATTAATCTTAATTAAAAAGAAGAAAAATAACAATAAATTGTTTGTTAGAGAGCGCAATTTACTTTAAAAATAGCAAAGAAGTTAGCTTCGGCCTTTTCAAAGTTTGTATACCCTTGCAGTTCTAGACTAATGAACTATTGTTTTCGTCACATAGGCTTCCATGGTTAATTTTTATTAATTAAAAATAAGAAAAATGAAAGAAAAACCATTAAATGTATATAAATATATTAAATTTAATGTTGTAATTTCCTTCACCTAAAATCACCCTGCAATTCAACCCGTGCCTTCCGCACATGGGTTTCAATGTTTAATTTTAATAAATTGAAAATAAAAAAAAAATAATTTCATGAATGGGCATCGAATTTTGCTGTTTCAAATTAACACAATTCAAATGCTTTTTGAAAGCATTTTTCACATTCGTGATATTAGTTATATATTTGGCTGTTGTAAATTGATTTACTACTAATAGTAATACTTATCCGATCTGATGAAAATTTGGTGTACAGTGTATGAGAACAAAATACAAAACGAATGGAAAAAAATAATATAAGATTATAGATTAATATATGTGTTAAATAAGTAATACATCTTTAGGTTTTCGATTTTATTGAAATGCGAAGGCAGAAGTGGGCGTGGCAAAAATTTGAAATAAACTTAATCTGCCTAGACACTAGACAAATACTGTCACCAAATTTTTTTTGCCTAGATCTTATAGTCTCTGATATCTAGGTATTCATACGGACGGGCATGTCTCAAACAACTCGCCTGTTTATGCTGATCAAGAAAATATAAAGGGTCGGAAATGCTTCCTTCTCCGTTACATACATTTCAGCGACTTTAATTTACACTTTAATCCCATAGGTAAAGGGTAACATAAATCATTCTGCTTACAACCAGTTTTTCTTGGTTTAGTTCAATAAACATAAAGCGGCCTTACCAATTCAATGGTTATTTGAACATAATAATTGGACTGGCTTCAAATTATTAGACAACATTTTTAGAAAAAAAAAATTTTTAGGAAAATATGTAAGAATATATGTAAAGAACATCCTGTAGCTACATGTAAACGAATTTTTATATAAGGTGAAAACAGGACACAAATTTTTCGGTTAAAATATTTTACCTTGCATACGATTATAATGGTCACAGAGCTAAATATCATATAAACAAGTCCTTTGAAGTACCAGGCCATGAAATGTATAGTATTACCAATATTCATATTAATTAAAAACAGACGCATTTGTGTCTGTTTCTCTCGTACTATTTGCTGAAAAGTAAGAAAGATCCGTTATACCTGTTAGCAACAGAATAAATTTGTGACTCAAAAAACGTACCCAAACCAATATTTGAGCTGGAAACAAAAAACCAATGATTATTAGCAAAGCTAAACCTCGATTAATGTAGAACACAAGTGGATCTTGTTTACGACCTATGACCGGAAAACGTCTTAGGACAATATCTGGCATTTGATTGCCACTAACAACTTTTAGGAACGTTTCGGAAACAGCTTTTTGTATACTGATAAATCCTTCACGTACGTAACCCACGTAGCCACCGCAATATGGTTGATTAAGACGCATTAGGATCGATGATTTGGGATCATCCTGATACAAAGTCATCCAATTGGATCCAATAAAAGAATCATTAAACATTCGCAATTCACTGGGAAACACAATCGAGTAGTTTAAAGTTGGGGTAATTAATTCACCTGGTGCTAAAATTCCGTTGACAAATTGATAGTAAGCATCAAATGAACCTGAATCGAAACAGACACCTGCAAACAGCGATTCTTCCTGTGTGGCATATATTAGTTCACCGCAGTTTTCATATTTACGGGCAATCATTGGATAGAGTTCATTAGTAGCCTGGTTCATAATCTCATCAAATAAATTAAAATTATTTGGAGCCCACCCAATTATCAGTTGTGGCATAAATGGACTAAAGCTCTTATTAAACTCTTTGGCGATCTTATGTCGTTCTTGTAAAGTTTCTACCAACTCCGTCCAGCTTCGTTCCAAATTAATGGGGTCATAATTACTGTCCATACGATTATCTACACCAATCAACAGACGTAGAAAAACTGCAATAAGGCATAAGAGCATCGGTGAAAATAGTATTAATATGAATTCCAATGGGTTGGACCATTGTGTCTTATGGTTTTTCCAGCTGATGAAAATAAATTTGTCTATTACATTTCGGATAGACATGTTGAGCAAAGCTCGCTTAAAAGTACAGGTCTTACTATCTTATCAAGCTGTTTAATTTTAAGTCAAATAGCGACGTTCAGAACAATGAAAATGTAAAATTTTTTTATAATTTATTTCCTAAAATATTTGGTCAATTTTTCAACTTTTTTAAAATAAAAGAACTCAAATCAGAAATGTTAAGATATGCATAATCTTTTGTTTTATTTTGTCTGACAGCAGTTTTGGCAATTGCAGGTATACAAAATTCGGCTAATAAAAAAATATTATTTGAAGCAGAGCTCCCTTTACAGAGTCGGTCACAATATGTATGTATATGGGTATCCCGGTTAATATAGTTGAAAAAAACTCCACCAAATATGAAAAGAAAAAATTACCGCACCTTTTCTGACCTTTAGTAGGCACACGATGTTGCCAATAATTGCAACACAATTTTTTGACCTATTTGGAAAACTAGAGCTTTTGGATTTTTTTAAAATTGGTGGAAATTTTATTCAATATATAGAGCGTAAACTGGCAAATCCAATATAAACCGACTGACTTTGTGGGTTATATAAAAAATGGGCTTTTCATTGGCGAATTTTTAATACCTGTAAAGAATAAAACCGCTGGCAATTTTGCACTTCATATTTATTAAAAAAGAGGGTAATTGCACAGATAATTATTAAACAAACAATTAAAACTGTTTCACAATCCCACAGTTGCGACTAACTGGTGGTCAGTTTACGAACATTAATAAAAGAACTTAAGCACTAACAATAATCCATTCCGATACTTACAAAAAAATTCCAATTTTGTGAAAACTAAAAATGAATAACGAATACTTAGCTTAGCTGCATACTTAGCTACGAGCTGTAAAAGTTAGCGACGAAAAAAACCCAACTTACCGAACATTTAAACATTGTCTATTTGTACGTTGAAACAATTTTGATTAACTCTTCTGAAAATTCTTATAAATATATAGAAGCACCAATTTATGGTCCACTGAGAAGAAATTTTCACAATACTGGCCTAAAGATTTGATGAAATTTTGTAAAGACGTTATTGAATATGTGGAGCGTAAACTGGACTCCAAAATATGGCGGGCTGATGTTTTAAGAAGAATGCTTTGATACCTGCAATGCGGTAGCCAACAGTGCTACAATCAATAGATAATGTTATCAATTTTGGGAGGGTAATATTTTATAAAGAGTGCCTTATTACCTGCATTCCACAAAACTAGCCAAAAGTGAATAAAATCAATAGATTATGTTATCATACATCAATTAATCTGCTCAAAAAAATTCTTAAAAAAAGCATTGTGTTTAATACATAAAATGAAGCAAGCAAGTCATCCTTGCCGTCTTTGGGTATACCCTGTACCTATTAGAGAAACTTTTTAAAATCAAACTCCTTTGAATTCGCCAGTAACGCATGCCAGTAACGCATGCTATCTCGCTCACACTTACTATGCAATGTCGCACTTGACATTTCAGTACAAAATGTATATGGTTATATCTTCGATATTTCTTCTCCGATTTCAACAAAATTTGGTCAGGTATCAAACTTTTGGCCATATTGTTGGGCGTGCCAAAAAAAAACTACGCTACCTTTAATTTTACTCTAGTTATTCGTTTTTCCTAAATTGCGGGGGTGGACGAAGTGGACGTGGCAAAAATTTTGAAACAAACTTGATCTGCGTAGACACAACACAAATGCTGACACCAAATTTGGTTGCTCTAGCTCTTCTAGTCTCTGAGATCCACGTGTTCATACGGACGGACAGACAGATGGACAGACGGGCGGACAGACAGACGGACATGTCGTAATCGACTCGGCTATTGATGCTGATCAAGAATATATATACTTTATGGGGTCGGAAATGCTTCATTCTGCCTGTTACATACATTTAGCGACTTTAATATACCCTTTTACCCTATGGGTACAGGGTATAAAATGTTAAGTGAGTTAACAGTCGATATCTTGACGGATTTTGTTTTCCTACTTACTTTTCTGATAGGTAGAAATTTTCCTAGTGCAAGCATGTAAATTAAATGTTTGCTAAAAACACTTCCACATAGAAAATATAAATTTTACCTATATTTACATACATTTACATTTTGTTTATCATAAAAAGTGAAAAATTTTACGTAATACATGAAAACAAAAGAGGAAAAGTAATCGGCGGAATGTATGACTCTCCCAAAGAAAACCGAAGTAAAATTAACGGGTCATTCAATTCGAAATCGACCGATCGCATTGCGTTACTTACACTCGTTCGCTATACGTTTGACATAAAAATTAACACAGTTTCTTATCAATATAATAATCCGTGCGGAAAAAAAAGGATGTAATGCTCTAAAGGCAGACAACCACAACCACCTAGGAAAACCAAAAACAGGTCTCCAGGCCAAAAATGTCGTTAAATTTGGCAAGCTTGGTCCGATGTTGCTGGAGAGCTGCCCAAATTTAAAGGCAAAATGACCAAAGAGTTTTATTTGAACATTTAAAAAAAAAATTGTGGAAAAGTGCCAAAAATTTTGGATTTCTTGATATAGAAAACAGCTGTAAACTAAAATTCAAGCTATACCAGAACAATGATCCGAAACAGAAGTCGCTGTGTTGCCTTTATGTTTTTATAATGCTTTGTTAAAACTTTTAAACTTGGACGGCAAATTGGTATTCCTTTAAAGATTCAAGACGTGTTTTTTTTACTTATTTAGTTCATAGTGAAATACACTTATCTACGGTTACAAATTTACTAAAATTGGTGGTGCAGTCATTCTAGGTAACTAAAGAAATACTCGATACAGTAATGATGTACTGATATTTTATACCTCTTGTAGTTATCTGCAGGTATATTGGTATATCTTAATTCTGAGCGCATTAATTCAAACAAAACGATCCATACATTCCAAACACTGAGCTGGAACACTTGGTATTCCTGGGCTTATCAGCGCTATACAATCAATCTTGTTAAATTATCTTGCGAGAAATAACTTATTAAGATAAATCAGAAACGCTATATTGAGTTGAGAATGGAGTTGTTGCACTAACTTTAAAATTTTAACACCCACTGTCAACTGCAGAGCTGGAGAATTATATCTTCAAGGGAAGCTTATATATGCAAAACCGATATTCGTGCTATGCAAAAAAAAAAAACTCTTGCACCATATCTTACAACACATATTTCTGCAAGATATTAAACTTGATGTTACTGTGCTCGTCTTTTCAATGTCGAGTTGTCATTTAATACTGCAGCATTTCCTGTCAGCTGCAAAGAATTCTGAGGACCATTATTATCATTATATTAAAACTCTGAGCTAAAACTACGCACAACAGATATGCCATATTTGTGTGTTTTTTATAAAAGCAACTCATATTGAATTGGCATCGGAATTATCTACAAATGGACCAGAGTCCAGAAGAATCAGAATCCAAGCAACACCAAAACAATGCTACCTACGCGCGAACCCAAGCTGACAGCATGCAAAACCGAATAATACTTAAAACTAACAACCAGCTAAATATTTAAAAATAAAAGTTTTAAGCTCAGAAGTAGAGAGCTCTGATCCGATACCAGAATAAAGGCGGTTGTAATCAGAATAAAGAACTCGAAAAGGTTTATGTAAAATATAATTAAACGTGCAGCATGTTAGAGTTGGAGTGAAATAATTTCTAGTTACTCTACGAGAGATTAACATGATTAAATAAATTAGTGGAGTATATTTGTAAATTTAAAGCAAAGTACAAAGAACTACTCTACAGTTACGTATGCATGAAAGATTAATTAGAAGAAGTCTATCGGTGCGCTAAATGCTACTTAATTTGGTATCACCAGACTACCTTGTCTGAAAGGCTGCTAAAGGGGTAGCCCTGTTGGCCTTTGGGTATACTCAGCCGCTGTTACACATACACTCTTGTTTATTCTTAGCCTTGGTGACTCCTTTACCTGGTATCATGCTTGCGTTGTATATCCTGTTTAATTAATCCTGTTTCTTTATCGTTGGTGCACTTTTCCTGGTATTGTTCACTGATACTCACAAATTACTCCTTCGAATCATGTTTGCGCAACTCTCGTTTGGGTTCTTAAATACACGCCTGCCTCCGTTTCCGGTCTTAGATCAACTCCTATGTTTGATGGTCCAACGTCAACTCCTCTCTGCAATGGTCCAACCTCAACTCCTCTGTTTAATGGTCCAAACTCAACTGATTTGCAGATTTCGTTTTCACTAGCCCTTGGCCTTTGATTTTGTCGGCGGCGCCGGCAGCGACCATTCAAAAGTTGCCACCGCATTTTGTCGATGACGCGATCGATGCGTCTAGAAGTTTCTAAACAAAAGAAGCTGCGCAATAACTCTGGCGACTTCGTTTGCAGGTATCGTTGTATATATGTATGTACAAAATCAAAGAAACTGCGCAATAGCAACTTTGCTTTACGTAGTTATATATATATCATAGATTTTTTTTTTTAATTCGTTTATTTAGGTATATTTAAAACTTAACAAAAAGACTAGACATTATAGATTATATATATATATAGATATTGACTATGGAGAAAGGGCAAAAGATAGAAGAGAAAATAGGAAACAATAAGAGAGAAGGAATTTCAATTCAAGCTTTCACTGTGAATTGACGCGTTTTCCTGTGCTCCTGCATAATTTTCCTTATTTTCGACTTTAAAGTCAGCGCGCTGCCTTAAATAAATTGTCCAATAGTTTGGTGGTGGTTTACCTACGTACTAACATAGTGCTTTTTGCTTGTTTGGACATATAAACGCAAAATCAAAGCATTAAACTTATTCTTTTGTATTAATCTTTGATTTTGCTTTTGTACTTCTTCCCGCATTAAAATCACTCTCGCGCTCTCGCCTACGTACTGTTGTTGCATGTGCAGTGCTCTTGGCTCTCCCGCTCTTTTTTTCTTCATTTCTTTTGATCGCGCTCGCATCTATCTCTGTCTCGCGTACAAGTGATACGTGTACTCGTGTAGTGCTCTCTTTAATTTAATAATTATCCTCTCTTTAAGTTTGACCCAAGTGTCGAATTTGATTTTAAATACTGAGTGAGTTTTTTCTTTGGCTTTTTTCATTGAATTTTGATTTTTTTTCTTTCACTTTAAAATAAATAAAATATTTAAATATTATAATGTCTGTCTGCTCCAGCAAAAAGTGTTTGAACCCCCCTGCGCCCCATAACGTATTTCTCACTTGTTGGCTGTGTGATAATGTCATGCACGTCAAGTGTGCCGGCTACACAGCCAAAGTGAGGGATAGTTTGGAGCAAAGAGGTGGTCTCAAATGGGGATGCGACTCATGCCGAGAAGTGGAAATCGAGATGAGGGTATTCATGAGGCAGACCAGGGACAAGTTTAAGAAACTGTCATCTGGTTTTCGTAAACTCTTTGATGAGTTTAACGCTTTGGAGACAGAATTCAAAAGCTATAAGCTGTTGAATGAGTCTCCAAAGCGCAAGAAAACTAGTATGCGGAATCTGTCCCTGCATCTGCCGGTGCCTATCCCTGTCTCGGCTGCAGTTCCGCAATCTCCGTCACTGCTCACAGCCAACCCTCCGCAGCTCATATCGTTTACCACCCCCGTCACACAGGGTGGGCGTAAAGATGAGGCCATTTCCGTTTCTCCTGGAAATGGTCTCTCTATACAGACGAATGAAACTGTAGTTTCCGAACAGTCCGGGCAACTACCAAATTCTTTGGTTATTGCCAACAGCTGCCCAGTTAGAGGAACACCATCAATTAGGCCTCTGACTGGAGTACCACCGAAGAAACATATATTTGTTTCTAGGCTTGATCCCGAAACTTCTTCGGATGACGTCTTAGGTTACATTAAGACAAAAATGCAAGCATCAAAAATAGCGGTGGAAAAATTTAAATTTAATTATTCTAGGGAGATCTCTTCCTTTAAAATTAGTGTCCCGGTTGAACTGTTTGACTGCATTTGTAGTAACAGCTTTTGGCCGGATCACATATTAGTGAAAGAATATACGGCCAAAAAGAAAACTCGTGGCTCAGTTAGGCTTCCTTCTACTTCTTCTTCTATTGCCTCCGGAATATCAGCATCTGCTGGTGTTCCAAAAAACTAATTTCGTCCCTTAATCTGCCCTATCAGAACGTAAGAGGACTTAAATCTAAGCTTCCTAGACTTTATGTAGAGAGTCTAGTATTTGATTATAAAATTTTAGCATTTTCAGAGACTTGGTTAAAACCTGACATTAATGATGCATCTGTTCTGTCTGCAAAATTTTCAATATTCAGGTGTGATCGCATTTCGCGTGTAGGCGGGGGAGTCTTGATTGCCATTGACTCGTCGTTATCTTCTGACCGGATTCAATCTCCTGATAACCAGGAGATTGAGTTTGTAAGTGTCAAGGTCAGTCTCAAGACTTTCTCTGGCTACATCACTTGCTCGTACATCCCGCCACAATCCGACATGGCAGTGTACATTAAACACTTGGTTTCTATCCAACACATCTCATCGTTACTGTCTGATAGAGACATGTTAATTGTTCTCGGTGACTTTAATTTACCGGAAATAGTATGGTCCCCTACTGACGAATCTGCTTTGTTGCTCCCTTCTATTTCACATTGCTTTATTGAAGGTCTTTTCGAGTTATCTTTGACTCAAATAAATCCAGTCCGTAACAAGAATAATAGATCTTTGGATCTGATATTTGTTCTCGATTCCACCACTGGTGCAGTTTCTAGAATAAACCCTCTTGTCCTGCCTGAAGATAGTTTTCATCCTACTTTGGAGTTAATTTTTAATTATTAATTATTGATCTTCCGTATCGTGTACCGAATGTTGGTGCCTGTTGTTGTCCTGCTGTTAAATCCCGTAATTTTCGCAAGACCAATTTTAGTAAGTTAAATGAGCTCATTCTTAAGACTGATTGGTCTTCCCTGTATAGTTGTTCAAACATGAACCAAGCTATTTCTCTGTTTTATAACACTCTTGGTTCGCTTTTTAAGGTTTGTGTACCGCTGAGGATTCCTGTGTCGGCCTATAGGCCCCCCTGGCATTCTCGGGAGCTAACTAACTTGAAAAATGTAAAATCGAGGTGTTATAAAATTTACAAGAAATCAGGCCGCTCCTCAGACTATGCGCGTTACGTAGTCGCTCGATCAAAGTTTTTGACGCGTAATACGCTCTGCTATAAGGATTACCTGCAGCGTTGTAAATTAGAATTTTCTAGTAATCCTAAACAATTTTATAGCTTTGTGAATTCCAAACGCAAAATGTCTGTCTATCCATCATGCTTATCTCTTGAAAACAATATAGCGAGTTCTGATCAAACCATCGCTGATTTGTTTGCAGACTTTTTTACAACAACCTATTCCTCAACGGAATATCAATCAGACATTCCGTATCCTTACCATGTAAAAAGCTCTAACTGCATTTACAGTCCTTCGATCGATGAAAGTTCGCTCCTAAGCGTGCTTAATTTAGTGAAACCTGTCTACTCTCCTCGTCCTGATGGAATACCAGGTTGCGTTCTCAGATTTTGCGCCGAGGCTTTATCTAAGCCAATTCGTAAACTTTTTCTTTTGTCTGTCAAATCTTCCACGTTCCCAGCTATCTGGAAGGAATCCTATATAGTTCCTCTCCATAAAAGCGGTAAAAAATCGGAAGCATCCAACTATAGGGGTATTTCTAAATTGTCCGCTATACCTAAAGCTTTTGAAAAATTAATCACTTCTCAATTGCAACATTTTTGTAGATCTATAATTTCACCATCTCAACATGGGTTTGTGAAATGTAGATCTACTACCACTAACCTTTTAGAATTTACTTCTTTAACGATCGAAGGATTTAGAAATGCAAGGCAAACTGATGTCATATATACTGATTTCAGTAAGGCTTTTGATTCTGTTAATCATACGCTTCTTCTTTATAAATTAAATAGTATTGGCTTTCCAAGTCCACTAATTAATTGGATTCGTGAATATCTGACAAATAGAACTCAGAGGGTTCTTTTTAAATCGTCATATTCCAAATCCATCCATGTTACTTCGGGGGTGCCTCAGGGTAGTCATTTGGGACCACTGCTGTTTACCCTTTTCATTAATGACCTTCCCTCTGTTATAAGTTATTCTCGTGCTCTTATGTACGCAGATTACGTTAAGCTATGTTTTAGTTACAAAGACATTACCTCTTCTTGTCGATTGCAATCTGATCTTCAAAATCTTGAGCTTTGGTGTCATAATAACTTATTAAAATTAAATGCAACTAAATGCAAGGTCATGACTTTTTATAGAACTTCTCCGCATTTAGTTACTTATTTTCTTAGTAATACACCATTAGTTACTTATTTTCTTAGTAATACACCAACGTCTTAATGAGATGTATGACTTGGGTGTCCTGATGGACCGTAAACTAACGTTTAAGTCCCATATTTCCTCTACCGTCGGTAAAGCCAGGGGCGTTCTTGGGTTTGTAAAGAGATGGTCAAAGGAGTTTGACGATCCATATACAACTAAACTTCTTTTCACCTCACTGGTCCGTCCTATTTTAGAATATGCATCTTGCATCTGGTCACCTCAGTATGAGTCATACCAAGCAAGAATTGAGTCGGTTCAAAAACAGTTCTTGCTTTTTGCTCTTCGTGGTCTGAACTTAGATCGTAATGACAATTTGCCATCGTACTCTAGTAGACTTCTTTTACTTGGCCTTCCTTCTCTTACTAATCGTAGAGTAATGCTTGGCGTCATTTTTATGCACAAGCTTCTTAAAGGTGATATAGACTCGCCCGAGCTATTGAACCAAATAAATTTTAGTGTTCCTTGTAGACCTACTAGAAACTTTATACCTCTATCTCTGTCGGGCTGTTCTACTAATTATTTACTGCATGAACCTTTCCGAGTTCTTTGTTCTGATTATAATCGTCTTTATCATGTAATCAGTACAGAACTCTCTTTTCCATTACTAAAAAATTCTATACTTTCTTTTTTAGCTCGTAGCTAGCTTTAGTTTTCGTTTTTGTCTGTATGTATGAACTGTCCCCGCGACTCGAGCTGTACGTTATGCGGCTAGCGCCCCTCGGTCGGTTGGGCGGGAGGTGTGGGCATTTAGTGCACCCGTTGGGATTCGCGCTAAAAAAAAAAAAAAAAAAAAGGAGTGTGTGATATGCCATAAGAGCCCTGCGGGACTAACGGGGGTTATTGCTTCACAGGACTATGGCTGGCTGCTCATGCCCCTCCTATATTACGTGCCATTTCCAGAACACGTAGCTCCTTCATTACGGTTGAAGCATAACTGCAGACCGCTGACCAGTACTTTTGGTTGGAGGTCATAAGTTTTACCAAATTTCTCGCTGTGACTTTTTCGCCCACTGCTGTTTCTTAGTTTTGTCGCTCTACGTCGAACCTCAGGCAGTGGAAGAAAATGTGTTCCGAGTCCAAAGCGCCGCAAATATGACTTAAAACACCCATGGCCGCTTAATATTTGAGTTAGCTCGAATGTTACTTCTTCATGTCGCCTGCTTAGCCATTCGTCTAAGTCGGGAATGAGCCGGTATGTCCACCTGTCTTTTTGGGAACTGTCCCAGCGCACCTGCCACTCCTCTAAACTTCTTCCTTTGTTGCCTTTTTTACTGCTGGTATCCACTCATTGCACTGCCTCTTGGCAAAAATGTAAGCGGCCTCCCGGGGCACAAGATCGATGGGCGCCATACCCGCTAGCAGCAATGCGGCGTCATCTGAGATGGTTCTGAATCCGATCGTTGCCTCAATGCCTCTTCTGTATGTTTTGCATTTCATCGCCTTTGTCCAAACCGGGGCGCCGCAAAGGATGGTGGACTTCAGCACGTTCATTAATAGTAAACGCTGGCATTGCCTTGGTCCTCTTGCATTTAGGAGGATGCGATTAAGGCTTCTTCCTAATTCCAATGCCTTGCTGTTAAGACTTGCCAGATGCTCCTTAAAAGAGAGGCAAGTGTCCAGTAGTACATTGTCTTGTCGATTTTATAGTGCATGTATTGAGCACAATTTCGGCAGATTGAACTACCTTTCGGCTGCTGATTAGGACAGTCTCCATTTTTTGATTTGCTAGCTCGAGTCCTGCGTTGAAGAGCCACTGTTTAATTGAGCTCACCGATGCAACCGTTTTCGCTTCTGCATCATGGAGATGTTTTGCCACAACCACAAGTGCCACGTCGTCAACAAAGCCAATTATTTTTGTGTCGGGTGGAAGCTGTAGACGTAGAATGCCGTCATACATAATATTCCATAGGAGGGTTCCAAGTACTGAGCCCTGCGGTACTCCTCCTTGTACTTTGTAAATACGTGTGCCGTTCTGGTTATTGTATCGAAGGATTCGATTTCTCAAGTAATCCTCAACCATATGAACAAGATGTTCTAAGACATAGATGTACATAGGGTAGGGCGTCAAGTATACGACTCCAGTTGGCTGTGTTAAATGCGTTTTTGACATCTAGCGTAGTGATTAGGCAGTACTTTTTATTTCCTCCTTTCCAACGTTGGCCGTCAATGGCTTTAGCGGCAATATCTACAACTATTTTTAGTGCATCGATTGTTGATTTAGCTTTACGAAAACCAAATTGCATTGGAGACAGGTCTCCTGCATGTTTGATAGTGGTCTCTAAGCGTGTGACTAGCAGCTTTTCCAGTATTTTTCCAAGCGAGCTTAAAAGACAAATAGGTCTATAAGCCGAAGGGTCTTCTGCAGGCTTACTAGATTTTGGTAGTAATACGAGGTCTTGAACTTTCCAACAACTGGGAAAAGAGCATTCAGAGATGCACTTGCTGAATACCTCAGTAAATTTATGCGCAGCAAGGCAAACAGCGAGTTTCAAAGCTTCGTTTGGTATTCCGTCTGAGCCTGGAGCTTTATTATCATTTATATTTGCAGCGGCTGCTATCACTTCTTCTGGGCTGACTTGCGCTTCCTCTGCAGAAATTTGTTTGAAGACTCTCCTTATGGGTACCGATAAAGTATTCGGAAAGAGCGTTTCCACAATATTTTTCATCTGGGCCTCGTCTGGGGTAGCAGGCTGATTTGCTTTAAGCGTTTTTGTTGCCATTTTGAAAGCTTTGCCCCAGATGTCATTTTCCGCAGCATCACAAAGATCTAAAAAGCATTTATGTTTGCTCTCTTTTATGGAATTCTTCAGATCTCGTCACCTCTGTGAGTACTACAGCTAAAGCGTGGAGAAGATTTTCGTACCTCGTGGTCTTTGATATCTTCTCCTAGTTTTAAGGCATTTTCTCCTCAACTCCGCTATATCTGCATTCCACCAGTAAACTGAGTGCTGACGCCGACTGTGACTCCTGCTGATCTCCATACTGGCATCGCAAGCTGCTGCCACTGCTTCCGAAATTTGCTTGGCATAATTGTTCGCGTCACCACTCAGAGGTGGGATAACGAGGGCCGACATAAAAGCGGATGGATTGAGAGTATCAATTTTATACAGCCTGCATCTCTGCAGTCCCGCTAATCTTTGAGTTCAGCAATTGCCTATAGTGCAAATGATGGCAGAGTGATCGCTCGCCGTATAGCGCTTGCAAATTTCCCATTTGGTGGAAAAAATTAACTGTCGACTTGCAAATGTGACATCAATTACAGAACCGTATCCAGCTCTGTGACAAGTGTCCTCGGATCCTGTGTTAAGCACGGCGATGTCTAGAGCAGCGAAAGCCTCCATTAGAGCGCGGCCTCTTGTATTTGTTTGGCTACTGCCCCATTCCTCCGACCAGGCATTAAAATCGCCAGCGATTATAATTTTTCTCTTATCTCTTGCATCAGTGGCCAGTTGATCGAGTATCTGTTCGAATTCTCGAATATGTAAACTTAGTGCCAAGTAGCAGCTATATATCCAAGTATCGCTGAATTTGACTCGCACAAAGCCATTTGGTGCATACAGCATTTGGGCAGGTGGTAAATTTATGCCACAGAGCCAAATTGCTGCCTTCCCAGTGTTGTCACAGAACCATGTATTTTCTACACGTCTTCTGTAGGGCTCGCTCAGAAACGCTATGTCAACATTTAGTTCGAGAACAGTTTGCTCCAGTAGATCTTGCGCCGCTGCAAAGTGGTTCAAATTGAGTTGGAGTATCTTCATATTTGACGCTTGTAAAGGGTTAGTCTTCCTGTCGCGGAATCTGCAGATGATTGGCAGCTTTGCCCTCCGACTCTATGTGCGAGTTCAACCAGGCCGCTGGCCTCGCAGAGGAAGCAGTATGGGGGACTCCTACACTCCCTGGCTTTATGATTCTTGGCTCCGCATTTGACCGCATCACCAGTTACTCCTGTCGACCTGGTCAGTGCATTTGGCTGCAATGTGGCCAGTTCTCAGCACCTGTGGCATCTGGTAGGGGCGTCATTAATCCTGATCCTGCAGACGGTCCACCCGATCTAAATTTTTCCAGCCTTGAGAATAGTGTTCGCCGTTGCTGCTGGAGCAACAATAGTTGCTTTTTGTGTACCAGAGTAAGCCGGGCGTATGCTTTTTATGGCATCTACCTCCACTGTCACCTTTAGCTGTGAGAAAAGGGCCTGTAAGATATCCTCCCGAGTTGTCATCTCGTCCAGGTCCCTAATTTCTAGCCTCGTTAGATTAGTGAGAGCTCTAGTTTCGGCTTGGTTACCGAGAACAGCTCCAATATCCTCTTTTAGCTTGAGGATGTCTTTGGATCCTCGTGTTTTTAGTTGTAGGAGTAAATCTCCTTTTGCGGTACGGCGAACCAACTGTACGTTTTCGACAAGCGCCTGTGCACTAGTATAGCGTCTGATCGCTGTCTTTTTTGAGGCGCACGTGGTGCCGGTTGTTGCTGCCTTTTTTTTGTCTCCACTGACTGCCTGCGTAGTGCTTGGTGTCTGTGCGATTTTTAGCTGCACAATTGAAACGATTTGGCTCATTTTTGCATTCAGCGGCTTTGTGGCATGTTTGTCCGCATTTTAGACACCAATTAGTGCGATCAATTATGCTAGTGCAATCGACTGCTACGAGTCAAAAATTAAGGCATTTGTAGCATCTCTTTTGCCCTTGCCTTTCTTTTATACGGCAGCTGGACCATCCAATTTTAAGTCTCTTTTTTTGGAGGAGCATCAATGCGGTTTCCCGCGGCATGCTCAGAATTGCCATCAGTGTGTCGCCATACGTCGGTCGGAGGCTCTTGATGTTCACCTGAGTAGATTTGTTTTCCAACTCAGTTTCGATAGCCGCACGTACATCTGAGACAGTGGCCAGGCAGTCTAGGTCTCGCACCTCAAGCCAGGTTTCGTCGCCAATTGCTCTGACGTTCGCCAGTTGACCCAAAACATGGCTGATCTCGTTCTTGAGTACTTGGCTGCTGCCTCCGCCATTGGCGTTTAGTTCCAGCAGAAGTTCACCTTTGGTTGTTTTTCTAGCTTACTTGACCTTGTCTCTTACTCCATTTAATTTGCCATCATCTCTTCTTGTAACCATGCCAAGAATCTGGGCGTAAGACAGGCCCTCTTGCGCCTTAATTGGGATGGCTTCCGATCGGCCTTTTCGCTCTCTCTGCTTTATTTGACGTTTGTTTGTCACCTTTTGCTACTTGGGCACAGCTTCGCACGGAATCCCTGTCGGTTCAGAATTATGCTGAGAGTCGGAACTTCGTTGCTTTAATTGGGCTGCATACGATGTCTTAGAATGAGCACCATTTCGTGGCCGCTTAGCTGGTGTTTTCCGCTGTGCTGCCTCCTCTTCTCTATGCCGTTTGGGGGTATCGCAAAGGTTAACGCTGTCTGCAATGGTTTTCGCGTTAGGGTTACCTTTAGTTTTAACCTCTGGAGTGGTCTGCGTTGCTGTGCTACTATTATTCTTAGCTTTTGGGATGTCGCCCGCCAGCAGTTTAAGAGAAAGCCTTCATGCGAACAATAGCCTGTTTGGTGCTAATGTTAATGTGGCGCACAGGTGGTTTGCCATCTTCTTTCTTATTAAAGGTATTCTCTATTTCATGTACTAGTCTGCCCAGCTCATCTAATTCAGGGATTTCCGTATCAAAGGGACATTTTGAAGCTCGTTGCGCTTCCTCTGGGCTCTCTCTATTAGCTGGTTTTGTTGACGCCATCGGGGACTCGCCAACGGGGTCCATAGAAACCACAAATTTTTACATGTATTGGTAGTGGTATTGATACTCCAATTAAATTTGATTCAAAATTTACTGCTTTAGGAATTATGACGGTTAGTAATTTGAATTTAAATTTGAAACTGAAAGTAAAAGTTGAGAAGAAAACCGCAGTGGCGCCACCTGCCAGGCTTGGGGACCCACGATGATTTTCCCCAGTGATCAACACTGGCTCAGTCAGCTGTCCGGTGGCGATAAAATGAAGAACTTTCTAACAGCAACCAGAACTGGAGTTAATCGGAGAAAAAAGTTTTTTTTTTGTTTTTTAATTACGCACCCACACAGACAGAAATCCGAGAGAGGCGCGAAAAAGAAGATCGGTCCAAATCCAGGAGGAAGTGGTTTTCTGACAGGTGAGAAGTCCAAAACAGTGCAGGTATGTGTTTAGTTCCGAAAGGTGCTTTCTAAGCAGTATTTTATGTTTTTTCAGTTACGCGGGTTACGCTACTTGTGGCAAAATCGTTGGAGCGATTTAAAACACGACTTTCACTCTCCAATTTGTATATTTTAACCATATATATATCATAGATATATATCATAGATGACTTGTGATGTGTGTGTGTGCACTGGCAGTGCTCTGATTTAGAGATGGTCTAAGGGAACTAGTTCCAACTAGAATACCAACAAGTCAGAGTGTATGTTTATAATTAATTCACAAAACTTATTATTTATATATGTACATTGTGGCGAAGTACCAAAATTGTACTTCGTCACATGTTAAAGAAGTGAACTCTAAAAGGTTAGTGGTAGTAGATCTACGTTTCGTGAAGCCGTGTTGTATAGATAAAAGAATAAATCTACAGAAATGTTGCAATTGAGAAGTAATAATTTTTTCAAAAGCCTTTGGAATAGCAGACAATTTGGTAATACTTCATACTGATTTATTACAGTTTTATTAGAGGAAAAACAAATGATTCCTTCCGAATAGTTGGGAAGGAGAAAGTAAATAACATTAGATTTGGATTACACAAACTTCCAGCCAAAACCTGAGAGCGCAGGCTGGTATTTCATCAGGTTCTGGTGAGTACATGGGCTTAAGTAAAGTAAACACACCCAAAACTTTCATTTATCACAGGATCAAAGATGCAATAAGACTTATTCAACTGATAGAGAAACGAAAACTTGTTATTCCTTAAAAGAATAGTTTATATTGAAAAATCACCAAACCTACCTTATGGTTGGCGTTGACGAAGTTATAAAATGACTTAGGATCACGGAAAAACTGAAGTTTACAGCGCAGGGAAAGGGTATCAAGAGTAGCCGGGAGCTGAGAATTTCCAGAATAGGGTCGTGACACGAAGTCAGAATCGTTAGAAGCAGAGATGCCGGTTGATCGGGGAAGAAATCCCGTCTTATTCTTTCGCTTCGGTAAACTGAGTTTCCAGAGATAAAAACTCATCCCAAAGCGTTTAAAAACTAGCCGACAAAGTGTTAATTTCGTTTTTTGTGCGGCACATAAATAAACACATTTCCGTTTCAAGCCCCCTTCATTTCCAATCCTAACTTTGACCCTAGCCGTGTAACCAGCTGATTAAACATGCATGATATTATCACACAGTCAAGTCACCCAAAATAAAATCAATCTAGATAAGTGCACTTTTATGATGAGCAGACCACTACAAAATTAACATTAATTTTAAAAAAAAATTTTGTATGAATATAATATTTTAATATTCAACAATAAAATGCGTATCCGAACCAAAAAGTAAACTGAGGGTTTAAGTCGTAATATGAACAGAAAGAAAAAACGCGAATGCAACGTGCAATGTAAATCGCGAGAGCAAGCACCACATAAACAACACTACTGTTTACGCGAGAGCACGAAAGAAGTCAGAAACAAATTAAGAAAGCAAGTTGTCTTGTCCCTTTACCAAGTTTGATATATCTGTTTCACATATATTGTGCCAAGCACAACAAAAATAAATATTTTTTTGTCAAATTTAAATATTAGGTTTAGACATTTAAAACTCAGCTCGAGCTTAATACCGACAGAATAAATAATAAATGGCTTTAAAAAAATTCATTTCGTTTACCAAGTAAAGTATTGGAAACTTTAGAGTCAACTTGATCCTCCAAATTGAAAGAGAGCAGCAAACAAAATTTGAAATAACAAAATTCGAATCTCAGTGAAGAACAACTTTCCAGGACCAATAGAACTTAACTGCCATATATGGCAAATTAGAGGACTCGCGATGTATTTGCGATGGTTTAGCGCTATAGATAGTAGAGAGGTTTATAAAACGCAAAAGGCCCGAGTTTAATTCCGGGGTGATTCCAGGTGAAGGCAATCAGAAAATTAAATATAACACATATATAATTATAAAGGGTTTTCTTTAAGATTTTTCTTTTTTATATTTAACATCGGGACAGTATCAACCCCAGAAAATAACGCCAATTTAACTTACAGTTTTAGGAACTCTTCTATTATTTCGTAGAAGCTCTTTTCTAGTCTTATTCTTGTGGTACTTTTCCTATGTAAGCATAACTTAAGCTAGCTAGCAACACACTGCGTGTTCGATGTCGTTGTTGTTTGTTTGCAGCCTAAGAGTAGAGACTAGAGTAAGTAAAATTGTTTAAATGTAAGATGCCAAATTTAACCTTGAAAGTGTTACAGCTTTCTGGCAAGCGTCCTAGTCGAAATAGTTGATTTTACACTCGTCTTTTGGGGCATAATTCCCTCAGCTTTGGATGCTATGACACGAGGCCGAATGGTTGTGGGCTTTGTTTCTAGCCTTAGGATGCTTTAACCCGACTTTCTTGAAAGTAAAAACATTTTGGCGATCTCTGCAGCTATTTTGCCGATTGGATGATAATAATAGACCATTTTGACCATATAGAAACTTATCCGTTTGCTTGGCATTTTTAAGCATCCAAAAGACGGTTAAAAACGAACCAATTCTAGGAACTTTTGACAAAAATACTCAACATATTAAATCAGCCACCAAGGCTCGCTTCGAAAATTCCAGAAAACAACAATAAATGCAAAAATAACGACGGAAAGAACTCAAAAAGCGAGATGTGTAAATAATTAGTTGACAGTTGAATTTTGTGCAATGTTTAGTTTTTGTTGTTTTTTGTCTTGTTTGAAATATTTAAAATTTTTTTTGTAGTCCTAAAACTACATTGTTTAATTGACCTACTTTAATTTAAAGAAAGTTTTCAAAACACTTGTTTAGCGTTATTTTTTCATCATAAAGTAAACTTGATGCTTTTTTGCGTTGTGTGAACACTTTGTTGTCAAACTGTATATATATAAAAGCTATTCAGATGTTTTATAAAGCGATTGCCTTTTTATGTAATAACATATCAATTTCATATTGGGTCGCGACATTAGATTTCGATTTAATGTAAAGCATTTGGTGTATAATTTTGCTTCAAAAAGATATAATTTTTTTTGTCATATAAAATTGAGTTAAACGATTTTGCACACCCCTGTTTACATGTAAAGTGTATCGCTTCATTTTTGGTAAACTATATCAAAATGTGGACTTACACTTATTCAATTTTGGGTGAATGCGTGCCTAAGAAGGAGCTGTAATATATAGACAGACTACCCTGTTATTAAGAGTTAGTATCAAAATATCAACAACAGCAGCAATCGCCACAACAGCAGCAACCGCCACAACAGAAACAACAACCACAGCCAACAAAAAACACAGCAACAACAACTGCAACTGCAGAACTACCAAGTGCTCCATCCAACAAGCAGACACGTGGATGCAGGGGAGGCTCACGTATGCAAGGCAGCGGACTGCGCCGGCCGGGCATCCATTAAGACCAAGGCCGAATTTGCAGAGACAGCGGTCACTGTCTGTGCCATAGGCTAATCAGAGGTGGCGGGAGTTGGACCCCGAAGAGTGGCCAATTGCGGTAGCTATGGCAGTGCAGGCCATGCGAGGGGGGCACCACAATCTGAAGTAATGTGGGTGGGCCGGATCTAGTATCGGATCCGTAGTAATAAAAATAGGATTAGGGTATTTGAAGAATCGGGGGTATAGATTAAGAGAGAATTTTGAAGTTTAGGGTAAGTAGAGTAAGAGATATTTTTGGAGTTTAGATTAGGTAGAATAGTAAAAATATGAAATATTTTTGATGTTTAGATTAGGTAGAATAGGAAAAACAAAAAAAAAATGAAGTTTAGATTTTTAGGGAAGGTTAGTTTAAGTAGACGTAAGTAATATTGTAAATGTAGTGTAAGTAAAAGATGCAGACGGAGCCACCCATGCCAAAATAGGGCATGGGAATAATAGAAACGATGCTCACGATCCGCCAAAATGTTAGAAAAGATGGCCATTAATGGCCAAAAAAAAAAAAGATGCGAACCACGTCAAAGAGAAAAAAAGAAAAATTTTATAAGAAAAAAAGTCAAAAGAAGGGGAGCATTTGGCGCAAAAGCAATTCGAATATCGTAGAAGCGCGCGTTTGCATGTTTGAGTCAAACATACAAACGAACATTTAGGTTCGATTGAACACATGCAAAGGCCGAATATATCCGAATATGTAAATAGAAAACAGATGAGAATAAGTGCAGGGTCGCGTGACGTCACTGAGAGTGGGTTACATTTTGAGGGCATAGAACCGCACAAGTGCGTAAGCTACCGACGCACGAGATTTGGAGAGTCGGCTCATGCGTATAGACGAGCGGGGGAGAGTTGCATTTCGGCTGTTGGCAACATCAAAGTGAGCGGGCTTATGCATGTGTAGGTGGATTGGGAGCGGCAGTGTTGGCAAATAACGGAGAGTAGGAGAGGCCGCGGCATGTAACATGTTTAAAGCAGAGGTTTGAGAAGCGCTGGAATTATGGGCGCTAAATTTGAATTATATATTTAATTATATATAATGTATTAGTACATAATTAGTTATAATTTATCTATATAGTTGACATCATTATTGTTTATAGGGATTAGTAAATTCCGCACATTAATGCGGGGTATTAATTGTATGTATATAATAGAATACGAACGTGTATATATGTATATATGTATATTTATTTAATTATTTAAGTACAAAAGATTAGAGGAGGGAGGTATTTAATCATAAATAAAATAAAAAAAAAAAAAAAAAAAAAAAAAAATAAAATAAAAAGGGCGGGAAATAAGGCATACGTCAAGCATTGTTAAATAGTATATAAAGGAGGATGTTGGCAAAGCTAGAGAGCAACAATTGTAGCAGAGAGGCGTATGCGTTATTTCACCATGCATAGCAACAGGAGAGTTACATTGCGCGATCGGGCAAGAAGGCCGAAGTTAAAAGAAAGCGATGAAAAGTTTTGGGCGATAAATAATGGCGCGTGGAAAAGTACTGGCAACGGTACATAATCCCACCATGCGTCCTCCCTGGGTCAAGATGCCTATAAATATACACGGCTGAGACCCAGCGAGGAGGCAATCAGAGAGCGAAGAAACCTAGCGAGGTATCAGTCAGAAAGTGAAGTAACAAAGTGAAACATACAAGTGAAACAGCAACGTGATGGCGTGCCAAAGCATTCTTAAAGACACCCATACGTATCCTGGCTACAAAGTGAAGGTTTAGATACGGATCTGTTTTAATGACAAATAGAAAGATTAGGAGCTATTCCCAGCATTGTAACAAAGTCTAGGAGCTGTTCCTAGCTGTTCACAAACGACTAGGATCTATTCCTAGCGGATCACAAAAGACTAGGAGTTATTCCTAGAAGAATATTGAAGACTAGGAGCTATTCCTAGCGGGTCATTAAGAAGTAATTCATTTCTAAAAAGCCGGTAAAATGACAGAAGTATGTATTTATTATCAGTCACACTTCACCCGCCGCGGAGATAAGACGTGCCATTACCTGATCACCAAAACCCAGTTTACACAAACAAAACAATAAGCTCACCAGCAAAGCTTAACAAATAAATTTCAACCACAAAACAAACTAGCAAAAAACCAAAAACAAACACACGCTACAAACAGCACAGCCGGGCTTAAGCCCACAACAACAACCATGCACGAACCACCGGACATAACCAGACCAATTGGCAATTACAACAACAGCAAACTAGGCGATCCCAAATACATTGTTTTGAAAAGAAAAGACAACCGTTCTCTCAAAGTGATTTCACCATTTGCTATTAAAAAAACAATAGATTATACTTGCGGAGGAGAAGTTAACTCATGTAAAATTACAAGAGACGGCTCCCTTCTCATCAAAACAACCAACAAACTGCAAGCATTGAAACTACTCAAGCTTGCCAAAATTTTGAATACGGAAATTACGGCAACAGAACACAATGCACTCAACTCAACCAAAGGTGTGATATATTGTAATGAATTACGCGACATACCTGAAACTGAAATTCTACAGGAATTAAAATCAAAAATGTAACGGAAGTAAGGAAAATATTGAAAATACAACAAAATACTCCTTACCAAGGAGGCGACGACACCTATACATTAATAGAAACCGGACTTATCACATTAACCTTTGAAACACACAAACTACCTGAAACGATAAAAATTGGCTACGAAACAGTCCGCATCCGACCCTATATACCACTTCCACTCCACTGCGAAAATTGCCTACGTTTTGGACACCCTACTTCCATCTGCAAAAGCAATACAACATGCAAAAACTGCTCACAAGAAAAACACACAAACGATCAGGAACTATGCAACAACCCAAAAAATTGTATAAACTGCAAAAACAACCCAGAAGTCGATAGCCAACATACCCCCCTTGATCGCAAATGTCCCACCTTCTGCAAACAACAAGAACTAACCGCCATAAAAACCATAAAAAAAGTCGATCACAAAACTGCACTCGGCATACACTACAACAGACAAGGTCAACAATTGAAAAACACCTACGCTCGTACTCTCGCACAACCAACCCCACTCACACAAATTCAACGCCCACACTCACAAACCACTGCACTACAACGACAAGAAGCCCTCTCTACGCCCAGCCAATCAAGTAAGAATTCATCAAGCGCACCACACCCAAACGAAATACTTCCACACCAACATCAAGATCACACATCAATAGCATCGGCAAACATGGATATTGACGATAACCTAAACACAGTAAATAACTCTTATACATCAAATCACACTGGTGATCTAAAAATTAGAATCTTTGCCAAAGACAAAGGTAATCAACTTTCTACTAACTTTAAACATATGAAAACAAAAATAAAAACCAAGCTACCCAACCAAGCAAACAAAAACCAAACCACAAACATCAGCGACAACGAATCTACCTAAAACAAAAAGAACCAAACTTAACTTAAATACTTAACCTTAGCTCAAACTCAAAACAAATTAAAACAACGATGCTAAATATTATACAATGGAACATAAAAGGATACACAAACAACTACAATGAACTTCTAATTATAATCAACAAACACTCACCACAAGTTATTTGCCTCCAAGAAACTCACATTTACAATATACCATTTCCCATATCTGTCCCAATAAATTACCAAATGTATACCAACAAAGCCAACAACCGATTTGGTGGAGTAGCAATATTAGTTCATAAATCTTTACAACACAGTCTAACAAATCTTACTAATATCTTCGACACCATCGCAGTAGAAATTATATCACAAACAAAAATAAACATTCTGTCAACATACATACCTCCAAATAAAACTTTCTCACTAAACTTGTTAAACAATAACTTTGGAACACTCACCAACAATCAACTTATCGTAGGCGATTTTAACAGCTGGCACCACAACTGGAGATCACCAAAAGACAACAAAAAAGGAAGAATTCTAGCCAAATTTATGCAGAAGTCAAATCTCACGATACTCAACAACTGCTCCCCAACCCATCTCTCCACCCACAACACATTTACCCACATTGACCTATCTCTATGCTGCCCCCAACTTACCCCTTACACCACCTGGAAAACCATCGATGATCTCCACGGAAGTGACCACTTCCCAATCTTAATCTCCATGTATACTCAACAACCATCAACCAACAACCAACTAACCCGCCGCTTCAAAATCAAAGAAGCCAACTGGGCATTATTTACCAAAAAAACTGAAGAGGCAAATGATCATACACCTACCAGCACAAATATCAATAAAGAAGCCGCAGCGATCGATAAAATAATACAGCAAGCCGCCCACAATAGTATCCCACTAACATCCCCCCAACAGCGCAGGAAAAACACTCCTTGGTGGAACGAAGTCCTGACTAAACTAAGAGCAAATAAATTCAAAACCTTGAATAATTTAAAACAAAATAATAACACAGACAATCTACTCAAATACAAAAGAGCTAATGCACTTTTCAGGAGAGAACTAAAAATGTCAAAAATCAAAGCCATGACAGACTTTACTACTACAATTAACCCTAACACTCCCCCTGACAAAATTTGGGCAAATATCCGACGACTTTGTGGACTCAATCCACCTGTAACCATACACTGTATCACAGATAAATCTAACAACTCTTTTACAACTGATACAAAGGCCATATCACAACTATTTGCACTATACTAGTCTGCTCAATCTAAAGATAAAAACTTTAGCCAAGAATTCATTACTACTACTTGACGCGAACAAACTATTCAACTACATAACCCACCCATCAGCACAAACAATCGAATCAGACATCACTCAGATAGAACTACTCTTAGCATTACACTCCCTCAAAGGATCAACCCCTGGCCTTAATAGAATAGCTTACCCTATTACAACGAATTGTTAAACTCTTTAACAACATCTTTAATAACAACATCATTCCACAAACATACAAAACAAGTCTAGTTATCCCCATATGAAAACCCAAATCTGACGAAACACTAATTTCCAGCTACCGACCAATCTCACTTAACTGTTGCCTAGCCAAAACACTCGAAAAAATAATAGCCAAACGTCTATGGTGGTTTGTCACCAAACACAACTTAATACATCCTAACCAATCAGGCTTCAAATACGGCAAATCAGTTTCAGACGGTCTGCTCCTTGCAGATCACCTGATACCCAAGTCGTTAAGAAGCAAAAAGCACACATCTATCATTGCCCTTGACTTCTCAAAGGCCTTCGACAGAGTTGGCGTGCACACTATAGTAGACCAATTAATAAGCTGGAAAGTGGGCCCAAAAATAGTATCCTTTATCCAAAATTTCATGTCAAACAGGAAAATCAAAATTAAAATCAAAAACACAACAAGCTCCCCATATTCTCTATGCAACGGCATTCCCCAGGGATCTCCAATATCGGTAATTCTCTTCCTCATTGCCTATAACAAACTTTCAAATATCATCTACCTACAGAAAGATATTCAATTTAGCGCATACGCTGATGACTTCTTCCTGATAATCTCCCACTAAAACTCTTGGGACTAACAATAAACAGCAAATACAGATGGGACTCACATATCAAAAATATCCAACCAGCGCTATCATTAAAGGCCTAGCAAGCCCGAAATTTAACTGCAACACAAGCAAACATAGCAAAAGTGGACTATGCTCTTTTCATCTACGGCCACTGCCCCAAATCAACACTCAACAAAGTGAGAACAATATTTAATGCTCGCTTTCGCATATCATTAGGAGCACTACGCTCCACCCCCATTCACAATTTGCTGTTCGAAACAAACATACCCACAATAGAACAAAAAAGAGACTTTCTCACAATCAAAACCTACAAAACCCTACTACACAGTTCAAACACACCACTACACAAACACTTAAAAAATATAAAAGATAGCAACCAAAAATGAAACAAACTAACAACTACCTTAGAAAAAATCGCAGACTTATGTAAAGAGCACTGCATCCCTTACCTCCCAATACCCAACAAAACAACCTCCCCCCCTGGGTTTTCACCCCCTCCCTCATCAACACCTCATTGCACAAATTTAACAAACCCAACACAAGTCCAAACACATACAGACAACTCTTCCTGGAATATAAAAACAAACACAATAGCGACACTTGCTTTGCAATCACCACTGAAAACGAAATTCTAAAAAAAGAGAAATTTTACCTCCATTCTCATCAATCCTTTCAGCCGAAACCATAGCCATCTTAGAAGCAATTAACCTAATCGAAAAAAAAGGAAACTTCAGTATCTGCTCTGACTCCCTATCATCTCTTAAAGCCATTTGCAACATCAACAACAATAATATATACCCCACTACCATCCGAACCATACTCAGCAAAACTGCCCCCAGAATTAAACTTCTCTGGATTCCCAGCCACAGCGGCATTAAAGGGAACGAATTAGCCGACACTGCAGCCAAATCCACAATTAACATACCCCTACACTATACCCGCAACATAAACACTACGGACATAAACAAGTTCCTAAAAAACAAATTAAACCAACAACTCAAACGCAACATAGAGCACTGCAATAGATGGTATCAACAATTAAACAATAACCTATTACACGCAGCCGACTACCTAAAAAATATCAAACAAAATATCATCACACGCAACGACCAAACCAAAATTTTAAGACTGCGACTAGGTCACACAAGGCTTACACTACAACACTACATCAACCCCAACAACACCCCACCTTGCCTAAACTGCCAAACAACAGCTGATTATAACATAAAACACATATTAATAAACTGCCCCGCAATACTACACCTAAGAACACAAATATTTGCAAACACATGTCCCCTACTTATGATCTCAAATCCAACCCCAGAAAACATAAGCAAAATGTAAACAATTGTATACATGTAAAACATAAATAGCAAAATCTACAAAAATCAAGCCGAAGGCCCTTGATGCCAGCGCTTTAATTCTTAAGTTAGACCTTATTTCTATTATATATCTAACTTCTTAAATAAATAATGTATTTATTATATGAATATAAAAACCGGCGAAACATGCGGATTCACGCTATCTGAAGGAACTGAAGAGATCAGAAAACAGTTCGGAGAATGCGTCAAACAACATGAGTACAACACAGAATGGCATGCATGGATCAGCTCGCTGGCAGGGAAATTTATTAAAGCAACAAAAGCGATGCGTGGGTGCCTTAGATGGCCCACAAAAGCAACAACATACGTTGTATGAAGAGCTGAGAACCAGTAGCAGAGTTACTGAAAGTAGCAAAACCGGGTTAACAAATTCAAATAATGAATATCCGAAGGTGGCAAAACAAGTGGTGGAATGGACATTCCATTTCGACGGCAGTGCAAAGCCCCTAGAATTTATTGAACAAGTCGGATGGTCAGCAGACATGTACGGATTAGACATTAACATGATCCCAAGGGCGATGCCAGAACTGCTAAAAGACAAGGCATTAAAATGGTACGTGGCAAACAATAGGCGTTGGGATTTTACTGAGGCATTCAAAAAATATTTCTTGCCGAGGGGATATTTCAGCAAATTAGCAATTCAAGTAAAAGCTAGAAAACAACAGTGGAATGAGTCGTTTAGAGATTTCAAGGTAGAAATGCAAACCATGATGCGTCCATTGAAATGCCCAGACTTCGAGCAACTAGAAATCATTTTGGAAAACTGCATACCTGATTTGAAAATGTTCATTCGCCCACACACATACAAACGCTGGAAGAACTAATACAACTGGCAGATGAGTTCGAATCATTGGAACAGGAGAGGAAGCAGTTCCAACGAGAGGCCCAAAGAGAACGCTCACATATACCAATGGGCGTGCAAAGACGACCAATTGTGCAAGATAATAGGCATAACACCGTCTGCAGACGCTGCTTAGATGAAGAGCCACCAATTCCGGCACAAAGGCGGAATTTTATAAAAAATCAAACATGATGGGTCCAGAATCTGTCTCAGGCATGCAGAAGATGCGGAGGTGCAGGTCATTGGGCTAAAGAGTGCAGCTACAGAAGGCTAGTATTCTGTTGGACTTACGGAAAAATCGGAACGATCGGAGCGATCCATGAATTGCTGCATGGCAACGGGAAACGCAAACCGGTTCCTGCCTACAAGGAGCGAGCAGGAGCCGGCAACAGCAACAGCTCCGCGAACCTAATCGGATAGCTGATAGAAGAAGAAAGGCAACTATCAGCAGAAATTAGGATAGGGGGCATTAGAATGCTGGCCACGGTAGACTCGGGGGCCACACGCAGTTTTGTTAACTAAAAGATACAAAACAACAAAAACAGGAACAAAAAAACAGGTAAAATTGGCAGACGGATTAGTCAAAGAAATAGACTGCCATTGGATCGCTGAAGTGAATTTGGCGACAAATTAGTGGAAATGCCATTTTTAGTTTTGCCGCGAAGAATTGAGGGCAATGGGATACATAGAACGATCAAATAGTCCTTACAGTTCACCAATAGTAATGGTGAAAAAGAAACAAACTGGAAAATGGAGACTATGTGTTGACTTCAGGCAGATAAATGCAAAATCCATAAAAGACGCATATCCAATGACGATAATCGACTATATTTTAGATCGACTGCGCGAAGCAAAATTTATAAGCAGTTTGGATTTAAAAGATGGATATTCGCAGATTCCGTGGGAAATGAACAGCAGGAATATGACAGCTTTTACAATTTCAGGAAAGGGACTATATCAATGGAAAATGATGCCGTTCGGTTTGCACTCAGCATCTGCGACTTTCCAACGAGCTTTAGACATGGTAATAGGACCAGAAATGATGCCACAAGGGTTCGCATATCAGGATGATATAGTGGTCAGCCGAACAATAGAAGACCACAAAGCTTATTTCATTTCCGCAGATTGAAGGCAGAAAATTTAAGGATAAATGCAGAAAAATGCCAATTTTTTAGAAAAGAGCCAGGATTCCTGGGCCATCGAGTAACAGATCAAGGCAGTGGCACAGATCCTGATAAAGTGGCAATAGTTGAATTAAAACCGCCAAAGAACACAAAAGAGTTACGCCAATACCTATTATTAGCATCTTGGTACAAAGGGTTCGTGCCAAGTTTCGCAACGCTAGTACAGCCATTGAATTATCTATTAAAAAAAAAAATAGCAAAATGGGTGTGGGAAGAAAAACACCAGGAAGCGTTTGATATGGTAAAGCAGAAATTGGTGGCAGATCCAGTTTTGACATGCCCAGACTTTGCGAAAATGTTTGTATTGCAGACTGACGCTAGCAACTACGGTATAGGGGCAATTCCGACTCAAGATACAAAGGAGGGCGAAAAAGTCATATCATACGCCAGCAAAACTCTGAATCCTGCGGAACAAAACTATAGCGATAGTATGGGCTATAAGGAAATTAAAGCCATATTTACAAGGATATCATTTCAAAATCATTACTGAAATGGCTGAATAGCATCGAGGGTCCAACAGGGCGGATTGCTAGTTGGGCACTGGAGTTGCAGCAATATGACTTTAAAATAACATATCCCAAAGAAAAATTAAATGTCGTAGGATACAGGACAATCGCAGGAAATACGAACACCCAGCTCAAAACTGTGTGTGAAACTAGGTGTGCCAAAACCAAATAATCTGAGAACTACGAATCTCCAACTGCGGGACATACACGCAGTAGGAGAACGTTTGCCCGAATGGCGACTGAATATTTCCGGCCAGGCATGCTAAGAGATACACGTACATGTGTGAGCCGCTGTAAACCAAGTCAGCAGCAGGCAGCAGGAAAAATGCTGACACAAGTGCCAGAGGAGCCGTGGGCAACAGTATGCGCTGATTTCGTCGGGCCATTGCCAAGATCTATGCATGAGAATTTTGTGTTACTCGTTATAGTGGATAGATTTTCAAAATGGACAGACCAATAAGAAATTCTTCGGCGTAGTAAAAGCATTTAGAGAAAGAGTGCTATGCAGATTTGGGATCCCGAAGGTAGTAATAACTGATAATGGAGTTCAGTTTGTTACAAAATATTTAAGAAAATGCTGCAAGAATCCCCTTTTCTACACATCAAATTACAGCACCATATACGCCACAAGAAAATCCAAATGCACGAGCGAATAGAAAGTTCAAGACAATAATAGCACAATTTACGGGTGAAGATCAACGACGATGGGATGAGCAAAGGCCAGAAATAATGTTGGCAGTAAATTCTAGCGTGTCAGACGCAACAGGATATACGGCATTAATATGCAGTTAGGTTGGCACACATTAGCGAGCTGAAAGTGCTACCAGAACAAGATCCAACAGATGATCCGAACGAGCAGTAAGGATGCGAGGCGAGTCCGACTACCGGCCGGACAACTGGGAGATCTTCAGATGGAAAGAAACGGTAGAAAGACGAACCAGCATCATGCAGAAAGGAATCGTTGTTGGTCGGCATACAAAAATTAATATAAGAATTTCATTTTGGCCACCGATCAATATTTTTTTTTGTGTGTTGTAGATGTTTGACAACATGCAAAAACAATTTTGCAATATAAAGTAAATTTCTCGTGTAGAAAAATTTTAGAAATAATTGATTCGGCAGGCATAATTTTTTTTGCTGTTAACAGCACATGTGAAACTGTTATGTCAATTTAAAAATGAAATATGAATGCGCACTAGAGGCTTCGATGGCCCAAGAGGCGACAGATGAAATCAATTACATTTTTTTTATCATCATGAGCGGTCAAAAAAATTTAAATGAGCAGGAGATGGAAGAGGCTATGCAGTTGCTGGCACCGCCTTATGTGTCGGACGAGGAGTCCGATGGCGAGGAGCCGGTCCCATTGGGGCCGGTGATCTTCATCTCGTCCGACGAGTGAGAGGAAGAGGACGTGGGAGAAAATGCAATGGCAGACGATGCGGTTGAGGAATATTTAAACGTGCTGGAGGGCATCGGAAGCGGCATTCTTGCTCGAGGATGTGGAGAAGGAGCTCCACAGGCGAGGAATGTTGTTTGGGGCGCCAGAGGAGATGGCGGTAGAAGACCCGATGGCGAGGGCGGAAGAGGAACCAATAATAAGGCCGGAGGTGCCAAACATAATAAATGAGCCGGTGCCGTTTGTCGATTTAATCGACAGCGAAGAAGTAGACGAGGGGCCGGAGGAGATGATGCGGCCACCAACCCCAATGCGGCGTGCAGTTAGCCCGATTAATGAATTATTTTCGGAAGAGTTTGTCAACCGAGAGCCGGAACGCCGGAAGTGAAGGAGCAGGGGATATACCAACAATTGCTGGAATGGCAACGGCAACAACATCAGCAGCAATCGCCACAACAGCAGCAACCGCCACAACAGAAGCAACAACCACAGCCAACAGCAACAACAACAACAACAGCAACTGCAGAACTACCAAGTGCTCCATCCGATCCAACAAGCAGACAACCGGGTGCAGGGGAGGCCCACGTATGCAAGGCAGCGGTCTGCGCCGGCCGTGCATCCATTAAGACCAAGGCCGTATTTGCAGAGACAGCGGTCACTGTCTGTGCCACAGGCTAATCAGAGGTGGCGGGAGTTGGACCCCGAAGAGTGGCCAATTGCGGTAGCTATGGCAGTGCAGGCCATGCGAGGGGGCACCACAATCTGAAGTAACGTGGGTGGGCCGGATCCAGTATCGGATCCGTAGTAATAAAAATAGGATTAGGGTATTTGAAGAATCGGGGGTATAGATTAAGAGAGAATTTTGAAGTTTAGGGTAAGTAGAGTAAGAGATATTTTTGGAGTTTAGATTAGGTAGAATAGTAAAAATATGAAATATTTTTGATGTTTAGATTAGGTAGAATAGGAAAAACAAAAAAAAAAATGAAGTTTAGATTAATAGATATTTTTGGGAAGGTTAGTTTAAGTAGACGTAAGTAATATTGTAAATGTAGTGTAAGTAAAAGATGCAGACGGAGCCACCCATGCCAAAATAGGGCATGGGAATAATAGAAACGATGCTCACGATCCGCCAAAATGTTAGAAAAGATGGCCATTAATGGCCAAAAAAAAAAAGATGCGAACCACGTCAAAGAGAAAAAAAGAAAAATTTTATAAGAAAAAAAGTCAAAAGAAGGGGAGCATTTGGCGCAAAAGCAATTCGAATATCGTAGAAGCGCGCGTTTGTATGTTTGAGTCAAACATACAAACGAACATTTAGGTTCGATTGCGAGTGGAAAAATACAGGCAATTGTACATAATCCCACCACGCGTCCTCCCTGGGTCAAGATGCCTATAAATATACACGGCTGAGACCTAGCGAGAAGGCAATCAGAAAGCAAAGAAACCCAGCAAGGTATCAGTCAGCAAGTGAAGTAAGAAAGTGAAACATACAAGTGAAACAGCAACGTGATGGCGTGCCAAAGCATTCTTCATGACACCCATACGTATCCTCGCTACAAAGTGAAGGTTTAGATACAGATCTGTTTTAATGGCAAGTAGAAAGATTAGGAGCTATTCCTAGCATTGTAACAAAGTCCAGGAGCTGTTCCTAGCGGATCACAAAAGACTAGAAGTTATTCCTAGTAGAATATTGAAGACTGGGAGTTATTCCTAGCAATTTTATCGAAGACAAGGACAAATCTGTCTGTCAAATCTTCCTCGTTCCCAGCTATCTTTGTCTGTCAAATCTTCCACGTTCCCAGCTATCTGGAAGGAATCCTATATAGTTCCTCTCCATAAGAGCGGTAAAAAATCGGAAGCATCCAACTATAGGGGTATTTCTAAATTGTCCGCTATACCTAAAGCTTTTGAAAAATTAATCACTTCTCAATTGCAACATTTTTGTAGATCTATAATTTCACCATCTCAACATGGGTTTGTGAAATGTAGATCTACTACCACTAACCTTTTAGAATTTACTTCTTTAACGATCAAAGGATTTAGACATGCAAGGCAAACTGATGTCATATATACTGATTTCAGTAAGGCTTTTGATTCTGTTAATCATACGCTTCTTCTTTATAAATTAAATAGTTTTGGCTTTCCAAGTCCTTTAATTATTTGGATTCGTGAATATCTGACAAATAGAACTCAGAGGGTTCTTTTTAAATCGTCATATTCCAGATCCATCCATGTTACTTCGGAGGTGCCTCAGGGTAGTCATTTGGGACCACTGCTGTTTACCCTTTTCATTAATGACCTTCCCTCTGTCATAAGTTATTCTCGTGTTCTTATGTACGCAGATAACGTTAAGCTATGTTTTAGTTACAAAGACATTACCTCTTCTTGTCGATTGCAATCTGATCCTCAAAATCTTGAGCTTTGGTGTCATTATAACTTATTAAAATTAAATGCAACTAAATGCAAGGTCGCCATCTTTCTTGACTTCAACGAAATCGGACGTGTTTTTTTTTGCGCTCTCGTTTTTAATTTATTTTCTGTTTAAAGATTAAAAAAAAAAATATTTTGCTTAAATTTTGTTGTCTTTGTTGTTGTGTTTTTGTCTCCTCTTTTGTGGTGCATAGTTAGACATTAACCCTTGTGTAACAATTGGGTTAGTATACACCTGTGTTCATAGAATTTAAAACACTCTTTTAAATTTTTATTTTTTTTTTCTTTTAAATAAATTTTTATTTTCAATAATGGTTGTCTGCTCTTCAAAAAAATGTCCCCACCCTCAAAAGCTCCAAGATGACTATCTATTATGCTGGCTATGTGACAATATTATGCACGTTAAGTATGCTGGTTACACGGCCAGGGTAAAAGACAGCATTGGAAACGGTGGGGGCCTAAAATGGAGCTGTGAAGCATGTCGGGACGTGGAAATGGATATGCGTGTATTTATGAGGCGGACTAGGGAAGGAGTCAAAACTCTGGCGGCTAGTTTTTTGAAGCTTCGGGATGAGTTTTTATCATTAGAAACTCAGTTTAATAGTTATAAACTATTAAATGAATCACCAAAGCGGAAGAAAACTATCCCTCGGGATTTCTCCCCTGATCCGCCGGCATCTCTACTTCTACCTGTTCCGACAATTAGTAACGACTCTACAACACCAAACTCTCAGCGCCTGATTTCGTTTAGGAGCCCAGTGATGGCCCCAGTTACGGGAACTATTGATATATCCCCTGTTAATAGTGTCTCGCATACTGATACGATATCAAGTGTAGTCTCCGATGTATCCGAACGAATACCCTCTTCAAGGGATATTCCGAATAAAGTTGTAACTAGAGGAGCACGTAAAGCGGCATCCGTCTCCGCGGCCCCAGTGCAAATAACTGCGGCCGTGGGTGCGAGTGGCTCAGCGAGCTCGCTAGTTGCAATTCCACCTAAAAGGCAAATATTTGTTTCTAGATTAGCTCCCAATACGACATCAGATGATGTCTTAGCCCATATCCGGGCAAAAATTTTAGTGCCAAACATTGCGGTGGAAAAATTCAAATTTTCTTATTCTCGTGACATTTCGTCATTTAAAATCAGTGTTCCGCCTAATCTTTTTGACCAAATTTGTCGTAAATTTTGGCCTGAACATTTAATTATAAAGGAGTATACAACGAAAAAGAAAAATCGGCCTCCGATTCGTCTTCCTATAGCACCAAACAATCTTCCACTATCTTCTGGCTCGTCAGTACCAGGCGGGTCAAAAAACTAATTTCGTCCCTTATTCTGGCGTACCAGAATGTTAGAGGACTAAAATCTAAACTTTCAAAACTTTACGTAGACAGTCTATCATTCGACTTTCATATTCTAGTATTTACAGAAACGTGGTTAAGGCCTGACATATCTGATGCTTCTGTTTTTCCCTCAATTTTTTCAACTTGTAGATGCGATAGAACATCCAAAAATGGTGGCGGAGTTTTAATTGCTGTCAACTCTGCGCTCTCTTCTGAATTAGTTCAGCCGTCTGCAACTCTTGACATCGAATTTGTCAGTGTCAAAATTACTTTAAAGACGCATTCCGTCTTCATAACTTGTTCGTATATTCCACCGAAATCTGACTCGCTGGTTTACGCAACCCACCTAGAAGCTATTCGTTTTGTCTCCTCGCTACTTTCAGATGTAGACTTAATAATTGTTCTTGGTGATTTTAATCTTCCCGACATCTCATGGTTTCCATCAGATGAGTCTTCGTTGTTGTTGCCCTCCCCGTCACATTGCTTTGTCGATGGTCTCCTTGAGTTATCTTTAACCCAAGTAAATCCAGTCCGTAACATATACGGTAGGTCGTTAGATCTTATATTTGTTTTACAGTCTTCCGACTGCGTTGTTTCGAGGATTAACCCCCTAGTCATTCCCGAAGATAACTTTCATCCGACTTTGGACTTAACTATTGACCTTCCTGTTCGGTCACTAATTGCAGGTACCAAGTCGGTGCCTCGTATCCGATGTTTTCGTAAAGCTAATTTTTTCAAGCTCAATCAGCTAATTCTTGCTACTGACTGGTCTTATCTGTATTCCTGTGTAGATATGGATACTGCCATTCGTTTCTTCTATAATACTATGTTTTCACTTTTCGATGCCTGCGTTCCATGTGTTTCCCATGTAGTGTCTGACAAGCCACCATGGTTTACACGTGAATTATCTAACTTGAAAAATGTAAAATCTAGATATTATAAGAAGTACAAAAAATCGGGTCCGCCATCAGATTTTTCTCATTACTTAGTTGCTCGATCAAATTTCTCTGTGCTTAATGCACAATGTTATAAAGATTACATTTTGCGCTGTAAACTACAGTTTTCCCGTGATATTAAGCGACTTTATAACTTTGTTAATACCAAACGTAAGGTAGCAATGCACCCGTCTTTTTTACGTTTTGAAGACAATAAAGCAACCGATGATCAGGCCATTGCCGATATGTTTGCCGATTTTTTCAATACAACCTATTCCCCTATGGAGGATCGAGCCAACTCTTCATATCCCTATCAGTTGAACAGGTCTAATTGCATCTTTAATCCTGTGATCGATGAAAGCTCACTTCTCAGTACGTTCACTACATTTAAGCCCGTGTACTCACCAGGACCTGATGGTATACCTGGTTGCGTACTCAGGTTTTGTGCTGAGAATCTAATTGCTCAAATTCTTAAATTATTTAAATTGTCTGTTGAAACTTCCTCTTTCCCAACTATTTGGAAAGAAACTTTTATTATTTCTTTACATAAAAAAGGTAACAAATCAGAAGCCTCTAACTATAGAGGTATTTCCAAATTGTCTGCTATTCCGAAGGCTTTTGAGAAAATTATAACTTCCCAATTGCAACATTTCTGTAGTTCTATTCTTTCTTCTACCCAACATGGGTTCATGAAACGTAGATCTACTACCACTAACCTATTAGAGTTTACTTCTTAAGCGATCGATGGATTCAGGAATGCACTACAAACTGATGTTGTTTATACCGACTTCAGTAAAGCCTTTGATTCTGTAAACCATTCACTGCTTCTGTACAAACTAAACAAAGAGTCTCCTCTTTTGCTCCAGGCAGATCTGAATAACTTGCAGACTTGGTGTGAAATTAACATATTAAATCTAAACGTTTCGAAATGCAATGTTATGTCATTTCATAGAACTAACTTTCAATCAGTTACGTATTATCTTAATAATACTCCTTTAAAACGTTTTAACGAGATGAATGATTTGGGTGTACTCATGGACCACAAATTAAGTTTCACTCGTCACATTTCCATTACAGTCAGTAAAGCCGTGAGTGTTCTTGGTTTTGTCAAGCGATGGTCGAAAGAATTCGATGATCCTTACACAACTAAAACCCTTTTTATTTCACTGGTCCGTCCTATTCTGGAGTATGGATCATGCGTTTGGTCTCCTCAATATGAATCACACCAAATAAAAATTGAATCTGTCCAGAAGCAATTTCTGATTTTTGCGCTTCGTGGCTTAAACTGGGACAGAAATGTTAACCTACCCTCGTATTCTGATAGACTTCTTCTTATTAATCTTTCCTCGTTACTTAACCGTAGAGTAATACTGGGTACTTTGTTTATACACAAGCTTGTGAATGGACAAATTGATTCCTCTAATTTACTTAATCAGTTCAATCTATCTGTACCTTGTAGACTAACTAGAAATTATATCCCTCTAACTTTAACTCGCTGTACTTCTAACTATACTTTACATGAACCCTTTCGAGTTCTTTGTTCCGATTACAATCGCCTTTATCCTGTAATCGGTTCAGAACTTTCTATTTCTCAACTAAAAACTTTTATTCTTAACTATCTAGCTCGTAGTTAGTTCTAATTATTAGTAATTGTCGTCCGTTGTCCTCGCGATTTCGTCTTTTGCATGCTGTCTGATAGGGTTCGCGCGTAACAGGCATTGTCCTGGTGTCGCTTGGACCACTTGAACGTACTTCGCATTGTACGCGTCAACGTCCAGAAGAATGACTTTTTATAGAAATTCTCCGGATTTGTTTCTAATCTTCCTATCGTTTTCGAGCGGTTTAGGGTGCTTTAACCCGACTTTCCTGAAAGTGAAACATTTTGGCGGTCTCTGCAGTTATTTTGCAAATTGGAAGATATTAAATAGACCTTTTTGACCATATTGAAACTTATCCGTTTTTTTTGTCATTTTTAGGCGTCCAAGAGACGGTTATAAACGAACCAATTCTAGGAACTTATGACAACTTATCAACATATTAAAGCAGCCACCAAGGCTTGCTTCGAAAATTACAGGAAACAATCATAAATGCACAAATAACAAAGGAAAGAACATAAAAAGCGAGATGTGTAAAGACTTAGTTGGCAGTTGAATTTTGTGCAATGTTTAGTTTTTGTTGTTTTTTGTCTTGTTTGAAGTATTTAAAATTTTTTTTGAGTCCTAAAACTACATTGTTTTGCAAGCTATACGAAGAACGGCATCTGACGTTAGGCAGAACAAATCTTTGGAGCTGATATATGCTATACTGATGTAATGTGGTCGGCATTTAAGGAACTTTTTGTTCAGCGGTTTTCAAGTACAGAATCACCCGCGGCAATGTTTTTTTCAATATTACCAAGTCGTCTGACAGATGACTCAATTATGACAAAATTGCGTAAGATAGATTTGGAAGAAATCGGGGTTTCTGATACTTTTGCTCCGTTAGCTAATGTCGATATCAGATTGCACCGATTGACTTTTACTTCCAATGTCCGCACAGAAAGTAAGTTGCAAACTGAGCTGAAAGCATTTGCTTTCAACAAGAGGAAAAATCCTGTACAAGAACAAGCGTCTACAACTGACATAAAGTGACAAAAACTGACAGCAATCAAATGACATCTTTGTGGAAAATTGGGTCACAAGATGGCTGAATGCAGAGCGAAACAACAACAAATCCATAGTTTTCGTATGGTGGATCGCAAACGGCAGGGGTGCAATGGGACTGCAGCAGAAATCCAATGTAACCTGCTTTAGCTGTGGCGAGCAGGGCTATATTTCAACGCATTGTGACAAGTTCAGAGCGGACAAAGGCCCTTGCCACAGCTAAAGCAAGTTACATTGGATTTCTGCTGCAGTCCCATTCGTAGCAGATGAAAAGAGTGCACCTGTGTGACGTCATTCGACCCAGAGGAGAGATGGTACATCAAGCCGAGACTTGTAAAACTACGTTCGATTCTGGATCGGAATGCTCTGGAATGATAAAAGGCATTGCCTATGATGGTAATTGTTGCATTGATGGTTATAATATCGAAATACTGTTTCACGTAGTAGGCAATGAGTTGAAGGATGACATTGTCATTGGCCGAGAGGTTCCCATGGCTTCAATGTCATAGTGTCCCCTGAAAAGTTTGAAATTGTTAGGGCAAGGAATTGAACACTGATGTTTTTGGAAAGGACAAAGACACATTAATCAGTCTAGTGGACACATTTTCCAAGTTTTTGTTAAAGGGATTCATCATTCTAGAGTAAAGGTAGGGGAAATGAAAATCAAATTAATGAAACCGAGAAAACTTGTTCAAAGAAGACCGTATTGCCAAAAGAGAGGGATTTGGTGCGATCTAAAATTAATGAGCTGTTGAAGTGTAACGTTATGAAACCTAGCTGTTCATAATGTTGTAATGTTGGTGAATAAAAACGATGGTTCTCATCGTTTGTGCGTTGATTACCGAGAATTCAAGCTTTCACTGTGCTTTTCTTTATTTTCGACTTTAAAGTCATCGCGCTGCCCTAAAAAATTGTCCAATAGTTTGGTGGTGGTTTGTCTAATTACTAACATAGTGCTTTTTTTTTTGTTTGGACATTTAAACGCAAAATCAAAGTATTAAACTTATTCTTTTGTATTAATCTTTGATTTTGCTTTTGTACTCTCGCGCTCTCGCCTACGTACTGTTGTTGCATGTGTAGTGCTGTCGGCTCTGCCGCTTTTTTTTTCTTAATTTCTTTTGATCGCGCTCGCATCTATCTCTGTCTTGCGTACAAGTGATACGTGTAATGCTCACTTAAATTTAATAATTATCCTCTCTTCAAGTCGACCCAAGTGTCGAATTTGATTTTAAGCACTGAGTGAGTTTATTCTTTGGCTTTTTTCATTGAATTTTCATTTTTTTTCTTTCGCTTTAAAAAATATTTAAATAATATATAACTATTATGTCTGTCTGCTCCAGTAAAAATTGTTTGAACCCCCCTCCACCTCATAACGTATTTCTCACTTTTTGGCTGTGTGATCATGTCATGCTTGTCAAGTGTGCCGGCTACACGGCCAAAGTGAGGGACAGTTTGGAGCATAGAGGTGGTCTCAAATGGGGATGCGACTCATGCCGAGAAGTGGAAATCGAAATGAGGGTATTTATGAGGCAGACCAGGGTTTAAGAAACTGTCATATGGTTTTCGTGAGCTATCTGATGAGTTTAACGCTTTGGAGACAGAGTTCAAAAGCTATAAGCTGTTGAAAAAGTCTCCAAAGCGCAAGAAAACTAGTATGCGGAATCTGTCCCTGCATCTGCCGGTGCCTATCCCTGTCTCGGCTGCGGTTCCGCAATCTCCGTCACTGCTCACGGCCAATCCTCCGCAGTTCATATCGTTTACCACCCCCGTCACACAGGGTGGGCGTAAAGGTGAGGCCATTTCCGTTTCTCCTGGAAATGGTCTCTCTATACAGACGAATGAAACTGTAGTTTCCGAACAGTCCGGGCAACTACCAAATTCTTTGGTTATTGCCAACAGCTGCCCAGTTAGAGAAACTCCATTAATTAGGCCTCTGACTGGAGTACCACCAAAGAAACATATATTTGTTTTTAGGCTTGATCCCGAAACTTCTGCGGATGATGTCTTAGGTTACATTAAGACAAAAATGCAAGCATCAAAAATAGCGGTGGAAAAATTTAAATTTAATTATTCTAGGGAGATCTCTTTCTTTAAAATTAGTGTCCCGATTGAACTGTTTGACTGATTTGTAGTAACAGCTTTTGGCCGGATCACATTTTAGTGAAAGAATATACGGCCAAAAAGAAAATTCGTGAATCGGTTAGACTTCCTTCCACTTCCAATTCTATTGCTTCCGGAACATCAGCACCTGCTGGTGTTCCAAAAAACTAATTATGTCCCTTAATCTGGCCTATCAGAACGTAAGAGGACTTAAATCTAAGCTTCCTAGACTTTATGTAGATAGTCGGATTCAATCTCCTGATAACCAGGAGATTGAGTTTGTAAGTGTCAAGGTCAGTCTCAAGACTTTCTCTGTCTAGATCCCGCCACAATCCGACATGGCAGTGTACATTAAACACTTGGTTTCTATCCAACACATCTCATCGTTACTGTCTGATAGAGACATGTTAATTGTTCTCGGTGACTTTAATTTACCGGAAATAGTATGGTCCCCTACTGACGAATCTGCTTTGTTGCTCCCTTCTGTTTCACATTGCTTTATCGAAGGTCTTTTCGAGTTATCTTTGACTTAAATAAATCCAGTCCGTAACAAGAATAATAGATCTTTGGATCTAATATTTGTTCTCGATTCCACCACTGGTGCAGTTTCTAGAATAAACCCTCTTGTCCTGCCTGAAGATAGTTTTCATCCTACTTTGGAGTTAATTTTTAATTATTAATTATTGATCTTCCGTATCGTGTACCGAATGTTGGTGCCTGTTGTTGTCCTGCTGTTAAATCCCGTAATTTTCGCAAGACCAATTTTAGTAAGTTAAATGAGCTCATTCTTAAGACTGATTGGTCTTCCCTGTATAGTTGTTCAAACATGAACCAAGCTATTTCTCTGTTTTATAACACTCTTGGTTCGCTTTTTAAGGTTTGTGTACCGCTGAGGATTCCTGTGTCGGCCTATAGGCCCCCCTGGCATTCTCGGGAGCTAACTAACTTGAAAAATGTAAAATCGAGGTGTTATAAAATTTACAAGAAATCAGGCCGCTCCTCAGACTATGCGCGTTACGTAGTCGCTCGATCAAAGTTTTTGACGCGTAATACGCTCTGCTATAAGGATTACCTGCAGCGTTGTAAATTAGAATTTTCTAGTAATCCTAAACAATTTTATAGCTTTGTGAATTCCAAACGCAAAATGTCTGTCTATCCATCATGCTTATCTCTTGAAAACAATATAGCGAGTTCTGATCAAACCATCGCTGATTTGTTTGCAGACTTTTTTACAACAACCTATTCCTCAACGGAATATCAATCAGACATTCCGTATCCTTACCATGTAAAAAGCTCTAACTGCATTTACAGTCCTTCGATCGATGAAAGTTCGCTCCTAAGCGTGCTTAATTTAGTGAAACCTGTCTACTCTCCTCGTCCTGATGGAATACCAGGTTGCGTTCTCAGATTTTGCGCCGAGGCTTTATCTAAGCCAATTCGTAAACTTTTTCTTTTGTCTGTCAAATCTTCCACGTTCCCAGCTATCTGGAAGGAATCCTATATAGTTCCTCTCCATAAAAACGGTAAAATATCGGAAGCATCCAACTATAGGGGTATTTCTAAATTGTCCGCTAACCCTAAAGCTTTTGAAAAATTAACCACTTCTCAATTGCAACATTTTTGTAGATCTATAATTACACCATCTCAACATGGGTTTGTGAAATGTAGATCTACTACCACTTTATAAATACAAGGCAAACTGATGTCATATATACTGATTTCAGTAAGGCTTTTGATTCTGTTAATCATACGCTTCTTCTTTATAAATTAAATAGTTTTGGCTTTCCAAGTCCTTTAATTATTTGGATTCGTGAATATCTGACAAATAGAACTCAGAGGGTTCTTTTTAAATCGTCATATTCCAGATCCATCCATGTTACTTCGGAGGTGCCTCAGGGTAGTCATTTGGGAAAACTGCTGTTTACTCTTTTCATTAATGACCTTCCCTCTGTCATAAGTTATTCTCGTGTTCTTATGTACGCAGATAACGTTAAGCTATGTTTTAGTTACAAAGACATTACCTCTTCTTGTCGATTGCAATCTGATCCTCAAAATCTTGAGCTTTGGTGTCATTATAACTTATTAAAATTAAATGCAACTAAATGCAAGGTCATGACTTTTTTTAAAACTTCTCCGCATTTAGTTACTTATTTTCTTACTAATACACCATTAGAACGTCTTAATGAGATGTATGACTTGGGTGTCCTGATGGACCGTAAACTAACGTTTAAGTACCATATTTCCTGTACCGTCGGTAAAGCTATGGGCGTTCTTAGGTTTGTAAAGAGATGATCAAAGGAGTTTGACGATCCATATTCAACTGGTCCGTCCTATTTTAGAATATGCATCTTGCATCTGGTCACCTCAGTATGAATCACACCAAGCAAGAATTGAGTCGGTTCAAAAACAGCTCTTGCTTTTTGCTCTTCGTGGTCCGAACTGAGATCGTAATGTCAATTTGCCATCGTACTTTAGTAGACTTCTTTTACTTGGCCTTCTCTCTCTCACTAATCGTAGAGTAATGCTTGGCGTCACTTTTATGCACAAGCTTCTCAAAGGTGATATAGACTCGCCCGAGCTATTGAACCAAATAAATTTTAGTGTTCTTTGTAGACCAACTAGAAACTTTATACCTCTATCTCTGTCACGCCGTTTTACTAATTATTTACTGCATGAACCTTTCCGAGTTCTTTGTTCTGATTATAATCGTCTTTATCATGTAATCAGTACAGAACTGTCTTTTCCAGTACTAAAAAATTCTATACTTTCTTTTTTAGCTCTAGCTTTAGTTTTCGTTTTTGTCTGTACGTATAAACTGTCCCCGTTACTCGGTCGGTTGGGCGGGAGGTGTGGGCACTTAGTGCACCCGAAATTCACGCGAAAAAAAAAAAATAAAATTGAACTCTAATACGGTTTCAGATAGATACCCTTTGCCTCTCATTTCGGATCAGATTGCGAGAATACACGGGGCAAAATATTTTACATGCTTAGACATGGCGGATGGGTATTACCAAATTCCGTTGCATAGGGATTCTCTTGAATGTTGTTACTCCGGATTGTCAATATAAATTTTTGGCTATGCAATTTGGCCTTTAAAATGCGACGTCAGTTTTTCAACGTGCAAAAATGTAAGCTCTGGGAGATCTTGCAAATACCTTTGTGGTCGTTTATATGGACGACGTTTTAATAGTAGCGACATCAAAAATTGAAGCTCTAGAACGGCTTAGAATAACTTTAGACGTGCTCACAAAAAAGCGGGATTTTCATTTAACATTAAAAAATGTTCTTTCCTTAAATTAACGGTTCAATATTTGGGATATGAAGTGAGGCTGGTGAAATTCGTCCAAATTCGCTTAAAATTGCAGCGTTAACTGCCTTAGCACCTCCTTAATCAGTAACTGCTTTACGACAATTTATTGGGCTAGCGAATCAATTTATTTGGAAGCCGGAACATGAACAAATTCGACAAAAAATTATATCTATTCTTACACAAAACCCAGTTTTGATGATAATCGATCCGCAATATCCAATCGAATTGCATACAGACGCAAACTCTCATGGGTTTGGGGCCATCTTACTGCACAAAATAAACAATAAGTCTCATGTACTTGAATATTTCCGCAAGGCTACTTCACCAGCAGAATCGCGATATCATTCAAATGAGTTGGAAACTCTGGCTGTTGTTACGGCAGTGAAGCATTTTCGCCATTATCTCTTGGGGAGAAACTTTGTTGTGTTTACAGATTGCAACTCTCTTAAGGCATCAAGGACTAAACATGACCTGGCTCCTAGGGCCCAAAGATGGTGGTCTTACTTACAGTCATTCACATTTGACTTAGAGTATAGGGAAAGAAAAAAAATAGTGCATGTAGACTTTTTGTCAAGGAATCTTCCTTTAATTGATTCAGTTATGTCAAGTCGTAAAATTTCGGAAAAACGAGTTAATTTGGCAAAGATATCTAGTAGTTGGCTAAGGGCTGAACAAAGAAAAGACCCCTAAATAAGTATTATGGTAAATAAACTGAAGGAAGATTCTCTTGTGGATCACATAGCCAAAATACCAATTGCTTTTAACAAGAGGACAAATCTTGTACAAGAACAAGCGTCTACAACTGACATAAAGTGACAACAACTGACAGTAATCAAATGACTTCTTTGTGGAAAATTGGGTCACAAGATGGCTGAATGCAGAGCGAAACAACAACAAATCCATAGTTTTCGTATGGTGGATCGCAACGGCAGGGGTGCAATGGGACTGCAGCAGAAATCCAATGTAACCTGCTTTAGCTGTGGCGAGCAGGGCTATATTTCAACGCATTGTGACAAGCTCAGAGCGGACAAAGGCCCTTGCCACAGCTAAAGCAAGTTACATTGGATTTCTGCTGCAGTCCCATTCGTAGCAGATGAAAAGAGTGCACCTGTGTGACGTTATTCGACCCAGAGGAGAGATGGTACATCAAGCCGAGACTTTTAAAACTACGTTTGATTCTGGATCGGAATGCTCTGGAATGATAAAAGGCATTGCCTATGATGGCAATTGTTGCATTGATGGTTATAATATCAAAATACTGTTTCACGTAGTAAGCAATGAGTTGAAGGATGACATTGTCATTGGCCGAGAGGTGCTTTCCCATGGCTTCAATGTCATAGTGTCCCCTGAAAAGTTTGAAATTGTTAGGGCAAGGAATTGAACACTGATGTTGTTTGAAAAGACAAAGACACATTAATCAGTCTAGTGGACACATTTTCCAAGTTTTTGTTAAAGGGATTCATCATTCTAGAGTAAAGGTAGGGGAAATGAAAATCAAATTAATGAAACCGAGAAAACTTGTTCAAAGAAGACCGTATTGCCAAAAGAGAGGGATTTGGTGCGATCTAAAATTAATGAGCTGTTGAAGTGTAACGTTATGAAACCTAGCTGTTCATAATGTTGTAATGTTGGTGAATAAAAACGATGGTTCTCATCGTTTGTGCGTTGATTACCGAGAATTCAAGCTTTCACTGTGCTTTTCTTTATTTTCGACTTTAAAGTCATCGCGCTGCCCTAAAAAATTGTCCAATAGTTTGGTGGTGGTTTGTCTAATTACTAACATAGTGCTTTTTTTTTTGTTTGGACATTTAAACGCAAAATCAAAGTATTAAACTTATTCTTTTGTATTAATCTTTGATTTTGCTTTTGTACTCTCGCGCTCTCGCCTACGTACTGTTGTTGCATGTATAGTGCTGTCGGCTCTGCCGCTTTTTTTTTCTTAATTTCTTTTGATCGCGCTCGCATCTATCTCTGTCTTTCGTACAAGTGATACGTGTAATGCTCACTTAAATTTAATAATTATCCTCTCTTCAAGTCGACCCAAGTGTCGAATTTGATTTTAAGCACTGAGTGAGTTTATTCTTTGGCTTTTTTCATTGAATTTTGATTTTTTTTCTTTCGCTTTAAAAAATATTTAAATAATATATAACTATTATGTCTGTCTGCTCCAGTAAAAATTGTTTGAACCCCCCTCCACCTCATAACGTATTTCTCACTTTTTGGCTGTGTGATCATGTCATGCTTGTCAAGTGTGCCGGCTACACGGCCAAAGTGAAGGACAGTTTGGAGCAAAGAGGTGGTCTCAAATGGGGATGCGACTCATACCGGGAAGTGGAAATCGAAATGAGGGTATTTATGAGGCAGACCAGGGACAAGTTGTGGGCGCTAAATATCAATTATATATATAATTATATATAATGTATTAGTACATATGTTTATGGGGACTATTATGTCCTATTAATTCTATGTATATAATAGAATATGAACGTGTATATATGTATATATGTGTCGTGTCGTTGAGAAACTGAAGCTAATGATTCCGTTCTCGTAGTGTCGTCGGTTTACTGGTTCAGTGGGTCTCTACGGGGTTGCCAAGTATTTCTGTAGACATTTAGTTGCAAGGTTCGGAGGATATGTCAAATGGTTATGAAAGTATTAGTAATATTCTATAGCATTGTTGTTGGTTAGAATGACTGTTCAAAAATGCACGTCTATAGGTGTAAGTCGAACTGTCGAGTTGAGGGTTCGAATGAATAAATGAGTGAGAACGAAATAGTTATTGCTGAACGTGGTCCCTAGTATTGCTTAGTGAGAGTGAGATGGCTGCATATGCCTTTAGACACGTCTAGTCTGAAATTGGGTATAAAAAGGGCAGCAAATCTCGAGAAATCAATCATAAAAATTCTGGAAGCTAACGCTAAGGGAACTCGTTATTAAAAGGCAAGTAATGGAAAACAACAACGTCGAAGCGAACCTGACATCAGAAGTGGGATTGGCACCACATCCTACAAATCGGAGGAGCAGTGGCGTTTAATTCTTGAGTTGCAAAACCGCAACTTATGTGAAATGCTACAAACCATCCGGTCGTCAGCAACTCAGCCACGTAACGTTGTGTTGCCGAAATTCAACCCAGAAGCAGCCGGAGGGGATGCTTCGAAATGGTGTGTAACTGCGGACATCATACTGACTGAGCAGCCTTTGGATGGAAGTTCCCTGATTATGGCCCTGAGCAACTCGATGGAGGGCAGTGCTTCGCAATGGCTAACCCAAATCTCATATCCCGGCATCAATTGGGACGAGTTCAAGGAATTGTTTCTCCAACGATACGAAAGCGACGAGACTGAAGCGGCCATGTTTTTGAATCTTCTCAACAGCCGCCCGGCTGAAGGTGAGTGCCAGGCAGTTTATGCGAGTCGTTTGGTGACGTCATTGCCGACGAAGTGGAGAAATATGAGCCTTGAGGAAGTAGCTGTTACCACTGTACTTGCTCACATGGCCAATGTTGACTGTCGTTTGCAACGAATTGTATTTACATCAAACATACAAACAAGAAAAAAACTACAGTCGGAATTAAAGGCGTTTACGTTTTAAAAAAAGCGAAGCACTGGACGAGACGACAACTCTGGACCTGATTTCAAACGGTTTTCCCCCTTTCTGCAGTGTGCCACTTTTGTGGAAAACCTGGACACAAAATTGCGGAATGCAGAACAAAGATGCGACAAGGTAAAGAGAAGAAACCATCGCGGGAGACGCCGAATGTTACCTGTTTCCAGTGCGGTCAGCCAGGACATTTTGCAAATCAATGTACAAATAAGGAGGCAGCTGCAAAGAAGACACTCATATATCCGACGACGGTAAACCAGTGCTCCGTGTCCGAGCCAAAAGGATGTATGACACAGCGAGGTGAGATCTACCCGATTACTTTTGACTCTGGGGTAGAATGTTCTCTAGTTAGAGATAAGATTAGCAATAAGTTATCGAGCAAACGTATACACAATGTAGTAGTGCTCAAGGGTATCGGAGATGCCGGTATTTATAGTACGTTGCAGATTTTGAGCAATGTATCAATAGATGGAAACATGTTAGAAATTCTTTTTCATGTTGTCCAGGATCAATATTTAAAAAATGATTTTGTTGTTGGAAGAGAAATCCTCAACCAGGGTTTTAACATTGTCATGACAGCCACAAAGTTTAAAATTGTAAAGTCAAAATCTGTGAATATTTGTACTCCGTCTGAACAAGTGGTCACCTTGACCGACATTGATACCGAATTGTATGGCAAAGAGAAGGATGATTTAATTAAATTGCTAAACAATTATTCAGTCGCGTTTGTAAAGTACACGAGTTACTACAGGGGAAATGAAAATTCGTTTGGTTGACCATAGCAAAACAGTGCAACGGCGGCCTTATAGACTTAGTCCGGATGAGAGGGAGATAGTCCGAGCAAAAGTGAGTGAATTAATAAAGTGTAATATTGTTCGTCCGAGTTGCTCTCCTTTTGCGAGCCCTATATTGCTGGTAAAAAAGAAAAATGGATCAGACCGTCTTTGTGTAGATTATAGGGCATTGAACTCAAACACAGTCGCCGACAAATTTCCGTTGCCGCTTATTAGCGACCAAATTGCTAGATTAAGAGGGGCCAATTATTTTACGTGTTTAGATATGGCCAGCGGTTTTCACCAAATTCCGATCCATCCTGAATCCGTGGAATACACTGCTTTTATAACTCCTGACGGCCAATACGAATTTCTGACAATGCCATTTGGGCTTAAAAATGCGCCTTCCGTTTTCCAGCGTGCGGTTATGATGGCGCTAGGTGAGCTTGCACATTCTTATGTAATCGTCTATATGGATGACATAATGGTGGTGGCACCAACTAAGGAGTTGGCCTTCGAAAGACTAAAAATAGTTTTAGGAATCCTAACGAAAGCCGGTTTCACTTTTAACATGAGCAAATGTAGCTTTATGAAAACAACTGTTCAGTATTTAGGATATGAAGTGCGAGCCGGAGAAATTAGACCAAACTCACGAAAAATTAATGCATTGAGCGCTTTGCCTCCACCTAAAAGTGTTACTGGTGTAAGACAGTTTATTGGTCTAGCTTCATACTTTCGCAAGTTTATACGTGATTTTTCCCAAATTATGAAACCTTTATATAGTCTGACTTCGGGAAAGGGTACATGGAATCCTCAGTTGGAGGAGGTTAGAAAAAAAATATTGTCCATCCTCACAACTAAGCCAGTTTTGGTCATTTTCGACCCACAGTACCCGATAGAATTGCATACAGATGCGAGTTCCTGTGGTTATGGTGCTATGCTCTTGCACAGGATCAACAATAGACCCCACGTAGTGGAGTACTATAGTAAAACAACTTCCCCTGTTGAGTCTAGGTACCACTCTTACGAACTAGAAACTTTGGCAGTCGTCGAATCTATAAAGCATTTTCGTCATTATCTGCTTGGACGTGAGTTTGTAGTCTATACTGATTGCAACTCTTTAAAAGCGTCTCGCACAAAAATGGATCTAACTCCTAGGGTTCACCGCTGGTGGGCGTATTTGCAATCGTTTAATTTTGATATTCAATATAGACCAGGAAAACATATGTCGCATGTTGATTTTCTGTCCAGGAATCCGTTGCCTTCGGAACCGCGCTTAGTCGTAAAACAAGTAAATGAAAAACGTGTAAATTTGGCTGAAATTTCTAGCGAGTGGCTCCTTGCTGAACAGCGATTAGACCTTGAGATAGTAGAAATCGTAGCCAAATTAAAGTCTGAAGAACTTCCCGAAGACTTAAGCAAAACATATGATTTAGAAAAGGGTGTGTTACATCGCAAAATTCAAAAAAATGGAAGAACTCGTTGTTTGCCAGTTGTGCCACGTGCCTTTAAATGGTCGGTTATTAATCAAGTGCATGAATCGATTATGATTCCCTTCCGGGAAAGTGCAAGTTGAGCATACTATTCATATCGATATAACGGGAAAACTTAGTGGTAAAAGTGATTTAAAAGAGTATGTCATCGTTCAAATTGACAGTTTTACAAAATTTGTTTATTTGTATCATACCCTTAAACTGGATGCAGAAAGTTGCGTGAATGCAATGAAATCATCTATTTCTTTATTTGGAGTACCAAATCGTATTATAGCAGACCAAGGCAGATGTTTCTCCAGTTCGAGATTTTCGGAATTGTGTTCCTCACAAAACATGAAACTGCATCTAATTGCAACGGGCGCAAGCCGAGCAAACGGTCAGGCCGAGCGTGTAATGAAAACACTTAAAGGTGGAATCGGGTCACCGGTCCTGGCAAGATGCTCTCGGAGAGGTACAACTTGCAATAAATTGCACAGTTAGTAGTGTAACAAAAGCGAGTCCTCTGGAGATGCTAATAGGAAAAGAGGCTAGACCGTTGGGATTGGTTCCGCCATGCGAAACTGAAATTGAGGTAGACTTAACAAGTGTTAGATCTCGCGCTAGTGACAATATGAAGGCTTTAGCGTTGTACGATAAATGGAGATTTGACAAAAATAAAGCCGTTGTTAGGCACAGAGTTGGCGACCATGTACTGTTGAAGAATGAAGAGCGACAACAAACAAAGCTGGATCCTAAATTCCGTGGGCCGTTTCAAGTAATTGATGTTCTAGATGGTGATAGATACTTGTTGAAATCGTTAATAAATAATCGGATGTACAAATATTCTCATGAAAATATTCGAAAAATGCCAGATAGTAGTGTGCCCAATGAGTTGGATGTTTGTGACAATGAGATTAGCCCGCCAATGAGTCCAGGTAGGACGCTGAGTTTTCCACCAAAGCAAGGTGAGATGTTATCCGTCTAGGTGAGACGATGAGTAATCCGTCAAATATGACGATGTGTTATCCGTCCAGGTGGGACGATGGGCGGTCACTGAAAAACCGATATTGATATCTGGCGGAAGACCCATGTGCGGTATTATTAGAAATAGTGTTTAGAGTTATTAAGAGAAATCTCTATGTAAAATTTAAATAGGATAAACTGTTGCAAACAAAGTATATGAAACGAGAACTCTAATGTAACTAAGTTAAGACAAAGAATAAACCACAAATACGCTATATTAAAAGATTGTTATGGTACACGAGGACGTGTAATTGTCAGGATGGCCGTGTCGTGTCGTTGAGAAACTGAAGCTAATGATTCCGTTGTCGTAGTGTCGTCGGTTTACTGGTTCAGTGGGTTTCTACGGGGTTGCCAAGTATTTCTGTAGACATTTAGTTGCAAGGTTCGGAGGATATGTCAAATGGTTATGAAAGTATTAGTAATATTCTATAGCATTGTTGTTGGTTAGAATGACTGTGCAAAAATGCACGTCTATAGGTGTAAGTCGAACTGTCGAGTTGAGGGTTCGAATGAATAAATGAGTGAGAACGAAATAGTTATTGCTGAACGTGGTCCCTAGTATTGCTTAGTGAGAGTGAGATGGCTGCATATGCCTTTAGACACGTCTAGTCTGAAATTGGGTATAAAAAGGGCAGCAAATCTCGAGAAATCAATCATAAAAATTCTGGAAGCTAACGCTAAGGGAACTCGTTATTAAAAGGCAAGTAATGGAAAACAACAACGTCGAAGCGAACCTGACATATGTATATCTATTTAATTATTTAAGTACAAAAGATTAGAAGAGGGAGGTATTTAATCATAAATACACTATGTTTTAGTATATGGAAAAAGGGCGGGAAATAAGGCATACGTCAAGCATTGTTAAATAGTATATAAAGGAGGATGTTGGCAAAGCTAGAGAGCAACAATTGTAGCAGAGAGGCGTATGCGTTATTTCACCATGCATAGCAACAGGAGAGTTACATTGCGCGATCGGGCAAGAAGGCCGAAGTTAAAAGAAAGCGATGAAAAGTTTTGGGCGATAAATAATGGCGCGTGGAAAAATACTGGCAATTGTACATAATCCCACCACGCGTCCTCCCTGGGTCAAGATGCCTATAAATATACACGGCTGAGACCTAGCGAGGAGGCAATCAGAAAGCAAAGAAACCCAGCGAGGTATCAGTCAGCAAGTGAAGTAAGAAAGTGAAACATACAAGTGAAACAGCAACGTGATGGCGTGCCAAAGCATCTTTAAAGACACCCATACGTATCCTGGCTATAAATTGAAGGCTTAGATACGGATCTGTTTTAATGGCAAGTAGAAAGATTAGGAGCTATTCCTAGCATTGTAACAAAGTCTGAGAGCTGTTCCTAGCGGATCACAAAAGACTAGGAGTTATTGCTAGCAGAATATTGAAGACTAGGAGTTATTCCTAGCAATTTATCGAAGACAAGAACAGATAGGGAAGACCAGGAGTATTCCTGGTACAATGGGAAAAGACTAGGAGTATTCCTAGCAAAATATTAGGAGCGTAGCAGACGACGGGTGTTGCTACTCAAGACCAGGAGTCATCCTGGCAGTAGGAATACTAGCCACAGCCAAATACAATCCGTTTATAAGTTTTCAATTAGGGTTCGACAATAATCACTCAACTACAAAACAAATAACTCGTGCAAAACTCTCTGGCCGTACCAACATCCGTCAAACGAATTGTCAATAAAATTATAACGTATATTCAACGGAAAGAAAACTGTATTTTCTCATTTAGTTGTGTCGTACCCCATCACCTGAAATCCGGCTCTGCCGTAAGGACCAACAAGGATCGTATTTTAAATATTTAATATTTTTTAAGGCCACCGTTGGCATCTAAAATAGTTCCCAATCGTCTATTCATCGATTTGATGAGATTTTGGACACAATCCATAGGGATGTTTAGCTTTTCCTCAAAAATAATGGTCTTCAGATTATTTTCATTTTTGGGATGTCGCTTTTCGGTTCGTTTTTTGAGATACTCTTGTAGCTTCCTGGTCGAAATAGTTGGTTTTATACTCGTCTTTTGGGGCATAATGCCCTCAGCTCTGGGTGCTATGACACGAGATCAAATGGTTGTAGGCTTAGTTTCTAATCATCCTATCGTTTTCGAGCGGTTTGGGATGCTTTAACCCGACTTTCTTTAAAGTGAAACATTTTGGCGGTCTCTGCAGTTATTTTGCAAATTGGAAGATAATGTGACGAAGTACAATTTTGGGTACTTCGCCACAATGTACATATATATATAATAAGTCCTATAAATTAATTATAAGTTTATACTCTGACTTGTTAGTATTTTCATAGGAACTAGTTCCCTTAGAGCATCTCTAAATCAGACCACCGCCAATACACACACACACACATACACATACATCGGGCCACCAAAGACAGAAACCAAGAAATGCAACGGGACTTACCCAAAAAGTCGCCAATTGCTACTGCGCAGTTTCCATTCTCGCTTACATACATATATACGCATACCACGCCATATATATATGTATGTTTCTATGCATACATATATACGCATGTCACGCCATATATATATGTATGTAGCAATAGGAATTGCAACGGGACTTGCGAATGAAGACGACAGAGCTATTGCGCAGTTTCTTTTGTTCTAGAAACTTCTAGACACCTAAGCTACGCATGCGTTACGGTAAATGCATTGATCGCGTCATCGCCAAAATGCGGTGGCAACTTTTGATTGGTCGCTGCCGACGTCAGCGACAAAATCAAAGGCCAAGGGCTGTCGAAAATTAAATCGACAGATCAGTTGAGCTAGGACCGAGCAAGAGATAAGTTAGAAACATTAAAAGTGCAGTGCGTGGACAAAGTATACCGAGTAGAAGTAAAGTGTCCCCAACAGACAAGATAATAATCTCCAAGTACCAAGAAAGGACAACAAAGTAATCGAGAAGACTACAGAGAATCCAAGTTAAACAAAGTCATCAGATACAGAGCTAAGCAAGGGTGTGTACAGCGGGTGAGTCCAACCAGTGGCCAACAGGGCTACTCCCCCAGCTTATTAGGTCAAGTGTGGTAAATCAATAGCAGGTTAGATATAAGTAGTATTTAGGTCCGAGGGACATTAATAAACTTTATAATGTTTGACCCCGAATCTCAAAACCAGTCTTAATGATTTATCCTCAACGTTACATCCTGTCACTTTAGTTCCCTCTATTATCTAAATGTTTACGTACTGTACTTGCATGTAGTGTGTGTTTCGTAGTATTTGTATTTTATGTAGGGAGCCATGTAAATCATATTAATCTTAGTCAATGTCCGGGTGACACCCTAATTGACTAGGATAATATGATTTGTCTAGTGCTACCCGACTAAGAACTTTATCAGACCAATGTCCGGGTGACACCCTAGTTGATCTGATGAAGATTCTTGGGCCATTAGTGGTTCGTACTTGTAGCGATTTGGGATAATTCCTATTTTATTTAAGCCAATGTCCGGGTAACACCCTAGTTGACTTAAATAATAGGAATTATTCAACAAGTCGCAACTGGATAATTCAAACAGGCCAAGGTCCGGGTGACACCCTACTTGACCTGGTTGAATTGCCTGGGCTAATCCCAATGTGTTTGTTTCTCAAGTCGATGTCCGGGTGACACCCTAGTCGGCTTGATACCCTTCCCTTGTTTGTTAATCGTTTAGTAGACGTCGATCACCCTACTCCTTTCCCTTTTCCCTCCTCCGTTAGGTATGGTTAAAGCGATCACCGATTAGAGCAAGCCAACTCTGGGTATGGCTATGCTCCCTTTCCTCCGTCATCAAGTCCGGGTTTCTTACATAAATTTTCTGTGTAGGAAAGGCCCTGGGGAGACTGGGAGATGTACCCCGGCCTGGAAAAACTTCCTTACAGATGGCGCCCGAGCAGGGACCCGAGACTTGATTGACATTATTATTTTTATACATTTTTATATATAAATAATTTCTTTATAAAGGATTTCATCTGTGTGGAACAAATACCCACCATAACCCAAATCATGCTAACCTATATGCCTAACAAAATTCCCTTTCAGCAATATAAAAGAAATTTTTGAAATAAATTAATTTTTTTTTTTATTGTGTTTTAATATATGCATGCTGGCAAATCACAGAGTATCCCAAGTGCACCATAAGTCCATTACACATTGTTCACATACCCCGCATGAAAGCCCCGCCAGCAAGAATTCAATTTAAAAAAGTCAACGATAGATCTGTCTAATCACCGACATAGCTAAGTCACCCAGCAGAGTCAAGATAGAGTAACCAGTAGATTCATCGACAGAAAATTAGTTTTAAGCAAGCCAGCGATAGAACTAAGTACAAAACCATCGTCATAGCTAACATACTCAGCAGAGTCACGGTAGAGTACTTAGTATAATCAACCCCCAGGAATTTAGTTGTAAGTGAGTCAACGATAGAACTAAATACAAAATCATTGACATACCTAATAGACTCAGCCAAATCGTGATCAAATAGACAGCAGAATCATCGACAGACAATTCGTTCAGTAAGCACAGTTAGAATTTTAAATTTGGAGGCAAGTCAAAGAGAAACAGAAAAACGCGGCAGCGAAGCCCCGTTTCGAATTCATGCGAGGGTACAGTCACAGCAAAGTATCATAGAAAAACCAAAATTCATATACCGCACATAGCAACCAAAGACTTTAGCATTTTTTTGTCTCCTTCTCCCACACTGAATTTTTCTGATGAGGAACAGAAGGGGGGGTCTGCTGCTTGGTTCCTATTGGTCGACTTCGCATAGCTATACACATTACCAATATACAAAGCATAGCAGTAACGGCGAACATTAAAATAAAAGAAACTGCAATTAATAACTATAAGAATAATTGCAGCTTCTGGCACAAGCAGAGCAACTTATATTTGGAGCAGATGGAAGTACAGGCATTGAACAAGAAGACCTCAAGGCAAGCAGTCAATCCTACTCCCGAGAGTGACCAGGAAGACGTCAACCAGAACAGTCGATCCTTCTCCCGTCAAGGATTCATTAAGCAGACTTCAACGCAGGCAGTCCAAGGATACACAAGAGTCCTTAAATAAAATCAACAGTGAACAACAAGGATCAAAGTCAACAAGCAACCAAGGATATTCATCGTCAACCAGAATCCACAAGGATATCCAAAGTCAATCAAGGATCAACCAACGATATCCAAAGTCAACCAGGATTAACCAACGATATTCAAAGTCAACCAGGACTAACCAACGGTATTCATAGTCAATCAGGATTAACCAACGATACGCAAAGTCAACCAGGATTAACCAACGATACACAAAGTCAACCAGGATCAATCAACGATATAACAAACCAGCCGAGAATACTTAGTCATCAGTCCTCAAGGACACCCCGAGTCAAGAAACCTACGCATAGTCAACAAGTTATCAAGGATACCCAGGATAATTAGCCCGTGGCAATATTTATCATTTATTAAAATTAAACACCGCCTGTTTAATTAATTGTTTAATTTCAGCAACGTTCTATTTGGATACTCTAGCAACATGGGTGTCAAATGGATCACGTATCGCCGAAAAACTGAACTAGAAAATTTCTTTACGGAATTTGGATTAACACAAGGCGGCACCGTGGAAGAAATGCGCAGCCGATTTTCCAGTTTTGCCTCCAGAGAAGACCATAAACCAGACGTACTTGCACGCCTAGCAGAATTAGAAGCCCACTATGGACAGACTTCAACCATCGACAAGAGCCTGGATATTAAACCACGATCACGTTCTGTATCTCCCGCAAGGTGCACAGAGCATGCAATCGAGATCGAGATACCCAGGAATCCGGACCTGGATAAAAGAGCTTCACCCGCACCTCTATGTCCACCACAAGCAACCACAGCAGGCATGTCAACTACATTACGAACCACGGAAAACCTCAGCCCGTCGACCATAGCAGATAAAGTGTCCAAATGGGGCATTAGCTTCGATGGGACAACCGATCCACTTTATTTTCTGGAAAAATTGGAAACACGTGCAGCCACATATCGCATCCATACTGAGTCATTACCAAGAATGATGTCAATTATTTTATCCGGCCGAGCCGAAGGATGGTGGCAAACCAGCGGATTACTAGAATCATCCTGGCTGAGCTTCAAGCAAGGATTTCTGGAATTCTTCTTGCCACCCCGATACTTCGAAAAACTGGAGGATGCTATTCGAACCAGAAAACAACGCACAGATGAACCATTTAAACAATATTTGGTCGAGCTTCGTCTCATGATGCGAAGAGCCAATTATACCGGACCACAAGAATTGGAACGCATCTATGACAACCTACATCCCGAGTACCAGCTGTACACTCGTCGCAGGCATTTTCAAGATTTAACCGAGCTAACACGGTTAATTGTCAACTATGAGGTCATACGAAGCCAAAGTTCCACAAGTTTTATAACTTCTTTTAATTCCCAGGTCAATATGTCCTCTGCCTACGACAACCAGGTTCAACAATTCTTAGATGTACCCCGAGCTGAGCCACGCAAGAACAGGATTAACAACAAGTCCACCTATCAGCCTGGGGCTGGACGCCAAGCCAACAGATCTAACGTTTACCAACTGGCGGACACACGTGTAGATACTCAACGCGCCTGCAGGAATTGCAGTGAACATGGACATTTTGCCCACCAATGTACCAACCGACGCAGACTTTTCTGCTGGGAATGCGGAAGAAGAGGCATTCGAACCATCGAATGCTGTAAACGTTCGGGAAACGCCGAGCGCATTTGTTTGAACGGGGATCAAACAAAGGAAGCGCCAAATCTTCCCCAAGTATAAGCCGACTCCAATTTGCTGAAGGACGCCTGCTAGCATTAATACAAATCAATGGTCACGAGATAAACGCAACGTTGGACACCGGAGCTACAAGAAGCTTCATCAGCCATTCTTTGGCACAACAGGTATCAGCCACAGAAGACTGGAAACAAATACGCGCTGCTATCAACTTAGCCGACGGATGTCGCAAGGAGATCACCCAAGCCATCGAAGCCGACGTGTGGTTAGGAATATCACACACCAAGTTACCATTGTTAATTCTACCAGGCATTATGGACCAGATCATTCTGGGTTCAGATTTTCTCCGTGGTATTGGCACCACGATCCAATGCGGCGAAAATTTCATCAGATTGGAACCTACTGCAACACAGTCCAATGGAACATTCACCCGAGTTGATACTATCACAGCGTCTAGTATCAGGCCACCGATCAAGTCGACGATAATTACCAGACGTGACCCACAGCCCAAGTTAACCACAGATGACCCAACGGTCTACCAAAAGAACAAAAGCCCAACTGAGAGTTGGACCAGACGTGCAGCTCTACCTCCCCCATCTGACCATGCGATAAGGAACAACCCCTTCCGCAAACAAGTAGAAGGAAGCCGCTCACGTAAGTCAACGAAACTTAATCTAATAACCACAACACTGCCAGTGACCCCCGAAGATACTAAACCAAGTGAACCAGCAATGCATGAATCCCCATCACCGATCGAAGACCCTAGCTCAACTCAACTTATAGAAGAATTTTTGGCACAAGAGTTGCCTAAATTCGACACTTTAAGAGGTGTCACCCACATAGCCGAGCATGTTATCACAATGAAGGACGACCGTCCCATCAAGCAGAGATATTACCCCCGCACAGCACAGCAGAAGATCATCAATGATACCGTAGACCAGTTACTGCTGGAACGCCGCATAGAACCATCCAAAAGCCCACACAGCGCCCCCATCGTATTAGTGGGTAAGAAAACTGGTGATATGCGCATGTGTATAGATTTCAGGCAACTCAATGCCCAATCTATACGAGATGCCTACCCTCTACCCAGGATTAATCATATACTAGAGAAACTTTGGCACGCGAAGTTCATCTCCACATTGGACCTCAAGAGCGGATACTGGCAGATCCCATTGGCCAGATCCAGTCGCGAATGCACAGCTTTCACAGTCCCCGGTCGTGGGCTGTTTCAATGGAAAGTTATGCCATTTTGACTACATTCAGCAGCCGCCACATTTCAACGCGCTTTGGATAGCGTAATAGGCCCCGAAATGGATCCTTTTGCTTTTGCCTACCTAGACGACATCATCGTTGTAGGCAGCACACTGGAGGAACACATGACGCATCTACGAGAAGTTTTTCGCAGGCTACGAGAAGCTAACTTGCGTATAAACCAAGCAAAATGCAGGTTCTTCAAGCGCAGGATACAATTCCTCGGACATGTTATCAGTGAACAAGGGATTCACACGGATCCTGAAAAGGTAGCCGCAGTGCGCGAGCTATCACCCCCTACTAATGTACGCCAGCTTCGCCGATGCCTAGGCATCGCCTCCTGGTATCGACGCTTCGTTCCAGAGTTCTCCAACGTCGTTCAGCCTATCACTAAATTGCTAAAAAAGAATGCCAAGTGAAATTGGGATCGTGAACAACAAGCCGCATTTGAAGAGCTGAAATCTCGACTAACTTCTGCTCCCATATTAGCTTGTCCAGATTTTAATTCCAAGTTCTATTTACAGACCGATGCCAGCGATCATGGATTGGGTGCAGTCTTGACCCAATATTAAGAAGGTACAGAACGAGTAATAGCGTATGCCAGCCGACGACTACTTGCTGCCGAGGAAAACTACTCAGCAACTGAGAAAGAGTGCCTCGCCATCGTCTGGGCAATACGCAAGATGCGCTGCTATTTAGAAGGCTAACGATTCGAAGTTATCACGGATCATCAGGCCCTTAAATGGCTCAACTCCATAGAAAATCCAACAGGACGCATCGCTCGTTGGGCCCTCGAACTACAACAATATGAGTTCGACATCCAGTACCGCCGAGGGAAGCTAAACATAGTAGCTGACGCCCTCTCTCGATACGAAGGTGATCAACTCTACCGTAGGAGAGATCACCACCCAGAAGAAGATGACCCCATCCCATGGAAGCTATGTGTACCAAAGGAAAACCGAGAACGAGTACTACAGGAATGCCACAATGAACCTACAGCAGGGCATTTAGGAATCAGGAAAACAATAATCAGAATAGCCCAGAAATACTATTGGCCTGGATTCTTCCGTGACGTCACACGTTATGTTTGCAGCTGCATACAATGTCAACGATACAAAGTAGATCAGACAAAACCAGCAGGAAAGATGTTCACCCGCCAAGTCAAGGAACCATTTAGCATAGTATGCACGGATTTCGTCGGCCCTCTACCCCGGTCGAAACAAGGTAACACAGTCTTGTTAGTCTTTCTAGATGCCTACAGTAGATGGGTGGAGCTCATACCTTTGCGTAAAGCTACCACTACTGCATTGGAAAATGCTTTCCGAGAAAGAATTATAGCACGATTCGGAACTCCACGTACCCTCGTCTGCGACAATGGAACGCAAATTACCAGTAAATCATTCAAAGAACTTTGCAACAGAGCTGGAGTAGAACTTCAGTACACCGCGCCGTATACCCCACGCCAGAACCCCACGGAAAGAGCGAATCGAACTATCAAGACGATGATAGCTCAATACCAAGGAGAAGACCAGAGCAATTGGGACCAACTACTCCCCGAATTCACATTAGCTATTAACTCAAGCGTATGTGATTCTACAGGATTCACCCCAGCCTTCCTAGTGTTGGGCAGAGAACCACGTATTCCTGGAGCATTGTACGATGAAGCTACCCCTGGTCTAGGAACACCGCCATGGTCACCCGAATCCCGAGCACAACGCATGGCTGACGTTTTCAAATTGGCCCAGACCAACATGCAGCAAGCATCATTAGACCAGAGCCGGCACTATAATCTACGACGCCGAGAATGGAGACCAGCCATTGGCGATCTGGTCTTACTTAGACAACACCATTTGTCTAAAGCCGCAGAAGGCTTTGCAGCCAAACTGGCCCCGAAGTTTGACGGGCCCTACAAAGTAATCAAGTTTATTTCCAGAAACATAGCCCGCCTACAAGAAGCCCATGGCAGACAACGACGCACAGCAAGCATAGACGACCTCAAACCATTGCAACAAACAGAGGCCCAGCAGACATCCCTATGAATCAGAAGAAGCCCATGGAAGACAACGACGCACAGCAAGCATAGATGACTTCAAACCATTGCAACAAACAGAGGCCCAGCAGACATCCCTATGAATCAGAAGAAGCCACCATACCAGAGATGAGTGAACTCACAGGGGCCACTTGATGGAGAGTGTGCTCTCCCAACGTCCCAGTCCCCCTAAGGGGGAATCTCTGCAACGTAACCCGAGGGCGCTTCGCGCCAACAGGCAAGAGTAATCGTAAACAACGTTCATGGTTAATTTAAGTTAGTATGTAATCCTAGTTTTAAGATATCTCCCTTTGTAAACCACACTGATAGGGTAATAGGGCATCTTAGTTAGAGTATTGCAAGTCAGAGTATTTAATATATATTTTTCCACAGCAGCATGGTTACCCCTAGTATTCAGTAGCGCCGATTATCACATATACTGAATGCCAAGCAGAGTTATACCCCAAGCTGAGTTATACCACAAGCAGCGTTATATCCCAAGCAGAGTTATATCCCAAGCAGAGTGATACAAGCAGAGCTATACTAATCCACAGAGCACAGGAATACTACGAGATCGGGACAGAAAAGTCCCACATAAATCCTAAGAACAACGATGCAGCGTTCACCCCGGCCCTTTTTCATCTCACGCACTCCGAAGTAAAGGGGGGGTGTACGAAGTACAATTTTGGGTACTTCGCCACAATGTACATATATATATAATAAGTCCTATAAATTAATTATAAGTTTATACTCTGACTTGTTAGTATTTTCATAGGAACTAGTTCCCTTAGAGCATCTCTAAATCAGACCACCGCCAATACACACACTCACATACACATACATCGGGCCACCAAAGACAGAAACCAAGAAATGCAACGGGACTTACCCAAAAAGTCGCAAATTGCTACTGCGCAGTTTCCATTCTCGCTTACATACATATATACGCATATCACGCCATATATATATGTATGTTTCTATGCATACATATATACGCATGTCACGCCATATATATATGTATGTAGCAATAGGAATTGCAACGGGACTTGCGAATGAAGACGACAGAGCTATTGCGCAGTTTCTTTTGTTCTAGAAACTTCTAGACACCTAAGCTACGCATGCGTTACGGTAAATGCATTGATCGCGTCATCGCCAAAATGCGGTGGCAACTTTTGATTGGTCGCTGCCGACGTCAGCGACAAAATCAAAGGCCAAGGGCTGTCGAAAATTAAATCGACAGATCAGTTGAGCTAGGACCGAGCAAGAGATAAGTTAGAAACATTAAAAGTGCAGTGCGGGGACAAAGTATACCGAGTGGAAGTAAAGTGTCCCCAACAGACAAGATAATAATCTCCAAGTACCAAGAAAGGACAACAAAGTAATCGAGAAGACTACAGAGAATCCAAGTTAAACAAAGTCATCAGATACAGAGCTAAGCAAGGGTGTGTACAGCGGGTGAGTCCAACCAGTGGCCAACAGGGCTACTCCCCCAGCTTATTAGGTCAAGTGTGGTAAATCAATAGCAGGTTAGATATAAGTAGTATTTAGGTCCGAGGGACATTAATAAACTTTATAATGTTTGACCCCGAATCTCAAAACCAGTCTTAATGATTTATCCTCAACGTTACATCCTGTCACTTTAGTTCCCTCTATTATCTAAATGTTTACGTACTGTACTTGCATGTAGTGTGTGTTTCGTAGTATTTGTATTTTATGTAGGGAGCCATGTAAATCATATTAATCTTAGTCAATGTGACACCCTACTTGACCTGGTTGAATTGCCTGGGCTAATCCCAATGTGTTTGTTTCTCAAGTCGATGTCCGGGTGACACCCTAGTCGGCTTGATACCCTTCCCTTGTTTGTTAATCGTTTAGTAGACGTCGAGCACCCTACTCCTTTCCCTTTTCCCTCCTCCGTTAGGTATGGTTAAAGCGATCACCGATTAGAGCAAGCCAACTCTGGGTATGGCTATGCTCCCTTTCCTCCGTCATCAAGTCCGGGTTTCTTACATAAATTTTCTGTGTAGGAAAGGCCCTGGGGAGACTGGGAGATGTACCACGGCCTGGAAAAACTTCCTTACAATAATAAAAGACCGTTTTGACCATATTGAAACTTATCCGTTTTTTTTGTCATTTTTAGGCGTCCAAGAGACGGTTATAAACGAACCAATTCTAGGAACTTATGACAACTTATCAACATATTAAAGCAGCCACCAAGGCTTGCTTCGAAAATTACAGGAAACAATCATAAATGCACAAATAACAAAGGAAAGAACATAAAAAGCGAGATGTGTAAAGATTTAGTTGGCAGTTGAATTTTGTGCAATGTTTAGTTTTTGTTGTTTTTTTGTCTTGTTTGAAGTATTTAAAATTTTTTTTGAGTCCTAAAACTACATTGTTTTGCAAGCTATACGAAGATCGGCATCTGACGTTAGGCAGAACAAATCTTTGGTGCTGATATATGCTATCCTGATATAATGTGGTCGGCATTTAAGGAACTTTTTGTTCAGCGGTTTTCAAGTACAGAAACACCCGCGGCAATGTTTTTTTCAATATTACCAAGTCGTCTGACAGATGACTCAATTATGACAAAATTGCGTAAGATAGATTTGGAAGAAATCGGGGTTTCTGATACTTTTGCTCCGTTAGCTAATGTCGATATCAGATTGCACCGATTGACTTTTACTTCCAATGTCCGCACAAGAAGTAAGTTGCAAAATGAGCTGAAAGCATTTGCTTTCAACAAGAGGAAAAATCCTGTACAAGAACAAGCGTCTACAACTGACATAAAGTGACAAAAACTGACAGCAATCAAATGACATCTTTGTGGAAAATTGATTCACAAGATGGCTGAATGCAGAGCGAAACAACAACAAATCCCTAGTTTTCGTATGGTGGATCGCAACGGCAGGGGTCCAATGGGACTGCAGCAGAAATCCAATGTAACCTGCTTTAGCTGTGGCGAGCAGGGCTATATTTCAACGCATTGTGACAAGCTCAGAGCGGACAAAGGCCCTTGCCACAGCTAAAGCAAGTTACATTGGTTTTCTGCTGCAGTCCCATTCATAGCAAATGAAAAGAGTGCACCTGTGTGACGTTATTCGACCCAGAGGAGAGATGGTACATCAAGCCGAGACTTTTAAAACTACGTTTGATTCTGGATCGGAATGCTCTGGAATGATAAAAGGCATTGTCTATGATGGCAATTGTTGCATTGATGGTTATAATATCAAAATACTGTTTCACGTAGTAAGCAATGAGTTGAAGGATGACATTGTCATTGGCCGAGAGGTGCTTTCCCATGGCTTCAATGTCATAGTGTCCCCTGAAAAGTTTGAAATTGTTAGGGCAAGGAATTGAACACTGATGTTTTTGGAAAAGACAAAGACACATTAATCAGTCTAGTGGACACATTTTCCAAGTTTTTGTTAAAGGGATTCATCATTCTAGAGTAAAGGTAGGGGAAATAAAAATCAAATTAATGAAACCGAGAAAACTTGTTCAAAGAAGACCGTATAGCCTTTTGCCAAATGAGAGGGATTTGGTGCGATCTAAAATTAATGAGCTGTTGAAGTGTAACGTTATGAATGTTATGTTGTAATGTTGGTGAATAAAAACGATGGTTCTCATCGTTTGTGCGTTGATTACCGAGAATTCAAGCTTTCATTGTGCTTTTCTTTATTTTCGACTTTAAAGTCATCGCGCTGCCCTAAAAAATTGTCCAATAGTTTGGTGGTGGTTTGTCTAATTACTAACATAGTACTTTTTTTTTTGTTTGGACATTTAAACGCAAAATCAAAGTATTAAACTTATTTTTTTGTATTAATCTTTGATTTTGCTTTTGTACTCTCGCGGTCTGTGTAGTGCTGTCGGTTTTGCCGTTCTTTTTTCTTAATTTCTTTTGATCGCGCTCGCATCTATCTCTGTCTCGCGTATAAGTGATACGTGTAATGCTCACTTAAATTTAATAATTATCCTCTCTTCAAGTCGACCCAAGTGTCGAATTTGATTTTAAACACTGAGTGAGTTTATTCTTTGGCTTTTTTCATTGAATTTTGATTTTTTTTCTTTCGCTTTAAAAAATATTTGAATAATATAAAACTATTATGTCTGTCTGCTCCAGTAAAAATTGTTTGAACCTCCTTCCACCCCATAACGTATTTCTCACTTGTTGGCTTTGTGATCATGTCATGTATGTCAAGTGTGCCGGCTACACGGCCAAAGTGAGGGACAGTTTGGAGCATAGAGGTGGTCTCAAATGAGGATGCGACTCATGCCGAGAAGTAGAAATCGAAGTGAGGGTATTTATGAGGCAGACCAGGGACAAGTTTAAGAAACTGTCATCTGGTTTTCGTGAGCTACCTGATGAGTTTAACGCTTTGGAGACAGAGTTCAAAAGCTATAAGCTGTTGAATAAGTCTCCAAAGCGCAAGAAAACTAGTATGCGGAATCTGTCCCTGCATCTGCCGGTGCCTATCCCTGTCTCGGCTGCGGTTCCGCAATCTCCGTCACTGCTCACGGCCAATCCTCCGCAGTTCATATCGTTTACCACCCCCGTCACACAGGGTGGGCGTAAAGGTGAGGCCATTTCCGTTTCTCCTGGAAATGGTCTCTCTATACAGACGAATGAATTTGTAGTTGCCAAACAGTCCGGGCAACTACCAAATTCTTTGGTTATTGCCAACAGCCGCCCAGTTAGAGAAACACCATTAATTAGGCCTCTGACTGGAGTACCACCAAAGAAACATATATTTGTTTTTAGGCTTGATTCCGAAACTTCTGCGGATGATGTCTTAGGTTACATTAATACCAAAATGCAAGCATCAAAAATAGCGGTGGAAAAATTTAAATTTAATTATTCTAGGGAGATCTCTTCCCTTAAAATTAGTGTCCCGGTTGAACTGTTTGACTGCTTTTGTAGTAACAGCATTTGGCCGAATCACATATTAGTGAAAGAATATATATGCCAAAAAGAAAATTCGTGAATCGGTTAGACTTCCTTCCACTTCCAATTCTATTGCTTCCGGAACATCAGCACCTGTTGGTGTTCCAAAAAACTAATTATGTCCCTTAATCTGGCCTATCAGAACGTAAGAGGACTTAAATCTAAGCTTCCTAGACTTTATGTAGATAGTCGGATTCAATCTCCTGATAACCAGGAGATTGAGTTTGTAAGTGTCAAGGTCAGTCTCAAGACTTTATCTGTCTACATTACTTGCACGTAGATCCCACCACAATCCGACATGGCAGTGTACATTAAACACTTGGTTTCTCTTTAACACATCTCATATTTACTGTCTGATAGAGACATGTTAAATTGTTCTCGGTGACTTTAATTTACCGGAAATAGTATGGTCCCCTACTGACGAATCTGCTTTGTTGCTCCCTTCCATTTCACATTGCTTTATTGAAGTTATCTTTGACTCAAATAAATCCAGTCCGTTACAAGAATAATAGATCTTTGGATCTGATATTTGTCCTCGATTCCACCAATGGTGCAGTTTCTAGAATAAACCCTCTTGTCCTGCCTGAAGATAGTTTTCATCCTACTTTGGAGTTAACTATTGATCTTCCGTATCGTGTACCGACTGTTGGTGCCTGTCCTGCGGTTAAGTGCCGTAATTTTCGCAAGATTAATTTGAGTAAGTTAAATGAGCTCATTCTTAAGACTGATTGGTCTTCCCTGTATAGTTGTTCAAGCATGAACTAAGCTATTTCTCTGTATTATAACACTCTCAGTTTGCTTTTTAAGGTTTGTGCACCGCTGAGGACTGGGATCGACCTATAGGCCCCCCTGGCATTCTCGGGAGCTAACGTACCTGAAAATGTGATATTTTATTTACAAGAAATCAGGCCGGTCCTCAGACTATGCCTGTTACGTAGTCGCTCGATCAAAGTTTTTGACGCGTAATACGCAATGCTATAAGGATTACCTTCAGCGTTTTAAATTAGAATTTTCCAGTAATCCTAAACAAAACAAATCCAAACGTAAAATGTCTGTCTATCCATAATGCTTATTTCTTGAAAACAATATAGCGAGTTCTGATCAAGCCATCGCTGATTTGTTTGCATACTTCTTTACAACAACCTATTCCTCAACGGAATATCGATCAGACATTCCGTATCCTTATCAGGTAAAAAGCTCTAACTGCATTTACAGTCCTTCGATCGATGAAAGTTCGCTCCTAAGCGTGCTTAATTTAGTGAAACCTGTCTACTCTCCTGGTCCTGATGGAATACCAGGTTGCGTTCTCAGATTTTGCGCCGAGGCTTTATGTAAGCCAATTCGTAAACTTTTTCTTTTGTCTGTCAAATCCCCCACGTTCCCAGCTATCTGGAAGGAATCCTATATAGTCCCTCTCCATAAAAACGGTAAAATATCGGAAGCATCCAACTATAGGGGTATTTCTAAATTGTCCGCTAACCCTAAAGCTTTTGAAAAATTAACCACTTCTCAATTGCAACATTTTTGTAGATCTATAATTACACCATCTCAACATGGGTTTGTGAAATGTAGATCTACTACCACTTTATAAATACAAGGCAAACTGATGTCATATATACTGATTTCAGTAAGGCTTTTGATTCTGTTAATCATACGCTTCTTCTTTATAAATTAAATAGTATTGGCTTTCCAAGTCCTTTAATTAATTGGATTCGTGAATATTTGACAAATAGAACCCAGAGGGTTCTTTTTAAATCGTCATATTCCAGATCCATCCAAGTTACAAAGTTAGTTACAAAGACATTACCTCTTCTTGTCGATTGCAATCTGATCCTCAAAATCTTGAGCTTTGGTGTCATTATAACTTATTAAAATTAAATGCAACTAAATGCAAGGTCATGACTTTTTATAAAACTTCTCCGCATTTAGTTACTTATTTTCTTACTAATACACCATTAGAACGTCTTAATGAGATGTATGACTAGGGTGTCCTGATGGACCGTAAACTAACGTTTAAGTCCCATATTTCCTCTACCGTCGGTAAAGCTATGGGCGTTCTTGGGTTTGTAAAGAGATGGTCAAAGGAGTTTGACGATCAATATTCACCTAAAATTTCTTTTACCTCACTGGTCCGTCCTATTTTAGAATATGCATCTTGCATCTGGTCACCTCAGTATGAATCACACCAAGCAAGAATTGAGTCGGTTCAAAAACTTCGTGGTCCGAACTGGGATCGTAATGTCAATTTGCCATCGTACTTTAGTAGACTTTTTTTACTTGGCCTTCTTTCTCTCACTAATCGTAGAGTAATGCTTGGCGACACTTTTATGCACAAGCTTCTCAAAGGTGATATAGACTCGCCCGAGCTATTGAACCAAATAAATTTTAGTGTTCTTTGTAGACCAACTAGAAACTTTATACCTCTATCTCTGTCACGCCGTTTTACTAATTATTTACTGCATGAACCTTTCCGAGTTCTTTGTTCTGATTATAATCGGCTTTATCATGTAATCAGTACAGAACTGTCTTTTCCAGTACTAAAAAATTCTATACTTTCTTTTTTAGCTCTAGCTTTAGTTTTCGTTTTTGTCTGTACGTATAAACTGTCCCCGTTACTCGGTCGGTTGGGCGGGAGGTGTGGGCACTTAGTGCACCCTAAATTCACGCGAAATAAAAAAAAAAAAATTGAACTCTAATACGGTTTCAGATAGATACCCTTTGCCTCTCATTTCGGATCAGATTGCGAGAATACACGGGGCAAAATATTTTACATGCTTAGACATGGCGGATGGGTATTACCAAATTCCGTTGCATAGGGATTCTCTTAAATGTTGCTACTCCAGATGGTCAATATAAATTTTTGGCTATGCAATTTGGCCTTAAAAATGCGACGTCAGTTTTTCAACGTGCAAAAATGTAAGCTCTGGGAGATCTTGCAAATACCTTTGTGGTCGTTTATATGGACGACGTTTTAATAGTAGCGACATCAAAAATTGAAGCTCTAGAACGGCTTAGAATAACTTTAGACGTGCTCACAAAAAAGCGGGATTTTCATTTAACATTAAAAAATGTTCTTTCCTTAAATTAACGGTTCAATATTTGGGATATGAAGTGAGGCTGGTGAAATTCGTCCAAATTCGCTTAAAATTGCAGCGTTAACTGCCTTAGCACCTCCTTAATCAGTAACTGCTTTACGACAATTTATTGGGCTAGCGTCTTATTTTAGACAATTTGTGGAAGGATTTTCATGTCTAAAGAAACCATTATATTTTTTAACATCAGAAAAGAATCAATTTATTTGGAAGCCGGAACATGAACAAATTCGACAAAAAATTATATCTATTCTTACACAAAACCCAGTTTTGATGATAATCGATCCGCAATATCCAATCGAATTGCATACAGACGCAAACTCTCTTGGGGCGATATCATTCAAATGAGTTAGAAACTCTGGCAGTTGTTACGGCAGTGAAGCATTTTTGCCATTATCTCTTGGGGAGAAACTTTGTTGTGTTTACAGATTGTAACTCTCTTAGGGCGTCAAGGACTAAACATGACCTGGCTCCTAGGGCTCAAAGATGGTGGTCTTACTTACAGTCATTCACATTTGACTTAGAGTATAGGGAAAGAAAATGACGCATGTAAACTTTTTGTCAAGGAATCTTCCTTTAATTGATTCAGTTATGTCAAGTCGTAAAATTTCGGAAAAACGAGTTAATTTGGCAAAGATATCTAGTAGTTGCCTAAGGGCTGAACAAAGAAAAGACCCCTAAATAAGTGTTATGGTAAATAAACTGAAGGAAGATTCTCTTGTGGATCACATAGCCAAAACATATGAATTGAAAGCAGGAATCCTTCATCGTAAGATGCAGCGAAATGGAAGAACTCGATCCTTATCGATAGTTAAAAGAACTTTCAGGTGGTCCGTAATAAACCAAGTACATGAGTCCATCATGCGTTTATTATGCCGAAAGACATTGGATAAGGCTTATGAATATTATTGGTTTGACAACATGCCAAAGTACATAAGAAAATTTGTTGAAAATTGTGTTACGTGTAAAACGTCGAAATCTCCTTCAGGCAAAGTGCAAGCTAGTCTACATCCGATACCAAAAGTTGATATACCTTGACATACCATTCATATGGACATAACTTGGAAATTAAGTGGGAAGTCTGATCCAAAAGAATATATCATAGTTCAGGTGGATGGGCTTACAAAATTTGTTTATTTCACTCATACTCTCAAAATTGATGCTGAAAGTTGCATAAATGCAGTGACATCAGCAGTATCTTTGTTTAGGGTACCAAAGCAGATCAAGGAATGTGCTTTGCCAGCAATAAATTTAGTGAGTTTTGCCCACGACAGAAAATAAATTTGCATTTAATCGCGATTGGGGCAAGAAAAGCGAATAGACAAGTTGGGCGCATTATGAGTACCTTGAAGAATTTAATAACGGCAGTTGAGTCTGGCAATCGGGCTTGGCAAGATGCTTTTGGTGATGTTCAGTTGGCTTCAAATTGTCTTCAATGGAAGAAATTGATTTGGAGTAAGTCACAGCTGAAGCAGTACAGAATAGTTCAGTTGCAGCACTGTATAATAAAGTGCGTTTTGATAAAGATAAATCAAAAGTTGTGGGACACAAGGTGGGTTATTTTGTATTGATAAGAAATGAAGGGAGAAATCAAACAAAGTTAAGTCCTAAATTTAGAGCGCCTTTTCAAATAACTGATCTTTTGGAGGGGTCGTTAATAAGTAACATTAAACACAAGTGTGCTCATGAAGACATAAGAATATTACCAGATGGGCAAGTACCGACTGAGTTAGAAAGTAGTGAAGGTCATTTAGTTTAGTTATAAAAATTAAATTGTAATAATTAAACTGTAAGAATTGAAAATATGGACTTAAGCTGTTAAAAGAAAAGCTGTTGAAAGAGAACACCTGTGGGTGTAAAGCTGTTGAAAGAGACAGTAAAGAGAAACCCAGTTAGGGTCAAGCTATTGAAAGAGGCAGTAAAAAGAATACCTGTAGGTGTGAAGTTGTTGAAAGAGACAGTAAAGAGAAACCCAGTGAGGGTCTGTTAAAAGAGACGGTACTATCTAAAGGTTTTATAATGCAACTTCAAAATTGGTCATAATGCAAACTCAAGCGCAAAAAAAAATGTTGTTAGTTGTAAGTTTAAATCAAGGTTGATTTAAATCAGAAAAATTGTAAGTGAAATGACTTCAACGATGAAGTGGGTGTATAGACTGACACGAGGACGTGTAATAGTCAGGATGGCCGTGTCGGAGATGGGATAAGGTATTGCATTGTTTGGCATACTCTTTGGTACCTTCTATGTTCTGTGGAACATGGTGTCTGTAACTTGGGCATACAGTTTTACAGTGACTTCTGTCATGTAACTATGGTTGGTTATGACTATCGTGTTAGTTTGACGGTGAGTCATGTAAGTTTGGCAGTGACTGCTTAGTCATGCAGGTGGGTTAGTTTTGTGGAATAAGTTAATTATTGGTTACCAACTGAGGTTGGCTTTGAGCGGGACGTCAGATGAATCTGACGTCGAGTGTGGTCCGGTGTAACGCTGGGGCTGGTGAGACTGGGTAGTCAGTTAAACCCAGAACTCCAAGCAACGCGCAAGGAACTCGCTTCGCTCGGAGAATATCAAAGATGTCGGACAATACTTGTCAATTAATTGCTACAACATACAATGTATCTGCTAATTTTCGGTAAACTAAATGCTTATGATATATACATACATGGATATATGTACATATAAAAATATCGGCTTACACTTATTCTTTTTTCGGGCGAATACGCTCCTAAAAAGGGACTTTAATATATTTAATTAAAAGTTCGGATCAGAATACGTTGCTTTTGGAAAAGGTAACAAATGTAATAGGTAACGGAAGTTTGGGGTAAAGCCAGATATCAAGAAAACCCTAATAAGTACCTGTTTAAAAAAGGATGATAAAAAGGTTTCGCAAAAATGTTATTCAGAAATTTGTTTTAACATTACTGGTGACGGTTGATGCATAGGAGAAATGATAGAGAATTCGAACAGGCAATAAATACAGCGCGTAGATCTTAAATAGGCGAACAAATATTGACCGACGTATTGTAGAGAGGGGACAAGATAGGGTTGGTATAGAACGGGCACGCAATACGTTGGCACGCCGAAGCGTTCGGATCGTTGTCCAACAAGCGAAACGCGACGCTTTGAGAAACCGTAGTCAGCGACTAAGTCAGAAGAGGAGCATTAATGAAAACAAGTCGGATTTGTTATTCGTGCAAGTGCATGGTTTCTTCACAAACTTAAATCAAAGTCCCCGAACCCATACAGAAAACAGATAACAGTTAAGTCGTCCGATTTTGGAAATTACCACACAGTTACCTCCCACAAATAGCAACCTTACATTCAGCTCGATGTGTTTTGCACATACTTCGAGGGATAGGGACGTAAAATAAAATATAGTCATGATTTCATGACTGCAAACATAAGCGCCCCTTGAATCAAAAGCGCACTTAGATTTTTAGTTAACACAGAGTTTATATATGAAGCATAATATTACAATGAATGAGCAGAGGCTTAATTCCTTTGATTCTGAGAGCTTACCATTTTATGCTAGTGAGAAAGACAAAAAATTCGCAGAAGAAATTCTACACAGAAATGAGGAAACTCATTCTGAAGATTAAGCACATCCTGAAGAGAAAGCCGAGCAACTTTACCCCGATAGGCAAGAGACAATGCTAGAATATATTCGGGTAGATGATTCCGGCATACACTATGTATGTCGGCACAAAAAGAAATAAGTCAGCCAGTTTAGCAACCAGAAATTAGGAATGTAGATTGTTTTTTAATTATAACAAGTTCGAAATGATTACTATACGTAATAACGTAATAGCGCCCCATGCGCAACTACAATCTCTAATGTACTTTGTTAGGATTATATCAGAATTAATTAGTCATGATGAACGTTATATGGTTCTGAAGGGTATTCGCACGTCTCCAGTTCATTGGGAGGATGATAAGAAAAAAGTGTGAGGAATATATAATATATAATATATATATATACCTCACAAATGCGGCAGAGTATCAAGCCAGATACAGATATAAATGAATTCAAGTCGTAAAAGCGGCTAACAATTCAAATAAGCGTTGGCCCAAAAAGGCAATTCAAATTCATCAATGCACGCGTTTATATGTTTGAGTCAAACATATAAACGAACCTGGAGGTTCGATCGAACACAAGCAAACGAAAGAAATGTGCGATCGAACCGAAAGCAAAATTCAAACATGTAAATCGCGTGATTTAAAACTGGCAAACATACTCACAAACATACTTACATATGAGAAATGGTCAAAGCAAAGGCCGAATATATGTAACATGTAACATGTAACATGAACAATTGCATGTAGGCTCGTGTGACGTCACTGAGAGTGAATTACATTGGTAGTTTTTAATTGGCCCATGTCTTCACCCACCTACCCTAGCACATTAAAAAATTTTATTAAAATTTTTTTTTTTGATACATTTTTTTTATTCTTCCTCGTTGTCTAAAATAATGTTATATTGCTCTTCACAGTCAGATTCGTGATCTAAATCAGAATCCGAATCTGAATTTTCCGGATCGGAATTAATAGTTTTCTGGGTCGGCGGAGATACTGCCTTTAGAAGATATCTGACATCTTGTGGAAGATTTTTCTTTTTGATTTCATTTTGTCTTTTATTCAGACATATGCTTGATATAAGCGGATCTGTTGAATCCATTGCTCTATAAAACACATCAGCCATGGTGTTTAGTCGGCTATTTTTTCTTGCATGTGATTTTCTGTCACTTTTGTAATATTTGTTCCGAGCTTCTGAAGCATTTTCGCCTAAACATCCAACCGGAACTAAGGATGAGTTCATAATTTGCCAGCCGTGAACTAATATTTTGTGGACAGTCGCAGACATTGGGTACCAAGTATATATACTTAAGTACATTGAAAAAGTGCTCTTACAAAATTTCTTAAATTTGTCAACATCTACAGAATAGTGAGACGAAATGGTAATCAAAACCACGAAGAAATTGTGTAGAAGGGCTTGATCAAAGTTTGTTACTGATGAAAACAAACGGGTATTAGAGAAGGCTCTTCTGGCTTTTTTTTACGACTGACGACTTTTAAAACTGTCGCTAATTCATCCTGTTTGGCTTTCTTTGCAGAAACTGAAGCCGCGTGAAGCAAATGAGGCGTCGAAAAATTATTATCCGATGCTAGGTCACATGCTAACTTTCTTTTTAGGCGCTCTCCAGCATCTGAATAGTTTAGCTTCGGTCTACCCATTACAGATGAAGATGCCAGATCCGTCACATTTTCATCTAACGTCAAAGTAATTGACTGCGAAAGCCGCCTTGCGTGTCGAGTGTTAAATCTTTGCAACATTCGATTGCACTGCGGCAAATATTTTTTGACGTGATTCAGAAAAATCCTGATATTTTCAGTAAATATATCCACCTGAGCAGCACTGAGATCAGATTTGTTTACTTTTTCCAATACCCATATGATAAGTGCACCATCATCGCGCTTGTTGTTGTCCCAAACGTTAAGCGCCGAAACTCATATTTGGCTGCAACATGTCAATTTATTAAAAAGGAACAAAAAGGGGCAGAGGAAACTTATTAATTCCGAATATATAAACATCAATCTTGAACATGTCGTTTTTAGTTGCGCGCTCAAACGCGCTTAGAACAAGTAATACACCACGAAACACGGCTCTATTTGTTAAATTTCACCTGTAAAAAGACACCAACAACAATTGCACATACACAGCTAAACATTCACAATCTTGACAAACTAACACTGAACATTAATTTAAAATCCCTGTGCTTTTACTTTCCATGATTACAATATTCTTTTTCTTTAAACAATCACGCTCAAAACAATGACAAAGCTTCATAAATTTTAAGGTTGCATACCAATAATTTAAGCTTGCATAGAAACAGCTGACTTTAGTTGCGCGCCAAATTTAAATGACTAATTTGAAAAATTTTTAAAAAACGTTTTTTTCTTATCTAATGTGTCTATAATCAAAAAATAAGTTAAATTTTTAGTTATGAATACATAAAAAAAATGACTTTATGCCAAAATATCAGACTTTTTGACCACAGTGCCTGGGTCAAGATGCCTATAAATAGACACGGCTGAGACACAGAGAGCAGTTAGAAAGCGAGGGAAACAAGCGAAGTATCACTTGGACCAGCAAGGTGCAAGTGAAATATCAACAAGTGAAGATTCAACAAGTGAAGTTAATAAGCGAGACCAACGAAGTGAAACATATGTGAAGAAGTAAAATTACGTTTCTGTAGCCAACCTTTCTTTGCGTGATAAAAGTGGTTACATTTGTTATAGAAGGTGGCCTTCCATTATTAGATTTAGGAAATATAATATTAACACAGATAGGCAGAATTTCTTTAGGGATTTAGTAATGTTGTACTTTCCTTGGAGAGATGAGCAGGTAGAGTTAGTTCAGAGAAATTGGGAGGTGTTCTATAGTGAGCATGAGCAAATTATTGGGGCCGGTTTTAATAGGTAGAATGTTTTAGATGAGTTGGAAGACGCGCTTAGAAGGCCTTTGAAAAATGAAAGTAGAAAAAGACCCAACGACAATTAAGATTCTTTTGTGCGCTTCCACAGGAAAAGCAGCTTTCGGAATTGGAGGTTTCCATGTTTTCCCTACCTATTAATCAGACCGATTTTTCTTTTGGGGATTTGAGTTCTGACTTGTTAAACACTCTTCGAATAAGATCTATTGACCTTAAACTTTAAATTATTTAGTCAAGTTCCAGATAAAGCAATTCAAATGTTTCTTAATAAAAGGGAGTCAGATATGTATAACATGTATAACTTCTATTCCCACTGAGAAACACGTTTCAGTCGCTGTTGTAAGTAGTTTTTCCAAGCCGGGGTACAACTCTCAGTCTTCCCAGGGCCTTTCCTACACAGAAAAATGATGTAAGAAACCCGGACTTGATGACTGAGAAAAGGGAGCATATCCATATTCGTAGTTGGCTTGCTCGAGTTGTTTATCACGTTAATTATGCCGAACAGAGGAGGGAAAAGAGAAGGGAGTATGATGGTCAACCTCTACCAAATTATTAACGAACACAAAAGGAAGGGTATCAAGGTGACTAGGGTGTCACCCGGACATCGACTTGAGAAACAAACTACATCGGGATTAGCCCAGTCAATTCAACCAGATCAATTAGGGTGTCACCCGGATATTGGCCTGTTTGAATTATCCAGTTGCGACCCACTAGATAATTCCTATTATTTAAGTCAACTAGGGTGTCACCCGGACATTGGCTTAAATAAAAATAGGAATTATCACGAATCGCTACAAGTACAACAGAACTACTAAGGGCCCAAGAATCTTCATCAGACCAACTAGGGTGTCACCCGGACATTGGTCTGATAAAAGTTTCTTAGTCGGGTAGCACTAGACAAATAATATTGTCCTAGTCAATTAGGGTGTCACCCGGACATTGACTAGGATTAATATTATTTACATGGCTCCTAACATAAAATACATACACGACGGAAACATACACTACATGCACGTACAGTACGTAAACATTAATATAATAGAGGAAACGAAAGCGACAGGATGTAATGCTGAGGATGAAATGATTAGGACTGGTTTCGTGATTCGGTGTCAAACATTATAAATTTTATTAATGTCACTCTGATCTGCAGTAAACACTACTTAAATCTAATCTACTATTTTTTTACCACACTCTGACCTAATAAACTTGCTATGGGAGTAGCCCTGTTGGCCACTGTTTAGACTCACTCGCTTTACACACACCCTTGTTTAACTTTGTATCTGGGAGGCTTCGTAGCTCTGCGTTGTCTACTCCTTGTAGTTTGTGATTGTTATCCTGGCTGTTAGGGGACATTTTGCTTTCACTCAATATATTTCTATTCACGCGCTTTACTTTTGCTGCTTCTGACTTTCTGCGATCGCGGTCCTAGCTCAACTCATCTTGATCGCGGTCCAAGTTCAACTCCTCTTGATCGCGGTTCTAACTCAACTAATCTGTCGATTTAATTTTCGACAGCCCTTGACCTTTGATTTTGTCGCCGACGCCGGCAGCGACCAATCAAAAGTTTCAAACGCATTTTGGCGATGACGCGATCGATGCAGTCGCCGAAAAACATGCGTAGCTTAGGCGTCTAGAAGTTTTTAGAACAAAAGAAACTGCGTAATAACTCTGTCGCTTCCATTCCCGTCGCAATTCCTATTGCTACATACATATATATATGGCGTGACATGCGTATATATGTAAGCATAGAAACATACATATATATATGGCGTGACATGCGTATATATGTATATAAGAGGCAATAGAAACTGCGCAGTAGCAACTGGTGACTTTTGGGCAAGTCCCGTTGCATTGCTTGCTTTATGTCTTTGGTGGCCCGATGTATGTGTATGTGTGTGTGTGTGTGTATTGGCGGTGGTCTGTTTGGAGATGCTCTAAGGGAACTAGTTCCTACGAAAATACTAACAACAAGTCAGAGTATAAACTTATAATTAATTCATAGGACTTATTATATATATATGTACATTGTGGCGAAGTACCCAAAATTGTACTTCGTCACACTGTAGATTTCATTGCAGTCAAAAACCATGTAATTAGAAGATGACCAGGGTTTATTTCAAAAACCACTACCAAATATTTTATGACACTCACATTTGATAGCACATTTGACGCAATACATAGTTATCATAGAGGAATTTCCGTTAGTATTAAAGGCATGGAGTTGCGCATTCATTAGGTAGGGTTTTCTAAAATATATATATATATTATTAAAACTTATTTAAAAAAAATGGGGAATATGAAACTGCCTTTAAAATGGTTGTTCAAGTCGGCTCGATTCTTACAGAAGCCTCCACGTGGTGTTCTCTAGGTACCGACATATTTAGTCAGTCGGAAGCAAATTCGAGGCGGTAATAAACTTGGGGACCATCAACAAACGAACATCTATTGACCTTGCTCATAAACAGACGCTTCAGATTGATGCGGTTGAACTTCTTGTGCGACGCTGTACATCTTGACCAGCAGACGCATGGTAAAAATCTTGAAATTTGAGTTCGGTTGGCGGAGATAGTAGCAGATGCAACTGTTAATCTGAGAATTGTTCTAGACAGGGAAATCACCGATTTGCAATTGCTGAGGAGATCGATGTTAGAAAGCAAATCAACGAATGGTAAGCAGCTGGTTTCATACATCCGTCTACATCAAGATTTGCTAGTCGCCTGGTGCTGGGAAACAAAACGGATGATAGAGGCTGAATGGGTGTTGAAGCACTGTTTTCCTGTTCCAGTAATCGACGACGTTTTAGACAAGTTGCAGAAAGCGAAATTCTTTGTCGTGATGGACGTAGAAACGGTTCATGTTGTCATAGAAGAGGAGTATAAAAAATACACTGCGTTTATAACCAAGAATGGTCTTCACCAAGTTAACAGATTTCAAAATTCGCCCGCTGTATTGATTCGATTTGTAAATCATGTACTTAGACTAAATTCGATATTAATGACGACATATATCATTCATAAAAACGGCACGCATTCTGGAGCCAGCTGAGTCGGCCAAGAGTTTAAGTGGCAGAAATATAATTTCCTACTAACAAGAAGTTACTTTTAATAAAGCTGAAAGTGTATGGGCTTTTCATGAAAAATTTGTGGTAGTCGGCATTTTTTCATTGCCAAAAAATGTCAAGTTTTCTTGAGAAACTCAGCGATAAAAAAATGCATTAGCACAGGAGCCTATACTTAGGCTGTGTACCACAGGGGCTAAGACCGAAGTACGGATGGGATTTTTCGATACTACCTGCTTGCCACGATATAGAAATTGGTCACAAATTGCTCTGCACTCAAGAAAACATTGCAGAAAACAGATGTACTAACGGTAGAGACACAGTGGATCATCTATTTTCAAGATTTTGTTAAAACATCGGTCATTAAGAGACTCTCAACATCCGCCCTCGAGGGATATAATATAGACGGTGGCCCCGTTTATAAAGAGATAAATGGAAATGATCTTTAAGATCATTATGATAGTCAATTTACTGTTTCTAAAATTCTCCATGAGGTGCATCAGTCGTACTGGATGCTTCATCTTAAACACAAGTACAACTTCGGGAAATGCACAAATATGCCCTTGCAAAGGATATAACACAATCATCAATCAGGCAAATAAAAAAGGTCATGTCTCACCGGGTAAGCCCACTGGCTGACAGATTACGCAAGCTGACAGATCTAATTGACTTTGCAGTAACCAAGGGAATAACGGCAGAGTCATTGGCAGCATTGTCATCTCACTATTCGCCAGTAACTTTCACTGTATCAACTCATCAACAAGTCTTTGGGCTAAAAACGAAACTGACTCATGTTTAAGAAACTTGTAAGCACCTACATCGAACTGAACTCCAAACTGGAGGACTAAGAAGACATCGAGATATGTAACTCTACATTTGAGTCAATGCTTGTTGAAGCAGCAGATATCCTCACCCTGCATATCGCACCACCCAGGAAAAACACAAGTCAACTAATCTAATCCACTTATTGAATTACTCGAAACAGAGAAAAGACCACTCAGACGGGAATGGCAAATGTCATCGCCTTAGAACAGCTACACGCCCTTTAAAAGATGCGCTCAGGCATGCAGAATTGGCGATACATCGAGAAGCTTAGTCAACTATAAGTGCTCCAACCGAGATAATTTCGCCTATTTCCTATCAATCCATGAGAAAATTCGGTCTTACTTAAAAAGCAACGTATTTTGATCTCTCCTAATTTTGGTCTCTATTGTAAAAGAATAATTATAAATTGTAAGTATATAATTTTCTTAACATCTATACATTTTACATGTGAATATAATAAATTAAAATCTAATTTTGCATCTCAACATAAAATTAAAATGTTCTCTCACAGAAATGTCGAAATCATTCTGTAAAACATCCGACTCACTTCCATTCATACCTGCACACATGAATTCAAATTTATACATACGTGTCAACAAAAAAGATGCGCTTTCTCGTTGACTCCTACCATGAGAACGACACACTAGTATTTATATACATAGTATTAAACGCATGCTATCTCACTCACTCTAATCTTGCTGAAGTTTTAACAAATTAATTGTAAGTATATTTCCCATATTTAGTATCCGATTTCAACAAAATTTTGTTGTACTGAACTGAGCAAATATACGTCGTAAAAAGTAGAAATGATGACAACATAGCCCCATCGCAAAGACTGCTGGAAATAACGAAACCCTACGACATCCCAGTGGGCTTGGCGAATAAAATTCATTGAAGTAACTCTTGTACAACAAATTCGGAAAATGTTAAACTGTGAAAGTTAACGACAAAACTCCTATAATACTGATGATCGGGTATGAAAGAGTCAACGTTGACAAAAAGCAGTGAAAGAAATTTAAAAGAAAGAAAAGGCGATGTCCTTGCTGTATATGGTGATTTAGCGGATCCGGAACGAATTGGCTTGGTGGTGTAGTTGGTAGAGATCAGTCTCTCAAACGCGAAATCGAATCGTGGGCGCCATGAATGAAAAAGCCTACTATTATTATATGCTTTAATTATCTATTAATTTGTAAATATATTAATTTGTATTATGTGTTTCAAATATCTGTTATTTTTTCATTTAGAAAATTTGTTTTTGAATTTTTCATTAAATCCGATGTGACGATGTATGCAAACATCGGTTAACTTCTTCGTTATTTTTAGATTAATTTAACAAAGAAACATAGTCGGACAAAACACATTGCTTGCTTGATCATGCGGTTGAACTTCTTGTTGGTGTGACGCTGTAGAAAGCGATGTAGCTTCACCAGCAGACGCATGGAAAAAGTCTTCAAATTTGGGTTCATTTCTAAAAGCCTTGCTATTGTACTTATGGTTGATATCAATACCCATTTCGCGACCGCAAACTTTAATCTTTTCACGAGTATATTTTATAGATGAGAAAGATAATGGCAATTGGTGACGTCGACACAGAGTCTGGAGTCAGAAGAAGATGTACTAAATAGTCAACTAAAAGACAAATGGTCCTGTTGGATGCTTTGATGCAGAAGTTGGTTTTGATTAAGGGATATCAACACGCAAGTTCGTTGTTGTTATGGACAAAGATATTAAAAATGACGCTCAGTTTGATTTTTTATCGTCAGCGCAAGGATGCAATTTTTCTTCTCCCTTCGGTGAGAAACCTTGTTAGGAAACAAATCAGAGAAGTGTTTAAGTAGTTAATAGATATGATGATATAAATACTCCTCCACAGTATGCGAAGGAAATAAAGTTGTTGACTGGCAATTATAAGATGGCGGAGATAGTAGCAGTTAAACTGATAATTGTTCTAGACGGCGAGATTACTCAAATTATCCAGTTTGCAAACCGATTTGCAATTTCTGAGGAGAATTCTGTAAGAAAGCTAATCACTGTGACTCTTCCTGGGCTCCAATGATATCGACATCATGCGGCTCTCATAAACCCACCTTTAGGGAAACTGATTCATGTTAAGAAACTTGTAAGCACTTACATCGATTTGAACTTCGAACTGGAGGACAAGAAGACATCGAGATATGTAACTCTACATTAGAGTCGATGCTCGTTGAAGCAGCAGATATCCTCACCCTGCATATCACAACACCCAGGAAAAACACAAGTCAACTAATCTAATCCACTTATTGAATTACTCGAAACAGAAAGAAACCACTCAGACGGTAATGGCAAATGTCATCGCCTTAGAACAGCTACACGCCCATTAAAAGAAGCGCTCATGCATGCAGAATCGGCGATACATCGAGAAGCTTACTCTTACCAGCACCGCTGTGGAAAGCTCACTCAACTATAAGTGCTCCAACCGAGATAATTTCGCCGATAAAAAGTCCGACTAGCAAATGTTTCCTTACATATGAAGAAAGAGCATCAACCTTTGCAGCTCATATAACAACGGTTTTTTAGCAAAATTCGTTAACAAATTCACTTCAGCTCCCTCTTCTGACCACATTACTAGTAAACGAGTCAGTGAATCTCAAAGTGGCACTCAATAAAAACCACATGAATCCAAGAAAGTCGTCCGGTCATGATCAAATCAAATGCGATAATAAAAACTGCTTACGTTAGTTATCAGCAAAATAAGTAATTTATTTTTATTAATTTATTGCCAAGACTTCCAAAACCATTTGAAAATGTTCTACATTTCCGAAAAACACAATCTTGGCACACCAAAACACTATCCCGCCGCATGAATTTGGTTTTTGAGAAAAACTCGGCACAATCGAACAAGTACACTCATAGAAATTTGTTAAGCATTTGAACAAAAAGAATACTGCACCTCTTCCTTCTTGATGGCTCAAGCCTTTCAACGAGTCTGGCTAAACCGGTTAATATACAAAATATAAGTAGCTCACCCACAATACACACATAAGCTCCTATCAATCCATGAGGAAATTCGCAGTACGATGTAATTGATTCCTTTGTAATGATTTCGAATCAAACAAGGGGTACCTCAAGGCTGCTTGCTGAGTCCAACATTCTATTTATCTTTTGTATACAGCGAATTTAATAAGCCCTACACTACCCACATCTACCTTCGCCGGTGGCACGGGTATTCTAAGGCGATGTCCCATCAAACCTTGTTGGCACTTAGGAACCCACATAAAGGCATTTTAAGAATGGTTAGCAAACTGTCGCATCCTTGTAAATGAGCCAAAATGCAAGCAGGCTACATTTACCCTCAACAGGCGAACCTGCCCATCAATGAAGCTAAAAAACGTGCCAGTGTTTTCTTCCTAGGAGTCCATCTTCACATAATTCTTACTTGGCGTAGACACATTAAAGCCAACAAAATCTAGCTTAAGCCCAAAGCAATCGGTCATTGACTTATTAACGCACGATCTCCTATATGCCTGGAATTTTAAGTTCTTTTGTAGAACTCGGTTACTGCTCAAAACGTACGACTCTGTATTTTGCTGAAACGCAAGCAAGAGCAATATTGTGTAAAGAAGTTTTCTAATCGGGGTACATATCTCAGTCTACCCAGGGCCTTTAAATACAAAAAAATTTAGAAATGGCGCCGACTGTACCGACGGCGTGGCGGTTGGAGCGTAGGCGTCGCTAACTATAGGAATGCGAAAGCGAGAAAAAGGAAAAAGAAACCTATTGATGAACTAATCCCCTTCCATAAATAGAGCATATTAATTCTGAGGGTAAGCTTAATGCTATATATATTAACATAAGAAAATAACAAAAATTTGTAATTCGTCACAATTCAATTCATTAAAAGAACCCAGTCTTAGCATCTTCAAACTATCACGGAAGTACCTTGTTACATCCGGACAGAAAACGTAAATATTCTAGTGTAATAACCACAATAAGAGCAAACAGCAAAAGGACATTTTTAGCTACAAGCACATCCAAAAGAAGTCGCCAAAAAAATGGTTGTTAATCTTATTAAGAGTATAAAAGATAAATAGAAAATGTTTTGCAGACGAGTTGACCGACGGAATGTATTAAGAATGTGTTTCTCTTTCTATTTTCTCTAATTGATTTAAAGAAATGTGGAATTTCACGTGGAAAAGACGCGTAGATATTCTATATTGGATTGCCTTTCTGCGTACACCTCATTATTCCTATTATCAATCTATTTCTTTTTATTTAATTTAAAATATTTATGGTTAAAACTATATGCAAATGGTAAATAAATTTATAAATGTGACGAGAGATATGAAAAATTTGCTGAAAAAAATTATATCGATAGAGACTTTAAAAAAAAAAGATTTTAGCCTATGGTGTTTTAAAAAAGGTAAAAAATTGAGATTTAAGTTTCTAAGTTAAGATTGTGAAAAGAGTGGGTAAAAACAAAAAATAATGGAAACAATGGGTTACGTTATTTCCAAGAAAGCGTTAATTCCAAGAGAGCTTTACTTGGATGACTAATTTTGGAACAAAATTCCTTCCGGATAAAATTTTTGCGAAACTTTTTTTGACAGTAGTTTTTTAACATGTAATTAATAGGGTTACTACAGTTTAGTGATTTTTCAAGAATGCCATAACTTTTGAAACATAAATCTCTCCAGGATATAGTTGATTCGTGGAAGCGAAGAGCTAACTAAAATTAGCACATGCGAGTATCTCCTATCTTCTTTGCGACGAGTACAATAGAGGCGCTATGTGGGCTTTTGGAGGGCTGGATTTGGTCGTCGTTGAGTAGTTGATCCACTTTGTCGTTGATGTTCTGTTGTTGAGCCGGGTTTCGTTGGAAATAAAGTTGCTTGATAGGTCGATCATACTTCATTGTCATTATGTGTTCAGCTATCTGTGATATTCCTTGCAACTTCTCGAACTTCGGTAATTCTGCGGCTAGGAAATCAGAATTGACTTGGTCTTTTCTTGGAATTATCTTCGGATATCCTGTTTAATATAATATCCTTGCGGTTGACGTTGTTTCTCTGGTAGTGGGTCTTTGTTTCTTCGTTGTATTCTTGGTTGCTTAGTGTAGGCTCCGCTTATATCCTTGTTACTTAGGCTGTTGCTATACTTTGAACAGGATGTTCACTGTTGATTCCTTTGTATGCTCGTAAATCTTGACTACTGTTGTCCTTGAGGAAGGATATTCACTGGCTGGGTCCTTATTGTGCTGGTAACTTAGAGTCCTGTTATCCTTTGTTATTCTTGAAATTTAGACGGCTGTAGTCCTTGGCGGCTGGATGTTGACTCCTTGAAGGTTTGATGTTGACTCTTCGACGGTTCGATGTTGATTTACGGTTGGATAGTGACTCTCCTCCCCAGTATGCATTGGTACCATGATTTTATCTTCGAAACCTCTGCTCTGTTAGCGTCGCAGTCTCCGCTTCATAGGAGTGAGCATCCAAAAGATCCCGTTGCGGCTACGTCGACCAAAGAGAACCAACGAAACACCCTCATACCCCCTTCTCATACGAATAAAGTGTGGTAGCAAACGAACGGTGATATTTTTTTTTTCTTATCTTCTATACTTTATCTCTCCTGCCTTTCCCCTCTTGTACTTAGACTCTGTTATACGAATGAATTTTTTTTTCTATGGTGACTCTGCTGCTGTAGCTCTGTCGATTGTAAAAAAAAATATATTTCCACGTGGTTTTGGTTCTACTGCATTCTGTCGTGACTCCGTCGCGGAGACTCTGTCGATGGCTTTAAAATAGTTTTCCTTAAACTCCTGGTTTGTAATTATTGTAAAGTATTGTAAAGTAAGGATTAAAATAGGAAACATCCACTGGAATCGTGTCCTGTGGAAAATGTTTCCTTAACTGGCGCCCGAGCAGGGGCCCCTTCGTTTTGTGTAAACTGCGCGTAATAACAAAATATAACTGATCAATTAAGTCAAAAATTTTTAAAAACAAATTGCCCTTGTGCAAAATGAAACGAGTGAATAAGAAAAAGCCGGCGACAAATTTTGGGGGGACAGATCACTATGATGTGTGATGTCGGGGTTCAACTCCCTGTCTTATGGCTATATCAAAGAAAAAAATAGATAAATAAGTAACCTCTATGTGCAATTTTAAGATAACAAAATGAAAAAGCTGATGACAAATTTTGGGTGGGCAGAACACTATAATGTGTGATGTCTGGGTTCAACTCCCCGTTCTAAGACTAAGTAATAACCAAGTAAAAACCTCGTGTAACTAAAAGGTGCAAATTGGCAGCGAAAGATGGGGGGCACACATGTGTCGGGGTTCAACTCCCTGTTGTCCAATTATCTCAACCAAGTAATTAAATTAAAAATTGCACTAATAACCAAAATTATGCAGCCAATACAAAGCATTGAGCTTGCTAGCGCGCGCTTTTCGCAGACGGAGGTGGTCTATTTAGTTTTAAGAGATAACCACTGTGGCAGCTTCGGGCTTGCAAGTGGCATTTTAGTTTTAAGAGATAACCACTTTGGCAGCTTCGGGCTTGCAAGTGGCATTTTAGTTTTAAGAGATAACCACTGTGGCAGCTTCGGGCTTGCAAGTGGCATTTCAGTTAAGAAAAACCACCGTCAGCTTAAGGCTGTAAGTGGCCTGTAAACTATATAAAATAAAAGAAAATATAAAAAAATAAAAGGGAGAAAATTAAACTTGCGGTATAGGTAACATGAACCCTTGTGCATGTGCCTGGCCACAATCGAAAATCCCTTCAAATAAAAGAAATCCAAAGATAAAATAAAAAAAAAAAGAAAAAAATAGTGCAGCAGATTATTTATCCATTGAACCATTGTAATTATGTTTATTAAAACATATTTTTATCTTCAACAGATCGCAAGGAAGAGGACGCACCGAGCGCACCAGATCGAAGAAGCCATTAAAACATTACATTAAGAACCACGTAATATTATGTTTACTAAAACAAATTTTTTTCTTCAACAGATCGTGAAGGAAAGACACACCAAGCACACTACATTGAAGAAACCATTAAAGCATTACACTAATTCATCAAGAACAAGGGGGTAAGTGAGGCGAGATTCTCCTGGCAATAACAATAACAATAAGTAATTACTCTAAAATAGATTCTTATAACGTTTTCCTTAAACTCCTGGTTTGTAATTATTGTAAAGTATTGTAAAGTAAGGATTAAAATAGGAAACATCCACTGGAATCGTGTCCTGTGGAAAATGTTTCCTTAACTTATATATATATATATATATATATATTGGGTCGTTCACTAATTTCGTTCATGGTTTTGGTTGGGTTTTCCACTGAATTCTGTCGTGACTCTGTCGCTGGGACTCTGTCGATGACTCTAAGATAGTCCTACCGTTACCCTTGGCAAAAATTAAATAATTTATAAATTTTTATTTTCAATAATATATATTACACCAATATAAAAAAAATCCCAAAATAATATTTCCTATGTGAATATAATTAAATGATATAATATAATGCGATCATATTATAATATAATATAATTTGTAAATTTTTATTTTCAATAGTATAGGGTAGCAATATGTTACTTTTTTTCCAAATAATATTTTATAGGCGAATGAAAAATAAGTTCAAGAAAGTCGTTTGTATGCAAGCTGACAAATAAAATAAAGTGGGGCTTTAATCCACAAAAATTAATTCCTTAAATAAACATGCCTAATTAATTTAAAATCATTCTCGAGGTCTCTGCTCGGACGCCATCTGTAAAGAAGTTTTCTTACCGGGGTACATATCTCAGTCTACCCAGGGCCTTTAAATACAAAAAAATTTAGAAATCTCAAGACCTCTGGATTCTTAAGTTAATATAGGTAAATGTAAGAATTAACTTGTACCCAGAAAAGATTACTGTATTTTCATGAACGAAGTTCCTGTACCCTATAGTGGATATTCAATGACTTTTACATACATTGGCAACATAAAAAAAAAAACAAGAAAGTCTCGTACCACTGTCACTATGAGTTCTATTTATTTATTTATTTTCACTATGCACTCTGCCTCCGTTTGCGTCCGATGTGATCTTGTCTTTTTGCCGGTTAAAAACTAATTTCATTACTTCACGTCCGATGTCTTCGCCTGTCAGAAACTAAGTTTTTTTATTTCACGCCCGATGCCTTCGCCGGTTAGAAACAAAGTCATCTTGTCTTTTCTTTCAAATATGGCCTTTGACCTAGTTTTCGCATTGTTCTAAGCTTTCGACGCAGCTACGAAAGTACGTCGAGCGTTTTGATTGGCTGCGGACAAATAACCGTTATCCTATGAGCTTTTGGCGTACGTGACAAAACGTCTTGACTTAGCTATGTTGGCGCCGACTGTACCGACGGCGTGGCGGTTGGAGCGTAGGCGTCGCTAACTATAGGAATGCGAAAGCGAGAAAAAGGAAAAAGAAACCTATTGATGAACTAATCCCCTTCCATAAATAGAGGATATTAATTCTGAGGGTAAGCTTAATGCTATATATATTAACATAAGAAAATAACAAAAATTTGTGATTCGTCACAATCCCTCCTTACATCGCGGAGGCAAAAGAAATTGTTATACTCCCGCCAGCTGTGATGCGGACACGATAGGCCAGACCGTTTTTTTTCGCACCGGAACCTGCACGGTTTGTTGCGATCTGGACGTGTCTGGATCCTGTGCATCAATGTTCAGGGTATTCTTCGATTTGGCGTCGTCATTCGCCATTCGGTGGGGGCTTCTGCGTCGATGGTCACTTCCTTCGGGACATCCTTTTGTGAGGATGTGAGGTGTCTTGGTGGCTCGTTGTTGACCGTTGGTGCAACATTGTCAGTGGTGTCTTTTTCCTGCATTCCAGTAGAAGCATCCATAGAGATTTATTCAAAATACGGATAACTCCGGGAACGTTCAAAGACTTCATGGTACGGGGGCGTAGTGAAACTCTCTGAACCCACTGGGTCGTATGGATGATCGTGGGTTTTGGTACTCCACGAAGGGCTAGGCTTCGGTAGATACGTTTTCTCTCCTATTTCTTCGTCCACGTGGATGTTTGCACGAGGGCTCTCGCAAGGTGGACTGGGAAGCGTGCCTAGGGGCGAGTCGGGGCTGCTGATGAGGTGTGAGTCAAACTCGTGGTCGTCACTAAAACTCGGACGATGGGGGGTGTGATGTTCCCACGGTAGCGAGAGTAACATCCACCCCAAGGCACTTCTTTATCGTCATTCATAGGCTCGTCTGCGTTGTCCATAAACTTTGCCTATTAATCTAATCACCGGGCGATCCGGTACGTGAGGTTATTCCTTATCCATCAATGGATCAGTTCTAGGCTCGGTTGGAGAAATGAGCGAAATTCTTTCTTCGTCCACCGAAGGAGAGTCGGGATAGAGTATCTCGTGCAGCGACTTCATAAAAGCTGCTTGAGTGCGGGGATCTCTCCAGGATCGTCCACGCTCCCCGTCCGTATTTGCGACATCGATAATCATATTTACTCGGCGTTGAGTTTCTAGCGGTGCGCCTTGCTGAGTTGTATGTTGGCTTTTCGGTGCGGGTGCTGCGGAAGTTCCTCCGATGTTAGGCCTAGGTGCCTCTGGCGATGGTGAGACTCTGGTAGAGTACGGCAATTTGAATGCAGCTATCTCTTCAAAATTCACGGTAATGGCCTCTAATACGGGAGCTAGCCCGGTCAAGATAGATCTAGTGAACTACTTGACTTTGGCTGCCTATTATTGAGATTTACAAACGTGTGGTGAACTTAAAAATTAATATTATTACTAAGATAACTAATTAGTACTAAGATAATTAGGATGAGATATACGTAGTTGGATACTAAGTTGCCTTGCGAGCAGAGACCCCCCTGTAAGAGGGCAGGGACGTTGGGAGATCGAGATCTCCAACAAGTGGCCCCTGTGAAATCTCTTCGCAAGGTTCGGCTCTGCAGTTGTCTTTTGTGATTTCTATGAATTCATCTTGGCTCGGATTCTCTTGTTGATATGGTTTAAGATCGCTAAGCCGGCTGTGCTGAAGGATCTTTCGTGTGCATCTTGGAGTCGAACTGCTGTAACTCAAGGGCCCATTGGGCAATCCGTCCAGTAGGGTTGGCAATGAAGTTCAACCATTTCAAGGATAGATGGTCTGTTACCACATCGAAACGATATCCTTCTAGGTAACCGCGCATTTTCCGGATCGCCCAAACTATGGCAAGGCATTCCTTTTCCGTGGCAGAGTAATTTTCTTTGGCTGGTAATAATCTTCTGCTGGCATAGGCGATGACTCGTTCTGCTCCTTCTAATCGTTAAGTGAGGACAGCTCCCAGTCCATAGGCGCTGGCGTCTGTCTGTAAAGAGAATTTTTCCCGAAAATCGGTAGCAAAGTCATTGGTTGGACCACATTCGCGAAGTCCGAATCAAATCTACTTCTTGATAAGATCGCTAAGCCGGCTGTGCTGAAGGATCTTTCGTGTGCATCTTGGAGTCGAACTGCTTTAACTCAAGTGCCCATTGGGCAATCTTGGGATCCATATGTATACCATGGTTGCTGATGACATGTCCAAGGAACTGAAGACGTCCTTTAATGAATTTGCGCTTGGCTTGGTTGGTTCGTAAGTTGGCCGCTCTTAACCGATTACGATGTCGAGTGCTCGCTGAAATGTAGCCTAGGCGGAATGCAGTCCAAAGGACATGAACTTTCAGTGGAATAATCCTCGTCCTGGAACAGTGATTGCCGTACATTCACGCCTATTCTTGGCCAGAGGGATCTGCCAATAACAAATTTTAAGATCCAAGGTTGAAATATACTTGGCATCTCTAAGTCTCTCCAGGATATAGTTGATTCGTGGAAGCGGTTATGCCCTTATAGACTGAGCATTGAGCTAACTAAAATTAGCACATGCGAGTATCTCCTATCTTCTTTGCGACGAGTACAATAGGGGCGCTATGTGGGCTTTTGGAGGGCTGGATTTGGTCGTCGTTGAGTAGTTGATCCACTTTGTCGTTGATGTTCTGTTGTTAAGCCGGGTTTCGTTGGTAATAAAGTTGCTTGCTAGGTCGATCATACTTCATTGTTATTATGTGTTCAGCTATCTGTGATATTCCTTGCAACTTCTCGAACTTCGGTAATTCTGCGGCTAGGAAATCAGAATTGACTTGGTCTTTTCTTGGAATTGTCTTCGGATATCCTGTTTAATATAATACTGTCCTTGAGAAAGGATATTCACTGGCTGGGTCCTTGGTGTGCTGGTAACTTAGAGTCCTGTTATCCTTTGTTATCCTTGAAATTTAGACGGCTGTAGTCCTTGGCGGCTGGATGTTGACTCCTTGAAGGTTTGATGTTGACTCTTCGACGGTTCGATGTTGATTTACGGTTGGATAGTGACTCTCCTCCCCAGTATGCATTGGTACCATGATTTTATCTTCGAAGCCTCTGCTCTGTTAGCGTCGCAGTCTCCGCTTCATAGGAGTGAGCATCCAAAAGATCACGTTGCGGCTACGTCGACCAAAGAGAACCAACGAAACACCCTCATACCCCCTTCTCATACAAATAAAGTGTGGTAGCAAACGAACAGTGATATTTTTTTTTCTTATCTTCTATACTTTATTTCTCCTGCCTTTCCCCTCTTGTACTTAGACTCTGTTATATGAATGGATTTTTTTTTCTATAGTGACTCTGCTTTCTTTTATTTTTATAAAAATTCCGTTTAATATATTTTTTTTTCTATGCTGATACCCTGTTTAGCTCTGTCGATGTAAAAAAATATAAATCCACGTGGTTTTGGTTTTACTAAATTCTGTCGGGACTCTGTCGCTGGGACTCTGTCGATGACTTTTTAATAGTTTTACCGTTCGCCTGTTCAATTTCCTATGCTTGCTCGTTTCTCTTGTTCTTATAAAAATTCAATTACACACATATATATATATTGTAAGGAAGTTTTCCAGCCTGGGTACACATCTCAATCTATCCAGGGCTTTTTAATTCCAGAAAAATTTGTAAGAAAAACTCGAGACCTCTGGACTTTAAACTAACATAGACAAATGTGGGGAATAATTATTTATTTGACATGACAAATAGACACAAAGTTAAACAATTAATGTTAAAGACGCTCATTTGGGGTGAACACTGTACAAGGGGAAGATACACACATACTATGGCATGTACATTTAATATTATTTCGGTTAGGGTATTTCCCGGACACCGAAATAAATATTAAATGACACTAAGTAGTCAGATGCGCAGTTGTTAAAATTTCAGTTAGGGTATTACCCGGACACTGAAATGCTAAACAAATGGCATCATGACCACTGTACTATTCCACATGAAAACTACATTACAGTGGTTCCATGTTCATGCGCATTTAATATTGCTTCGACTAGGGTATTACCCGGATGTCGAATAATATTAAATGGCACTAATTCGGCGCATGTACAACCAACACCATTTCAGTTAGGGTATTACCCGGACACTGAAATGGTTGCTGGTTGACATGCTGCCAACTGTACCGTGGAATCACAACACAAGTGATCTAAACAACACTTAACACATTATTAAGACATCACAAGAAAATAAGGATAAAAAGGGAAGGAATATGAATAAAAAAAAATAATGGCACGGGTCCAAGTTCGATTATAATTTTTATTTCTAATTCATGTATTTCCATTTTTTGTATTATTGCCTAATCTACCTAACATCACACTGTCCTATGAAAACAACAGGGATAAAGGGTTAGTAACGTGGCCTCAAGGCCGACTCACCAGAATATAATTTGCCCACTCTTGGCGGTGATAAAAGTAATGGCTTTTCCTTAATTTTATTATTTTCTTTGATTTGATTTATACTGTCTTTGCTTTTGTACCACTGTCATTGAGTATTTGACTTCCATGTGTTCACTTGTTTTGTTCTTGTTTTTCACTGTCTGTACTATTAAATTTTTCACTTGCCGAGCATTTTTATTTTACATGTTAACTCTCCGGCGGCCAGAAACTAAGTCATCTTGCCATTATTTCTAACCCTTGCCCTAGTTTTTAACATTCTAAGCTTTTGGCGCAGCTGCGGAAATGCGTGGCGCGTTTTGATTGGCTACTGATGAATCACCGTTATCCTACGAGCTTTTGGCGTACGTGACCAAACGTCTTAGCTTAGCTATGCTGACACCGACTGTACCGGTGCGTCGGCGTCGCTGGCTATTGAAATGCGAAGGAGAAAGAAAAAAGCAAATAGAAATTAATTGAAATAATTGCTCTCTTGCTAGAGACGGTAACATAATGATGAAATAGAAAACAATTGCTCTCTTGCTAGAAACAGTAACCTAATGTTGAACTAATCCCCTTTAGTAATTAGGGCATATCGATTCTGAGGGTTAGCTTAATGCTATTTATATTAATATAAGAAAATAACAAAAATTTGTGATTCTTCACACTCCCTCCTTACTTCACGGAGGCAAAAGAAATGGTTATTCTCCCGGTAATTGTGATATGGACTCGATAAACTAGGCCATTTTCTTCGCATCGGGACTTGCAGGGTTGTTTACGTTAGGGACGGGTCTGGATTCTGTGCTTTAATTCCCAGGGTATTCCTCGGCTCAGAGTTGTTACCCGCCATTCGGTGGGTCTTCTATGTTGGCTGTCGCTTCCTTCTGTACACCGCGTGTGATAAACTTAAAGATTAATATTATAACTAAGATAACTAATTACTTCTAAGATAACTAATTACTACTAATATAACTAATATGAAAGATGCCTTGCGAGCAGAGACCCCCCTTTAAGAGGGCAGGGACGTTGGGAGATCGAAATCTCCCTGTGAAATCTCTTCGCAAGGTTCGGCTCTGCGGTTGTCCTCTGTGTCATATAAGATTTCTTCTCGGCTTAGATTCTCTTTGTTCGGATTCTCTTGGCTCGGATTCTCTTGGCTCGGATTCTCTTGGCTCGGATTCTCTTAGCTCGGATTCGCTTGTTGTTGTCGGCTCTCGATCGCTGACACTCGCTGTGCGGCCGGATCTTCCGTGTTCATCTTGGAGTCGGATGATGTTCGCCGGATGTTCATTGTGGGTCGCCGTAAGGACTCTCGGAGGTCTCGATTTTATCTTCTCTAAGTAACCGGTACTGTGCTCTGTAAAAACGATGCTTGGTCGCTCGATCATCCTTCTGATTGATTACGTTCTCGGCGATGTGTGATATTCCTTGTCTCTTTTGCAACTTGGTTTCATTGTCTTCATTACCATGCTGTTGACCTCATATCCTTTTGAAGGACGTATCCTGTGACGACTCCCTGCGTGCTTGGCTAATTTGGGCTTCGCTCTGATATTCTTGTAAAGATAGTATCCTTGTGAAAAATGTTGCCTCGTTGAACGTTTGACTATGACTCTTCCTGGTATCCTTGTGAAGCATGCTGACTAGATTCCTGGTATTCTTGTAAAGCATGCTGGATCGTTGTGGTTCTGGCTTGGATTCCTGGTGAAGAATGTTGACTTGTGCAAGATTTAGAGTTGACTCCGCTGGTATTCTTGTGACGCATGATGGCTCGTTGTGGTTCTAGCTTGGGTTCCTAGTATCCTTGTGACGGCCGTTGACTTGTGTTAGACTTCAGGTAGACCCTGCTGGTATCCTTGTGACGCATGATGGTTCGTTGTGGCTCTAGCTTGGGTTCCTAGTATCCTTGTGACGGCCGTTGACTTGTGTTAGACTTCATGTAGACTCTGCTGGTATCCTTGTGACGCATGATGGCTCGTTGTGGTTCTAGCTAAGGTTCCTAGTATCCTTATGACGGGCGTTGACTTGTGTTAGACTTCATGTAGACTCTGCTGGTATCCTTGTGATGCATGATGGCTCGGTGTGGTTCTAGCTTAGGTTCCTAGTATCCTTGTGACGGGCGTCGACTTGTGCTAGACTTAATGTGGACTCTGCTGGTATCCTTGTGACGTATGATGGCTCGTTCTGGCTTAGATTCCTAGTATCCTCGTGAATTCTGGTATGTAGACTCTGCTGGTATCCTTGTGACTTTGACATAGACTTCTGGTTGTCGACTCCGCTACTATCTTTGTATCTTGGTATCCTTGCGGAAGACGTTAACTCGTTCCTGGCTTAGTGTAGACTCCGCTGGTATCTTTGTAGCATTGACTTCGACTTCTAGTATCCTTGGAGAAGGACTTTAACTCGTTTCTGGCTTAATGTAGACTGCGCTGAAATCCTTGTAGCATTGACGTAGACTTCTGGTATACCTAGAAAAGGGCGTTCACTCGCTGTAGTTCGACTTTGATTCGTGGTATCCTTGGGAAGGATGTTCTCCGGTTGTAGTTCGACTTCGATTCGTAGTATCCTGGTAACTGCGGATGCTGCTGTTCTCCTTGAGAAGGATATTCACTCGCTGTGGCTAGACTTTGATTCCTGGTATCCTTGATAAGAATGTTCACTTGCTGTAGCTAGACTTTGACTCCTGGTATCCTTGATAGGGATGTTCACTCGCTGTAGCTAGACTTTGACTTGTGGTTGACGTTGTTTCTCTAGTTGTGGGACTTTGTTTCTTCGTTGTATTCTTGGCTGCTTGGTGTAGGCTTCGCTGATATCCTTGTAACTTAAGCTGTTGCTATCCTTTGAACAGGATGTTCACTGTTGATTCCTTTGTATGCTCGTAAATCTTGACTGCTGTTGTCCTTGAAAAGGGATATTCACTGGTTGGGTCCTTTGTATGAGGGTAGCTTAGAGTCCTGTTATCCTTTGTTATCCTTGGAATTTAGACGGCTGTAGTCCTTGGCGGCTGGATGTTGACTCCTTGAAGGTTTGATGTTGACTCTTCGACGGTTCGATGTTGATTGACGGTTGGATAGTGACTCTCCTCCCCAGTATGCATTGGTCCCATGATTTTATCTTCAAAGCCTCTGCTCTGTTAGCGTCGTGAGGAGTGAGCATCCAAAAGATCCCGTTGCGGCTACGTCGACCAAAGAGAACCAACGAAACACCCTCATACCCCCTTCTCATACGAATAAAGTGTGGTAGCAAACGAACGGTGATATTTTTTTTTTTCTTATCTTCTATACTTTATCTCTCCTGCCTTTCCCCTCTTGTACTTAGACTCTGTTATACGAATGAATTTTTTTTTCTATGGTGACTCTGCTGCTGTAGCTCTGTCGATTGTAAAAAAAAAATATATTTCCACGTGGTTTTGGTTCTACTGCATTCTGTCGTGACTCCGTCGCGGAGACTCTGTCGATGGCTTTAAAATAGCTCTACCGGTACCCTGTGCAAATTTCTCAGCTTGCTTATGTTTCTTTTATTCTTATAAAAATTCCGTTTAATATATTTTTTTTCTATGCTGATACCCTGTTTAGCTCTGTCGATATAAAAAAAATATAAATCCACGTGGTTTTGGTTTTACTGAATTCTGTCGTGACTCTGTCGCAGGGACTCTGTCGACGACTTTAAAATAGTTTTACCGTTCATTTGTAAAACTTCTATGCTTGCTTGTCTCTTTTGCTTGTATAGAAATTCCGTTGCATTCCGTTGCTGATTTCCTGTTTAGCTCTGTCGATATAAAAAAAAAATATATTTCTGCCGCGAGGTTTTGGTTCTACTGTATTCTGTCGTGACTCTGTCGCTGGGACTCTGTCGATGACTTTTTAAAAGTTCTACCGTTTGCCTGTTGGATTTTCTATACTTGCTTTTCTCTTTTGTTCTTATAAAAACTCAAATATATACATATATATTTTTTTTTTTTTTTCTATGGTGACTCTGCTGATACCCTGTTTAGCTCTGTCGATTATAAACAAAAATAAAAATATATACATATGTATTTCTGCCACGTGGTTTTGGTTCCACTGAATTCTGTCGTGACTCTGTCGCTGTGACTCTGTCGATGACTCTAAGGTAGTAGGACTACCGTTACCCTTGGCAAAAATTGAATTATTTATAAAAATTTTTTTTTTATTTTCATCATATATATATTGCACCAATAAAGATAATCCCCAATTTATATTTTATTTGTGAATATAATTAAATGATATAATATAATGCGATCATATTATAATATAATATAATTGGTTAGTTTTTTTTCGATATTATAGGGTAGCAATAAAATTTTTTCCAAATAATATGAATAATATGAGAATGGCAAATAAATATGGTGGGGCTTTAATCCACAAAATTAATCCCTACACTTAGCTTGCCTAACTAATTTAAAATCTTTCTCGAGGTCCCTGCTCGGGCGCCATCTGTAAGGAAGTTTTCCAGCCTGGGTACACATCTCAATCTATCCAGGGCTTTTTAATTACAGAAAAATTTGTAAGAAAAATTCGAGACCTCTGGACTTTAAACTTCTATAGACAAATGTGGGGAATAATTATTTATTTGACATGACAAAGGGACACAAAATTAAACAATTAATGTTAAAGACGCTCATTTGGGGTGAACACTGTATAAGGGGAAGATACACACATACTATGGCATGTACATTTAATATTATTTCGGTTAGGGTATTTCCCGGACACCGAAATAAATATTAAATGACACTAAGTAGTCAGATGCGCAGTTGTTAAAATTTCAGTTAGGGTATTACCCGGACACTGAAATGCTAAACAAATGGCATCATGACCACTGTACTATTCTACATGAAAACTACATTACAGTGGTTCCATGTTCATGCGCATTTAATATTGCTTCGACTAGGGTATTACCCGGATGTCGAATAATATTAAATGGCACTAAGTCGGCGCATGTACAACCAACACCATTTCAGTTAGGGTATTACCCGGACACTGAAATGGTTGCTGGTTGACATGCTGCCAACTGTACCGTGGAAACACAACACAAGTGATCTAAATAACACTTAACACATTATTAAGACATCACAAGAAAATAAGGATAAAAAGGGAAGGAATATGAATAAAAAAAAATAATGGCACGGGTCCATGTTCGATTATAATTTTTATATCTAATTCATGTATTTCCATTTTTTGTATTATTGCCTAATCTACCTAACATCACACTGTCCTATGAAAACAACAGGGATAAAGGGTTAGTAACGTGGCCTCAAGGCCGACTCACCAGAATATAATTTGCCCACTCCTGGCGGTGATAAAAGTAATGGCTTTTCCTTAATTTTATTATTTTCTTTGATTTGATTTATACTGTCTTTGCTTTTGTACCACTGTCATTGAGTATTTGACTTCCATGTGTTCACTTATTTTGTTCTTGTTTTTCACTGTCTGTACTATTAAATTTTTCACTTGCCGAGCATTTTTATTTTACATGTTAACTCTCCGGCGGCCAGAAACTAAGTTATCTTGCCATTATTTCTAACCCTTGCCTTTGCCCTAGTTTTTAACATTCTAAGCTTTTGGCGCAGCTGCGGAAATGCGTGGCGCGTTTTGATTGGCTACTGATGAATCACCGTTATCCTACGAGCTTTTGGCGTACGTGACCAAACGTCTTAGCTTAGCTATGCTGACACCGACTGTACCGGTGCGTCGGCGTCGCTGGCTATTGAAATGCGAAGGAGAAAGAAAAAAGGAAATAAAAAATAATTGCTCTCTTGCTAGAGACGGTAACATAATGATGAAATAGAAAACAATTGCTCTCTTGCTAGAAACAGTAACCTAATGTTGAACTAATCCCCTTTAGTAATTAGGGCATATCGATTCTGAGAGTTAGCTTAATGCTATTTATATTAATATAAGAAAATAACAAAAATTTGTGATTCTTCACAATATATATATATATATATATATATATATATATATCTATATAAGTTAACATAGAAGTCAACACAGAGGGAGCTGTCACAATGTAGGGTCAACGAGCTGCCTCCCAGCTAGGAGAACAGTCAGTTCTAGTCGAGTAGTCAAACAACTCACAACTATATTACTCTAAAATAGATTCTTATAACGTTTTCCTTGAACTCCTGGTTTGTAATTATTGTAAAGTATTGTAAAGTAAGGATTAAAATAGGAAACATCCACTGGAATCGTGTCCTGTGGAAAATGTTTCCTTAACTGGCGCCCGAGCAGGGGCCCCTTCGTTTTGTGTAAACTGCGCGTAATAACAAAATATAACTGATCAATTAAGTCAAAAATTTTTAAAAACAAATTGCCCTTGTGCAAAACGAAACGAGTGAATAAGAAAAAGCCGGCGACAAATTTTGGGGGGACAGATCACTATGATGTGTGATGTCGGGGTTCAACTCCCTGTCTTATGGCTATATCAAAGAAAAAAATAGATAAATAAGTAACCTCTATGTGCAATTTTAAGATAACAAAATGAAAAAGCTGATGACAAATTTTGGGTGGGCAGAACACTATAATGTGTGATGTCTGGGTTCAACTCCCCGTTCTAAGACTAAGTAATAACCAAGTAAAAACCTCGTGTAACTAAAAGGTGCAAATTGGCAGCGAAAGATGGGGGGCACACATGTGTCGGGGTTCAACTCCCTGTTGTCCAATTATCTCAACCAAGTAATTAAATTAAAAATTGCACTAATAACCAAAATTATGCAGCCAATACAAAGCATTGAGCTTGCTAGCGCGCGCTTTTCGCAGACGGAAGTGGTCTATTTAGTTTTAAGAGATAACCACTGTGGCAGCTTCGGGCTTGCAAGTGGCATTTTAGTTTTAAGAGATAACCACTTTGACAGCTTCGGGCTTGCAAGTGGCATTTTAGTTTTAAGAGATAACCACTGTGGCAGCTTCGGGCTTGCAAGTGGCATTTCAGTTAAGAAAAACCACCGTCAGCTTAAGGCTGTAAGTGGCCTGTAAACTATATAAAATAAAAGAAAATATAAAAAAATAAAAGGGAGAAAATTAAACTTGCGTTATAGGTAACATGAACCCTTGTGCATGTGCCTGGCCACAATCGAAAATCCCTTCAAATAAAAGAAATCCAAAGATAAATAAAAAAAAAAAGAAAAAAATAGTGCAGCAGATTATTTATCCATTGAACCATTGTAATTATGTTTATTAAAACATATTTTTATCTTCAACAGATCGCAAGGAAGAGGACGCACCGAGCGCACCAGATCGAAGAAGCCATTAAAACATTACATTAAGAACCACGTAATATTATGTTTACTAAAACAAATTTTTTTCTTCAACAGATCGTGAAGGAAAGACACACCAAGCACACTACATTGAAGAAACCATTAAAGCATTACACTAATTCATCAAGAACAAGGGGGTAAGTGAGGCGAGATTCTCCTGGCAATAACAATAACAATAAGTAATTACTCTAAAATAGATTCTTATAACGTTTTCCTTAAACTCCTGGTTTGTAATTATTGTAAAGTATTGTAAAGTAAGGATTAAAATAGGAAACATCCACTGGAATCGTGTCCTGTGGAAAATGTTTCCTTAACTTATATATATATTGGGTCGTTCACTAATTTCGTTCATGGTTTTGGTTGGGTTTTCCACTGAATTCTGTCGTGACTCTGTCGCTGGGACTCTGTCGATGACTCTAAGATAGTCCTACCGTTACCCTTGGCAAAAATTAAATAATTTATAAATTTTTATTTTCAATAATATATATTACACCAATATAAAAAAAAATCCCAAAATAATATTTCCTATGTGAATATAATTAAATGATATAATATAATGCGATCATATTATAATATAATATAATTTGTAAATTTTTATTTTCAATAGTATAGGGTAGCAATATGTTACTTTTTTTCCAAATAATATTTTATAGGCGAATGAAAAATAAGTTCAAGAAAGTCGTTTGTATGCAAGCTGACAAATAAAATAAAGTGGGGCTTTAATCCACAAAAATTAATTCCTTAAATAAACATGCCTAATTAATTTAAAATCATTCTCGAGGTCTCTGCTCGGACGCCATCTGTAAAGAAGTTTTCTTACCGGGGTACATATCTCAGTCTACCCAGGGCCTTTAAATACAAAAAAATTTAGAAATCTCAAGACCTCTGGATTCTTAAGTTAATATAGGTAAATGTAAGAATTAACTTGTACCCAGAAAAGATTACTGTATTTTCATGAACGAAGTTCCTGTACCCTATAGTGGATATTCAATGACTTTTACATACATTGGCAACATAAAAAAAAAAAACAAGAAAGGGGAGAACAACCACTTAATATTCACTATTCATTACAATTTTCATTTATTGCTAAGCTTTATGCAAGCTTTTCCATGTCATTAGTTTTCTTAACTTAACATTTTTTCTTGATATATTTTTATTGGTATGTGCTTTCTTCTAGTATAATTTTTTAATCTTTTCCTTTTTGTTTTTCTTCATTGTTTGTGTTTCGTACCACTGTCACTATGAGTTCTATTTATTTATTTATTTTCACTATGCACTCTGCCTCCGTTTGCGTCCGATGTGATCTTGTCTTTTTGCCGGTTAAAAACTAATTTCATTACTTCACGTCCGATGTCTTCGCCTGTCAGAAACTAAGTTTTTTTATTTCACGCCCGATGCCTTCGCCGGTTAGAAACAAAGTCATCTTGTCTTTTTTTCAAATATGGCCTTTGACCTAGTTTTCGCATTGTTCTAAGCTTTCGACGCAGCTGCGAAAGTACGTCGAGCGTTTTGATTGGCTGCGGACAAATAACCGTTATCCTATGAGCTTTTGGCGTACGTGACAAAACGTCTTGACTTAGCTATGTTGGCGCCGACTGTACCGACGGCGTGGCGGTTGGAGCGTAGGCGTCGCTAACTATAGGAATGCGAAAGCGAGAAAAAGGAAAAAGAAACCTATTGATGAACTAATCCCCTTCCATAAATAGAGCATATTAATTCTGAGGGTAAGCTTAATGCTATATATATTAACATAAGAAAATAAGAAAAATTTGTAATTCGTCACAATTCAATTCATTAAAAGAACCCAGTCTTAGCATCTTCAAACTATCACGGAAGTACCTTGTTACATCCGGACCGAAAACGTAAATATTCTAGTGTAATAACCACAATAAGAGCAAACAGCAAAAGGACATTTTTAGCTACAAGCACATCCAAAAGAAGTCGCCAAAAAAATGGTTGTTAATCTTATTAAGAGTATAAAAGATAAATAGAAAATGTTTTGCAGACGAGTTGACCGACGGAATGTATTAAGAATGTGTTCCTCTTTCTATTTTCTCTAATTGATTTAAAGAAATGTGGAATTTCACGTGGAAAAGACGCGTAGATATTCTATATTGGATTGCCTTTCTGCGTACACCTCATTATTCCTATTATCAATCTATTTCTTTTTATTTAATTTAAAATATTTATGGTTAAAACTATATGCAAATGGTAAATAAATTTATAAATGTGACGAGAGATATGAAAAATTTGCTGAAAAAAATTATATCGATAGAGACTTTAAAAAAAAAAATTTTAGCCTATGGTGTTTTAAAAAAGGTGTAAGGTAAAAAATTGAGATTAAAGTTTCTAAGTTAAGATTGTGAAAAGAGTGAGTAAAAACAAAAAATAATGGAACCAATGGGTTACGTTATTTCCAAGAAAGCGTTAATTCCAAGAGAGCTTTACTTGGATGACTAATTTTGGAACAAAATTCCTTCCGGATAAAATTTTTGCGAAACTTTTTTTGACAGTAGTTTTTTAACATGTAATTAATAGGGTTACTACAGTTTAGTGATTTTTCAAGAATGCCATAACTTTTGAAACATAAATCTCTCCAGGATATAGTTGATTCGTGGAAGCGAAGAGCTAACTAAAATTAGCACATGCGAGTATCTCCTATCTTCTTTGCGACGAGTACAATAGAGGCGCTATGTGGGCTTTTGGAGGGCTGGATTTGGTCGTCGTTGAGTAGTTGATCCACTTTGTCGTTGATGTTCTGTTGTTGAGCCGGGTTTCTTTGGAAATAAAGTTGCTTGATAGGTCGATCATACTTCATTGTCATTATGTGTTCAGCTATCTGTGATATTCCTTGCAACTTCTCGAACTTCGGTAATTCTGCGGCTAGGAAATCAGAATTGACTTGGTCTTTTCTTGGAATTATCTTCGGATATCCTGTTTAATATAATAATAGTGGGTCTTTGTTTCTTCGTTGTATTCTTGGTTGCTTAGTGTAGGCTCCGCTTATATCCTTGTTACTTAGGCTGTTGCTATACTTTGAACAGGATGTTCACTGTTGATTCCTTTGTATGCTCGTAAATCTTGACTACTGTTGTCCTTGAGGAAGGATATTCACTGGCTGGGTCCTTATTGTGCTGGTAACTTAGAGTCCTGTTATCATTTGTTATTCTTGAAATCTAGACGGCTGTAGTCCTTGGCGGCTGGATGTTGACTCCATGAAGGTTTGATGTTGACTCTTCGACGGTTCGATGTTGATTTACGGTTGGATAGTGACTCTCCTCCCCAGTATGCATTGGTACCATGATTTTATCTTCGAAGCCTCTGCTCTGTTATCGTCGCAGTCTCCGCTTCATAGGAGTGAGCATCCAAAAGATCCCGTTGCGGCTACGTCGACCAAAGAGAACCATCGAAACACCCTCATACCCCCTTCTCATACGAATAAAGTGTGGTAGCAAACGAACGGTGATATTTTTTTTTTCTTATCTTCTATACTTTATCTCTCCTGCCTTTCCCCTCTTGTACTTAGACTCTGTTATACGAATAAATTTTTTTTTCTATGGTGACTCTGCTGCTGTAGCTCTGTCGATTGTAAAAAAAAATATATTTCCACGTGGTTTTGGTTCTACTGCATTCTGTCGTGACTCCGTCGCGGAGACTCTGTCGATGGCTTTAAAATAGTTTTCCTTGAACTCCTGGTTTGTAATTATTGTAAAGTAAGGATTAAAATAGGAAACATCCACTGGAATCGTGTCCTGTGGAAAATGTTTCCTTAACTGGCGCCCGAGCAGGGGCCCCTTCGTTTTGTGTAAACTGCGCGTAATAACAAAATATAACTGATCAATTAAGTCAAAAATTTTTAAAAACAAATTGCCCTTGTGCAAAACGAAACGAGTGAATAAGAAAAAGCCGGCGACAAATTTTGGGGGGACAGATCACTATGATGTGTGATGTCGGGGTTCAACTCCCTGTCTTATGGCTATATCAAAGAAAAAAATAGATAAATAAGTAACCTCTATGTGCAATTTTAAGATAACAAAATGAAAAAGCTGATGACAAATTTTGGGTGGGCAGAACACTATAATGTGTGATGTCTGGGTTCAACTCCCCGTTCTAAGACTAAGTAATAACCAAGTAAAAACCTCGTGTAACTAAAAGGTGCAAATTGGCAGCGAAAGATGGGGGGCACACATGTGTCGGGGTTCAACTCCCTGTTGTCCAATTATCTCAACCAAGTAATTAAATTAAAAATTGCACTAATAACCAAAATTATGCAGCCAATACAAAGCATTGAGCTTGCTAGCGCGTGCTTTTCGCAGACGGAGGTGGTCTATTTAGTTTTAAGAGATAACCACATTGGCAGCTTCGGGCTTGCAAGTGGCATTTTAGTTTTAAGAAATAACCACTTTGGCAGCTTCGGGCTTGCAAGTGGCATTTTAGTTTTAAGAGATAACCACTGTGGCAGCTTCGGGCTTGCAAGTGGCATTTCAGTTAAGAAAAACCACCGTCAGCTTAAGGCTGTAAGTGGCCTGTAAACTATATAAAATAAAAGAAAATATAAAAAAATAAAAGGGAGAAAATTAAACTTGCGTTATAGGTAACATGAACCCTTGTGCATGTGCCTGGCCACAATCGAAAATCCCTTCAAATAAAAGAAATCCAAAGATAAATAAAAAAAAAGAAAAAAATAGTGCAGCAGATTATTTATCCATTGAACAATTGTAATTATGTTTATTAAAACAAATTTTTATCTTCAACAGATCGCAAGGAAGGGGACGCACCGAGCGCACCAGATCGAAGAAGCCATTAAAACATTACATTAAGAACCACGTAATATTATGTTTACTAAAACAAATTTTTTTCTTCAACAGATCGTGAAGGAAAGACACACCAAGCACACTACATTGAAGAAACCATTAAAGCATTACACTAATTCATCAAGAACAAGGGGGTAAGTGAGGCGAGATTCTCCTGGCAATAACAATAACAATAAGTAATTACTCTAAAATAGATTCTTATAACGTTTTCCTTAAACTCCTGGTTTGTAATTATTGTAAAGTATTGTAAAGTAAGGATTAAAATAGGAAACATCCACTGGAATCGTGTCCTGTGGAAAATGTTTCCTTAACTTATATATATATTGGGTCGTTCACTAATTTCGTTCATGGTTTTGGTTGGGTTTTCCACTGAATTCTGTCGTGACTCTGTCGCTGGGACTCTGTCGATGACTCTAAGATAGTCCTACCGTTACCCTTGGCAAAAATTAAATAATTTATAAATTTTTATTTTCAATAATATATATTACACCAATATAAAAAAAAAATCCCAAAATAATATTTCCTATGTGAATATAATTAAATGATATAATATAATGCGATCATATTATAATATAATATAATTTGTAAATTTTTATTTTCAATAGTATAGGGTAGCAATATGTTACTTTTTTTCCAAATAATATTTTATAGGCGAATAAAAAATAAGTTCAAGAAAGTCGTTTGTATGCAAGCTGACAAATAAAATAAAGTGGGGCTTTAATCCACAAAAATTAATTCCTTAAATAAACATGCCTAATTAATTTAAAATCATTCTCGAGGTCTCTGCTCGGACGCCATCTGTAAAGAAGTTTTCTTACCGGGGTACATATCTCAGTCTACCCAGGGCCTTTAAATACAAAAAAATTTAGAAATCTCAAGACCTCTGGATTCTTAAGTTAATATAGGTAAATGTAAGAATTAACTTGTACCCAGAAAAGATTACTGTATTTTCATGAACGAAGTTCCTGTACCCTATAGTGGATATTCAATGACTTTTACATACATTGGCAACATAAAAAAAAAACAAGAAAGGGGAGAACAACCACTTAATATTCACTATTCATTACAATTTTCATTTATTGCTAAGCTTTATGCAAGCTTTTCCATGTCATTAGTTTTCTTAACTTAACATTTTTTCTTGATATATTTTTATTGGTATGTTCTTTCTTCTAGTATAATTTTTTAATCTTTTCCTTTTTGTTTTTCTTCATTGTTTGTGTTTCGTACCACTGTCACTATGAGTTCTATTTATTTATTTATTTTCACTATGCACTCTGCCTCCGTTTGCGTCCGATGTGATCTTGTCTTTTTGCCGGTTAAAAACTAATTTCATTACTTCACGTCCGATGTCTTCGCCTGTCAGAAACTAAGTTTTTTTATTTCACGCCCGATGCCTTCGCCGGTTAGAAACAAAGTCATCTTGTCTTTTCTTTCAAATATGGCCTTTGACCTAGTTTTCGCATTGTTCTAAGCTTTCGACGCAGCTGCGAAAGTACGTCGAGCGTTTTGATTGGCTGCGGACAAATAACCGTTATCCTATGAGCTTTTGGCGTACGTGACAAAACGTCTTGACTTAGCTATGTTGGCGCCGACTGTACCGACGGCGTGGCGGTTGGAGCGTAGGCGTCGCTAACTATAGGAATGCGAAAGCGAGAAAAAGGAAAAAGAAACCTATTGATGAACTAATCCCCTTCCATAAATAGAGCATATTAATTCTGAGGGTAAGCTTAATGCTATATATATTAACATAAGAAAATAACAAAAATTTGTAATTCGTCACAATTCAATTCATTAAAAGAACCCAGTCTTAGCATCTTCAAACTATCACGGAAGTACCTTGTTACATCCGGACCGAAAACGTAAATATTCTAGTGTAATAACCACAATAAGAGCAAACAGCAAAAGGACATTTTTAGCTACAAGCACATCCAAAAGAAGTCGCCAAAAAAATGGTTGTTAATCTTATTAAGAGTATAAAAGATAAATAGAAAATGTTTTGCAGACGAGTTGACCGACGGAATGTATTAAGAATGTGTTCCTCTTTCTATTTTCTCTAATTGATTTAAAGAAATGTGGAATTTCACGTGGAAAAGACGCGTAGATATTCTATATTGGATTGCCTTTCTGCGTACACCTCATTATTCCTATTATCAATCTATTTCTTTTTATTTAATTTAAAATATTTATGGTTAAAACTATATGCAAATGGTAAATAAATTTATAAATGTGACGAGAGATATGAAAAATTTGCTGAAAAAAATTATATCGATAGAGACTTTAAAAAAAAAAAGATTTTAGCCTATGGTGTTTTTTAAAAAAGGTAAAAAATTGAGATTTAAGTTTCTAAGTTAAGATTGTGAAAAGAGTGGGTAAAAACAAAAAATAATGGAAACAATGGGTTACGTTATTTCCAAGAAAGCGTTAATTCCAAGAGAGCTTTACTTGGATGACTGATTTTGGAACAAAATTCCTTCCGGATAAAATTTTTGCGAAACTTTTTTTGACAGTAGTTTTTTAACATGTAATTAATAGGGTTACTACAGTTTAGTGATTTTTCAAGAATGCCATAACTTTTGAAACATAAATCTCTCCAGGATATAGTTGATTCGTGGAAGCGAAGAGCTAACTAAAATTAGCACATGCGAGTATCTCCTATCTTCTTTGCGACGAGTACAATAGAGGCGCTATGTGGGCTTTTGGAGGGCTGGATTTGGTCGTCGTTGAGTAGTTGATCCACTTTGTCGTTGATGTTCTGTTGTTGAGCCGGGTTTCGTTGGAAATAAAGTTGCTTGATAGGTCGATCATACTTCATTGTCATTATGTGTTCAGCTATCTGTGATATTCCTTGCAACTTCTCGAACTTCGGTAATTCTGCGGCTAGGAAATCAGAATTGACTTGGTCTTTTCTTGGAATTATCTTCGGATATCCTGTTTAATATAATATCCTTGCGGTTGACGTTGTTTCTCTGGTAGTGGGTCTTTGTTTCTTCGTTGTATTCTTGGTTGCTTAGTGTAGGCTCCGCTTATATCCTTGTTACTTAGGCTGTTGCTATACTTTGAACAGGATGTTCACTGTTGATTCCTTTGTATGCTCGTAAATCTTGACTACTGTTGTCCTTGAGGAAGGATATTCACTGGCTGGGTCCTTATTGTGCTGGTAACTTAGAGTCCTGTTATCCTTTGTTATTCTTGAAATTTAGACGGCTGTAGTCCTTGGCGGCTGGATGTTGACTCCTTGAAGGTTTGATGTTGACTCTTCGACGGTTCGATGTTGATTTACGGTTGGATAGTGACTCTCCTCCCCAGTATGCATTGGTACCATGATTTTATCTTCGAAACCTCTGCTCTGTTAGCGTCGCAGTCTCCGCTTCATAGGAGTGAGCATCCAAAAGATCCCGTTGCGGCTACGTCGACCAAAGAGAACCAACGAAACACCCTCATACCCCCTTCTCATACGAATAAAGTGTGGTAGCAAACGAACGGTGATATTTTTTTTTTCTTATCTTCTATACTTTATCTCTCCTGCCTTTCCCCTCTTGTACTTAGACTCTGTTATACGAATGAATTTTTTTTTCTATGGTGACTCTGCTGCTGTAGCTCTGTCGATTGTAAAAAAAAAATATATTTCCACGTGGTTTTGGTTCTACTGCATTCTGTCGTGACTCCGTCGCGGAGACTCTGTCGATGGCTTTAAAATAGTTTTCCTTAAACTCCTGGTTTGTAATTATTGTAAAGTAAGGATTAAAATAGGAAACATCCACTGGAATCGTGTCCTGTGGAAAATGTTTCCTTAACTGGCGCCCGAGCAGGGGCCCCTTCGTTTTGTGTAAACTGCGCGTAATAACAAAATATAACTGATCAATTAAGTCAAAAATTTTTAAAAACAAATTGCCCTTGTGCAAAACGAAACGAGTGAATAAGAAAAAAGCCGGCGACAAATTTTGGGGGGACAGATCACTATGATGTGTGATGTCGGGGTTCAACTCCCTGTCTTATGGCTATATCAAAGAAAAAAATAGATAAATAAGTAACCTCTATGTGCAATTTTAAGATAACAAAATGAAAAAGCTGATGACAAATTTTGGGTGGGCAGAACACTATAATGTGTGATGTCTGGGTTCAACTCCCCGTTCTAAGACTAAGTAATAACCAAGTAAAAACCTCGTGTAACTAAAAGGTGCAAATTGGCAGCGAAAGATGGGGGGCACACATGTGTCGGGGGTTCAACTCCCTGTTGTCCAATTATCTCAACCAAGTAATTAAATTAAAAATTGCACTAATAACCAAAATTATGCAGCCAATACAAAGCATTGAGCTTGCTAGCGCGCGCTTTTCGCAGACGGAGGTGGTCTATTTAGTTTTAAAAGATAACCACTGTGGCAGCTTCGGGCTTGCAAGTGGCATTTTAGTTTTAAGAGATAACCACTTTGGCAGCTTCGGGCTTGCAAGTGGCATTTTAGTTTTAAGAGATAACCACTGTGGCAGCTTCGGGCTTGCAAGTGGCATTTCAGTTAAGAAAAACCACCGTCAGCTTAAGGCTGTAAGTGGCCTGTAAACTATATAAAATAAAAGAAAATATAAAAAAATAAAAGGGAGAAAATTAAACTTGCGTTATAGGTAACATGAACCCTTGTGCATGTGCCTGGCCACAATCGAAAATCCCTTCAAATAAAAGAAATCCAAAGATAAATAAAAAAAAAAGAAAAAAATAGTGCAGCAGATTATTTATCCATTGAACCATTGTAATTATGTTTATTAAAACATATTTTTATCTTCAACAGATCGCAAGGAAGAGGACGCACCGAGCGCACCAGATCGAAGAAGCCATTAAAACATTACATTAAGAACCACGTAATATTATGTTTACTAAAACAAATTTTTTCTTCAACAGATCGTGAAGGAAAGACACACCAAGCACACTACATTGAAGAAACCATTAAAGCATTACACTAATTCATCAAGAACAAGGGGGTAAGTGAGGCGAGATTCTCCTGGCAATAACAATAACAATAAGTAATTACTCTAAAATAGATTCTTATAACGTTTTCCTTAAACTCCTGGTTTTTAATTATTGTAAAGTATTGTAAAGTAAGGATTAAAATAGGAAACATCCACTGGAATCGTGTCCTGTGGAAAATGTTTCCTTAACTTATATATATATATATATATATATATATATATATATATATTGGGTCGTTCACTAATTTCGTTCATGGTTTTGGTTCCACTGAATTCTGTCGTGACTCTGTCGCTGGAACTCTGTCGATGACTCTAAGATAGTCCTACCGTTACCCTTGGCAAAAATTAAATAATTTATAAATTTTTATTTTCAATAATATATATTACACCAATATAAAAAAAAAATCCCAAAATAATATTTCCTATGTGAATATAATTAAATGATATAATATAATGCGATCATATTATAATATAATATAATTTGTAAATTTTTATTTTCAATAGTATAGGGTAGCAATATGTTACTTTTTTTCCAAATAATATTTTATAGGCGAATGAAAAATAAGTTCAAGAAAGTCGTTTTTATGCAAGCTGACAAATAAAATAAAGTGGGGCTTTAATCCACAAAAATTAATTCCTTAAATAAACATGCCTAATTAATTTAAAATCATTCTCGAGGTCTCTGCTCGGGCGCCATCTGTAAAGAAGTTTTCTTACCGCGGTACATATCTCAGTCTACCCAGGGCCTTTAAATACAAAAAATTTAGAAATGGCGCCGACTGTACCGATGGCGTGGCGGTTGGAGCGTAGGCGTCGCTAACTATAGGAATGCGAAAGCGAGAAAAAGGAAAAAGAAACCTATTGATGAACTAATCCCCTTCCATAAATAGAGCATATTAATTCTGAGGGTAAGCTTAATGCTATATATATTAACATAAGAAAATAACAAAAATTTGTGATTCGTCACAATTCAATTCATTAAAAGAACCCAGTCTTAGCATCTTCAAACTATCACGGAAGTACCTTGTTACATCCGGACCGAAAACGTAAATATTCTAGTGTAATAACCACAATAAGAGCAAACAGCAAAAGGACATTTTTAGCTACAAGCACATCCAAAAGAAGTCGCCAAAAAAATGGTTGTTAATCTTATTAAGAGTATAAAAGATAAATAGAAAATGTTTTGCCGACGAGTTGACCGACGGAATGTATTAAGAATGTGTTCCTCTTTCTATTTTCTCTAATTGATTTAAAGAAATGTGGAATTTCACGTGGAAAACACGCGTAGATATTCTATATTGGATTGCCTTTCTGCGTACACCTCATTATTCCTATTATCAATCTATTTCTTTTTATTTAATTTAAAATATTTATGGTTAAAACTATATGTAAATGGTAAATAAATTTATAAATGTGACGAGAGATATGAAAAATTTGCTGAAAAAAATTATATCGATAGAGACTTAAAAAAAAAAAAGATTTTAGCCTATGGTGTTTTAAAAAAGGTAAAAAATTGAGATTTAAGTTTCTAAGTTAAGATTGTGAAAAGAGTGGGTAAAAACAAAAAATAATGGAAACAATGGGTTACGTTATTTCCAAGAAAGCGTTAATTCCAAGAGAGCTTTACTTGGATGACTAATTTTGGAACAAAATTCCTTCCGGATAAAATTTTTGCGAAACTTTTTTTGACAGTAGTTTTTTAACATGTAATTAATAGGGTTACTACAGTTTAGTGATTTTTCAAGAATGCCATAACTTTTGAAACCTTACTTACTCCTGTTTCTTATTACAAGTGTCACCTATTTAAAAAGCAACATATTTTGGTCTTATTGGTTAGTAAAAGTCAAGCCGTATTTATATTGTAAAAGAATTATAAATTGTATGTATGAATTAATTAAATTCGCTTTTCCGCATTTATTTAAATGAACATTTACGATGTAGCGGTGTTATTAATAAATTTTGATTGGGGTTAACACTCTGTGGTGGTGATGACCGACGTTCTTTATTTCCAAACTAAAAACTAAGTGTCACAAATTTTTATAATAAAAGCTAGCCCTAAGCCCTAAAGACGCCTAAAGACACGTACATATATTGCTGGGCAGCAACACTGTTGCGCGTGGAAACTTCTATTGTTGTTGTGCAATATCCGCATTGGAATGTCTAGTAACGTGAACATTCGTGCTGACAGTGCATGATCACCTTGAATATTTATGTTGTGCTGGTCAGTTGTGTTAACTCCTCCCCCACTTAGGTGAATAACGTCATCGGATTTCTTGAAACTGTTAATTACTGCTTGAAGTTCAGGTAGGCGTTTGTTCTTCTGTTTGTGGCGTTTGTTCTTAATTGAGACGTAGCAGGAAAGTAAAAGGAGGACTACAGTTAGTCCGGATATTAATGGTCTTTTCACTGGTTCTTCTTCTAGTTGGGCAATGTAGCGGAGATTCTTTATGCTTAGCTTCTAAAGGTATGGCAAGCTTAGTATTTCGTGGTGATTCGTTATATTTGGAAACGTAGATGCCGCTGGTCTCGGGGATTTCTTCACGTAGTTTTTAAGATTTCCATCGGTGTCGTTTACCTTAATCTCGTTGTCAAAGGTAAGGAGGAAATTCCCTTTCACCATTTACTCATCGACTATAGCTGTTCCGTCGTGGATGATGATAACGCCATCGTCTATGATGGTCAGAGCTTCAAGATCGCTGGGTCGAGTTGAACAATGTGCGAGTCGAGTTGTCCACCTGAGTGCAGTTGATGTGCGATTGTTGTGTAGGGTAATTTCTTGCAGAATGGTACTGTGAGGGCTGTTCTACAATTTCCTATTGATATTACAATCAGCTATATTGTAGTCTTCAGCGAAATTTATTATAATGTGTTATTATAAGTGTTGGACAGGGTAAACGGGTAATTATTTACACAATATGTTAATAAAATGTGTGAAATTGTTGTTTAGCATAACTTTAACTTGAGATAATAGTGATATTTTTAGGGTCTTCATTAATAATATTTTTTAAGTCGGTAGAATCAAATATGGAGGGGTTTACAATTCCAACTTTTGGAAGTGTTACTGATAGCATTAGGCTTTAAATTCTGAAATAATTATTCTGTTTCTTAAAAGCAATGTTTCGTACAAATGTTCCGTGTCCACTTGCTTTGTTTTTTTTGTATCCTTTATTAAAAGGTTTACTGTGTTGCTTAGCTTATTGATTTGTCCTTGCAATTTTGTATTTATAGTTATTTGCCTATTTTCTGATTCTACAAGTTCTTTCTGTGTAAATTTAAGTTTTTCGGAGTCGTCGGAGACTGGTGTGCCGGACACGACTTTAAGAATGGTGCCTAACATATTAATACTCCTTGCATGTCTATGATGGATATTTACTGTGCCTATTAGTGTTTCTATATGCTGTATATCTGTGTCTAAGAACTGTCTCATGTGTGATCGTGGAAAATGATTTCCTAATTCTTTCGTGTCTTTCACTATTTCGGAGTATAAAGTAAGATTGGTTGAGTGTTTTACATATTGAAAATCCGTCCAACTGGTTACATATCCGTCTGAGATCGGTATGTAATCTTTGTTAGTATAATCGGTAAGTTTCGCCGTGAACGTTGTGGCAAAAACAATTAAAGCTCAAATACTAAAAAGATAAAAAAAGGGAATTTAATGATTTTTTTATCTTAGATTGACCTTGTGGACCACCCTCCCTTTTATTAAGACCGTTGTCCCCAAGTTTGTGTCAATCTTATTTTCTTGGTACAGGGGTGTCGGTTTGTTCCCTAAATGTCTGTTGGTTTTTACAAGGACTGCGTCTCCTACTTGAAATTTTCTGTCGTATCTTGTTTCATTTACTTTGTTTATTTGAAGTTAATGTGCCTTTTGAACTATATTTTTTTATTTTTATTTCAAACTAGTTGACCCGGCAAACGCTGTTTTGCCATATAAATAATTTCTATGTACTTTCTAGTATATATGTACATATTATTATTCGATAACAACGGTAATACTATCAAAAAATATCAGTCTCTTAATGCTACAGCGTGAACAATATTTTTTGTTAGCCCATCTTTAGCTAACACAAACAAACTTGATAGTTTACCCACTCGAGAGCATGCTACGCATAATTGTCCGTGTGAAAATCATGGCGTACTTAAATCTAAGCCACATATTATATTATACATATTGTCGCCGGTCGGATTTCACTATCGATAAGTTAGCTATAAGAATCGAGTACAAATGAATTGAGTATTGTCGTCGGACGAAAACCAGTGTCAACAATCTAGTATTAACTTAAGCATGAAATGTATGAATTTGGTATTAAGACCCTAAAGTGAATATGGGCACTCTAGAATTTAACCTAAGCTAACTTCCGCCAAAATGAAGTTCTTTTTCGTTTAGCAGCCGAGGAGAACACTGCGGTAGTAGCATGTAACTCTGAAATCTATTGTAAACTAATCATTATTAATTTTAGAATAAAACTTCCAAATACACTAAATAACAGTGTTGGGGCATGTTAAAGGCAGACGGCCAAAACGAAAAGCAACAGATTTTATTCGCACTCCCCACATGGAGACTGCCGCAGCCAGCGACGTGTATTAGATTCCAGGGGATGGAACCAAAGTCACCATCGGGTGACAGAGCCGCAATTCTCACAAGGAGAATGGCAAACGCCGCAGCCAGCGGCACGTATACCAAACAATAAGCCAGTCCCATAGACCACCGATCGCCGCAGCCAGCGGCGTGTATGCCAACAATTATACTGAGTCTCATAGGGAGACAGAAGATAGCCGCAGCCAGCGGCGTGCACATCATCAACCTCATTGGGCGGAGCCAGAGTCGCCACCAGTCTCACGAGGAGACAGCCGATCGCCGTAGCCAGCGGCGTGTATACTTGTGACCCTATTAAGCACCGCCGTAGGAATCTGAAGCCATGCCCATTAATCATTCCCCAAGAAGAAGCAGCCGTCTGAATGCGACGGAGGAATTGTCGGTGCCAAACACCGTAAGGATAGATGAAATGCCAGGGCCCAGCCAGGCGGCCACAGTGGATAGAGACGACGTGCCAGCTAGTGAAGCCGGCACAGCTAAGGAAGCCGGCATAGCTAGTGAAGTCGGCACAGCCAACGAAGTCGGACCAGCCGACACACCCAATACCGATGGGTGTCGACAGGTGGACTCCAGCGAGACAAGACCCGCCGTATTGCAAGAAGCGGAGCTAAGGGCGAGGATTGCAGAATTGGAAAGGAAGCTGGAAAGGGCGACCATGTCGGTCGTGAACATATCGCCTCCAGTGATGCACCCAACATGGCCACCACCCAACCCGTGCTCCATCAATACAACAGACGCAGCGCAGCTGCCGCCAACTCAGGCAGCGCAGTCGGCGCCGACACAGGCAGCGCAACTGGCGCTAACCCAAGCTGTACAGCCAAGTGCAGTGAAGCCAACTCATATGGGGCAGCCGCCTCAAGTATATGTAGCACAGCCAGCGTTTATAAGTACACAACCTCAGCTGACGCCAAACAACTACACGACACCTGCCATCTCACCAAGCACCGGTGTCGTATGGACAGCGAGGAAACTAGCAGACCTACCCGAGTTCTCAGGCGCACCCGAGGATTGGCCAATATTCTACTGCGCGTTCACAGAGACAACTCAAACGTATGGTTGCACGGACTTGGAGAACAATCAGCGCTTGGTCAAGGCACTGAAGGGAGACGCCCGGGAGACTGTAAAATCGCTCCTCATCCATCCAAAGAATGTAAATGCCGCCGTGACACAGCTGCGCTTCCGATACGGGCGTCCGGAGCAACTCATTCGCAGCCAACTACAAGGAATCAAAGAAGTCCAACCAATACAGGAGCAAAACTTAACAAGGATTATCCCATTCGCCACCCGCGTGAGTAATTTGGCCGCATTCCTACAATCCGTGGAGGGCGATCATCACCTGGCGAACCCCATCCTATTAGACGAATTGATTTCAAAGTTACCTCTGGATAGGAGAGTGGAATGGGCCAGACACGCCCTGTCCATCAGACCTCACCCCACGGTGGTCGACTTCAGCATTTGGTTAAATGGATTAGCCAATATAGTATGCTCCATAATGGATTCTGGTTGTATAGAGACCCAGCGCCGTGTGCTGTACGCGAACATAAGAGAAGAGGATAACATACCGCCGGTAGACGAACACCAAGCCTGCCCAGTGTGCCGAGAGCCACACGACGTCACCAAATGCAAGGAGTTTACCCAATCACCAACCCTAACCAGATGGAGAATAGCTAAAAGGAGCTATCTATGTTTCGCGTGCCTGAAGCCTGGGCACACGATACGAACATGCAGTATGAAAGAAAGATGCCAAGCCAACGGGTGCCATGGAACCCACCACAGCCTTCTACACAAGGCCACCAACAGGCGGACGGAGCAGCCAACACATTCCTACAGAAGGCCATCGTATAAGCAGTCAGAGCCGATGGGTGGCAGACGAACGCCTCAAATAAAAGGAAGCTGCACCAATCCTAGCACCCCACGAGTACTGTTCCGTGTGACGCCAGTGACGCTATATGGAAGTAACCGACAAGTAGACACGTTCGCCCTGCTGGACGAAGCATCGTCGGTTACCATGATTGATGAAAGCCTCATCGAAGACCTGGAGCTTGAGGACGGTGAAAGTAGCCAACTCGCCATCGGATGGTTCAAGGACAGGTCAACACAACAGCCTGCGAAAAAGGTGACGCTACAAATCAGCGGATCGAAGAAGAGCAAAAGATACAACCTACCAGACGTGTATGCGGTAGGAAGCCTGGACTTGCACACGCACACGCTAAATAAAGAGGAACTCGAGAAGATGAACCCCCAGGCCCACCTGCCCGTCGAGTCTTACACCAATGCGGTGCCTAGGATCCTAATAGGACTGGACCACCACCATCTTATAGTGTCAACTAAAACGTGGGGAGTTACCAGTCAAGGACCATATGTGACCGCCACTAAATTAGGATGGGACGTCTCAGGGAAACTTCATGAGCGTCAGCAGCAAGATGACGGCCAGCAGGCGCGTGGTAAAACAGCGCCACCTAAGAAGATCATCGTAACTGGAGTAAAGGGCACCGTTAAATGGTTCAATGTGAAGAGCGGCTATGGTTTTATCAATCGCCACGATACAAAAGAAGACATTTTTGTACATCGGAGCGCCATTGCTCGCCATATCCCGAAGAAGACGATACGCCTTGTGGGGAATGGAGAAGTCGTTGAATTTGATGTTGTCATTGGCAAGAAGGGCAACGAGGCCGCCAATGTAACCAGACCATTGGGTGAAAATGTGAGTAGTAACCCAGTAGCCGCCAACAAGCATCGCAACTTCCGCCCATGGATGAAGAAGAATCGCCGCGAGCAGCCGGGCGATCATGTCATGGAAGGCGATGATCAGCAGCATCATATACAAACTCCAGGAGGACCACGCCAGCCACGTCCCAGTTATGGTCGTAGCACCGGTGGCCAACCCGGTGAAGGTTCTAGCGACGGATCATGTGGTGGATCAGGCGGACAACTCAGTAGTGGCCCAGGACGACACTACAACCTCCATCACCCACATCAACGGTATCATCATCAACGGCCAGGCGGTGGACTGGAGCAGGAGCAGCAGCGTCAGCAGAAGGGCGCTCACGAGCTGCAAACTACAACAGAGACCACCGCATGAATACAGCAAGAAGATCTGCCGACCCTCGTGAGTCGGGAGAGCGGTACGCGTGCAAGCGACCGGATGAAGATAAAGATGGAACAAGACAGTCAATTCACGCAAGCTACAGAGGCGTGATGGACGACGACATAAGGATGCGAACCCGAATATGCCTGGGAAGAGCCGACTTGTCTTGATACGGCTGCCAAGGAGAGCAGCGAGCCACTAAACTAATTATTTCATTTCAGAGAAGATGCCTTTGCAGCCAGCGGAGTCATCAAAGGAAGTTATCACCACATCTACGTGCAGCCTAAGGCTAGGTGTGCATGACGATTGCAGTGGTGAGATGGGGATCTACAGCAAGACGCCGATGTGGGCGAGATGCAGGTGACGACTATCACAGTTACCTGTTCTCCCAGCGCCACACATCACGAGAGGACGCTAGATGCACTGCGTCACCAACAACAAATCCACGTGCCATCGAGGTGACAACAAATTATCACTACGTGGACGATTAAGGATAGTTTCGCTACCGAGAGCGAAGCCATAGCAGCCTCTGCCAGAGTCAGAGAGATAAACACAACCGGAGGAAAGAGCGACGCCGCCTCACGTCTAACTAGCCCGAAGTCACGCAATCTTTGGGCCAAGAAGTCAGCGTACGTAGCTGTGGCCTACCGGAGGGCCAGCTACCAGAAAGGAGAAGTAAGAAGAGAATTTCGTGTATGCCAAACGAAATGTGCAGCCATATGGACCACGACGGTACCACGAAAGAAGCCAACGTGCTGAGCACGCAATGAATGGACGCTGTGAAACAAGAACACAGCCTAGTGACGAGTAACGTTGGACTATGAGAAGCCAAACGGTGTTGCATTGGATTGGCAGCACCCACCGACGTCAACGCCGTCAGCAGCAGAGTAACCAGTTCCTGAAGACCAGTAGCGTTCCACAATGGAGTATGGGATGGCTTGGAAAATGGAGTCAATCAAGTACCTCGGCGAGCAGCTTCGAGTCGCCGAAAAGAGTCGATCCAATTGCATATCTTCACTGACGCCAGTGAACTGGCATACGCGGCCGTAGCCTGCTGGTGAACCACGTACCAGAACAAGGAAGTGGGGGTGTGCTTCGTGTGTGCGAAAACGAAGTGTGCCCCTATGAAGGTACACGTCTGATGGATACAGTGAGGCAAGGTCATGAGTTGGCGTACACACCGGAGATACAAACAGTTCGTCGGCAACAGGGTCACGGAGATCCTGGAATCTACTAACGCGGACCAGTGGAGATGGGCCTCGACGGCAAACAACGTGGCAGACGAAGCCACTAGGCCACAGGAGAAAGCGAACGTCGACCAGACGTCACGGTGGTTTGCGGGCCCGAGTTTCTGTGGTGGCCGGAGGAGTCATGGCCGCGATCAATGGTTGAGATCAGCGACCACGAATCGGCCGACATCAAGGAGATGCCGCGTGAGTTTACCCTGATAATCGATAATGATAGTTTGATTCAATTGCAGAGGTTCTCGGCGTACAACCGCTTGTTGAGGACTATGGCCTGGGTCCTTAGATTTGGGCGACGGTGTCGCAAAGAGCAGACCGAACCCGAACAATACGGTCTCACAGCGGCCGAATGTGACGAGGCCGAACGAGCACTAATTCGGCGTGCTCAACAGGAGTCATTCCTATCCGAGGTGGGTAATCTGCTGGCCAACGAAACGGACGGAAGTCGGAGTGAGCTAAAAGGACTGCTGCCCTACCTAGACGAGGCGAAGAGTATGCGTGCAGCTGGGAGGATCGACGCGGCCTTGAGCTTACCGTATGGGGCCCGAAGACCGATCATCCTATCGCATAAACACATGCTGTCGGAACTCATCGTGCGTCATTACCACGTCCAAATGAAGCACCAGAACGCTGATGCGACGACCACTGAGGGATCGGTTCTGGAAGCGGTGGGTCCACGAGTATCTGCCGACGCTGGTGAGACGGGACAAGTGGTGTATGCGCACACGACCCACTAGCAAGGGCGACGTCGTCTACAGTTGCGATCCAGCAGTACAACGGAGGGATTGGTCCTTGGGCATAATCGAAGAGGTGATCTCAGGAACAGATGGGGTACCCCGCCGGGCAGTCGTCAGAGTCGCCGAAAGGAGTCGAATCCATAGGGTCACCCGACCTGCCTTCAGTTAACCGATTTGTGAGGTGCAGTTGCTCCACGGGGGGGAGGATGTCGCCGGTCGGATTTCACTATCGATAAGTTAGCTATAAGAATCGAGTACAAATGAATTGAGTATTGTCGTCGGACGAAAACCAGTGTCAACAATCTAGTATTAACTTAAGCATGAAATGTATGAATTTGGTATTAAGACCCTAAAGTGAATATGGGCACTCTAGAATTTAACCTAAGCTAACTTCCGCCAAAATGAAGTTCTTTTTCGTTTAGCAGCCGAGGAGAACACTGCGGTAGTAGCATGTAACTCTGAAATCTATTGTAAACTAATCATTATTAATTTTAGAATAAAACTTCCAAATACACTAAATAACAGTGTTGGGGCATGTTAAAGGCAGACGGCCAAAACGAAAAGCAACACATATTATTATTCGATAACAACGGTAACACTATCAAAAAATATCAGTCTCTTAATGCTACAGCGTGAACAATATTTTTTGTTAGCCCATCTTTAGCTAACACAAACAAACTTGATAGTTTACCCACTCGAGAGCATGCTACGCATAATTGTCCGTGTGAAAATCATGGCGTACTTAAATCTAAGCCACATATTATATTATACATATTATTATTCGATAAGAACGGTAACACTATCAAAAAATATCGGTCTCTTAATGCTACAACGTGAACAATATTTTTTGTTAGCCCATCTTTAGCTAACACAAACAATGATTCTTTTTTGTTATACCACGTTTTATAGTGACTGACGTTTCATGTCAAGTCACACGGGAACGCTGTCGAACGGGATAAAAAGTATCCTATGTCCATCTCCTGGCTCTAAGCTACCTCCCTACCAATTTTCAGCCGAATCTGTTCTGTCGTTCTTGAGTTATAAGTGGTGTAACTAACACGACTTTCTTTTATATACATATATAGATATAGATATAGATTCTGTATCGTTGCAACAGTATTAGTAAGTTTCCTTTGAGCTGTTAGGCATCTTGCAATGTCGCTTAGGGTGCTATGGGATCTCTCAACTTGTCCGTTGGATATACTATGATGTGGTGGGGCATTTATAATTTGGATGTTATACTGGTTGGTTAGTAGTGATTTTATTGTTTCGGATTTTACGGAGGGCTCATTATCGCAATAGATCGTCTTGATATGTCGATAAAAATTTACAAGTAGTAAAATTGCCGATTGTATGTCAATTATTGTCCTTGAAGCAATGGGTTAAACGGTTGCGAATTTTGATATTTTGTCTATGCATATAAGGAAGTATTTTTTATCGGTAGAATATACCGATATGTGTATTTCACCCACACAGGGGAGTATGGGAGTTTCTCCAAGTCTTTGTATTTGTGGGTGACGGTTGCACTTAACTGTTTTACAAACTTTGCAATTAAAAACAACTTCGTCTGCTAGTTTTGTCATTTTTATAAAGAAATAGTCCGGTTAAATCTGTTTTACATTTTCTTTAGCTGCTCTGTGAGCTCGATTGTGTTCCGTTACAATTATTTCTTTTTGTTCGTTTTTGTCAATAATGTCATTTACCATGTGTTTTGTGTATCGAAATATTTTTTGTTGAAAAAGTTTCTATTAATTTATGTTGTATGAATGACAGTACCGGTAACTCGCAATGATTTGCGTTAACGACGTCTTTTTTGACTACATCGTAAACCCTTTATATTAACGAGTCTCTGAAAATGAATTGTATGTCGGATTTTTCCCCGAACAAGATGACTGTACGATCAGAAGCTACTTTATTCTCTTCTATTATAATTTGGTTTTGGTAAGGCTGATGGCCCTTAAAGATATTTAAATTTTTTATTCCGTACAGATAATTTCGGAGGTTTCTTAAGGCCCAAACTATAGCAAGTAATTCTCTTTCATTTGTTGCAAAGATGAGTTCTCTGTCTTTCAATGTCCTTGATATCATGGTGATTAGTTTTTCAACTTGTGATGGGACTGCCCCTAGACCAAAGTACAAAGCATCTGTTATTAAACCAAAAACTTTCTTGTAGTCAGGATAGAGCAACATTACATTTTCAGATGCAAGAACCTCTTTTAGTTTTTCAAATGCCGCGAGCTAACTGTCGTCGAATTTGACTGGTATTATTTTTGATTGTCCAGCGCTCACTTTGCCGTTTTCGCCTTTTAAGATGTCACTTTTAAGTTTTGCTAAAGACGTGAAGTCTTTGATAAAACACCTATAGCAGCTTGCCCGTCCAATGAATGATCTGACGTTAAACAGAGTTGTTGGTAATTCATAGTTACGAATCGCTTCTACTTTATTTGGACATGTGTTTATACTGTAAGGAAGTTTTTCAGCCTGGGTACACATCTCAATCTATCCAGGGCCTTTACTTACAGAAAATTTATAAGTAAATCTCGAGACCTCTGGACTTTAAATTAACATAGACAAATGTGGGGAATAATTATTTATTTGACATGACAAAGAGACACAAAGTTAAACGATTAATATTAAAGACGCTCATTTGGGGTGAACACTGTACAAAGGAGAAGATACACACATACTATGACATGTACATTTAATATTATTTCGGTTTGGGTATTACCCGGACACCGAAATACCACCAGATGCGCAGTTGTTAAATTTTCAGTTAGGGTATTACCCGGACACTGAAATGCTAAACAAATGGCATCATGACCACTGTACTATTCCACATGAAAACTACATTACAGTGGTTCCATGTTCATGCGCATTTAATATTGCTTCGACTAGGGTATTACCCGGATGTCGAATAATATTAAATGGCACTAAGTCGGCGCATGTACAACCAACACCATTTCAGTTAGTGTATTACCCGGACACTGAAATGGTTGCTGGTTGACATGCTGCCGACTGTACCATGGAAAACACTTTGACAATGCAACATACATTCAACGGCATGTACATTTAATATGATTTCGGTTAGGGTATTACCCGGACACCGAAATCAATATTAAATGACACTAAGTGATCGGATGTACATTTGGTAATATTTCAGTTAGGGTATTACCCGGACACTGAAATACTAGCCAAATGACATCGCGACCACTGTATTAGCTACACACTGAACTACACTACAGTGGTTCCATGTTCATGCGCATTTAATATTGCTTCGACTAGGGTATTACCCGGATGTCGAATAATATTAAATGGCACTAAGTCGGCGTATGTACGACCAACAACATTTCAGTTAGGGTATTACCCGGACACTGAAATGGCTGCTGGTCGACATACTGCCAACTGTACCATGGAAACACAACACTTAACACATTACTTGGACGTCACAATAAAATATGGAGGAGAAGGGGAAGGGATAAGCATTTAAAGAAATAATGGCAAGGGTCACTGTTTCATTTATAATTTTATTTCTAATTCCTGTATTTTCATTTTTTTTTTTTTTTACTGCCTAATCTACCTAACATCACACTGTCCTATGAAAAAACCAGGGATAAGGGGTTAGTAACGTGGCCTCAAGGCCGACTCACCCAAATATAATTTGCACGATCTTAATGTTGATAAAGGTATTGCTTTTCCTTGTTTTATATTTTTTTTTCTTGGAATTTTTTTTTATTTGCACTGTCTTGTTTTTAATATCACTGTTCTGTGTGTTTGACTTCTATGTGTTCACTAAATTAGTTCTTGTTTTTTTTTCACTGTTTGCTTTTTTTCTTTGATGATAATTTTCACTTGTAACCTCTCCGGCGGCCAGAAACTAAGTGATCTTGCTATTATTTCTAACCCTTGCCTTTGCCCTAGTTTTTAATATTCTAAGCTTTCGACGCAGCTGCGGAAATGCGTGGCGCGTTTTGATTGGCTACTGATGATTCACCGTTATCCTACGAGCTTTTGGCGTACGTGACCAAACGTCTTAGCTTAGCTATGCTGACACCGACTGTACCGACGGCGTGGCGGTTGGTGCGTCGGCGTCGCTGGCTATTGCAATGTGAAGGAGAGAGAAACAAAAGAAATAAAAAAATAATTGCTCTCTTGTTAGAAACTGTAACCTAATGATGGAATAGAAAACAATTGCTCTCTCTTGGTAGAAACTGTAACCTAATTATGAAATTGAAAACAATTGCTCTCTCGAAACTCTTAGAAACGGTAACCTAATGTTGAACTAATCCCCTTCAATAAGTAGAGCATATTAGTTTGGAGGGTTGGCTTATGGTTATACATATATTGAAACAATAATTTGTGAATCCTCACAATACCATTTCTTGAGATCAGGAAACCTAGATATTCGATACTTTCTTTAAAAAAGTGAGACTTTCTTTGAAAGTGAGTCTCGCCGGAGCCTTTCCTATACAGAAAATTTATGTAAGAAACCCGGACTTGAAGACTTAAAAGAAAGGGAGCATAGCCATACTAGATGGAAGTTGGCTTGCTGGAAGTGGGCTTCAAACTAAATATGGCAAAGGGATTACGAAAAACAACAAAGAACAAATTATTCACATGAACAAAGTTAGCACAGTTGTGAAAGGGAAGGTGAGTTTCTACGGTGGAAGGTGGTTTCTACGAATAAAATAATTGTGGCCTTGTTTTATAGTTTAAGATAAATCGTTATAAAATTTTATTAGAAGCAATATAAATTTAACTATAAGCGCTAAATACTACCTAACTTGGTATCAACACCCTACGTTGTCTGAACGGCTGGTAGCCCTGTTGGCCTTTGGATAGACTCACCCGCTGTTACACATACTGTTATTCTTGTTTATTCTTAGCCTTGGTGACTCGTTTGTCTGGTTGCATGCGTTGTATATCCTGTTTACGTAATCCTGTTCCGCTGTCGTTGGTGCAGCGAATGATGTTAGCGCAACTCTCGTTTGGGTTCTTAGATAAACGCCTGCCTCCGTTCATGGTCTTAGATCAACGTCCACTCCTCTGTTCAATGGTCCAACCTCCGCTCCTCTGTTTAATGGTCCAACCTAAACTGATTTGCAGATTTCGTTTTCACTAGCCCTTGGCCTTCAATTTATTCTTACCCTTGGTGACTCGTTTGCCCGGTATCTTGTATGCGTTGTATATCCTGATTACGTAATCCGTCTAGAAGTTTCTAAACAAAAGAAACTACGCAAAAACTCTGGCGACTTTGTTTGCAGGTCCCGTTGCATTGCCTACTTATGCTACATACATATATATATGGCGTGACATGCGTATGTTACTTGCGGCAGAGCCGGATTTCAGGTGTAGGGGTACGACACAACGAATTTATATTGTGCGCTGGTGAAATGAGAAGATACAGTTGTTTTTTCTTTTAACAATACGTTATAATTTTATTGGCAATTTGATTGGTGGAGGTTGCTATGGCCAGTGAGCTTCTGCACGGGCTATTGGTTTTGTGTTTGGGGCTGTTGTGGAATCCACACTGCACCGCTGGCACTCATGAAAACTTATCAACCTTTTTCGATATGATTTGGTACTGCTTCACTTGTATTTTCACCTTGTTGGCCTCCCTTGTTGACTTCACTATTTAAATCTTCACTTGTTAATTATTCACTTTCACCTTGACGGTCCAAGTGATACTTCGCTTGGTTTCTTCGCTGGATTACCCTCGTTAGGTTACTTCGCTTTTTTGACTGCCCCATCTTTGTCTCAGCCCTGTCTATTTATGGGCATCTTGACTCCTCGTGACGCGTGGTGAATTATTGTACTCTTGCCAGTACTTTTCCACGCGCCAATCCTTGCCGCCCAAAACTTTCCATCGCCTTCTTTTATCATCGGCCTTCTTGGCCGCTCGTGCCATGCATCTCTCGTGATGAAATCACGCATACGCCTCTTTAATGCAATCGCTGCTCTCTAGCGTTGCCAATATCTACCCTCATATACTACTTATTCCTAATTTCCCGCCCTTTTTACATATACTTAAATGTAGTGTATTTATGATTAAATTCCTCCCTCCTTGAATCTTTTATACTAAATAAACTTAATAACTATATATATATAAATATACCCACATTTTCTGTTGTATACATATATATACAGAATTACTACTCCAAATTAATATAGCACATTAACCCTTTCACATAACTAATACTAGTGTTATGTATACCATTAGAACTATACACATGAATTATAAAGCATTATATAGAAGTATATTATATAAGTTAAGGAAACATTTTCCACAGGACGCGATTCCTGTGGATGTTTCTCGGGTTAATCCTTAATTTACAATACTTTATAGACCAGGAATTCAGTGGAAAAGTTATAATGATTTATTCTCAGTTAATTTAGTTGTTAACTATACGAGTGCTCGACTAGAACTGCCAGTTCTCCTAGCTGGGAGGCAGGTCGTAGCCTATCCATTGTGACAGCTCGCTCAGCTTCTATGTTAACTATGTTAACTCCTCCCCCCTCAAGTATCTGCGACCGGCAGATGAGTCAACGAATGTCTCCTCTCCGTCTGATAAGTTGCCATTCACCAAGGGGATTCCAGCCAACCGATTGGCAGCAACCATTGGTCCTGCTTGAAGTGGAATAGGGTCATCCCTCGGGTTTGCGTTCTTCGATGGCTGACTCCATTCCGTCAACTTGATTAGATGCACTAAAGTGAAGTAACCAACTGTTCTCCAATCCCTGCAATGTTTCAATTATCCTATATCCACATATGCTATAATGAAAAGAATAGTGAAGTGCCGGTGGGGAGGTGGGTTAGTACGTGTTAGAGGGAAAGAAAAACATAATTTCTATGTCGTAGGAAGAAAAGAAAGAGAAGAAAAGAAAGGTTAGATATTCCTCATTATCTAAACCGCCGACGTATTATTTAAAACAAATCCTAATTCCTCACATGGGATTTGTGAAAGATCTTTCCCGACAGCGTTCGCACCGTTACCCGTCTGTCCTCGTCTACGGTTTCCTTATTATAGCGCTTCTTGTCCTTGCTCTTAATCTGTTTGTTCGTTACAAAAATATCTTGCCCGGGTTCATAGTTTAACGGGGCCGATCTCGCTTTGTTTTTCCCGTTATTAGACATCTCCTGATGATGTTGTAATAGTCCCCTTATATCCTCATGCTCACTTTGTCTGAGTTCAATCATCTTCTGTAAATCAACAGATGTGGATCGATTAAAAAAAATGTCCACTGGTTTCCTCCTTATCACGGAATGGATAGAGTTATTATATCTGTCTACTGATATCGCCACCAGCTCTCCGGACGTAAACATGGGGTACTCCTGTTTAAGGCAGCGATAAATCTCTAAAAACGTTGAATGAAATCTTTCGATTTGCCCGTTTACTTCACTCTTCTGTGTCGGTGAATAGTAAACTTCGATGTCGAGGGATTTCAGAAAGTTCAGGACCGTTGGACAGAGCAAACCCCGTTCGTTATCGGAGACCAGTATCTTTGGAGCAGTGAAATAATGCAAGACATTAGCTAGCTCTTCACGTAGATGTAATGCCGACTTGTGCTCAATCGGGAAGAGCTTTGCATATTTGGAAAACTTATCCAGACAACTAAGATACTTTTGGTTTTCCAACATAAAGATGTCTATGTGCAGGACTTCGCAAGGACGAGTTGGAATTGTAGAAATGGCTCGTTAGGATGCCTTTCATATTTCTGGTATTTGCAAATTTGACACACGTCTGTAAATGCTTTAATGCGGCTTCTCATTTTTGTGAAGTAGCAGTCAACCAGTAATTGTAACCTAACCTCCTCTGGGTTCCTATGTGCTCGGGAGTGTTCCCTGGCTATGAGCTCTGATATTTCATTCTCATCAGTAATATCTTTCACCAGTCGATCCGCAATTCGTACCTTAAAAAAGGTGGGCAGTCTTGAGTAAGTTTCCCAGAAGAACTGTAAATAAACCTCGGGGATCTTAATTCCGTTTACGATGCCTGGACGTAAGTGATTCTTTAAAATAATGGGCAAGGAGTTCATAATGTTCGCCAGAGGAATAATGTGTCTTGTATACCCAGGAAATGGTGTCTCGAGGGAGTAATTTGTCGTCCCGGAATCAAACACTAGTTGATTCCTGAAGGCATTAATTGGAACTTTTACATGCAGTATAGGGTCTATCCTATGTAGCGTTGCCATTGAATCTGATCTGCTCTGCGAAACGTCAACAGCAGATGATTCTGCATCTAATATGTTTATTTGTTGAGGGAGACGTGAAAGTGCATCGGCAACAACATTAGATGTCCCTGGTTTATAAATCAACTCACAATTGTATTCCTCGATACGTGCCTTGTAATTGCGGTTTCCCATAGAATATGTAAGAGGCTGATGATCAGTGAAGATTTTGATACACCCAGCACCATAAAGGTATGACCGCAAATTATCCAGTGACCAGATTATCGCTAGCATTTCCTTCTCATTGGTAGCATAGTTTTCTTCTGTTTTGCTTAGGGACCTCGAGATATACGCAATTGGTCTATCCCTGCCATCTTGAATTTGCGACAAGACAGCCCCCAAAATTCAGAAGCGTCAGTAGTCAAATGGAAAGGTTCATGAAAGTCCGGGAAAGCTAAAACTTCAGATGACGAAATAAGAGTTTTCAATTCCTCGAACGCTTTTAATTCAGCATCCATTAATTCCAAAGGTATTTTCTTTGATTGAGAGGCTTTTATTTCGGAGCTTATCCCTCGCGTAAGGTTGGTAAGAGGCTTCGCAACCCTCGCATAATCTTGTATGAATTTTCTGTAATAGGAAGTCATACCCAGGAAACTTCTTAGTTCCTTGACATTGGAGGGTGGCGCGAGATTCCTAATGGCCTCAATTTTTTTCATATCTGTCTTGATGCCTTCAGAGGTTATAACGTAACCCAAAAATTCCACCTGAGTTGACAGAAAATGCGTTTTTTCAAGGTTAACCTTTAAATCTGCACCCCGAAATATTTCAAAAACTTCTCGCAAATGTCTCCAGTGACTCTTATAGCTGTCTCCAAAAACAATTATATCGTCTATATAGACATAACATGTTTTGCCAATAAGTGGCCTAAGCACATCGTCAATCATGCGTTGGAAAATAGACGGGGCGTTCCTTAAGCCGAAGGGCATTCGCCTAAATTCGTACTTGCCATTGAGGGTGGAAAACGCCGTTTTCGGTATGTCCGACTCCTTCATTAATACCTGGTGGAACCCTGAGGTCAAATCAAGTGTTGTGAAGTACTTAGCCTTCCCTAAGCTGGCTAGGGTTGAGGTAATATCCGGTATTGGGTATGTATCTGGTATTGTTACTGCATTAAGACGCTTGAAGTCAATTACCATGCGATACTGTTTCTCGCCGTTGGGTTTTGGTTTTTTGGGTACTACCCATACTGGTGAATTGTACGGGCTTTTGGAGGGTCTTATTATATCCTGACTGACGAGCTCGGTTACCTGTCGTTCCACCTCCTCTCGCATATGGGAAGGGTAGGGGTAGGTTTTTGCAAAGATTGGTTCCTGGGTGTTGGTCCGAATCTCCGCTCTCACCGCTGTCTTGACGGCCTTACTTGGGTCGAGTGGTTTGAAAATATCAGAGAAGTCCTCAATCAACTGTTCGAGTTCCTTTTGCACCTCCACAGGATGTGTATTGCGACTGCCCTGGCTGATTGGAATCTGGTTCGTGGGCTAATTCTGGTTGTACCTCATACCTTGGTGTAAAGTTCGGTCGAGGAGGATTGCGGTTATCGTATCCTCGTAATGATGTTGTATAACCGTATCTACCACTGTTGAAACTGGGGCGTGGAGAATTTATGCGAGGAAGATTCGAATGCATTTGACGTGGATTTCCGGGCGAAAAAATATTTCTATTCGAAAACGGTCGGTCCGCCGCCCTCAGATATACATTCTGCAGCTCATGGCATAGAGAATACGCTTCTAGAAGGTTTCCCGGTCTACGCAATATTAACAATTTAGGTAAATCACCGTTTAGGCCGCTCACAAAAATATCCAACGCCTTTTTCTTATAAATGTCTATTAGAGCAGATGATACCTCCGACGAATGTGAGCTGTTCCTCAATTTTCTCATGATCAAGGACACATGAGCATTTATCTTATTAAAGAAAACGTCACTGTCTGACCCTTGAACCATTCTTCCCAACTGGAATTCCAGTGTATTCAGCTCTCGTTTGTCGGCGTAATATAGAGCTAGAACGCGTTTCGTTTCGGGCCAGTCGTCGTCCGCCACGCCATAGGAGGTCAAGGCTATGTCTGCAGCTCCCCTTACCTTCTGCCTGATATAGGTTACTATTGCCCTAAACCGAGGCTTCTCCCTAATAGAATAGTCAGACAAGATACTCTCGACCCTGTTGACCCACGATTCGAATTCCGGAATACTCCCTTCGAAAGTCTGTAAGTCCTTAACACAGTCCGGTATCCTGCCACATTCCGCTAAATCATAAGCCGTACGTGGACGAGTCAGAGGCCTAGATTCCTCCGTCACAGGGTTGCGATTTTCCCGCTCCTTGGCCAGTTCGTCCTCAAGAGAGTTGATTTTTGCAACAGCCTGTTTTAACTCTTCCCTCTGGGCCGTATTCTGGCTTGCCAGCAGTGACAGGGTTGCCTCAAACTTCCCCAGAGATTCTCTCATATCACCTAACTCTCGATCAGACATGGACGACATTATTCGCGTTACGGGTCCCTTCGCTGGTCTCGAATCTATTTGTTCTTGATGAATTAGCTTAACGTATTAATGAATGACTTCCTCTTCTCCTCTTTTTTACGATCTGTTGAAGATAAAAATTTGTTTTAATAAACATAATTATACGGTTCTTATTTATAAGCTGCAATAAAAATTTTTTCTTTTTTTTTTTATTTATCTTTGGATTTTTAGTTGAAGGGATTTTCGATTGTGGCCAGGCACATGCACAAGGGTTCATGTCAACTATAACGCACGTTCAATTTTCTCCCTTTTATTTTTTTATATTTTTCTTTTATTTTATATAGTTTACAGGCCACTTACAGCCTTAAGCTGACGGTGGTTTTTCTTAACTGAAATGCCACTTGCAAGCCCGAAGCTGCCACAGTGGTTATCTCTTAAAACTAAATAGACCACCTCCGTCTGCGAAAAGCGCGCGCTAGCAAGCTCAATGCTTTGTATTGGCTGCATAATTTTGGTTATTAGTGCAATTTTTAATTTAATTACTTGGTTGAGATAATTGGACAACAGGGAGTTGAACCCCGACACATGTGTGCCCCCCATCTTTCGCTGCCAATTTGCACCTTTTAGTTACACGAGGTTTTTACTTGGTTATTACTTAGTCTTAGAACGGGGAGTTGAACCCAGACATCACACATTATAGTGTTCTGCCCACCCAAAATTTGTCATCAGCTTTTTCATTTTGTTATCTTAAAATTGCACATAGAGGTTACTTATTTATCTATTTTTTTCTTTGATATAGCCATAAGACAGGGAGTTGAACCCCGACATCACACATCATAGTGATCTGTCCCCCCCAAAATTTGTCGCCGGCTTTTTCTTATTCACTCGTTTCGTTTTGCACAAGGGCAATTTGTTTTTAAAAATTTTTGACTTAATTGATCAGTTATATTTTGTTATTACGCGCAGTTTACACAAAACGAAGGGGCCCCCCCCCGGGGCCCGTAAAGAAAAAATTCCCCACACCCCCCCCCCCCTGGGGGGGTCCCCGGGGAAAAACTTAATTTACAATATACTTTATAGACCAGGAATTCAGTGGAAACGTTATAATGATTTATTCTCAGTTAATTTAGTTGTTAACTATACGAGTGCTCGACTAGAACTGCCAGTTCTCCTAGCTGGGAGGCAGGTCGTAGCCTATCCATTGTGACAGCTCGCTCAGTGTTAGCTTCTATGTTAACTATGTTAACTTATATTATGTACATATATCTATATATATATATATATATATATATATATATATACTAGATAAATAAAAGACCTAATCTTTTGTATAAAATGATTTTAAAACAAACAAATCGAATCTGTATTTGAAGTTTTATTAATTTTTTCGATATATGCTTACTTAGAAAGCAGAGTTTTCCTGAAATTTATTTATGGCTATTTATGAGGTTTAAATTTGATATTCACAGACACACACTGTTAAAATACAGTCTGTTAATTAATTTAAAGCTTTCTCATAACCTAAATTTTTTGTTTTGTTTTGTGGTGCGTAAATAAACAAAGAAAATGGTTTTCCGACGCGCGAACACGCGACGTATAATTGTCCATGCGCGAAACAGAAAAACTCCAAGTTGATTCCACAAACTTCTAACGACTGTCCTTGCGATTTATTTATGGTCATCGCAAAGGCCAGACATACTGGAAATTGTAAGCGTTTAAAATCGAATGGTAAGTCCTTTGGAATCATCGGTATCCGCGGGATCAAGACATCCTCTCCTTTGTATTTTCCTTTTATGATTGTCGCCTCAATGACGTTATTCATCAGTCTTTTCACAGCCAGTCTTGTTCCATTGCATAGTCGAGGTTGATTAATGTTACGCAGCATGATGACAACTGATCCTACTTTTAACTGCAAATTGTGAGGTGGTAATCCAGGCAATTCCAGTGAATTAAGGAACTCAGTGGGATAGTTGATTACGTCATCTTAGCTAATTACGGTGTCGACTGATTTGAAGGAAACCAACTGTCCTGGAAGAAAATTCTGAATGGTCGCATTAAGATCCTCGACATCTTTATTTTTTGCTACTAATATTGCTCGTTCACCCAGCCAATTATGGTTATTGAACTTTTGTACTATATTTGGGAAAACTCGCTGAATAAGCTCCACTTTTGAGTCTGTGATGTGACAGAAATCTTTAGGTAATGTGATAAATCCGGTCGAGGTGTCCACTGCAACTTTATTATTTCCAATGTCTAACAACTGCTTCGCAAACACATTTGCAGTTTCATCTTGTTGCAAAAATACTCGCATGTTAGTTGTTAAGTGGAGTGTCTTTACGTACTGCCACAAATTTGATGATTTTAGGCATGCATTTAGTTCATCAACAACAGTTGATCGGGGAATAACTGGAAGAGTCTGACGAAAATCACCTGACAACAGAATCATGGCCCCACCGAAAATATTTTGGTTGTCACGAAGATTGTATGGGAAATAGAAAAATGATGTTTTGAGGATTTTCCCGGCAATTATTCGAATTTTTCTCACCTTTTAAACCTTGCCTAGACCTCCACGAATAATTCAAGACCAAGAATAGATAAATCCGTTCAGCCGTTCTCGAGTTTAAGCGAGACTAACGAACAGCAATTTATTTTTATATGTAAAGATATTTTTATTAATTAAGCGCCAATACTTTCAGCGCCTCTCAAACCTCTGCTTTGAAAATGTTACATACCGCCTCTCCCACTCTCCGTTACTTGCCAACATTTCCGCTCCCAAACCACCCACACATTCATAAGAACCACAACCCCTCGCCTCCCCTGCTTGTCTATACGCATGAGCCGACTCTCTAACTCTTTTACGTGGGTGTGTTCGCTGTAGCGGTTCCATGCCCTTTCAATGTAACTCACTCTCAGTGACGTCACACGAGCCTACATGCACTTGTTCTCATCTGTTTTCTATTACATATTACTTATATTCGTCCTTTGCTTTAACCATTTCTCTCCAATTAATGTGTAATTATATTTGTATACATGTTTGCCAATTTAAGTCACGCGGTTTACATGTTTGAATTTTGCTTTCGGTTCGATCGCACATTTCTTTTGTTTGCATGTGTTCGATCGAATCTCAAGGTTCGTATACATGTTTGCCAATTTAGGTCACGTGATTTACATGTTAAAATTTTGCTTTCGGTTCGATGGCACATTTCTTTTGTTTGCATGTGTTCGATCGAATCTCAAGGTTCGTATACATGTTTGCCAATTTAAGTCACGCGATTTACATGTTTGAATTTTGCTTTCGGTTCGATCGCACATTTCTTTTGTTTGCATGTGTTCGATCGAACCTCAAGGTTCGTTTATATGTTTGACTCAAACATACAAACGCGCGAGTTACCAACCCAACAACTCATCCACCAGAGTTACCAACCCAAGAACCCATCCACCAGTTTATTGCAATGAGATTAAAACACACACAAACACATCTACACATCTACATAAGATAAATGTTCATTATTTGTAAACACATATGCACTTACTCTTTGTAGGAAGAGAAGAATAGAGGAAAACCTAAAAGCTAAGAAATAAACATACAATTGTATTGAGCGGACGTTTTCTTTAATCACAAAAACCTACACATACATATATATACATCATCTAGCTCCCGATGATAATTGGCCCAGCTGGTAGGATTGGATCTACTTATAATCATGCTAAGTATCATTGTTTTTGTGTATTTCACATGTAAAGTGGAGTAACTGTATATAAGATGCATTGCTAAATGGAAAGGAATCAATCGTTAATAATCGTTACCGCAAAAAAAAAAAAAAAAAAAAAAAATTGCAATCTATGTATAAACATATATGTATTTTATTTTAATAACAAATGTGTTGCGATTGGGCGAAATCAATCGTTGATAATTGCTGTTATCGCAACATTATTTATTAAAAATATGTACATACATATGTACATGCACATATGTATACATGTGAACATCTTGTGGTGTGATATGTGGAATCAATCGCTGATAATCACTACTGCCACGGCATCAACCAACAACATAAACAACATAGAAAAATAGTTATGAATGTGTACATATGTATACACACATACAGACATACATACGTAACTAGAAATTTTCAGAATTACGTGGAATTTTAAGACACGCTACGAAAAAAAAAAACAAAACAGCAACACCACATTTCTGAGTTTTGACGCCGACCTATCGGAATCTAGCATTTCGGTCGTTACGCTCATTACTAAAGAGGCGCCACTATTCTGCCCTTCGACAGAATTCTGACGCTCAAAACTTAAGATGTTTCGGTCGCCGCTACCAAAACTATACAACATACAATGCCTGGCGCCACTAATCTGTCTATCGTCACCGTCGGTCATTTCGGCAAAACCAAATATGACTGGCGACATCAATTCGCACTCATATATTTGAACAAACAATTAAATACGACAATAATCACGAATACTTACAAAAATTGAATTTCTTCAGATCAAAATTATACCAAGAGATAAAAGAAAGGTTACATACAAATACCAAATACAATCTGGATAAAATCAATGTTGATAGAAAATCCGCAACACCTGTATCCACTAATAATACTATATTTAGGAAAGAAAATCGTAGAAATAAGCTAACACCAAGATTCTCCAAACATATACATAGTTTTACAATATAATGGTAACACACTTATCACTACACGCTCACAAAAAATACATAAATCTAAAATAAGGCGAACAACATAATAATAAGTAGTGTAATCTCTAGTTTTAATGTCCACTATTCATTGTACTTAAGCTTAGTATAAACAAAAGATGACATTTTATATTATACAATACATTATTTTGTGTTGTGTTGGTCTCATTTTTGCTGAGTATGCTCAATCCACTTAAAAATCAGTGGTAGCCACCTGGACATCCTGCTCTTCATCATTTGCTTCATTTTGGGGAGGGAGGAGTTACCAACCCAACAAACCATCCACCAAAGTTACCAACCCAACAACCCATCCACCAGTTTATTGCAATGAGATTAAAACACATACAAACACATCTACCCATCTACATAAGATAAATGTTCATTATTTGTAAACACATAAGCACTTACTCTTTGTAGGAAGAGAAGAATAGAGGAAAACCTAAAAGCTAAGAAATAAACATACACACTTCTGTTTTGGCAATTGAATTGAGCGGACGTTTTCTTTAATCACAAAAACCTACACATACATATATATACATCATCTAGCTCCCGATGATAATTCGCGCTTCGATGATATTTGAATTGCTTTTTGGGCCAACGCCTATATAAATTATTAGCCGTTTTTACGACTTGAATTCATCTATATTCACATCTAGTGTGATACTCTGCCGTATTTGTGAGGTATATACATATATAGAAATTATATATTCCTCACATTCCCCCTTTCTTCGGGAGCCGAATCCTTCCCTTCCTTCTTTTATAACATTTTCCTTTTTTTTTGGGCCTGGTTCGCATCTTTTTTTTTTTGGCCATTAATGGCATCTTTTGGTTAATGGCGATCCATCAGGCATCTTTTCGAACTTTTTGGCAGATCGTGAGCATCTTTTCAATCCAACTGCATCTTTTACTTATATACTATATATACAATATTACTTATATCTACTTAACCTAAACTTCATATATTTTTTCCTATTCTACCTAATCTTAACTCCACAAATATCTACTAACCTAAACTTCATATTTTTTTCTATTCTACCTAAACTTCATGTTTTTGGTATTCTACCTATTCTACTTAACCTATACTTCACAATTTTCTCTTTCCCTAGACCCCGACTCTTCAAATACCCTAATCCTATACCTATTGTTACGGATCCGATACCAGACCCGGCCCACCCACAATAACCTTGCCTGTCGCGGCCCCTCCCCCCTCGCCTGAACCGCCTCGGCTACCGCCATTTGCCACTCTTTGGGCTCTCTTTCCCGCCATCTCTGATGTGCCTGTGGCACAGGCACCGACCGCTGCCTCCGAAATTACGGCCTTGGTCTCTCTGGCTGTCGAACCGGCACCGACCGCTGCGTTGCATATGTTGGCCTCCGTGGGTCTCGCCGCATCGGTTCTGGCTGTTGCTGCTGTTGTCGAGGTTGTTGCTGTGACTGTTGTTGTTGGGGCTGTTGGTGCTCTGGCTGGGCTTGCGGCTGCCATTCCGCCACCATTTGCTCAATACTGGGCACCTCCGGCGACTCTTCCCTGGGCCGGCAGAATTCCTCAATAAAATTTTTATTTATTGGGCCGATTGCCCTCCGCATCGGTGTTGGTGGCCTTATTTGTTCTGCTGAGCCCTCGTCCTCTTCTTCGGAGTCAATTACGTCCACGTATGCGACCGGCTCATGGATTGCCGCCAGCACCTCAGCCACTCTTTGGGCGGGCTCTTCCTCTGCCCTCGTCATCTCCTGAGGCCCATCTATAAATAGCCCCCTTCTGTGGAGCTCCTCCTCCACATCTGCCAACAGAAATGCCATGTCATTTAGGCTAATTCCCTCATCCTCGCTCACTTCTAGCGCCACTCCTTCATCGTCGTCCGCCTCCTCCATCTCGACATCTTCAGCCTCCCCACCGCTTCCGATGCCCTCCAATTCCTTCAGCCATCGGACTCCTCGTCCGACACTTACGCCGATGCTAGGAGTTGCATTGCCTCTTCTGTCTCCTCCACATTAAAATTCTTGCGACCGCTCATGATGATAGAATGATTCTGATTGATTTCATCTGTCGCATCTTGGGCTATCGGAACCTCTAATCCGCGTCGCTCTGCTGTTGCTCGTTCAACTTAGGTTTCCCGCTCTCGTTTTTTTTCTTTTTATCCGTATTCGCAGACACACTGTTATGTGAATCCTCCTGCACTTGGTGTACCGCAGGAGAGAGTCCTCTCCTTATCCATTTGCATCCTCTTTTTATTCTGCTCTCCTACAGATTGAGAAGCATTGGTGTTCATATTTCATTTCGTTTGTCTAGCGCCAACCCGCCAAACTCAAAATTTACTTTTATTTCTTTTTACATTGCCATTACAGTTTGACATGCACTGTAACAAAAAAATTTGTACGCCTGCAATAATATCTCCATTTATATATTTTTTTTTCTCACGAGAAATTCCTTCATACGTTGCAACATTATTATTTTCTTCCATGTTGTCAAACATCTAACAAGCAACAAAATTTTCCTTTCCATCTGAAGATCTCGCAGTTGTCCGGCCGCTCCAACTGTTTAAACTTAATTTGGCCGGTTTGCGGTAGTCAGACTCGCCTTGCATCCTTACTGCTCGTTTGGATCATCTGTTGGATCTTCTTCTGGTTGCACTTTTAATTCGCTGATGTGTGCCAACCTTGCCTTTTTGTTTGCCATATGCTGCAGTTTCCATATAACTGGCGATGTAAATCCCATGACTTTTGTAAGGCCCACCATTCCGTGGCGCAAGTTTTGCCGCGAATCCCTCTGCTGCATTTGACAGATAGTGCTCCTTGGCCCACTCTTTTTCGCCCACTCGTGGTTTCCATTGCCTTCGTCTCAGATTATAATGTCTTCACAGATCCTGAGCAGCTTTTTCCAGGTTTCTTCGTACTAATACGCCAATTTCTTTGATTAACTCCGCATTGCCATCTGACCGTTGACTTCGTTTGCCTGATCCAATAGTTAGTCTGCCAAATGTTAATCCTGGCAGTCTCGGCACGTGCATCTCTTTGCATGCCTGCAAAGAAATATTTAGCCGATGCTATTCAGCCATTTCAGTGCCATGTGATCAGTAATAACCTTAAAATGATATCCTTCTAAGTATGGCTTCAACTTCCTTATAGCCCATACTATTGCTAGACATTCCTTTTCTATTGCTGAATAGTTTTGTTCCGCAGGATTCAGAGTTCTGCTGGCGTATGATATGACTCTCTCGCCTTCCTCTGTATCTTGAGTCGGAATTGCCCCTATGCCGTAGTTGCTAGCGTCAGTTTGTAATACAACCACTTTCGCAAAGTCTGGGCATGTCAAAACTGAATCTGCCACCAATTTCTACTTTACCATATCAAACGCTTCCTGGTGTTTTTCTTCCCACACCCATTTTGTTTTTTTTTTTTATAGATAATTTAATGGCTGTACTAGCGTTGCGAAACTTGGCACGAACCGTTTGTACCAAGATGCTACTAATAGGTATTGGCGTAACTCTTTTGTGTTTTTTAGCGGTTTTAATTCAGCTATTGCCACTTTATCTGGATCTGTGCCACTGCCTTGATCTGTTACTCGATGGCCCAGGAATCTTAGCTCTTTTCTGAAGAATTGGCATTTTTCTGCATTTATCCTTAAATTTTCTGCTTCAGTCTGCGGAAATGAAATAAGGTTTGTGGTCTTCTATTGTTCGGCTGAGCACTATAATATCTTCCTGATATGCGAACACGTGTGGCATCATTTCTGGTCCTATTACCATGTCTAAAGCTCGTTGGAAAGTCACAGATGCTGTGTGCAAACCGAACGGCATCATTTTCCATTGATATAGTCCCTTTCCTGAAATTGTAAAAGCTGTCATATTCCTGCTGTTCATTTCCCACGGAATCTGCGAATATCCATCTTTTAAATCCAAACTGCTCATAAATTTTGCTTCGCGCAGTTGATCTAAGACATAGTCGATTATCGTCATTGGATATGCGTCTTTTATGGATTTTGCATTTATCTGCCTGAAGTCAACACATAGTCTCCATTTTCCAGTTTGTTTCTTTTTCACCATTACTATTGGTGAACTGTAAGGACTATTTGATCGTTCTATGTATTCCATTGCCATCAATTCTTCCCGGCAAAACTAAAAATGGCATTTCCACTAATTTGTCGCCAAATTGCACTTCAGCGATCCAATGGCAGTCTATTTCTTTGACTAATCCGTCTGCCAATTTCACCTGTTTTTTCGTTCCTGTTTTTGTTGTTTTGTATCTTTTGGCTAACAAAACTGCGTGTGGCCCCCGAGTCTACAGTGGCCAGCATTCTAATGCCCCCTATTCTAATTTCTGCTGATAGTTGTCTTTCTTCTTCTATCAGCTTCCCGATTAGGTTCGCGGAGCTGTTGTTGCCGGCTCCTGCTCGCTCCTTGTAGGCCCGTTGCCATGCAGCAATTCATGGATCGCGTTCCGATTTTTCCGTAAGTCCAACAGAATACTAGCCTTCTGTTGCTGCACTCTTTAGCCCAATGTGCTGCACCTCCGCATCTTCTGCATGCCTGAGACAGATTCTGGACCTATCATGTTTGATTTTTTATAAAATTCCGCCTTTGTGCCGGAATTGGTGGCTCTTCATCTAAGCAGCGTCTGCAGACGGTGTTATACCTATTATTTTGCACAATTGGTCGTCTTTGCACGCCCATTGGTATATGTGAGCGTTCTCTTTGGGCCTCTCGTTGGAACTGCTTCCTCTCCTGTTCCAATGTTTCGAACTCATCTGCCAGTTGCATTAGTTCTTCCAGCGTTTGTATGTGTGTGGGCGAATGAACATTTTCAAATCAGGTATGCAGTTTTCCAAAATGATTTCTAGTTGCTCGAAGTCTGGGCATTTCAATGGACGCATCATGGTTTGCATTTCTACCTTGAAATCTCTAAACGACTCATTCCACTGTTGTTTTCTAGCTTTTACTTGATTTGCTAGTTTGCTGAAATATCCCCTCGGCAAGAAATATTTTTTGAATGCCTCAGTAAAATCCCAACGCCTATTGTTTGCCACGTACCATTTTAATGCCTCGTCTTTTAGCAGTTCTGGCATCGCCCTTGGGATCATGTTAATGTCTAATCCGTACATGTCTGCTGACCATCCGACTTGTTCAATAAATTCTAGCGGCTTTGCACTGCCGTCGAAACGGAATTTCCATTCCCTCACTTGTTTTGCCACCTTCGGATATTCATTATTTGAATTTGTTAACCCGATTTTGCTACTTTCAGTAACTCTGCTACTGGTTCTCGGCTCTTCATACAACGTACAGTGTACCACTAAAGTCACCGTACCCCTATTACGTTTGCAAAAAACACGCTCCAACTGTAACAAATTTTGATAAATCAAAAAAGTTTTGATGCATGTTCATAATATAATCTATTGTCTTCACAATAACATAAAAAACATTGTTTTATTTCACTGTAGTCTTATATTATTTCTAAGAATCTAAAAACTCTCATATATTTGCGTCAACAAAAGTCTACGTACTCTAACTTCTCTGCTCTGTGTGGCGCCAACGTTTTTCTTAAAACTAACGGGGTTTTTTGAAACATGCGTGCAAGACTGTCAAAATTCATTATTTTTGGCATGCGTTGCTTAAGCTATACGAAATTTGTAAGTTTTGAAGTAAAAATGTCGCGTAAGGATCTAACTCTAGAAGAACGTGGGCGGATCTTGCAGCTGCATACAAGAGAACAAGAAGCAAATCTTTGATCGAAGCAGTAATTGGACGATTCAAATACGAAGGGCGCACAAAAATTAACAGCAGATCTGGCCGTCCATCTGTTCTTACGAAACGCGACAAGAGCCAAATAAAGCATTTGGTGGACAAGGATCCGTTTTGTAGCGCAGTACAGATTGCTTCAGAGATAAGCAATGCTATCCAGAAAAATGTGCATCCAGAAACAATTTGTAGTGCCATAAAATCTTAGAATTTTAAGTCATATACTTCGCGCAAGAAGCCATACGTTGATTTGACAAATCGCAAGAAGCGTTTGGAACTCGCTAAAGCCTACGTAGACAAGCCGGATGACTTTTGGCGTAAGGTAATCTTTTCAGATGAATCAAAATATATATATTTTTGGCTCCGATGGACCCCTCCGTGTGTGGAGAAGACCTGGAGAAGCCCTTAATCCAAAAAATACAAAAAAGACGATAAAACACGGCGGCGGTGATCTTATGGTTTGGGGTTGCATAGCTGCATCGGGCGTTGGAAACTTAGAATTTATTGATGGCGTTATGGACCAATTCAAGTATATTGAAATACTTAAAAGTAATTTAAAAAATAGTGCTGAAAAACTAAGCTTAGCGTCGGATTTCTACTTCCAACAGGACAACGACCCTAAACATAAGGCCATGAACACCCGTCTTTACCTCGTCTACAACACGCCACATTTATTGGAGACACCACCACAGAGTCCCGACTTGAACCCCATAGAGCATGTATGGAATATGCTAGAAAAAAAATTCGAAAACACTATATTAGCAATAAAAACCTGCTGCGACAAGCGTTACATCGAGAGTGGTCGCACTTGATAAAGATTTTGTTAGCAAATTAGTAATGTCAATGCCAAATCGCCTCCGAGAGGTCATAAAAATGAAGGCATATCCTACTAGATACTAGGGTTTTTATTTAAGTTAGTTACAATATGATTAAGTATAATTAATTTACTTTTGTAGTTACAGACTTTTGCTGACTCATATATATGAATATTTTTTGTTTCTTTTTAATAATTAAGGATTTCTTTTGAAATGTTACTATTTTTTTATTTTATTTTAAGGATAATAGACCAATTTCAAAAACTGCATCAAAACTTTTTTTTTTATGAAAATTTTATAAAGTTACAGCGTGTTTCGTGCAAAAGTAACAAGGGTACGGTGACTTTAGTGGTACACTGTATGTTGTTGCTTTTGTGGGCCATCTAAGGCACCCACGCTTCCCCACCTTGGCGGTGTTAATATTGGAATTGCAATTTTGCAATTTCCCCCACCGGCATCGCTTTTGTTGCTTTAATAAATTTCCCTGCCAGGGAGCTGGTCCATGCCTCCATTCTGGGTCGTCATCATGATCCTTGACCCATTCTCCGAACTGTTTCCTCATTTCTTCTACAGTTCCTGATAGCATACATCCGCATGTTTCGCCTGTTGCTTTCTTTTTATTTTCCTATACAGAAAACAATAAATCTTGTAAATCTCTTTCACCAGTTAAGCACGTTGGGCGCCAGTTGTAACGATCCTTATTGGTCCTTACTTGCGGCAGAGCCGGATTTCAGGTATACGGGTACGATACAACGAATTTATATTGTGCTCTGGTGAAATGAGAAGATCAAGTTGTTCTTTCTTTTAACAATACGTTATAATTTTATTGGCAATTTGATTGGTGGATGTTGGTATGGCCAGAGAGTTTCTGCACGAGCTATTGACTTTGTAATTGTGGTTATTGTTGAATCCACACTGCACCGCTGGCGCTCATGAAAACTTATCGACGGATTGTGTTTGGCTGTGGCAAGGATTCCTACTGCCAGGATGACTCCTGGTCTTGACTAGTCCTGTCGCCTGCTACGCTCCTAATATTTTGCTAGGAATACTCCTAGTCTTTTCCCACCGTGCCAGGAATACCCCAGGTCTTCCTCAACTGTGCTAGGAATACTCCTAGTTTTCCTGACTGTGCCAGGAATACTCCTGGTCTTTCTAACTGTGTTAGGAATACTCTTAGTTTATTATTTTCTTTTTTATGTAAATAAAGTTATCGCTTCTATAATCTTTTTCATTGTATACAAAGTAGTAGTAGGTTGGATGTTGTGTGCAATAAGGGAAAGATAAAATGTAAGATAAAGTTCACAAATCAAAAATACAAAAACAAAATTTGGTTATATAAATGCTAGAAGACGCTTTTTATGCTAAATACAATACTATAACAAAAAAAATTGTGTCCAATTCATTATTATATCATAAATAGTAAACTAAAAGGGGAGGACAAGGATGAGTAGTGTGTATAGTTTTGTGTGTATGGTAGGAGGCAAGCGGGCAAATCCATCAGGGTTCCTCTCCAGACGCGACTACTCATCCCATCATCGATCCAATTAAGCGACCTATTAGCATTCGTATCCTACGAAACTCTTTGCGATGGAAGAAATTAAATTTTTGCTTTTGCTGCAACTTCATCTTATCTTTCATTTTGGCCAAAACTGGTGTTGGTGTTATTATTGCGTTGGCGGCTAAACTACTTTTGTTATTTTGCTGATTATTTTTGAGTGTTATTACTGGCTGAATCATCATGTTGTTGTTGTTGTTTGATGTACTATTATTGTTGCAAACCAGCTACTTCTTGCCCTTTGGTGGCCTTCTCGGCAGCCGTGGTGACCTTGCCACCGGAGGCATCCTTGAAGTTGACAGCCTTGATGACACCCACAGCGACAGTCTGTCTCATGTCACGGACAGCGAAACGACCCAATGGGGGGAACTCCTGGAAGGATTCAACGCACAGAGGCTTGGATGGCACCAAGTTGACAATGGCGGCATCACCAGACTTGATGAACTTGGGGTTTTCCTCAGTGGTCTTGCCGGAACGACGATCGACCTTCTCCTTGATCTCAGCGAATTTGCGAGCTGGGGGCAGAATAGCGTCAAGAGCATCGTTCAGGGTCTTGCCATCGGCATTACCCTCCTTGCGCTCCACCTTCCATCCCTTGAACCAGTTCATGTTGGTCGATGGTTCCAACATGTTGTCGCCGTACCATCCGGAAATGGGCACGAAAGCAACAGCGGCTGGGTTGTAACCGATCTTCTTGATGTAGGAGGAGACTTCCTTCTTGATTTCCTCATAACGGCTCTCACTGTATGGTGGCTCAGACGAATCCATCTTGTTGACACCAACAATCAGTTGCTTGACACCCAAGGTAAAGGCAAGCAGGGCGTGCTCACGAGTCTGACCGTTCTTGGAGATACCAGCTTCAAACTCGCCAGTACCGGCAGCAACAACCAACACAGCGCAATCAGCCTGGGAGGTACCAGTGATCATGTTCTTGATGAAATCTCTGTGGCCAGGGGCGTCAATGAAGGTAACGTAGTACTTGGCAGTCTCGAACTTCCACAAGGCGATATCGATGGTGATACCACGCTCACGCTCGGCCTTCAATTTATCCAAAACCCATGCTTACCTGAAGGAACCCTTGCCCATTTCCTGAGCTTCCTTCTCGAACTTCTCAATGGTACGCTTGTCGATACCACCGCACTTGTAGATCAAGTGAGCAGTGGTGGTGGACTTGCCAGAGTCGACGTGTCCAATGACGACAATGTTAATGTGAATCTTTTCCTTGCCCATGGTGGCTTAAAATAGTCTCGAATAAATTGAATGAGAAATCACAGAGTCTATGCGAATCCGGCGACAGACTTGAACAAAGTTCGCTAAAACTGCTAGGAATAGCTACTAGTCTTCAATATCCTGCTAGGAATAACTAGTAGTCTTTCTTATATTGTTTGGAACAACTCCTAATTTTCCCTGCCTGTGCCAGGAATACTCCTGGACTTCCTTAACTGTGCTAGGAATACTCCTAGTCTTCGCTAAAACTGCTAGGAATAGCGCCAAAAACAAATCCGCTTCTAACCCTTCAATTGTAGCCAAGGTACGTGTGAGTATCCTTTTTCGATATGATTTGGCACGCCTTCGCTATTACTGCTTCACTTGTATTTTCACCTTGTTGGCCTCCCTTGTTGACTTCACTATTTAAATCTTCACTTGTTAATTATTCACTTTCACCTTGACGGTCCAAGTGATACTTCGCTTGGTTTCTTCGCTGGATTACCCTCGTTAGGTTACTTCGCTTTTTTGACTGCCCCATCTTTGTCTCAGCCCTGTCTATTTATGGGCATCTTGACTCCTCGTGACGCGTGGTGAATTATTGTACTCTTGCCAGTACTTTTCCACGCGCCAATCCTTGCCGCCCAAAACTTTCCATCGCCTTCTTTTATCATCGGCCTTCTTGGCCGCTCGTGCCATGCATCTCTCGTGATGAAATCACGCATACGCCTCTTTAATGCAATTGCTGCTCACTAGCGTTGCCAATATCTACCCTCATATACTACTTATTCCTAATTTCCCGCCCTTTTTACATATACTTAAATGTAGTGTATTTATGATTAAATCCCTCCCTCCTTGAATCTTTTATACTAAATAAACTTAATAACTATATATATATAAATATACCCACATTTTCTGTTGTTTACATATATATACATATATATACAGAATTAATACTCCAAATTAATATAGCACATTAACCCTTTCACATAACTAATACTACTGTTATGTATACCATTAGAACTATACATATGAATTATAAAACATTATATAGAAGTATATTATATATTATGTACATATATCTAATATATATATATATATATATATTATTAATTCAAATTTAGTGCCAATACTTTCAGCCCCTCTCAAACCTCTGCTTTGAACATGTTACATTCCGCCTCTCCCACACTCCGTTACTTGCCAACATTTCCGCTCCCAATCCACCTACACATGCGTAAGCCCGCTCACTATGGTGTTGCCGACATCCGAACCACAACCCCTCGCCTCCCCTGCTTGTCTATACGCATGAGCCGACTCTCTAACTCTTTTACGTGGGTGTGTTCGCTGTAGCGGTTCCATGCCCTTTCAATGTAACTCACTCTCAGTGACGTCACACGAGCCTACATGCACTTGTTCTCATCTGTTTTCTATTACATATTACATATATTCGGCCTTTGCTTCAACCATTTCTCTCCAATTAATGTGTTATTATGTTTGTATACATGTTTGCCAATTTAAGTCACGCGATTTACATTTTTGAATTTTGCTTTCGGATTTTTGAATTTTTCGATCGCACATTTCTTTTGTTTGCTTGTGTTCGATCGAACCTCAAGGTTCATTTATATGTTTGACTCAAACATACAAACACGCGCTTCGATGATATTTGAATTGCTTTTTGGGCCAACGCCTATATAAATTATTAGCCGTTTTTACGACTTGAATTCATCTATATTCATATCTGGTGTGATACTCTGCCATATTTGTGAGGTATATATACATAAATTATATATTCCTCACATTCCCCCTTTCTTCGGGGGCCAAATCCTTCCCTTCCTTTTTTTATAACATTTTCCTTTTTTTTTTTTGGGCCTGGTTTGCATCTTTTTTTTTGGCCATTAATGGCATCTTTTGGTTAATGGCGATCCATCAGGCATCTTTTCGAGCTTTTTGGCAGATCTTGAGCATCTTTTCAATCCAACTGCATCTTTTACTTATATACTATATTTACAATATTACTTATATCTACTTAACCTAAACTTCATATATTTTTTCCTATTCTACCTAATCTTAGCTCCACAAATATCTACTAACCTAAACTTCATATTTTTTTCTATTCTACCTAAACTTCATGTTTTTGGTATTCTACCTATTCTACTTAACCTATACTTCACAATTTTCTCTTTCTCTAGACCCCGACTCTTCAAATACCCTAATCCTATACCTATTGCTACGGATCCGATACCAGACCCGGCCCAGCCACAATAACCTTGCCTGTCGCGGCCCCTCCCCCCTCGCCTGAACCGCCTCGGCTACCGCCATTGGCCACTCTTTGGGCTCTCTTTCCCGCCATCTCTGATGTGCCTGTGGCACAGGCACCGACCGCTGCCTCCGAAATTACGGCCTTGGTCTCTCTGGCTGTCGAACCGGCACCGACCGCTGCGTTGCATATGTTGGCCTCCGTGGGTCTCGCCGCATCGGTTCTGGCTGTTGCTGCTGTTGTCGAGGTTGTTGCTGTGACTGTTGTTGTTGGGGCTGTTGGTGCTCTGGCTGGGCTTGCGGCTGCCATTCCGCCACCATTTGCTCAATACTGGGCACCTCCGGCGACTCTTCCCTGGCCGGCAGAATTCCTCAATAAAATTTTTATTTATTGGGCCGATTGCCCTCCGCATCGGTGTTGGTGGCCTTATTTGTTCTGCTGAGCCCTCGTCCTCTTCTTCGGAGTCAATTACGTCCACGTATGCGACCGGCTCATGGGCTGGCTCTTCCTCTGCCCTCGTCATCTCCTGAGGCCCATCTATAAATAGCCCCCTTCTGTGGAGCTCCTCCTCCACATCTGCCAACAGAAATGCCATGTCATTTAGGCTAATTCCCTCATCCTCGCTCACTTCTAGCGCCACTCCTTCATCGTCGTCCGCCTCCTCCATCTCGACATCTTCAGCCTCCCCACCGCTTCCGATGCCCTCCAATTCCTTCAGCCATCGGACTCCTCGTCCGACACTTACGCCGATGCTAGGAGTTGCATTGCCTCTTCTGTCTCCTCCACATTAAAATTCTTGCGACCGCTCATGATAATAGAATGATTCTGATTGATTTCATCTGTCGCATCTTGGGCTATCGGAACCTCTAATCCGCGTCGCTCTGCTGTTGCTCGTTCAACTTAGGTTTCCCGCTCTCGTTTTTTTTCTTTTTATCCGTATTCACAGACACACTGTTATGTGAATCCTCCTGCACTTGGTGTACCGCAGGAGAGAGTCCTCTCCTTATCCATTTGCATCCTCTTTTTATTCTGCTCTCCTACAGATTGAGAAGCATTGGTGTTCATATTTCATTTCGTTTGTCTAGCGCCAACCCGCCAAACTCAAAATTTATTTTTATTTCTTTTTACATTGCCATTACAGTTTGACATGCACTGTAACAAAAAAATTTGTACGCCTGCAATAATATCTCCATTTATATTTTTTTTCTCACGAGAAATTCCTTCATACGTTGCAACATTATTATTTTCTTCCATGTTGTCAAACATCTAACAAGCAACAAAATTTTCCTTTCCATCTGAAGATCTCGCAGTTGTCCGGCCGCTCCAACTGTTTAAACTTAATTTGGCCGGTTTGCGGTAGTCAGACTCGCCTTGCATCCTTACTGCTCGTTTGGATCATCTGTTGGATCTTTTTCTGGTTGCACTTTTAATTCGCTGATGTGTGCCAACCTTGCCTTTTTGTTTGCCATATGCTGCAGTTTCCATATAACTGGCGATGTAAATCCCATGACTTTTGTAAGGCCCACCATTCCGTGGCGCAAGTTTTGCCGCGAATCCCTCTGCTGCATTTGACAGATAGTGCTCCTTGGCCCACTCTTTTTCGCCCACTCGTGGTTTCCATTGCCTTCGTCTCAGATTATAATGTCTTCACAGATCCTGAGCAGCTTTTTCCAGGTTTCTTCGTACTAATACGCCAATTTCTTTGATTAACTCCGCATTGCCATCTGACCGTTGACTTCGTTTGCCTGATCCAATAGTTAGTCTGTCAAATGTTAATCCTGGCAGTCTCGGCACGTACATCTCTTTGCATGCCTGCAAAGAAATATTTAGCCGATGCTATTCAGCCATTTCAGTGCCATGTGATCAGTAATAACCTTAAAATGATATCTTTCTAAGTATGGCTTCAACTTCCTTATAGCCCATACTATTGCTAGACATTCCTTTTCTATTGCTGAATAGTTTTGTTCCGCAGGATTCAGAGTTCTGCTGGCGTATGATATGACTCTCTCGCCTTCCTCTGTATCTTGAGTCGGAATTGCCCCTATGCCGTAGTTGCTAGCGTCAGTTTGTAATACAACCACTTTCGCAAAGTCTGGGCATGTCAAAACTGAATCTGCCACCAATTTCTACTTTACCATATCAAACGCTTCCTGGTGTTTTTCTTCCCACACCCATTTTGTTTTTTTTTTTTATAGATAATTTAATTTGCGAAACTTGGCACGAACCGTTTGTACCAAGATGCTACTAATAGGTATTGGCGTAACTCTTTTGTGTTTTTTAGCGGTTTTAATTCAGCTATTGCCACTTTATCTGGATCTGTGCCACTGCCTTGATCTGTTACTCGATGGCCCAGGAATCTTAGCTCTTTTCTGAAGAATTGGCATTTTTCTGCATTTATCCTTAAATTTGCTGCCTTTAGTCTGCGGAAAACTTCCTCTAAATGAATTTTGTGGTCTACTATTGTTCGGCTGAGCACTATAATATCTTCCTGATATGCGAACACGTGTGGCATCATTTCTGGTCCTATTACCATGTCTAAAGCTCGTTGGAAAGTCGCAGATGCTGTGTGCAAACCGAACGGCATCATTTTCCATTGATATAGTCCCTTTCCTGAAATTGTAAAAGCTGTCATATTCCTGCTGTTCATTTGCAACGGAATCTGCCAATATCCATCTTTTAAATCCAAACTGCTCATAAATTTTGCTTCGCGCAGTTGATCTAAGACATAGTCGATTATCGTCATTGGATATGCGTCTTTTATGGATTTTGCATTTATCTGCCTGAAGTCAACACATAGTCTCCATTTTCCAGTTTGTTTCTTGTTCACCATTACTATTGGTGAACTGTAAGGACTATTTGATCGTTCTATGTATCCCATTGCCATCAATTCTTCCCGGCAAAACTAAAAATGGCATTTCCACTAATTTGTCGCCAAATTGCACTTCAGCGATCCAATGGCAGTCTATTTCTTTGACTAATCCGTCTGCCAATTTCACCTGTTTTTTCGTTCCTGTTTTTGTTGTTTTGTATCTTTTGGCTAACAAAACTGCGTGTGGCCCCCGAGTCTACCGTGGCCAGCATTCTAATGCCCCCTATTCTAATTTCTGCTGATAGTTGTCTTTCTTCTTCTATCAGCTTCCCGATTAGGTTCGCGGAGCTGTTGTTGCCGGCTCCTGCTCGCTCCTTGTAGGCCCGTTGCCATGCAGCAATTCATGGATCGCGTTCCGATTTTTCCGTAAGTCCAACAGAATACTAGCCTTCTGTTGCTGCACTCTTTAGCCCAATGTGCTGCACCTCCGCATCTTCTGCATGCCTGAGACAGATTCTGGACCTATCATGTTTGATTTTTTATAAAATTCCGCCTTTGTGCCGGAATTGGTGGCTCTTCATCTAAGCAGCGTCTGCAGACGGTGTTATACCTATTATTTTGCACAATTGGTCGTCTTTGCACGCCCATTGGTATATGTGAGCGTTCTCTTTGGGCCTCTCGTTGGAACTGCTTCCTCTCCTGTTCCAATGTTTCGAACTCATCTGCCAGTTGCATTAGTTCTTCCAGCGTTTGTATGTGTGTGGGCGAATGAACATTTTCAAATCAGGTATGCAGTTTTCCAAAATGATTTCTAGTTGCTCGAAGTCTGGGCATTTCAATGGACGCATCATGGTTTGCATTTCTACCTTGAAATCTCTAAACGACTCATTCCACTGTTGTTTTCTAGCTTTTACTTGAATTGCTAGTTTGCTGAAATATCCCCTCGGCAAGAAATATTTTTTGAATGCCTCAGTAAAATCCCAACGCCTATTGTTTGCCACGTACCATTTTAATGCCTCGTCTTTTAGCAGTTCTGGCATTGCCCTTGGGATCATGTTAATGTCTAATCCGTACATGTCTGCTGACCATCCGACTTGTTCAATAAATTCTAGCGGCTTTGCACTGCCGTCGAAACGGAATTTCCATTCCCTCACTTGTTTTGCCACCTTCGGATATTGATTATTCAAATTTATTAACCCGACTTTTCTACTTTCTGTAACTCTCCTACTTGTTCTTGGCTCTTCATATAATGTATGTTGTTGTTTTTGTGGGCCATCTAGGGCACCCACGCTTCCCCATCTTGGCGGTGTTAATATTGGAATTACCAATTTTGCAATTTCCCCCACCGGCATCGTTTTTGCGGCCTTTGTATATTTTCCTGCCAGGGAGCTGATCCATGCCTCCATTCTGGGTCGTCATCATGATCCTTGACCCATTCTCCGAACTGCTTCCTTATTTCTTCTACAGTTCCTGATAGCACAAATCCGCATGTTTGCTTTCTTTTTATTTTCCTATACAGAAAACAATAAATCTTGTAAATCTCTTTCACCAGTTAAGCACGTTGGGCGCCAGTTGTAACGATCCTTATTGGTCCTTACTTGCAGCAGAGCCGGATTTCAGGTATAGGGGTACGATACAACAAATTTATTTTGTGCTCTGGTGAAATGAGAAGATACAGTTGTTCTTTCTTTTAACAATACGTTATAATTTTATTGGCAATTTGATTGGTGGATGTTGGTATGGCCAGAGAGTTTCTGCACGAGCTATTGACTTTGTAATTGTGGTTATTGTTGAATCCACACTGCACCGCTGGCGCTCATGAAAACTTATCGACGGATTGTGTTTGGATGTAGCAAGGATTCCTACTGCCAGGATGACTCCTGGTCTTGACTAGTCCTGTCGCCTGCTACGCTCCTAATATTCTGCTAGGAATACTCCTAGTCTTCGCTAAAACTGCTAGGAATAGCTACTAGTCTTCAATATCCTGCTAGGAATAGTTCCTAGTCTTCAATATACTGCTAGGACTAGCTCCTAATCTTTTTTTACTTGCCGCCAAAAACAAATCCGCTTCTAACCCTTCAATTGTAGCTAAGGTACTTGTGGGTATCCTTTTTCGATATGATTTGGCACGCCTTCGCTATTACTGCTTCACTTGTATGTTCACCTTGTTGGCCTCCCTTGTTGAGTTCACTATATAAATTTTCACTTGTTAATTATTCACTTTCACCTTGACGGTCCAAGTGATACTTCGCTTGGTTTCTTCGCTGGATTATCCTCGTTAGGTTACTACGCTTTTTTTACTGCCCCATCTGTGTCTCAGCCCTGTCTATTTATGGGCATTCTGACTCCTCGTGACGCGTGGTAATTATTGAACCCTTGCCAGTACTTTTCCACGCGCCAATCCTTGCCGCCCAAAACTTTCCATCGACTTCTTTTATCATCGGCCTTCTTGGCCGCTCGTGCCATGCATCTCTCGTGTGCAATCGCTGCTCTATAGCTTTGCCAATATCTACCCTCATATACTACTTATTGCTAATTTCCCGCCCTTTTTAAATATACTTAAATGAAATGTATTTATGATTAAATCCCTCCCTCCATGAATCTTTTTTTCTTCTGGACGTTGACGCGTACAATGCGAAGTACATTCAAGTGGTCCAAGCGACACCAGGACAATGCCTGTTACGTGCGAACCCTATCAGACAGCATGCAAAAGACGAAATCGCGAGGACAACGGAACGCGAGGAACTAACTACGAGCTAGATAGTTAAGTTTAAAGTTGAGAAATAGAAAGTTCTGAACCGATTACAGGATAAAGGCGGTTGTAATCGGAACAAAGAACTCGAAAGGGTTCATGTAAAGTATAGTTAGAAGTACAGCGAGTTAAAGTTAAAGGGACATAATTTCTAGTTAGTCTACAAGGTACAGATAGATTAACCAGATTAAGTAAATTAGAGGAATCTATTTGTCCATTCACAAGCTTGTGTATAAACAAAGTACCCAGCATTACTCTACGGTTAAGTAAGGACGAAAGATTAATAAGAAGAAGTCTATCAGAATACGAGGGTAGGTTAACATTTCTGTCCCAGTTTAAGCCACGAAGCGCAAAAATCAGAAATTGCTTCTGGACAGATTCAATTTTTATTTGGTGTGATTCATATTGACGAGACCAAACCTACCATACTCCAACTCTTTCGTCCATCGCATGACAAAACTAAGAACACTCATTGCTTTACTGACAGTAATAAAAATGTGATGAGTGAAACTTAATTTGTGGTCCATGAGTAGACCCAAATCATTCATCTCGTTCAGACGTTTCAAGGGAGTATTATTAAGATAATACGTAACTGATTAGAAGGTGGATGTATGAAATATCATAACCTTGCATATTGAAACATTAGGGTTTAACATATTAGTTTTACACCAAGTCTGGAAGTTGTTCAGATTTGCTTGGATCAGAAAGGGGGAGTCTGAGTCCTTAAAACTAAGACAAAGTTTAACATCGTCAGGTTCGAAATGGCTACCTTGTGGCACCCCCGAGGTTACTTTGATGGTTTTCGAAAGAGAGTTTTTAAATAGAACTTTTTGAGTACGGTCAGTCAGATATTGGGAAATCCATCACAGCAAAAGGTTTGGAAGCCCAAGGTTTTTTTAGTTTGTACAGAATCAAAGGCTTTACTGAAGTCGGTATAAGCGACGTCAGTTTGTAGTGCATTCCTGAATCCATCGATCGCGAAAGAAGTAAACTCTAATAGGTAAGTGGTAGTAGATCTACGTTTCATGAACCCATGTTGGGTAGAAGGAAGAATAGAACTACAAAATGTTGCAATTGGGAAGTTATAATTTTCTCAAAAGCCTTCGGAATAGCGGACAATTTGGAAATACATCTATAATCAGAGGCTTCTGATTTATTACCCTTTTTTATGTAAAGGAATAATAAATTAATAAATAAATTCCTCCAAATAGTTGGGAAAGAGGAAGTTTCAACAGACAATGTAAATAATTTAAGAATTTGAGTAATTAAATTCTCAGCACAAAACCTGAGTACGCAACTAGGAATCCCATCAGGTACTGGTGAATACACGGGCTTAAGTGTAGTAAACACACTAAGAAGAGAGCTTTCATAAAACACAGGATTAAAGATGCAATTTGACCTATTTAACTAACTGAGATATGTAGAGTTGGCTCCATGCTCCTTAGGGGTATAGGTTGTATTGAAAAAATCGGCAAACATATCGGCAATGGCCTGGACATCGAATGATTTATTGTGTGACGAATCAAAAATTTTGGTACTTTTTATATATTAATACATATAGCATTAAGCTAACCCTCAGAATCGATATGCTCTAATTACTAAAGGGGATTAGTTCATCATTAGGTTATCGTTTCTAGCAAGAAAAACGTTGTTTTCTATTTCCCTTTTTTCTCTTTCGCATTCCAATAGCCAGCGACGCCGACGCACCAACCGCCACGCTGTCGGTACAGTCGGCGCCAGCATAGCTAAGTTCCGTTTGGTCACGTACGCAAAAGCTCGTAGGATAACGGTGATTTGTCAGTAGCCAATCAAAACGCGCCACGCATTTCCGCAGCTGCGTCAAAAGCTTAGAACGAAGAAAACTAGGGCAAAGGCTAGAGTTAGAAATAATAGGAAGATCACTTAGTTTCTGGCCATCGGAGAGTTAACACGGAAAATCATCGTCAAAGAAAATGTCAAGTCATACAGACAGTGAAAAAAAAAAAATAGTGAACACATAGAAATAAAAGACTCAGTGACAGTGGTACAAAAGCATAGACATTGGAAACTAAACCGAAGAAAAGTAATAAAACAAGGAAAACCAATCACCTTTATCACCACTAAGAGTGTAAAAATTGTATTCGGGTGAGTCGGCCTTGAGGCCAGTTTACTAACCCTACATTCCTAGGACAGTGTAATGTTAGGTAGGTTAGGCAATAGAAAAATGGAAATACAAGAATTAGAAATAAAAGTTATAATCGAACATTGACCAGTAGATTCGTATTCTTATTTTCCTCTGACGCCCTAATTAAGTAATTAGTGTTGTTTTAATGGCCTACATTTCCACGTCTAGTGCCTGTTTCAGTGTCCGGGTAATACCCTAACTGAAATAGCATTAGATGTGGCAAGTAGACTTGGTGCCCTTTAATATTTATTTCGGTGTCCGGGTAACACCCTAACCGAAATGATATTGAAAGTGCATGTCTCTTAGTAAATAAATGTTGAATCGTGTTTCCATGTTACAGATGGCATCATGTCAACTAGCAACCATTTCAGTGTCCGGGTAATACCCTAACTGAAATATTACCAATTGTGCATCCGACTACTCAGTGTCCTTTAATATTTATTTCGGTGTCCGGGTAATACCTTAACCGAAGTAATATTAAATGTACATGCCATTGTATGCACGTTGTATCGTTAAAGTGTTTTCTATGGTACAGTTGGCATCATGTCAACCAGCAACTATTTCTGTGTCCGGGTAATACCCTAACTGAAATGGTGTTGGGTACACATGTGCCGACTTAGTGCCATTTAATGTTATTCGACGTCCGGGTAATACCCTAGTCGAAGCAATATTAAATGCGCATGAACATGGAACCACTGTAATGTAGTCCAATGTGTAGATAATACAGTGCTCGTGATGTCATTTGGTTAATATTTCAGTGTCCGGATAATAACCTAACTGAAATGTTTTAGATTATTTCCGACATTTGCCTCAATTAATTTGAAATCAAATTTTATAAAAATACAAATTTTCTGTAACTAAAGGCCCTGGGGAGATTGAGATATGTACCCCGGCTAGAAAACATCCTTACAATTGTCTTCAAAACTTTAAAAAGACCGGTGCACTGCTACCTTGCGTTTGGTATTAACAAAGTTATAAAATCGCTTAGGATCACGGGAAAACTGTAGTTTACAGCGCAAAATATAATCTTTATTACATTGTGCATTACGCACAGAAAAATTTGATCGAACAACTATGTAATGAGAAAAATCTGACGGCTGACCCGATTTTTTGTACTTATAATATCTGGATTTCAGATTTTTTAAATTAGATAATTCCCGTTTAAACCATGGTGGCCTGATAGACACTACATGGGCCACACATGGAACACAGGCATCGAAAAGTGAAAACATAGTATTATAGAAGAAACTAATGGCAGTATCCATATCTACACAGGAATACAGATAAGGCCATTCAGTAGCAAGAATTAGCTGATTGAGTTTCAAAAAATTGGCTTTACGAAAACAACGGATACATGGCGCCGACTTGGTATCTACAAATAGTGACCGAAAGGGAAGTTCAAAAGTTAAGTTCAAAGTCGGATGTAAATTATCTTCGAGGATGACTAGGGGATTAATCCTCGAAACAACGCAGTCGGAAGAATGCAAAACAAATATAAGATCTAATGACCTACCGTTTAGGTTACGGACTGGATTTACTTGGGTTAAAGATAACTCGAGGAGACCATCGACAAAGCAGTGTGAAGGGGAGGGCAACAACAAAGAAGACTCATCTGATGGAAACAATGAGATGTCGGGAAGATTAAAATCACCAAGAACAATTATTGAGTCTACATCGGAAAGTAACGAGAAGACAAAGCGAATAGCTTCTATTTGGGTAGAGTAAACCACCGAGTCAGATTTTGGTGGAATATACGAACAAGTTATGAAGACGGAATACGTTTTTACAGTAATTTTGACACTGACAAATTCGATGTCAAGAGTTGCAGACGGCTGAACTAATTCAGAGGAGAGGGCAGAGTTTACAGCAATTAAAACTCCGCCACCATTTTTGGATGTTCTATCGCATCTATAAGTTGAGAAAATTGTGGGAAAAACAGAAGCATCAGATATGTCAGGCCTTAACCACGTTTCTGTAAATACTAGAATATGATAATCGAATGATAGACTGTCTACATAAGGTTTTGAGAGTTTAGATTTTAGTCCTCTAACATTCTGGTACTCCAGAATAAGGGACGAAATTAGTTTTTTGACCCGCCAGGTACTGACGAGCCAGAAGATAGTAAAAGATTGTTTGGTGCTATAGGAAGACGAATCGGAGGCCGATTTTTCTTCTTCGTTGTATACTTCTTTATAATTAAATGTTCAGGCCAAAAACTTTTACAACAAATTTGGTCAAAAAGATTAGGCGGAACACTGATTTTAAATGACGAAATGTCACGAGAATATGAAAATTTAAATTTATCCACCGCCATGTTAGGCACTAAAATTTTTGCCCGGATATGGGCTAAGATATGGGCTCGCAACCGCGGCCGCAGTTATTTGCACTGGGGCCGCGCAGACAGATGACGCTTTACGTGCTCCTCTAGTTACAACTTTATTATTATTATATCCCTTGAAGAGGGTATTCGCCCGGACACATCGGAGACTACACTTGATACGCATCAGTATGCGGGACACTATTAACAGGGGATATATCAATAGTTCCCGTAACTGGGGCCATCACATGGCTCCTAAACGAAATCAGGCACTGAGAGTTTGGTGTTGTGGAGTCTTTACTTATAGTCGGAACAGTTAGAAGTAGAGATGCCGGCGGATCTGGGGAGAAATCCCGAGGGAAAGTCTTCTTCCGCTTTGGTGATTCATTTAATAGTTTATAACTATTAAACTGAGTTTTTAAAAATAAAAACTCATCCCGAAGCTTCAGAAAACTAGCCGCCAGAGTTTTGATTCCTTCCCCAGTCCGCCTCATAAATACACGCATATCCATTTCTACGACCCGACACGCTTCACAGCTACATTTTAGGCCTCCACCGTTTGCAATACTGTATTTAACCCTGGCCGTGTAACCATAGATAGTCATCTTGGAGCTTTTGGGGGTGGGGACATTTTTTGTATAAGCGGACTACCATTTTAAATAAGAATTTATTTAAAGAAAAAATAGAATAAAAATTAAAGGAGTATTTCAAATTCTATAAGCAAAGGTGTATACTATAAATCAATCAAGCTTTCACTGTGGTTTGACGCGTTTTCTTGTGCTCCTGCATAATTTTCTATATTTTCGACATTAAAGTCATCGCGCTGCCCTAAAAAATTGTCCAATATTTTGGTGGTGGTTTATCTAATTACTAACATAGTGCTTTTTGTTTGTTTGGACATATAAACGCAAAATCAAAATATTAAACTTATTCTTTTGTATTAATCTTTAATTTTGCTTTTGTACTTCTTCCCTCTTTAAAATCACTCTCGCGCTCTCGCCTACGTACTAGAGCTGGAAAAAATATCTATGGTACTATCGATACATCGATGGTTTCGTATTTTTAAAAAACATCGATGCTTGGCCAGCACTATCGATGTTTTTCCTTTCTTTTACAAGTGTTCGAGGGAAAAGCAAATATTAAAGCCTTTTCATGATGCAATTGTGACAATTTCGGCTGATAAGCGAGTCACCATTTCACTTGTAAATCCACTTATCTGCAAGCTACACAAGGGATTAAATGAAATACAATGTTTGCAAGAACACGAGGCTATGGCTGCTCTAAATTACGTTAAGGAACGCCTGCCTACACGCCTCTTTCAATATGAGACGCGTACGATAACCAGACCATCATCATCGATCCCCGACTTAAAAACTAGAAGGATGGGCTAACTTCGGCCACGCCGAAGTTTGGATACCTTTGCAAACTGTCTTTTTCAATTACATATAAATAACCAGAATCATAAGAAAGTATATAAAACTAATCATGCCCGTGGCTCCAAGAAAAAAAACTTACGAGTAAAAAAAAATTTTTTTTGGTCCGATTGTTCCTATAGGAGCTATATCATATAGTCGGCCGATTCTGTTAAAACTCAACAGACACATTTTTATATATACCAAACTTACAAATACCAAATTTCGACTGAATCGCTCCTAAAATAACCAAGATTTTCATCTAAAACTAATTTTTTGGCCGATCGTTCCTATGGGAGCTATATGATATACTGCCCCGATTCTGATAAAACTTGCCAGATATGATAGAAAGTATATAAAACTCATAAATGCCAAATTTGGTGATAGTCGCTTATAAAACAACCAAGTTATAGCACGAAATCCATTTTCAAGACCGATCGTTCCTATGGGAGCTATATGATATAGTCAACCGATTTTGATGAAACGTGGATATGTTGAGAAGTATACAAAACTCACAATTACCTACTTTCGTGATATTTCGTTGGAAAACAACAAAGTTATTGAGGTTAAAGCTTATTCACGACCGATCGTTCCTATGGGAGCTATATGATATAGTAATCTGATCGGAATGATTCCGAGATATACAATGCCTGCAGCAAAAAAAACCTAGGTGCAAAATTTCAGCTCTGTAGCTTTAAGGGTCTCGGAGGAGATTGCGTTGATCCAGACAGACGGACAGTCGGACAGACGGACAGGGCTAAATGAACTCAGCTCATCGTGCTGATCAAGAATATATATACTTTATATAGTCGGAGATGCTTCCTTCTATGCGTTGCAAACTTCTGAACAAAATTAATATACCTTTTTTGCAAAGGTATAAAGATGGCTTTTTGTCAGCCTTAAATGCCGAACAGGCTCCCAAAGCTCTAGAGGAAGAATTGTTCATTGAAATCTCAAAACTCAAGCAAACCCCTCAACCAACGCCACCAACAACAACGTCACCAACAACAACGACACTCAGGTTTCCTTTTATGAAGGAAAAAATGCAATTCAAAGTCTCGACATCTAAAATCAGTGCCATAATTGTTTTGCGACAGCACTTGGAGAATCCAATTGCATCAGAGGAATGCAATCCATTAAATTTTACTAATTGACAGTTACTTTTATCTTATTTACAAAATTTCTTTAGGGTTGTTCATCGGACACAGAAGTCTTAAAAAAATTGGCCAACACAAAATCTTGCTTAGTCGCTTTGTTTTTATTTAATATTGCTTTAACTATTGTTGCTATTTCTTATTATTATTGCTTTATTCTAGCGTTGCGTATGAACGAAGAATTTAAAAACATTGAGATTAATGAATGATTTTGAAAAATTTGCGAAATAAATGAATAATTTTGAAAACACCGCGCAAACATCGAAACATCGATGTTTCATCGATGTTTGACGTTGAATACATCGAAAACATCGATGGTCGCAAACCTCGATGTTTTTCCAGCTCTACTACGTACTGTTGTTGCATGTGCAGTGCTGTTGGCTCTCTCGCTCTTTTTTCTTAATTTCTTTTGATCGCGCTCGCATCTATCTCTGTCTCGCGTACAAGTGATACGTGTACTTGTGTAGTGCTCTCTTTAATTTAAAAATTATCCTCTCTTCAAGTTTGACCCAAGTGTCGAATTTGATTTTAAACACTGAGTGAGTTTTTTCTTAGGCTTTTTTTATTGAATTTTGATTTTTTTTCCTTTCGCTTTAAAAAAAATATTTAAAAAATCTAAAACTATTATGTATGTCTGCTCCAGCAAAAAGTGTTTGAAACCCCCTGCACCCCATAACATATTTCTCACTTGTTGGCTGTGTGATAATGTCATGCACGTCAAGTGTGCCGGCTACACGGCCAAAGTGAGAGACAGTTTGGAGCAAAGAAGTGGTCTCAAATGGGAATGCGACTCATGCCGAGAAGTGGAAATCGATATGAGGGTATTCATGAGGCAGACCAGGGACAAGTTTAAGAAACTGTCATCTGGTTTTCGTAAGCTATCTGATGAGTTTAACGCTTTAAAACTTCTCCTCATTTAGTTACTTATTTTCTTACTAATACACCATTAGAACGTCATAATGAGATGTATGACTTGGGTGTCCTAATGGACCGTAAACTAACGTTTAAGTCCCATATTTCTTCTACCGTCGGTAAAGCTATGGGCGTTCTTGGGTTTGTAAAGAGATGGTCAAAGGAGTTTGACGATCCATATACAACTAAAATTCTTTTCACCACACTGGTCCGTCCTATTTTAGAATAGAATAGGAGTCACACCAAGCAAGAATTGAGTCGGTTCAAAAACAGTTCTTGCTTTTTGCTCTTCGTGGTTTGAACTGGGATCGTAATGTCAATTTGCCACTGTACTCTAGTAGACTTCTTTTACGTGGCCTTCCTTCTCTTACTAATCGTAGCCTTCTCAAAGGTGATATAGACTCGCCCGAGCTATTGAACCAAATAAATTTTAGTGTTGCTTGTAGACCTACTAGAAACTTTATACCTATATCTCTGTCACGCTGTTCTACTAATTATTTACTGCATGAACCTTTCCGAGTTCTTTGTTCTGATTATAATCGTCTTTATCATGTAATCAGTACAGAACTCTCTTTTCCATTACTAAAAAATTCTATACTTTCTTTTTAAGCTCGTAGCTAGCTTTAGTTTTCGTTTTGTCTGTATGTATGAACTGTCCCCGCGACTCGAGCTGTACGTTATACGGCTAGCGCCCCTCGGTCGGTTGGGCGGGAGGTGTGGGCACTTAGTGCACCTGTTGGGATTAGCGCAAAACAAAAAAAAAAAAAAAATACTAACAAGGGTTGAACACTAGACAACAAGCACAAAACGAACAACAACACAACTGTGTACAAAGAGCGCGAGTGCAAGCGACAGAATTACCGCAAAACAGAAAATCAAAGTATGTAAATGCAGACACAAAAACAAAACTGTAAGTTTTGTTGTTAAGTAAAGCACAAATCAAATTATAACTTTAATTAAATGCTTAAGAACAAATTTAAACGATCGCGAGATAGTTTGATTTTAAACAAATATTGTTTTAAACCTTAAACCGAAATTAAAGGCGGGGATAAAAGAAAGTTAAATTAAAACGAGAGCGCAAAAAAAAAACACGTCCGACTTCGTTGAAGTGAAGAAATTATGGTATGATTTTTGTTTATACTAAATAAACTTAATAACTATATATATATATAAGTACACCCACATATATCTTCTGTTGTATACATATATATACAGAATTAATACTTCAAATTAATATACCACGTTAACCCTTCCACATAACTAATACTACTGTTATGTATATTCCATTATAACTATACACATGAATTACCAAACATTATGTACAAGTATATTATAATATATAATAACTGTATGTGTACATAATAATGTACACATCTATATATATATATATTTATATATCGTGTCATTGAGAAACTGAAGCTAATGATTCCGTTCACGTAGTGTCGTCGGCTTACTGGTTCAGTGGGTCTCTACGGGGTTGCCAAGTATTTCTGAAGACATTTAGTTGCAAGGTTCGGAGGATATGTCAAATGGTTATGAAAGTATTAGTAATATTCTATAGCATTGTTGTTGGTTAGAATGACTGTGCAAAAATGCACATCTATAGGTGTAAATCGAACTGTCGAGTTGAGGGTTCGAATGAATAAATGAGTGAGAACGAAATAGTTATTGCTGAACGTGGTCCCTAGTATTGCTTAGTGAGAGTGAGATGGCTGCATATGCCTTTAGACACGTCTAGTCTAAAAATCTCGAGAAATCAATCATAAAAATTCTGGAAGCTAACGCTACGGGAACTCGTTATTAAAAGGCAAGTAATAGAAAACAACAACGTTGAAGCGAACCTGACATATATATATAGTAATATATCCGCCTTTTTATACAGGACCTCTTATCATTTAATTATAAACAAATTACCCCAACACAAAACTAATTATAAGCAAATCACCCCAACACAAAATTTATTATAAACAAATCTTATATAGGCAGAATCTAACACTTAAGAACAAGAAGTTCATATTTCACCCTTTCTTAGAAACAGGCTCCAAAATAACACTTAAAAACAAGAAGTTCATATTTCACCCTTTCTTAGAAACAGGCTCCAAAATAACACTTAAGAACAAGAAATTCATATTTCACCCTTTCTAAGAAACAGGCTCCAAAATGACCAATCAGAATCGATCACGCCACTTGAGCCAAAATCCAAAAATCGCGCCACTCTTACAAAACTCCCTATAAATAATATTGAAACTCTAAGAGTGCAGCTCAGTTTAATTCTATCGCAGCCTCTATTAAAACCGACCGAAAATTGTGTCCCGGTCCTTTTTAAATTTAAGGCAAAACCATTGTAAACAAAGAACTCCGTTGTAAAAAAAATAAAAAAAAATTTTTTAAATAAAATCAACGTTAAACTTAAAATTGGCGCAGTCGGTAGGATAAAACAAGAAAAAGGACAAAGAGTGCAGTGCAAAAACTTGTGTCAAATAAAAATACAACCGCTAAGGATACTACTTCCAAGGTTGTTTAAAACCCAAGACCTTTTTGTGCTAAAATTCCAAACCTGATTAACAACCAGGACTTTTGTGAAAAAAAAACTGGAGAAAAATAATCCAGGAAGCACTAATCCGATCTCTAAGTTTTATCCGCAAAAGAATCATCGTGTAGCGCACGGCAACTTTCGTACTCCACATATAATCAAAGTGCATAACGTAACAATGGCACTAGAATTATCAGAGACCCATTTGAACCAAGCACTTACTGTCCTAAGACAGGTGCCCATGTTTGATGGAAGCTCTGCAACCCTAAGCGCGTTCATTCGGAGAGTGGACTATATCTTGCAGCTGTACCCGACGAGGGACGTCCGCCAACATAGTGTGATGTTCGGCACTATCGAAATACAGCTTACTGGAGAAGCGCAGAGGGCATCCCAGCTGGCCCAACCCAAAAACTGGAAGGAACTTCGAACCGCATTAATCAGCGAATTTAACATCCAAACCCCTTACGAAGAACTTCTAAGACGTCTCTACAACACTAGTTTTGGAGGAAACCTCCGTAAGTTTATCGAAGACCTAGAATATAAGTCATTTACAATTATAAACAAGCTAGCACTAGAAGGCAACGCGGATAATACCATTTTATATACTAATGCCATGAAAAATACTGTAAAAGATGTTATTACAAAAAAAATTACCGGACAGACTATACATGACCCTTGCTAAATTTGATATTTCCTCAGTATCCGCCTTGAAACAGGTAGCTCAACGAGAAGGGCTCTATGAGAATAGCTCATCAGATAGGCCTAAACATAACAATTTCAATTCTCAAGGCCAATCGAATAATAAATCATTCCAAAATAATTCAAGCAGAAATAACTTCAGACTAAACAATCAATATTACAACTCAAGTCAACCCAATCCACATCCAAATCCTGAAAATTATCAGCAACTTAGGGAAGAATTTCAGCAGAACCTTAATCAAGGTAGACAACAGAATCCTTTGAATCATCAAATTAGAAATCAATCTCAAAATCAAAACCCGGTAACCAACAGACCTACTAAAAGACAAAGAGAAAGTACCAGCGGTCAGAGTAGAATGGAATGGTCCGAAAATTTTCATCAATCAGCCTCGGAACAAATAAATCAGACGGATCAAACGGATTAAACCCCTACATCCTATTAACCATAAATAACACTCCTCTTAAATGTATAATTGATACAGGTTCCTCAATAAACCTTATCAACCAGAACTTTTTCAATTTCCCAGAAACCCCAGAAAAATTGAATGTCCAAACAATTAAAGGCACAATAGAGCTTACTAAAAGCATTTCTTTTGCACCCAGCAAACTTTGCCCAACTATTCAAAAATTTTACTGTCATAAATTTTCTGCTACATACGATATACTATTAGGTAGAAAGTACCTCAAAGCATGTCAAGCATCTATTAACTATAACGACAACAGCGTAACTCTAGCAAATCACAAGTTCTATTTTAAATTCACAAATGATGAAGAAGAAACATCAGAATCTATTAATTATCCCCCTGCAGACTTCGAATACGAAGCATTCTCATACGAAATAAATAATAATATCGAAGAAAAAAACGAGTTCCGACTAGATCATTTAAATTCAGAAGAAACAGAAAAATTAAAAAAAATTTTGCATCACTTTAGTGATATCCAGTACAGGAAAGGTGAAAATTTGACTTTTACCAGTACTATAAAACATAACATTCGAACAAAACACGAAGACCCCATTTACAAACACCCCTATAAATATCCTCAAATCTTTGACGAAGAAGTCAACAAACAAATAAACGAAATGATAGAACAGGGAATAATTCGAAAATCGAAATCGCCCTATTGTTCACCAATATGGATCGTACCTAAGAAAGAGGACGCTTCCAAGGAACAAAAGTTCCGTTTAGTCATTGACTATCGTAGTCTAAACGAGATTACTGTCGATGATAAATTCCCAATACCCATAATGGATGAAATACTTGACAAATTAGGAAAATGTCAGTATTTTACAACCATTGATCTTGCTAAAGGATTCCATCAAATTCAAAGGGATCCTAAATCAATTGAGAAAACTGCATTCTCAACAAAACATGGGCATTACGAATTTACCCGAATGTCATTTGGCTTAAAAAATGCACCAGCCACATTCCAAAGATGCATGAACAATTTATTAGAAGATCTAATTTACAAAGATTGTTTAGTTTACTTGGATGACATAATCATTTATTCAACCTCATTAGAGGAACATTTAACCTCAATTCAAAAGGTTTTCTCTAAATTACGCAAGGCTAATCTAAAACTACAATTAGACAAATGCGAATTCTTGAAGAAGGAAACAAAATTCTTAGGTCATGTTATAACCACAGACGGCATTAAACCAAATCCAGACAAAATCAAAGCAATTCTAAAATTTCCTATTCCCAAAACACCAAAAGAAATTAAATCATTTTTAGGCTTATGCGGATTCTACCGCAAGTTTATACCAAACTTTGCCAAAATAGCAAAACCAATAACTCTTGGTTTAAAGAAAGGCTCCCAAATCAATATAAACAATCCAGAATACATCTCAGCTTTCGAGAAATTAAAACTTCTTATTATCAATGACCCCATTCTTGCATATCCTGATTTCAAAAAAACCTTTTCCCTTACTACAGATGCTAGTAACGTAGCTATAGGCGCTGTCCTCTCACAAGACCATAAACCTATCTGTTTTGCAAGTCGAACCCTTAATGAGCACGAACTTAATTACTCCGCTATAGAAAAAGAACTATTAGCTATCGTATGGGCGACTAAGTATTTTAGACCATACCTCTTTGGCAGACACTTCGAGATCTTAAGTGATCACAAACCCCTTGTTTGGTTATCCAATATAAAGGAACCCAACATGAAGTTACAGCGGTGGAAAATAAAACTAAATGAATATAACTACAAAATAAAATATGTACCATTAAAAGAAAATTATGTGGCCGACGCCCTTTCCAGAGTCAAACTTGACGAGAACTTCTTAGGAGATGAAATAAGCAGCTCCCGAGCAACTATACACAGCGCACATGAAGACAATGAAAATTTAATAACCATTTGAGAAAAACCACTAAATTATTACAACCATCAAGTAGAGTTTATCAAGAGTAATGAAGACAAAGTCGATGTTACTCACTTTTTTCACAAAACAAAAATAAAAATATCATACAAAGAAATGACGAATCTTTCCGCAAAGGAACTTATCAAAGAATACTTATGTTTAAAAAATAACGCAATCTATTTCCACAACGACGCAGATTTTCTAATATTCCAACAAGCTTATCTTGAAATAATAAGTCCAGATAGTCGGACTAAAACTTTAAGAACTACTTCTAAATTGAAAGACATAAATCATTCTAAAAAACCACAAAACATTACTTCATCCAGGCATTACTAAAACCATAAATTGGTTCAGAGGAAAATATTACTACCCAGATTACCAAAAATTAATTCAAAATCTAATTAATGAATGCGATATTTGCAACCTATCCAAATCAGAAAACAGAAATAGTAAACTGGCTTTTGAAATCACTCCAGAAATATTTAACGCTAGAGAAAAATATGTAATGGATTTCTATCTAGTTGACAATCTACAATTCTTATCATGCATAGACGTATATTCCAAATTTGCCTCTTTAGTTGAAATCCAAAGTCGAGATTGGCTCGAAGCTAAAAGAGCAATCATCAAAATCTTTAACGATATGGGCAAACCCATAGAAATCAAGGCAGATAAAGATTCAGCATTTATATGCATAGCCCTCCAAAATTTTTTAAAATCCGAAAACGTTAAAATAAATATAACAAGTAAAAACAATATTTCTGACATAGAAAGATTTCATAGAACCGTGAATGAAAAATTAAGAATCATTAATGCAGAATCCAGCATAGACAATAAACAAACAAAGTTGGAAACTATTCTTTATACGTATAATCATAAGACTAAACATTTGACAACAAATAGAACACCAGCAGACATTTTCATTTATGCAGGTACACCCCTTTACAATACTCAAGCTAACAAGAAAAATCAAATCGAAAACTTAAATAAAAAAAGAAACAACTACGAAATAAATACAAAATATAAAATTGCACCTTTAATTAAAAGCAAAACAACTACACCATTTAAGAAAACAGGGGAAATAACCCAAATTGACGACAAACACTATATAGAAACAAATAGAGGAAGACAAACCACCCACTACAAATCAAAATTCAAGAAAAAAAAGAAAACTCACCAAAGCAAATATACTAATTAATTTCAGACATTACTCTTGAATCATCAATACATAGTTAACTTAAACACAGAAAAACTTTTAAATATAAAAACATCTACTTGGTTAAAGTCGGATACGAACGAAATATTTATAATCTCGCACGTACCCAGACAAATATCAAAAACACCACTATATAAAATCATACCCTATCCTGACCAAAACAACAATACTTTAACAGAAAATGTCCATGAAACCTATTACATACAAAATAACAAAACATATATTAAATCATCTAGAAAACAAGAAATTAATGAATGTATAAATGGTATTATAACACAAATCCCAGCAGAATCTAAATACACAAAAACCTTTAAAACAAATCAAATTAGCTATGTAGAACCCAACATTATTGTAATTTGGTACCTACCAAAAACAAATCTTAACCAAAATTGTAATCAAAATAAAATATTCATAGAAGGAAAAAATATAATTAAATTATACGATTGTACTATTCAATTAAATGAAATATCAATAGTAAACACATTGTCAGACTACACACAAAACATTTATGTAACAAATAACGTAACAAAACTAGAACCTATCTCTTATATACAAACGAAACAAATCATTTTTGAAAAAACTAAGTACAACAAAATATTTAACATTATAACAACCACTACGTTTATAATTACTCTAATAAGTCTAATCATATATTTAATCTATAAATTTAGATCTATGACAAAGAAAATAATTATAAAGCAAATTAAATCAGTTAACTCAGCGATAAACAAACCGCCCCACCAGAACAAATAACTTCCCAAGAAATCCCTATCGAAAGTACAGAAAGTACACTTCCATCATTATATCCCGCATTTCTCGCCTGAGGACAGGCTATTTTCTAAAGGTTGGGGGAGTAATATATCCGCCTTTTTATACAAGACCTCTTATCATTTCATTACCCCAACACAAAACTAATTATAAGCAAATCACCCCAACACAAAATTTATTATAAACAAATCTTATATAGGCAGAATCTAACACTTAAGAACAAGAAGTTCATATTTCACCCTTTCTTAGAAACAGGCTCCAAAATGACCAATCAGAATCGATCACGCCACTTGAGCCAAAATCCAAAAATCGCGCCACTCTTACAAAACTCCCTATAAATAATATTGAAACTCTAAGAGTGCAGCTCAGTTTAATTCTATCGCAGCCTCTATTAAAACCGACCGAAAATTGTGTCCCGGTCCTTTTTAAATTTAAGGCAAAACCATTGTAAACAAAGAACTCCGTTGTAAAAAAAATAAAAATAAATTTTTTAAATAAAATCAACGTTAAACTTAAAATTATATATATATTATTATTAATTCAAATTTAGCGCCAATACTTCCAGCGCCTCTTAAACCTCTGCTTTGAAAATGTTACATACCGCCCCTCTCACTCTCCGTTACCTGCCAACATTTCCGCTCCCAATCCACCCACACATGCGTAAGCCCGCTCACTTTGGTGTTGCCAACATCCGAACCGCAACACCTCGCTTGCCCTGCTTGTCTATACGCATGAGCCGACTTTCGGCCTTTGCTTTAACCATTTCTCTCCAAAAATATGTAAGTATGTTTGTATACATGTTTGCCAATTTAAGTCACGCGATTTACATGTTTGAATTTTGCTTTCGGTTCGATCGGACATTTCTTTTGTTTGCATGTTTGACTAAAACATACAAACGCACGCTTCGATGATATTTGAATTGCTTTTTGGGCCAACGCTTATTTGAATTATTAGCCGCTTTTACGGCTTGAATTCATCTATATTTATATCTGGCGTGATACTCTGCCGCGTTTGTAAGGTATATACATATATATAAATTATATATTCCTCACAGTGTGTTTTTTTTTTAATTCGTTTATTTAAGGTATTTAAGAAGACTAGATTAAATATATATAGGTATAGATTATAGAGAAAGGGCAAAAGATAGAAGAGAAAATAGGGAACAATAAAAGAGAAGGAGTGTGTGATATGCCATAAGAGAACTGCGGGAGTAACGGGGGTTATTGCTTCGCAGGACTATGGCGAGCTGCTCATGCCCCTCCTGTGTTACGTGCCCTTTCCACAACACGAAGCTCCTTCATTATGGTTGAAGCATAACTGCAGACCGCTGACCAGTACTTTTGGTTGGATGTCATAAGTTTTACCAAATTTCTCGCTGTGACTTTTTCGCCCACTGCTGTTTCTAAGTTTTGTCGCTCTGCGTCAAACCTCGGGCAGTGAAAGAAAATGTGTTCCGAGTCCTCAATAACTTCGTTAAGGCACATAGTGCACTCGGGGCTGTTTTCATGGCCAAAGTGCTGCAAATATGACTTGAAACACACATGGCCGCTTAATATTTGTGTTAGCCCAAATGTTACTTCTCCATGTCGCCTGCTTAGCCATTCGTCTAAGTCGGGAATGAGCCGGCATGTCCACCTGCCTTTTTGGGAACTGTCCCAGCGCACCTGCCACTCCTCTAAACTAGCTTTTTTGGCTTCTTCCTTCGTTGATATTTTTACTGCTAGCAGCAATGCGGCGTCATCTGAAATGGTTTTGAATACGCGGCACACTCGCCTTTTCCCAAACCGGGGCGCCGTACAGAATGGTCGACTTCAGCACGTTCATTAATAGTAAACGCTGGCATTGCCTTGGTCCTCTTGCATTTAGAAGGATGCGATTGAGACTCCTTCGTAATTCCATTGCCTTGCTGTTAACACTTGCCAGATGCTCCTTAAAAGAGAGACGAGTGTCCAGTAGTACACCTAAATATCTGATGCATCTTGTCTATTTTATAGTTCATGCATCAAGCACAATTTCGGCAGATTAAACTACCTTTCGGTTGCTGATTAGGACAGTCTCCGTTTTTTGATCCGCTAGCTCGAGTCCTGCGTTGTAGAGCCACTGTTTAATTAAACTCACCGATGCAACCGTTTTCGCTTCTGCATCATGGAGATATTTTGCCACAACCACAAGTGCCACGTCGTCAGCAAAGCCAATTATTTTTATGTCGGGTGGAAGCTGTAGACGCAGAATGCCGTCATACATTATGTTCCATAGAAGAGGGCCAAGTACTGAGCCCTGCGGAACTCCTCCTTGTACTTTGTAAATACGTGTGCCGTTCTGGGTATTGAATCGAAGGATTCGATTTCTCAAGTAATCCTCAACCATATGAACAAGATGTTCTAAGACATAGATGTACATAGGGTAGGGCGTCAAGTATACGACTCCAGTTGGCTGTGTTAAATGCGTTTTTGACATCTAGCGTAGTGATCAGGCAGTACTTATTATTTCCTTCTTTAAAACGTTGGCCCTCAATGGCTTTAGCGGCAATATCTACAACTATTTGTAGTGCATCGATTGTTGATTTACCTTTACGAAAACCAAATTGCATTGTAGACAGGTCTCCTGCATGTTTGATAGTGGTCTCTAAGCGTGTGACTAGCAGCTTTTCCAGTATTTTTCCAAGCGAGCTTAAAAGACAAATAGGTCTATAAGCCGAAGGGTCTTCTGCAGGCTTACTAGATTTTGGTAGTAATACGAGGTCTTGAACTTTCCAACAACTGGGAAAAGAGCATTTAGAGATGCACTTGCTGAATACCTCAGAAAATTTATCCGCAGCGGGGCAAACAGCGAGTTTCAAAGCTTCGTTTGGTATTCCGTCTGGGCCTGGAGCTTTATTATTATTTATATTTGCAGCGGCTGTGATCACTTCTTCTGGGCTAACTTGCGCTTCCTCTGCAGAAATTTGTTTGAAGACTCTCCTTAAGGGTACCGATGAAGTATTCGGAAAGAGCGTTTCCACAATATTTTTCATCTGGGCCTCGTCTGGGGTCGCAGGCTTATTTGCTTTAAGCTTTTCCGTTGCCATTTTTGTCATTTTCCGCAGCATCACAAAGATCTAAAAAGCATTTATGTTTGCTCTCTTTTATGGCATTCTTCAGATTTCGTCTCCTGTGTGAGTACTCCAGCTGAAGCGTGGAGAAGATTTCCGTACTTCGTGCTCTTTAATATCTTCTCCTAGTCCTAAGGCATTTTCTCCTCAAATCCGCTATATCTGCATTCCACCAGTAAACTGAGTGCTGGCGTCGCAAGCTGCTGCCACTGCTTCCAAAATTTGCTTGTCATAATTGTTCGCGTCACCACTCCAAGGTGGGATAATGAAGGCCGACCTAAAAGCGGATGGATTGAGAGTATCAATTTTATACAGCCTGCATCTCTGCAGTCCCGTTGACCTTTGAGTTGAGCAATTGCCTATAGTGCAAATGATGCCGTATAGCGCTTGCAAATTTCCCAAACTTAACTGCCGGCTTGCAAATGTGACATCAATTACAGAACCGTATCCAGCTCTATGAAAAGTGTGTTCGGATCCTGTGTTAAGCACGGCGATGTCTAGAGTAGCGAAAGCCTCCAATAGAGCGCGGCCTCTTGTATTTGTTTGGCTACTGCCCCATTCCTCCGACCAGGCATTTAAATCGCCTGCGGTTTGTGGTGTGTGTGTGTGTGTGTGCATTAGCGGTGGTCTGAATTAGAGATGCTCTAAGGGAACTAGTTCTTACTAAAATACTAACAAGTCAGAGTGTATGCTTATAATTAATTCATGGAACTCATTATTTATATATGTATATTGTGGCGAAGTGCTAAAATTGTACTTCGTCACTCTGATTTGCTCTCTAAGCACATCGTCAGTAGCTCTCTGAAAAATACTGGGTGCATTTTTCAGGCCAAAGGGAGCCTGCAAAACTCATACTTTCCACTTCCTACGGAAAAGGCTGTTTTTTCTCTGTCTTTTTCAGCAAGTAAAATCTGATGGAACTCGGATTTCAAATCTATTGTTGTAAAATACTTTGCTGTACCTAAGTTAGACAAAAAAGAGGCTATATTGGGAATGTGATATTTGTCATCTATTGTTTTTTGATTTAGTTTTCTGAAATCTATGACGAAACGTTTTTTTCCTTCCCTGTTCATCGGTAAATTTTTTATCTACAACTCAATCGGGGTTGTTGTATGGTGAACGAGACTGATGTATTATATCGATATTTAATATATCTTGAGTTTCTGAGTTTACAAATTCTGACACGCCTATTGGGTATGGATATAATTTGGAATATATGGGATCCTCATTTTCTGTTCTAATGGTGGCAATGATGTTGGCGGTATACGCGAGCGCTTCATTTGGTTTGTTGTTAATTATTTTCTTTGAAGCCTACCAAAACATTGTTTTGGTTTAGTAAATAGTGTCCCAATATGCCGTCAAATGTCGTTAGGTTTGGTAGTAAAAAAAATGTTGTATTGGTGTTAAAAAGGTACATTGTACATTTCTTGTCTATGTCATTATAGCCATGAATTTATTTTATTCGAAAGGATTTTTCTACTGGCGTAAAATGTTTTAGTTCTTTTAATGGTTTTATATAATTCTTTGAGGCTCCTGTGTCTATTGACTATTTTATTGTCCTTCCTGCCACTGTTTTTTCTATGAACGGGAGCAAGGAACCATGCCTTAAAAATTGACCTGGTCATATTCATGGAATTCATCTTCAAAGTCTTGTAACGATCCTTTTTGGTCCTTACTTGCGGCAGAGCCGGCTTTCAGGTGTAGGGGTATGACACAACGAATTTATATTATGCGCTGGTGAAATGAGAAGATACAGTTGTTTTTTCTTTTAACAATACGTTATAATTTTATTGGCAATTTGATTGGTGGAGGTTGCTATGGCCAGTGAGCTTCTGCACGGGCTATTGGTTTTGTGTTTGGGGCTGTTGTGGAATCCACACTGCACCGCTGGCACTCATGAAAACTTATCAACGGATTGTGTTTGGCTGTGGCAAGTATTCCTACTGCCAGGATGACTCCTGGTCTTGTCTAGCTACACCTGCCGCCTGCTACTCTCCTATTATTCTGCTAGGAATACTCCTAGTCTTTTCCCACTATGCCAGGAATACTCCTAGTCTTCCCTGCCTGTGCCAGGAATACTCCTGGTCTTCCTTAACTGTGCTGGGAATACTCTTAGTCTTCACTAAAACTGCTAGGAATAGCTCCTAGTCTTCAATGTTTTGCTGGGAATAGCTCCTAGTCTTTTATATGCTGCTAGGAATAGCTCCTAGTCTTCTATATATTGCTAGGAATAACTACTAGTCTTTTATGTACTGCTAGGAATAACTCCTAGTCTTTTATATGTTGCTAGGAATAACTCCTAGTCTTGTAATTCGCTTATTTACTTCACTTGTTGAATCTTCACTTGTTAATACTTCACTTGCACCTTGCTGGTCCAAGTGATACATCGCTTGTTTCCTTCGCTTTCTAACTGACTCCCTCTGTATCTCAGCCGTTTATAGGCATCTTGACCCAGGGAGGACGCGTGGTGGGATTATGTACCGTTGCCAGTACTTTTCCGCGCGCCAATATTTGCCGCCCAAAACTTTCCATCGCTTTCTTTTGCCTTCGGCCTTCTCGGCCGATCGCGCAACGCAACTCTCCTGTTGCTATGCATGGTAAAATCACGCATACGCCTCTCAGCTACAATCTTGCTCTCTAGCTTTGCCAGCATCCACCCTTATGTACTATTTAACAATGTTTAATTTATTGCTAATTTCCCACCCTTTAACATATGCTCAAATATAGTAAATTTATGGATAAATCCCTTCCTCCCTGAACTACTTATATTAAATAAACTTAATAACTATATAAATATACCCCTATTTAGCTTTTGCTGTATTCACATATACAGCATTAATGCTCTACATTAATGTACCGCATTAACCCCTTCACATAACTAATATTCATGTTATGTTTAATCCATTACATGAGTTATACAACATTATATAGCATTATATAGCATATTACGTACATCTATTTATATACATATATATATTATCATTACATATTCAAATTTAGCGCCAACATTCCCACTCCCAAGCGACTTTGGTTCGCTTTGGTTCGCATCTTTTTTTTTTTTGGCCATTCATGACATCTTTTCCTTATAGGCGATTCATCAGGCATCTTTTCCAATTTTTTTGGCAGATCGTGAGCATCTTTACCATTGTCCCCATGCCTTATTTTGGCATTGGTGGCTCCGACTGCATCTTTTACTTATATACTATATTTATAATATTACTTATATCTACTTAACCTAACTTCATATTTTTTTCTTATTCTTAACTTCATGTTTTTTTTTTTATTCTACCTGATCTAAACTCCAAAAATTTTTCTTAATCCACCTACTCTACTTAACCTAAACTCCAAAATTTTCTCTTAACCTATACCCCCAATTCTTCAAACACCCTAACTCTATTCCTATTACTACGGATCCTATATCGGATCCGGCCCACCCACATAATTCTTGCCTGTCGCGGCCCCTCCCCCATCGCCTGTACCGCCACGGCCACCGCAACTGGCCACTCCTCGGGCTCCATCTTCCGCCATCTCTGGTGTGCCTGTGGCGCTGTCACAGATCGTTGCCGTTGTAAATGCGGCCTTGGCACTTGCGGCTGGCGCACCGGCGCAAACCGTTGTCTCGCATATACTGGCCGTCTTGGGTCTCGCTGTTGCTGTTGTTGCTGTTGGGCTTGCTGCTGGTGTGGCTGTTGCTGTGGGGCTTGGTGCTGTTGTGGCTGGGCCTGCGGCTGCCATTCTGCCACCATCTGATCAATGCTGGGCTCCAGCTCCTCCTCCGGCGACTCTTCTCTTGGCCAGATAAATTCTTCTATGAAATTTGAATTTATTGCCCTCCGCATCGGTGTTAATGGTCGCACCATCTGCTCCGCGCCCTCGTCCTCTTCTTCTGTGTCCGTCAGATTAATATATGCCACCGGCTCGTTAACAATCGGCAGCACTTCTGCCACCCTTTGGGCTGGCCCCTGCTATGCCCTCGCCATCTCCTCAGGCTCATCTAAAGATAGCCCCCTTCTTTGGAGCTCCTCTTCCACATCGGCCAGCAGAAATGCCAGGTCATTTATGACTACTCCTTCATCCTCGCTCACTTCTCCGGCCACTCCATCGCTCCCAATACCCTCCAATTCTTTCTGATGCTCTCCCACGTCCTCTTCCTCTCCCTCGTCGGACGAGATGGCGATCACCGGCCCCAATGGGACCGGCTCCCCGCCATCGGACTCCTCATCCGACACATATGGCGATGCCAGCATTTGCATGGCCTCTTCCAGCTCCTCTTCATTGAAATTTTGATGACCGCTCATGTTGATAGATAAAATGTAATTGATTTCATCTGTCTCATCTTGGGCCATAGGAACCTCTAATCCGCGTCGCTCTGCTGCTGCGCGTCCAGCTTCGGGTTCCCGCTCTCGTTTTTCTTTTTATCCGTACTTCACACAAACACTGTATGTGTGAATCCTCTCTCCTGCACTTGGTGTACCGCAGGAGAGAGTCCTCTCCTTATCCATTTGCATCCTCCGTCTGATCTGTTCTCTTACAATTTGAGAAGCATTGATGTTTATATTCCGTTTCGTTTGTCCATCGCTGACCCACCACACTCAACATTTCTTTTTATTTCTTTCTTTTTTTATATTACAGTTTGACATGCACTCTTAAATAAATTGTATGCATGCAATAATTTTCTTTTTATACATATATATATATATATATATATTTTTGGAGTTGAGCCAGTTGTAACGCTTCTTTAATATATATATATATTTTTTTTTTTTTTGAGTTGAGCCAGTTGTAACGCTCCGTTAATATATATATATATATATTTTTTTAAATTCTTGTTATTTATTTCTGTAGGGCCAATGCAATTTCCTTTTCAATTGATGCTGGTTCGTGTTTCTACCGTTCCTTTCCATCTGAAGATCTCCCAGTTGTCCGGCCGGTCCAACTGTTCAAACTCCATTTGGCCGGTTTCCGGTAGTCATACTCGCCTTGCATCTTTACAGTTTATTTGGATCATCTGTTGGCTCTTGTTCTCGTTGCACTTTTAATTCGCTGATGTGTGCCAACCTTGCCTTTTTGTTTGCCATATGCTGCAGTTTGTATATAACTGGCGATGTAAATCCCATGACTTTGTATGGCCCACCATACCGTGGTGCAAGTTTTGCCGCAAATCCTTCTGCTGCATTTGACAAATAGTGCTCCTTGGCCCACACTATTTCGCCCACTCATGGTATCCATTGCCTTCTTCCTAGATTATAGTGCCTTGATTGATCCTGAGCAGCTTTTTCTAGGTTTCTTCGTACCAACACGCCAATTTCTTTGATCAACTCCGCATTGCCATCTGGCCGTTGACTTGGTTAGCCTGATCCAATAGTTAGCCTGTCGAATGTGGATCCTGGCAATCTCGGCTCTCTTCCCTGCGTTATCAATGCCGCCGTATATCCCGTTGCGTCGGACACGCTAGAATTTACTGCCAACATTATTTCTGGTCATTGTTCATCCCATCGTCGTTGATCTTCTCCTGTGAATTGTGCTATCATTGTTTTAACCGTTGTATTCGCTCGTTCGGTTGGATTTTCTTGCGGCGTATATGGTGCTGTCAGCTAGTGTGTTGTCCCCTATTCTTGCAGCATTTTCTCAAATACTTTGCTGACGAACTGGACTCCATTATCTGTTATCACCACTTTTGGGACCCCAAATCTAGCCAGCACTCTTTCTCTAAATGCTTTTACTAAATTTTCTGCCGACGCCTTTCTCATTGGTACAAGCTCTGTCCATTTTGAGAATCTATCTACTATAACAAGCAATACTGAATTTCCATGTTTAGATCTTGGCAATGGCATCTGCAACGACATTTAATTTTCCTTTCCGATATGTTATTTCAAAGTCATATTGCTGCAACTCCAATGCCCATCTTGCAATCCGCCCTGTTGGACTCTCGATGCTATTCAGCCATTTCAGTGCCATGTGATCAGTAATGACCTTGAAATGATATTCTTCTAAGTATGGCTTCAACTTCCTTATAGCCCATACTATTGCAAGACATTCTTTTTCTGTTGCTGAATAATTTTGTTCTGCTGGATTTAGCGTTCTGCTAGCGTTTGATATGACTCTCTCGCCTTCCTCTGTATCTTGCGTCAGAATTGCCCCTATGCCGTAGTTGCTAGCGTCAGTTTGTAATACAAACCTTTTCGCAAAATCTGGGCACGTCAACACTGGATCTGCCACTAATTTTTGCTTTACCATGTCAAACGCATCCTGATGTTTTTCTTCCCACACCCATTTTGCTTTTTTCTTTAATAGAGAATTTAATGGCTGTACTAGCGTTGCGAAACTTGACACGAACCGTCTGTACCAAGATGCTACTCCTAGATACTGGCGTAATTCTTTTGTGTTCTTTGGCGGTTTTAACTCAGCTATTGCTGCCACTTTATCTGGATCTGTGCCAATGCCTTGTTCAGTTAATCGATGGCCCAGGAATCTTAGCTCTTTTCTGAAGAATTGGCATTTTTCTGCATTTATCCTTAAATTTGCTGCCTTTAGTCTGCGGAAAACTTCCTTTAAATGAACTTTGTGGTCTTCTATTGTTCTACTGACCACTATGATATCGTGGCATCATTTCTGGTCCTATGACCATATCTAAAGCTCGTTGGAATGTTGCAGATACTGAGTGCAAACCGAATGGCATCACTTTCCATTGATATAATCCCTTTCCTGGAACTGTGAAAGCTGTCATCTTTCTGCTGTTCATTTCCAGCGGAATCTGCCAATATCCATCTTTTAAATCTAAACTGCCTATGAATTTTGCTTCGCGCAGTTGATCTAAAATATAGTCAATTCTCGACATTGGATAAGCGTCTTTTATAGATTTTGCATTTATCTGCCTGAAGTCAACACATAGCGTCCATTTTCCAGTTTGTTTCTTTTTCACCATTACTATTGGTGAACTGTAAGGACTATTTGATCGTTCTATTTATACCTTCCCTTTTATTCTGCACATTGGCGGAATTTCAATTTGGTGCCCTGCGCATTGTATAATGGCTCCCATTTATAAATGGCTCCTTTATAAAATTCCACTCTAACACCACCGCATCAATTCCGCCAGGCAATATTAAAAATGGCATTTTGATTATTTTGTCGCCAACTTGCACTTCAGTGATCCATTGCCAGTCTATTTCTTTGGCTGCTCCGTCTGCCAACTTCACCTGTTTTTTCGCTTTTGTTAGCTGATCGTTTTTAGCTAATTTTTCTATTGTCTTTTGGCTAACAGAGCTGCTTGTGGCCCCTGAGTCTACCGTGGCCAGCATTCTAATGCCCCCTATCCTAATTTCTGCTGATAGTTGGCTTTCTTCTTCTATCAGCTTTCCGATTAGGTTCGCGGAGCTGTTGTTGCCGGCTCCTGCTCGCTCCTTGCAGGCAGGAACCGATTTGCGTTTCCCGCTGGCATGCAACAATTCATCGAACGCTTTCCGATTTTCCCGCAATTCCAACAGAACTCTAATCTTCTGTTGCTGCACTCTTTAGCCCAATGTCCTGCACCTCCGCATCTTCTGCATGCTTGAGATGGATTCTGTACCCATCCTGTTGGGATTTTCATAAAATTCCGCCTTTGTGCTGGAATTGGTGGCTCATTATCTAAGCAGCGTCTGTAGACCGTGTTATGCCTATTGTCTTGCACAACTGGTCGTCTTTGCACGCCCATTGGTATGTGTGAGCGTTCTCTTTGAGCCTCTCGTTGGAATTGTTTCCTTTCCAGTTCCAATGTTTCGAACTCATCTGCCAGTTGCATTAGTTCTTCCAGCGTTTGTATGTTGTGTGGGCGAATAAACATTTTCAAATCTGGTCTGCAGTTTTCCAATATGATTTCTAGCTGCTCGAAATCTGGGCACTTTAATAGATGCATCATGGTTTTGCATCTCTATCATGAAATCTTTAAATGACTCATTCCATTGTTGTTTTCTGGCTTTTACTTGGTCTGCTAGTTTGGTAAAATATCCCCTCGGCAAGAAATATTATTTGAATGCCTCAGTAAAATCTTTCCATGATGCCCAATGCTTATTGTTGGCCACGTACCATTTTAATGCTTTGTCTTTTAGCAGTTCTGGCATTGCCCTTGGGATCATGTTGATGTCTAATCCATACATGTCTGCTGACCATTCGACTTGGTCGATGAATTCTAGCGGCTTTAAATTGCCGTCGAAACGAAATGTCCATTCCCTCACTTGTTTTGCCACTTTCGGATATTCATTATTCAAATTTATTAACCCGACTTTTCTACTTTCTGTAACTCTCCTACTTGTTCTTGGCTCTTCATATAATGTATGTTGTTGTTTTTGTGGGCCATCTAGGGCACCCATTGGAATTGCCAATTTTGCAATTTCCCCCACCGGCATCGCTTTTGCGGCCTTTGTATATTTTGCTGCCAGCGAGCTGATCCATGCCTGCCACTCTGGGTCGTCCCTATGATTGCTGACCCATTCTCCGAACTGTTTCCTCGTTTCTTCTACAGTTCCTGCTAGCGTGAATCCGCACTTTTCGCCGGTTTTTATTAACTCCTCCTTTTTCATGTAATAAATTCATGATTTTGTCATTTTCCAGGCCTTTGATCAATTTATTTCCTTTTAATAAAAATTACCGTTGATTTCTTTTTGTTTTCCTATACAGAAAACCATGAATCTTGTAAATCTCTTTCACCAGTTAACCAAGTTGGGCGCCAGTTGTAACGATCCCTTTTGGTCCTTACTTGCGGCAGAGCCGGATTTCAGGTGTAGGGGTACGACACAACGAATTTATATTGTGCGCTGGTGAAATGAGAAAATACAGTTGTTTTTTCTTTTAACAAAACGTTATAATTTTATTGGCAATTTGATTGGTGGATGTTGCTATGGCCAGTGAGTTTCTGCACGAGCTATTGACTTTGTAATTGTGGTGATTGTTGAATCCACACTGCACCGCTGGAACTCATGAAAACTTATCGACAGATTGTGTTTGGCTGTGGAAGTATTCCTACTGCCAGGATGTCTCCTGGTCTTGTCTAGCTACACCTGTCGCCTGCTACGCTCCTATTATTCTGCTAGGAATACTCCTAGTCTTTTCCCACTATGCCAGGAATACTCCTAGTCTTCCCTGCCTGTGCCAGGAATACTCCTGGTCTTCCTTAACTGTGCTGGGAATACTCTTAGTCTTCACTAAAACTGCTAGGAATAGCTCCTAGTCTTCAATGTTTTGCTGGGAATAGCTCCTAGTCTTTTATATGCTGCTAGGAATAGCTCCTAGTCTTTTATATGTTGCTAGGAATAGCTCCTAGCTTTTTATACGTTGCTAGGAATAACTCCTAGTCTTTTATATGTTGCTAGGAATAACTCCTAGTCTTTTACGATCCGCTAGGAATAGCTGCTAGTCTTGTGATCTGCTAGGATTGGCTCCTACTTTTTAATACCCTACTAGGAATAGCCCCTAGTTTTCCTACATGCCACCAAAAACGAATCTGCCTTTAAACCTTCCTTGTAGCCAGGTTACAGTTGGATATCCTTTTATCGATCTAACTTGGCACGCCTTCACTTTTATTTCTTCACATATGTTTCACTTCGCTGGCCTCGCTTATTTACTTCACTTGTTAAAACGTCACTTGCACCTTGCCGGTCCAAGTGATACTTCGCTTGTTTCCTTCGCTTTCTAACTGCCTTTCCTGTGTCTCAGCCGTGTCTATTTATAGGCATCTTGACTCAGGGAGGACACGTGGTGGGATTATGTACCGTTGCCAGTACTTTTCCGCGCGCCAATATTTGCCGCCCAAAACTTTCCATCGCTTTCTTTTGCCTTCGGCCTTCTCGGCCGATCGCGCAACGCAACTCTCCTGTTGCTATGCATGGTAAAATCACGCATACGCCTCTCAGCTACAATCTTGCTCTCTAGCTTTGCCAGCATCCACCCTTATGTACTATTTAACAATGTTTAATTTATTGCTAATTTCCCACCCTTTAACATATGCTCAAATATAGTAAATTTATGGATAAATCCCTTCCTCCCTGAACTACTTATATTAAATAAACTTAATAACTATATAAATATACCCCTATTTAGCTTTTGCTGTATTCACATATACAGCATTAATGCTCTACATTAATGTACCGCATTAACCCCTTCACATAACTAATATTCATGTTATGTTTAATCCATTACATGAGTTATACAACATTATATAGCATTATATAGCATATTACGTACATCTATTTATATACATATATATATTATCATTACATATTCAAATTTAGCGCCAACATTCCCACTCCCAATCCACCCACACATGCGTAAGCCCGGTCACTTTGATGTTCCCGACAACCGAAAAGCAACCCCTCGCCTCCCCCGCTAGTCTATACGCATGAGCCGACTTTGGTTCGCTTTGGTTCGCATCTTTTTTTTTTTTGGCCATTCATGACATCTTTTCCTTATAGGCGATTCATCAGGCATCTTTTCCAATTTTTTTGGCAGATCGTGAGCATCTTTACCATTGTCCCCATGCCTTATTTTGGCATTGGTGGCTCCGACTGCATCTTTTACTTATATACTATATTTATAATATTACTTATATCTACTTAACCTAACTTCATATTTTTTTTCTTATTCTTAACTTCATGTTTTTTTTTTTTATTCTACCTGATCTAAACTCCAAAAATTTTTCTTAATCCACCTACTCTACTTAACCTAAACTCCAAAATTTTCTCTTAACCTATACCCCCAATTCTTCAAACACCCTAACTCTATTCCTATTACTACGGATCCTATATCGGATCCGGCCCACCCACATAATTCTTGCCTGTCGCGGCCCCTCCCCCATCGCCTGTACCGCCACGGCCACCGCAACTGGCCACTCCTCGGGCTCCATCTTCCGCCATCTCTGGTGTGCCTGTGGCGCTGTCACAGATCGTTGCCGTTGTAAATGCGGCCTTGGCACTTGCGGCTGGCGCACCGGCGCAAACCGTTGTCTCGCATATACTGGCCGTCTTGGGTCTCGCTGTTGCTGTTGTTGCTGTTGGGCTTGCTGCTGGTGTGGCTGTTGCTGTGGGGCTTGGTGCTGTTGTGGCTGGGCCTGCGGCTGCCATTCTGCCACCATCTGATCAATGCTGGGCTCCAGCTCCTCCTCCGGCGACTCTTCTCTTGGCCAGATAAATTCTTCTATGAAATTTGAATTTATTGCCCTCCGTATCGGTGTTAATGGTCGCACCATCTGCTCCGCGCCCTCGTCCTCTTCTTCTGTGTCCGTCAGATTAATATATGCCACCGGCTCGTTAACAATCGGCAGCACTTCTGCCACCCTTTGGGCTGGCCCCTGCTATGCCCTCGCCATCTCCTCAGGCTCATCTAAAGATAGCCCCCTTCTTTGGAGCTCCTCTTCCACATCGGCCAGCAGAAATGCCAGGTCATTTATGACTACTCCTTCATCCTCGCTCACTTCTCCGGCCACTCCATCGCTCCCAATACCCTCCAATTCTTTCTGATGCTCTCCCACGTCCTCTTCCTCTCCCTCGTCGGACGAGATGGCGATCACCGGCCCCAATGGGACCGGCTCCCCGCCATCGGACTCCTCATCCGACACATATGGCGATGCCAGCATTTGCATGGCCTCTTCCAGCTCCTCTTCATTGAAATTTTGATGACCGCTCATGTTGATAGATAAAATGTAATTGATTTCATCTGTCTCATCTTGGGCCATAGGAACCTCTAATCCGCGTCGCTCTGCTGCTGCGCGTCCAGCTTCGGGTTCCCGCTCTCGTTTTTCTTTTTATCCGTACTTCACACAAACACTGTATGTGTGAATTCTCTCTCCTGCACTTGGTGTACCGCAGGAGAGAGTCCTCTCCTTATCCATTTGCATCCTCCGTCTGATCTGTTCTCTTACAATTTGAGAAGCATTGATGTTTATATTCCGTTTCGTTTGTCCATCGCTGACCCACCACACTCAACATTTCTTTTTATTTCTTTCTTTTTTTATATTACAGTTTGACATGCACTCTTAAATAAATTGTATGCATGCAATAATTTTCTTTTTATACATATATATATATATATATATATTTTTGGAGTTGAGCCAGTTGTAACGCTTCTTTATATATATATATATATTTTTTTTTTTTTGAGTTGAGTTGCACTTATAATGTGTGATGTCAGGGTTCGACTCCGCGTCATGTGGTTATTCCTTTAAATAAAAAGATAATCTAAGGCCGCTGACAAATTATTGGTGGACAGTGCACTTATAATGTGCGATGTCGGGGTTCAACTCCCCGTCGGATGGCTATCTCTTTAAAACGAAAATAAAAATATGTGCAAAAGGCCGGCGGCGAATTATTGGTGGACATGGTGACGTGTCTGTGTTCGACTCCCTGCCGTACGGTCAAAGTCTGAATAAATGAAAACCCAAATCCTTAACACACATCCTTAACGGATCAAGAAAAAATAAAATAAATCAACAACCTAACACTGCGTGCACTGCGAAACAAAGATGGTCCAATTTAGTCATGTAATTAAGAAAAAAAAAATAATAAAAATTCAATTCATAAAAAAAGGGAACCACTGTGATAACTTTAAGTTACAAGTGGCAGTTAATTAAGAAAATAAAAAATAATAAAAAATTCAATTCATAAAAAAGAGAACCACTGTGGCCGTTGAGCTACAAGTAAAAGTATCGCTGCGGCCGCTCTGCCCGCGTTGCAATTGCGGAATACTCCCCTCGAAGGTCTGTAAGTCCTTAACACAGTCCGGCATCTTGCTGCATTCGACAAGATCGTAAGCCGTGCGCGGACGAGTTAAGGGCCTAGGTTCTTCCGCTGAGGGGCTACGGAGTCCCCTAACTAAATCCTCCTCAAGGGAATTAATTTTCGCTACAGCCTGCTTTAGAGAACTAAAGCTTTTGTATTACATTTTGGTTGGTCAAAAGCGATAGGGTCGCTTCGAACTTCTCTAAAGTCATTTATACGCGAGAGGGTATATTTCCCACAAGTCTCAATGTGTAATACGGAATTAAATTTGCCAAAGAAAGAGAGAGGATTTCGTCTCACTTACCCCTTGATATCTGTTGAATTAATGTTGGGTGTGTGTTCGTAGCGTGTTGTGTGACGTATCTTGGTGTTTCTCTTTCTTCAATATCTGTTGGAGATAAAATTCAGCTTTAGTAAATGTAATTGTAAAATTGTTCAATAATTTCCTTTTCGTTTCTTATTATTTTTTTTATAATTATCATTTGATTTTGTGTTTAATTCAATTCTTGTCTTAATTACTTGGAGAGGATTCCTCATGGCGATGAAACACGAAAACAAGGTTTCGGGTGGCGGAGAGCGGAGGCGAGGGTTTATTTTGTCAATTAAAAGAATGTTTTTTAATTTTTGTCACTTCATGGGAGGTCCCTAGGGTTCCTTTTTGGCCTCACTTAGCCTACTAAGGTAGGGGTATCTCAACGAACTGTTGGGCAGCCAAACGCAATGTTATTTTTCTTTTTTTTTTATTTATTGCCAAGCCTTTCCAACAGTCCATGACCACACACTATCTACACACCGTACCGCACTTGTATTTTCGATCATGCACTTTCGAATTCTCCACTTTTTTCTTAACTAAATGCCACTTGCAACTTGATGTTGCCACAGTGGTTCTCTTTTTGTATGAATTGAATTTTGTATTTTTTCTTAATTAACTGCTACTTGTAGCTCAACGGCCACAGTGGTTCTCTTTTTTATGAATTGAATTTTTTATTATTTTTTATTTTCTTAATTAACTGCCACTTGTAACTTAAAGTTATCACAGTGGTTCCCTTTTTTATGAATTGAATTTTTATTATTTTTTTTTTCTTAATTACATGACTAAATTGGACCATCTTTGTTTCGCAGTGCACGCAGTGTTAGGTTGTTGATTTATTTTATTTTTTCTTGATCCGTTAAGGATGTGTGTTAAGGATTTGGGTTTTCATTTATTCAGACTTTGACCGTACGGCAGGGAGTCGAACACAGACACGTCACCATGTCCACCAATAATTCGCCGCCGGCCTTTTGCACATATTTTTATTTTCGTTTTAAAGAGATAGCCATCCGACGGGGAGTTGAACCCCGACATCGCACATTATAAGTGCACTGTCCACCAATAATTTGTCAGCGGCCTTAGATTATCTTTTTATTTAAATGAATAACCACATGACGCGGAGTCGAACCCTGACATCACACATTATAAGTGCACTGCCCACCAATAATTCGTTTTTGGGCTTAGAATTTTTTATATTTTTTTTTTTTTGAAGGAATATATTTTCATTTTTTTCTTATTATTTTTTTGAAGGAACATATTTTCATTTTTTTCTTATTATTCGAAATTTTATTCTTCTTATAATTTTTCATCAACTTATTACTTTTTAATATTTTTTTATCGGACATTTTTTCATATTTTTATTCATTTTATATTATTAGAATTTTTCTTCTTTTCTTTATTTTAACTTATAATTGCGTGTTTTCGTTATATAAAAAATTTTTTTTTTAATTTAATAATTATTTTGTCACTACGCGCACTTGTCACTCGCGAAGATGGTCCCTGCTCGGGCACCGGTTAAGGATGTACCCCCTGTTTCCCCGGTCCAGCGTCCATTTCCTGTTCCTATACTTACATTTTTGACGTTTTAATTGAAATAAGGATTTCTTCGAATTAATACTTTATAAATTTATTGAATGATTAGTTAATAAGAAAGGTTCTTGGTTGGACTTCTGACGATTCTTGACTTGCTTCTTCTCCTATCCCATCAAAACTGACTTCCTTAGCTTTTGACGGCAGTAAAAGTATCGCTGCGGCCGCTCTGCCCGCGTTGCAATTGCAGCAGCGCCCAAGTATCCCACGGTGTCAGCAGTTTTGGTGTTTAAAGTGTTGAGACCGCGGATTGGTTTCCGGTGTCAACTTTGCATATTTGTATACTTGAACTTGATCTTGTCAGCATAATTGCAACATAGTTGAAGTAGCCACAATGTGTAATCGGAGTTGCTTATGATGTGTTTGGCATGAGGAGTGTCGAGAGTGGTGGGGATGTTGCGTAACGTGGGGCATCGGAGTATAGTTTGTATTGGGGTTCAGTGGCGTAGGCGTAGTGGTCAAAGGGGATGCAGGGCAGGGTGTTAACTTATATATATATATATATATATATGTATATATATATATATATATTATCATTACATATTCAAATTTAGCGCCAATACCTCCAGCGCCTCTCAAACCTCTGCTTTGGACATGTTACACACCGCCTCTCTCGTTCTCCGTTACATGCCTACATTCCCGCTTCCAATCCACCCACACATGCGTAAGCCCGCTCCCTTTGATGTTGCCGACAACCGAAAAGCAACCCCTCGCCTCCCCCGCTAGTCTATACGACTATCCGACTCTCCAAGTCTCGTGCGTCGGTGGCTTACGCACGTGTGCGTGTATGTGTTCGCTGTTGCGGTTCTATGCACTCCCAATGTAACTCACTCTCAGTGACGTTACACGAGCCTACATGCAATTGTTCTTATCTGTTTCTCATTACATGCTATATATATTCGGCCTTTGCTTTGACCATTTCTCATATGTAATTATGTTTGTGTGTATGTTTGCCAGTTTTAAATCACGCGATTTACATGTTTGAATTTTCCTTTTGGTTCGATCGCACATTTCTTTCGTTTGCTTGTGTTCGATCGAACCTCCAGGTTCGTTTATATTTTTGACTTTTTTTCGTGATTTCCTTTTTTTTTCTTGGCCTGGTTCGCATCTTTTTTTTTTTGGCCATTCATGACATCTTTTCCTTATAGGCGATTCATCAGGCATCTTTTCCAATTTTTTTTGGCAGATCGTGAGCATCTTTACCATTGTCCCCCTGCCTTATTTTGGCATGGGTGGCTCCGACTGCATCTTTCACTTATATACTATATTTATAATATTACTTATATCTACTTAACCTAACTTTATATTTTTTTCTCCTATTCTACCTAATCTACATTCTAAAAATATCTACTAACCTAAACTTCATATTTTTTTCTTATTCTTAACTTCATGTTTTTTTTTTTATTCTACCTAATCTAAACTCCAAAAATTTCTCTTTATCCACCTACTCTACTTAACCTAAACTCCAAAATTTTCTCTTAACCTATACCCCCAATTCTTCAAACACGCTAACTCTATTCCTATTACTACGGATCCTATATCGGATCCGGCCCACCCACATAATTCTTGCCTGTCGCAGCCCCTCCCCCATCGCCTGTACGGCCACGGCCACCGCAAATGGCCACACCTCGGGCTCCACCTCCCGCCATCTCTGGTGCGCCTGTGGCGCTGTCACAGATCGTTGCCGTTGTAAATGCGGCCTTGGCACTTGCGGCTGGCGCACCGGCGCAAACCGTTGTCTCGCATATACTGGCCGTCTTGGGTCTCGCTGTTGCTGTTGTTGCTGTTGCTGTTGGACTTGCTGCTGTTGTGGCTGTTGCTGTGGGGCTTGGTGCTGTTGTGGCTGGGCCTGCGGCTGCCATTCTGCCACCATCTGATCAATGCTGGGCTCCAGCTCCTCCTCCGGCGACTCTTCTCTTGGCCAGATAAATTCTTCTGTGAAATTTGAATTTATTGCCCTCCGCATCGGTGTTAATGGTCGCACCATCTGCTCCGCGCCCTCGTCCTCTTCTTCTGTGTCCGTCAGATTAATATATGCCACCGGCTCGTTAACAATCGGCAGCACTTCTGCCACCCTTTGGGCTGGCCCCTCCTCTGCCCTCGCCATCTCCTCAGGCTCATCTAAAGATAGCCCCCTTCTTTGGAGCTCCTCTTTCACATCGGCCAGCAGAAATGCCAGGTCATTTATGACTACTCCTTCATCCTCGCTCACTTCTCCGGCCACTCCATCGCTCCCAATACCCTCCAATTCTTTCTGATGCTCTCCCACGTCCTCTTCCTCTCCCTCGTCGGACGAGATGGCGATCACCGGCCCCAATGGGACCGGCTCCCCGCCATCGGACTCCTCATCCGACACATATGGCGATGCCAGCATTTGCATGGCCTCTTCCAGCTCCTCTTCATTGAAATTTTGATGACCGCTCATGTTGATAGATAAAATGTAATTGATTTCATCTGTCTCATCTTGGGCCATCGGAACCTCTAATCCGCGTCGCTCTGCTGCTGCGCGTCCAGCTTCGGGTTCCCGCTCTCGTTTTTCTTTTTATCCGTACTTCACACACACACTGTATGTGTGAATCCTCTCTCCTGCACTTGGTGTACCGCAGGAGAGAGTCCTCTCCTTATCCATTTGCATCCTCCGTCTGATCTGCTCTCTTACAGTTTGAGAAGCATTGATGTTTATATTCCGTTTCGTTTGTCCATCGCTGACCCGCCACACTCAACATTTCTTTTTATTTCTTTCTTTTTTTATATTACAGTTTGACATGCACTCTAAAATAAATTGTATGCATGCAATAATTTTCTTTTTATACATATATATATATATATTTTTTTTTTTTTTTTTGGAGTTGAGCCAGTTGTAACGCTTCTTTAATATATATATATATATTTTTTTTTTTTTTGAGTTGAGCCAGTTGTAACGCTCCTTTAATATATATATTTTTTTTAAATTCTTGTTATTTATTTCTGTAGGCCAATGCAATTTCCTTTTCAATTGATGCTGGTTCGTGTTTCTACCGTTCCTTTCCATCTGAAGATCTCCCAGTTGTCCGGCCGGTCCAACTGTTCAAACTCCATTTGGCCGGTTTCCGGTAGTCATACTCGCCTTGCATCTTTACAGTTTATTTGGATCATCTGTTGGCTCTTGTTCTCGTTGCACTTTTAATTCGCTGATGTGTGCCAACCTTGCCTTTTTGTTTGCCATATGCTGCAGTTTGTATATAACTGGCGATGTAAATCCCATGACTTTGTATGGCCCACCATACCGTGGTGCAAGTTTTGCCGCAAATCCTTCTGCTGCATTTGACAAATAGTGCTCCTTGGCCCACACTATTTCGCCCACTCATGGTATCCATTGCCTTCTTCCTAGATTATAGTGCCTTGATTGATCCTGAGCAGCTTTTTCTAGGTTTCTTCGTAACAACACGCCAATTTCTTTGATCAACTCCGCATTGCCATCTGGCCGTTGACTTGGTTAGCCTGATCCAATAGTTAGCCTGTCGAATGTAGATCCTGGCAATCTCGGCTCTCTTCCCTGCGTTATCAATGCCGCCGTATATCCCGTTGCGTCGGACACGCTAGAATTTACTGCCAACATTATTTCTGGTCATTGTTCATCCCATCGTCGTTGATCTTCTCCTGTGAATTGTGCTATCATTGTTTTAACCGTTCTATTCGCTCGTTCGGTTGGATTTTCTTGCGGCGTATATGGTGCTGTCAGCTAGTGTGTTGTCCCCTATTCTTGCAGCATTTTCTCAAATACTTTGCTGACGAACTGGACTCCATTATCTGTTATCACCACTTTTGGGACCCCAAATCTAGCCAGCACTCTTCCTCTAAATGCTTTTACTAAATTTTCTGCCGATGCCTCTCTCACTGGTACAAGCTCTGTCCATTTTGAGAATCTATCTACTATAACAAGCAATACTGAATTTCCATGTTTAGATCTTGGCAATGGCATCTGCAACGACATTTAATTTTCCTTTCCGATATGTTATTTCAAAGTCATATTGCTGCAACTCCAATGCCCATCTTGCAATCCGCCCTGTTGGACTCTCGATGCTATTCAGCCATTTCAGTGCCATGTGATCAGTAATGACCTTGAAATGATATTCTTCTAAGTATGGCTTCAACTTCCTTATAGCCCATACTATTGCAAGACATTCTTTTTCTGTTGCTGAATAATTTTGTTCTGCTGGATTTAGCGTTCTGCTAGCGTTTGATATGACTCTCTCGCCTTCCTCTGTATCTTGCGTCAGAATTGCCCCTATGCCGTAGTTGCTAGCGTCAGTTTGTAATACAAACCTTTTCGCAAAATCTGGGCACGTCAACACTGGATCTGCCACTAATTTTTGCTTTACCATGTCAAACGCATCCTGATGTTTTTCTTCCCACACCCATTTTGCTTTTTTCTTTAATAGAGAATTTAATGGCTGTACTAGCGTTGCGAAACTTGACACGAACCGTCTGTACCAAGATGCTACTCGTAGGTACTGGCGTAATTTTTTGTGTTCTTTGGCGGTTTTAACTCAGCTATTGCTGCCACTTTATCTGGATCTGTGCCAATGCCTTGTTCAGTTAATCGATGGCCCAGGAATCTTAGCTCTTTTATGATCATCACTCTTTTATGATATCACTTTCCATTGATATAATCCCTTTCCTGGAACTGTGAAAGCTGTCATCTTTCTGCTGTTCATTTCCAGCGGAATCTGCCAATATCCATCTTTTAAATCTAAACTGCTTATGAATTTTGCTTCGCGCAGTTGATCTAAAATATAGTCAATTCTCGACATTGGATAAGCGTCTTTTATAGATTTTGCATTTATCTGCCTGAAGTCAACACATAGCGTCCATTTTCCAGTTTGTTTCTTTTTCACCATTACTATTGGTGAACTGTAATGACTATTTGATCGTTCTATATATCCCATTGCCATCAATTCTTCAACTTTTTTATTTATTATAACTTGCATCTTTGGATTCTTTGATAATAACTTTGTTTTATTGGCTTATCGTCACACATAGTGATTGTGTGCATGCCAACTTTAGACGTGCCATTTATTATGGCCAATTCGTCCAGTTGTTCGCACATAAAGTCACTGACTTCTATCTCTGGTGCATCAAACGCTATTGCTGTCGAAATCCTTTCTGTCAGCTTCCCTTTTATTCTGCACATTGGCGGAATTTCAATTTGGTGCCCTGCGCATTTTATAATGGCTCCCATTTATAAATGGCTCCTTTATAAAATTCCACTCTAACACCACCGCATCAATTCCGCCAGGCAATATTAAAAATGGCATTTTGATTATTTTGTCGCCAACTTGCACTTCAGCGATCCATTGCCAGTCTATTTCTTTGGCTGCTTCGTCTGCCAACTTCACCTGTTTTTTCGCTTTTGTTAGCTGATCGTTTTTAGCAAATTTTTCTATTGTCTTTTGGCTAACAGAGCTGCGTGTGGCCCCTGAGTCTACCGTGGCCAGCATTCTAATGCCCCCTATCCTAATTTCTGCTGATAGTTGGCTTTCTTCTTCTATCAGCTTTCCGATTAGGTTCGCGGAGCTGTTGTTGCCGGCTCCTGCTCGCTCCTTGCAGGCAGGAACCGATTTGCGTTTCCCGCTGGCATGCAACAATTCATCGAACGCTTTCCGATTTTCCCGCAATTCCAACAGAACTCTAATCTTCTGTTGCTGCACTCTTTAGCCCAATGTCCTGCACCTCCGCATCTTCTGCATGCTTGAGATGGATTCTGTACCCATCCTGTTGGGATTTTCATAAAATTCCGCCTTTGTGCTGGAATTGGTGGCTCATCATCTAAGCAGCGTCTGTAGACCGTGTTATGCCTATTGTCTTGCACAACTGGTCGTCTTTGCACGCCTATTGGTATGTGTGAGCGTTCTCTTTGAGCCTCTCGTTGGAATTGTTTCCTTTCCAGTTCCAATGTTTCGAACTCATCTGCCAGTTGCATTAGTTCTTCCAGCGTTTGTATGTTGTGTGGGCGAATAAACATTTTCAAATCTGGTCTGCAGTTTTCCAATATGATTTCTAGCTGGTCGAAATCTGGGCACTTTAATAGACGCATCATGGTTTGGATCTCTATCATGAAATCTTTAAATGACTCATTCCATTGTTGTTTTCTGGCTTTTACTTGGTCTGCAAGTTTGGTAAAATATCCCCTCGGCAAGAAATATTATTTGAATGCCTCAGTAAAATCTTTCCATGATGCCCAATGCTTATTGTTGGCCACGTACCATTTTAATGCTTTGTCTTTTAGCAGTTCTGGCATTGCCCTTGGGATCATGTTGATGTCTAATCCATACATGTCTGCTGACCATTCGACTTGTTCGATGAATTCTAGCGGCTTTGAATTGCCGTCGAAACGAAATGTCCATTCCCTCACTTGTTTTGCCACTTTCGGATATTCATTATTCAAATTTATTAACCCGACTTTTCTACTTTCTGTAACTCTCCTACTTGTTCTTAGCTCTTCATATAATGTATGTTGTTGTTTTTGTGGGCCATCTAGGGCACCCACGCTTCCCCATCTGACGGTGTTAATATTGGAATTGCCAATTTTGCAATTTCCCCCACCGTCATCGCTTTTGCGGCCTTTGTATATTTTGCTGCCAGCGAGCTGATCCATGCCTGCCACTCTGGGTCGTCCCTATGATTGCTGACCCATTCTCCTAACTGTTTCCTCATTTCTTCTACAGTTCCTGCTAGCGTGAATCCGCACTTTTCGCCGGTTTTTATTAACTCCTCCTTTTTCATGTAATAAATCCATGATTTTGTCATTTTGCAGGCCTTTGATTAATTTATTTCCTTTTAATAAAAATTAACGTTGATTTCTTTTTGTTTTCCTATACAGAAAACAATAAATCTTGTAAATCTCTTTCACCAGTTAACCAAGTTGGGCGCCAGATGTAACGATCCTTTTTGGTCCTGAAATGCGGCAGAGCCGGATTTCAGGTGTAGGGATACGACACAACGAATTTATATTGTGCGCTGGTGAAATGAGAAGATACAGTTGTTTTTTCTTTTAACAAAACGTTATAATTTTATTGGCAATTTGATTGGTGGATGTTGCTATGGCCAGTGAGTTTCTGCACGAGCTATTGACTTTGTAATTGTGGTGATTGTTGAATCCACACTGCACCGCTGGAACTCATGAAAACTTATCGACAGATTGTGTTTGGCTGTGGAAGTATTCCTACTGCCAGGATGTCTCCTGGTCTTGTCTAGCTACACCTGTCGCCTGCTACGCTCCTATTATTCTGCTAGGAATACTCCTAGTCTTTTCCCACTATGCCAGGAATACTCCTAGTCTTCCCTGCCTGTGCCAGGAATACTCCTGGTCTTCCTTAACTGTGCTGGGAATACTCTTAGTCTTCACTAAAACTGCTAGGAATAGCTCCTAGTCTTCAATGTTTTGCTGGGAATAGCTCCTAGTCTTTTATATGCTGCTAGGAATAGCTCCTAGTCTTTTATATGTTGCTAGGAATAGCTCCTAGCTTTTTATACGTTGCTAGGAATAACTCCTAGTCTTTTATATGTTGCTAGGAATTACTCCTAGTCTTTTACGATCCGCTAGGAATAGCTGCTAGTCTTGTGATCTGCTAGGATTGGCTCCTACTTTTTAATACCCTACTAGGAATAGCCCCTAGTTTTTCTACATGCCACCAAAAACGAATCTGCCTTTAAACCTTCCTTGTAGCCAGGTTACGGATGGATATCCTTTTATCGATCTAACTTGGCACGCCTTCACTTTTATTTCTTCACATATGTTTCACTTCGCTGGCCTCGCTTATTTACTTCACTTGTTAAAACGTCACTTGCACCTTGCCGGTCCAAGTGATACTTCGCTTGTTTCCTTCGCTTTCTAACTGCCTTTCCTGTGTCTCAGCCGTGTCTATTTATAGGCATCTTGACTCAGGGAGGACGCGTGGTGGGATTATGTACCGTTGCCAGTACTTTTCCGCGCGCCAATATTTGCCGCCCAAAACTTTCCATCGCTTTCTTTTGCCTTCGGCCTTCTCGGCCGATCGCGCAACGCAACTCTCCTGTTGCTATGCATGGTAAAATCACGCATACGCCTCTCAGCTACAATCTTGCTCTCTAGCTTTGCCAGCATCCACCCTTATGTACTATTTAACAATGTTTAATTTATTGCTAATTTCCCACCCTTTAACATATGCTCAAATATAGTAAATTTATGGATAAATCCCTTCCTCCCTGAACTACTTATATTAAATAAACTTAATAACTATATAAATATACCCCTATTTAGCTTTTGCTGTATTCACATATACAGCATTAATGCTCTACATTAATGTACCGCATTAACCCCTTCACATAACTAATATTCATGTTATGTTTAATCCATTACATGAGTTATAAACATTATATAGCATTATATAGCATTATATAGCATATTACGTACATCTATTTATATACATATATATATTATCATTACATATTCAAATTTAGCGCCAATACCTCCAGCGCCTCTCAAACCTCTGCTTTGGACATGTTACACACCGCCTCTCTCGTTCTCCGTTACATGCCTACATTCCCGCTTCCAATCCACCCACACATGCGTAAGCCCGCTCCCTTTGATGTTGCCGACAACCAAAAAGCAACCCCTCGCCTCCCCCGCTAGTCTATACGACTAGCCGACTCTCCAAGTCTCGTGCGTCGGTGGCTTACGCACGTGTGCGTGTATGTGTTCGCTGTTGCGGTTCTATGCACTCCCAATGTAACTCACTCTCAGTGACGTCACACGAGCCTACATGCAATTGTTCTTATCTGTTTCTCATTACATGTTATATATATTCGCCCTTTGCTTTGACCATTTCTCATATGTAATTATGTTTGTGTGTATGTTTGCCAGTTTTAAATCACGCGATTTACATGTTTGAATTTTGCTTTTGGTTCGATCGCACATTTCTTTCGTTTGCTTGTGATCGATCGAACCTCCAGGTTCGTTTATATGTTTGACTCAAACATATAAACGCGCGCATTGATGAATTTGAATTGCCTTTTTGGGCCAACGCTTATTTTAATTATTAGCCGCTTTTACGACTTGAATTCATTTACATCTGTATCTGGCTTGATACTCTGTCGCATTTGTGAGGTATATATACATCTCTATCTCTATATATATAAAAAAAAGTTGCTGTTCGTTAGTCTCGCTAAAACTCGAGAACGGCTGAACGGATTTATCTATTCTTGGTCTTGAATTATTCGTGGAGGTCTAGGGAAGGTTTAGAAGGTGAGAAAATTCGAATAATTGCCGCGAAAATCCTCAAAACAGCATTTTTCTTCGTGACAACCAAAATATCTTCGGTGGGGCCATGATTCTGTTGTCAGGTGATTTTCGTCAGACTCTTACACCTCGACCGGATTCATCACATTACCTACAGATTTCTGTCACATCACAGACTCAAAAATCAGCGAGTTTTCCCAATTCAAATTTCAATAACCATAATTGGCTGGGTGAACGGGCAATATTAGCAGCGAAAAATAAAGATGTCGAGGATCTTAATGTGACCATTCAGAATTTTCTTCCAGGACAGTTGGTTTCCTTCAAAGCAGTCAGCAGATTCGTTTTTGGTGGCATGTAGGAAAACTAGGAGCTATTCCTAGCAGGGTATTAAAAACTAGAAGCCAATGATAGCAGATCACAAGACTAGCAGCTATTCCTAGCGGATCGTAAAAGACTAGGAGTTATTCCTAGCAACATATAAAAGACTAGGAGTTATTCCTAGCAACGTATAAAAAGCTAGGAGCTATTCCTAAAAGACTAGGAGCTATTCCTAGCAAAACATTGAAGACTATGAGCTATTCCTAGCAGTTTTAGTGAAGACTAAGAGTATTCCTAGCACAGTTAAGGAAGACCAGGAGTATTCCTGGCACAGGCAGGGAAGACTAGGAGTATTCCTGGCATAGTGGGAAAAGACTAGGAGTATTCCTAGCAGAATAATAGGAGCGTAGCAGTAGGAATACTTGCCACAGCCAAACACAATCTGTCGATAAGTTTTCATGAGTTCCAGCGGTGCAGTGTGGATTCAACAATCACCACAATTACAAAGTCAATAGCTCGTGCAGAAACTCACTGGCCATAGCAACATCCACCAATCAAATTGCCAATAAAATTATAACGTTTTGTTAAAAGAAAAAACAACTGTATTTTCTCATTTCACCAGCGCACAATATAAATTCGTTGTGTCGTACCCCTACACCTGAAATCCGGCTCTGCCGCAAGTAAGGACCAAAAAGGATCGTTACAACTGGCGCCCAACTTGGTTAACTGGTGAAAGAGACTTACAAGATTCATGGTTTTCTGTATAGGAAAACAAAAAGAAATCAACGGTATTTTTTATTAAAAGGAAATAAATTGATCAAAGGCCTGGAAAATGACAAAATCATGAATTTATTACATGAAAAAGGAGGAGTTAATAAAAACCGGCGAAAAGTGCGGATTCACGCTAGCAGGAACTGTAGAAGAAACGAGGAAACAGTTAGGAGAATGGGTCAGCAATCATAGGGACGACCCAGAGTGGCAGGCATGGATCAGCTCGCTGGCAGCAAAATATACAAAGGCCGCAAAAGCGATGCCGGTGGGGGAAATTGCAAAATTGGCAATTCCAATGGGTGCCCTAGATGGCCCACAAAAACAACAACATACATTATATGAAGAGCCAAGAACAAGTAGGAGAGTTACAGAAAGTAGAAAAGTCGGGTTAATAAATTTGAATAATGAATATCCGAAAGTGGCAAAACAAGTGAGGGAATGGACATTTCGTTTCGACGGCAATTTAAAGCCGCTAGAATTCATCGACCAAGTCGAATGGTCAGCAGACATGTATGGATTAGACATCAACATGATCCCAAGGGCAATGCCAGAACTGCTAAAAGACAAAGCATTAAAATGGTACGTGGCCAACAATAAGCATTGGGCATCATGGAAAGATTTTACTGAGGCATTCAAATAATATTTCTTGCCGAGGGGATATTTTACCAAACTTGCAGACCAAGTAAAAGCCAGAAAACAACAATGGAATGAGTCATTTAAAGATTTCATGATAGAGATCCAAACCATGATGCGTCTATTAAAGTGCCCAGATTTCGAGCAGCTAGAAATCATATTGGAAAACTGCAGACCAGATTTGAAAATGTTTATTCGCCCACACAACATACAAACGCTGGAAGAACTAATGCAACTGGCAGATGAGTTCGAAACATTGGAACTGGAAAGGAAACAATTCCAACGAGAGGCTCAAAGAGAACGCTCACACATACCAATGGGCGTGCAAAGACGACCAGTTGTGCAAGACAATAGGCATAACACGGTCTACAGACGCTGCTTAGATAATGAGCCACCAATTCCAGCACAAAGGCGGAATTTTATGAAAATCCCAACAGGATGGGTACAGAATCCATCTCAAGCATGCAGAAGATGCGGAGGTGCAGGACATTGGGCTAAAGAGTGCAGCAACAGAAGATTAGAGTTCTGTTGGAATTGCGGGAAAATCGGAAAGCGTTCGATGAATTGTTGCATGCCAGCGGGAAACGCAAATCGGTTCCTGCCTGCAAGGAGCGAGCAGGAGCCGGCAACAACAGCTCCGCGAACCTAATCGGAAAGCTGATAGAAGAAGAAAGCCAACTATCAGCAGAAATTAGGATAGGGGGCATTAGAATGCTGGCCACGGTAGACTCAGGGGCCACAAGCAGCTCTGTTAGCCAAAAGACAATAGAAAAATTAGCTAAAAACGATCAGCTAACAAAAGCGAAAAAACAGGTGAAGTTGGCAGACGGAGCAGCCAAAGAAATAGACTGGCAATGGATCACTGAAGTGCAAGTTGGCGACAAAATAATCAAAATGCCATTTTTAATATTGCCTGGCGGAATTGATGCGGTGGTGTTAGAGTGGAATTTTATAAAGGAGCCATTTATAAATGGGAGCCATTATACAATGCGCAGGGCACCAAATTGAAATTCCGCCAATGTGCAGAATAAAAGGGAAGCTGACAGAAAGGATTTCGACAGCAATAGCGTTTGATGCACCAGAGATAGAAGTCAGTGACTTTATGTGCGAACAACTGGCCGAATTGGCCATAATAAATGGCACGTCTAAAGTTGGCATGCACACAATCACTATGTGTGACGATAAGCCAATAAAACAAAGTTATTATCAAAGAATCCAAAGATGCAAGTTATAATAAATAAAAAAGTTGAAGAATTGATGGCAATGGGATATATAGAACGATCAAATAGTCATTACAGTTCACCAATAGTAATGGTGAAAAAGAAACAAACTGGAAAATGGACGCTATGTGTTGACTTCAGGCAGATAAATGCAAAATCTATAAAAGACGCTTATCCAATGTCGAGAATTGACTATATTTTAGATCAACTGCGCGAAGCAAAATTCATAAGCAGTTTAGATTTAAAAGATGGATATTGGCAGATTCCGCTGGAAATGAACAGCAGAAAGATGACAGCTTTCACAGTTCCAGGAAAGGGATTATATCAATGGAAAGTGATGCCATTCGGCTTGCACTCAGTATCTGCAACATTCCAACGAGCTTTAGATATGGTCATAGGACCAGAAATGATGCCACGATATCATAGTTGTCAGTGGAACAATAGAAGACCACAAAGTTCATTTAAAGGAAGTTTTCCGCAGACTAAAGGCAGCAAATTTAAGGATAAATGCAGAAAAATGCCAATTCTTCAGAAAAGAGCTAAGATTCCTGGGCCATCGATTAACTGAACAAGGCATTGGCACAGATCCAGATAAAGTGGCAGCAATAGCTGAGTTAAAACCGCCAAAGAACACAAAAGAATTACGCCAGTACCTAGGAGTAGCATCTTGGTACAGACGGTTCGTGCCAAGTTTCGCAACGCTAGTACAGCCATTAAAATCTCTATTAAAGAAAAAAGCAAAATGGGTGTGGGAAGAAAAACATCAGGATGCGTTTGACATGGTAAAGCAAAAATTAGTGGCAGATCCAGTGTTGACATGCCCAGATTTTGCGAAAAGGCTTGTATTACAAACTGACGCTAGCAACTACGGCATAGGGGCAATTCTGACGCAAGATACAGAGGAAGGCGAGAGAGTCATATCAAAGGAACGGTAGAAACACGAACCAGCATCAATTGAAAAGGAAATTGCATTGGCCTACAGAAATAAATAACAAGAATTTAAAAAAAATATATATATAGTAATATATCCGCCTTTTTATACAAGACCTCTTATCATTTAATTATAAACAAATTACCCCAACACAAAACTAATTATAAGCAAATCACCCCAACACAAAATTTATTATAAACAAATCTTATATAGGCAGAATCTAACACTTAAGAACAAGAAGTTCATATTTCACCCTTTCTTAGAAACAGGCTCCAAAATGACCAATCAGAATCGATCACGCCACTTGAGCCAAAATCCAAAAATCGCGCCACTCTTACAAAACTCCCTATAAATAATATTGAAACTCTAAGAGTGCAGCTCAGTTTAATTCTATCGCAGCCTCTATTAAAACCGACCGAAAATTGTGTCCCGGCCCTTTTTAAATTTAAGGCAAAACCATTGTAAACAAAGAACTCCGTTGTAAAAAAAATAAAAATAAATTTTTTAAATAAAATCAACGTTAAACTTTAAATTGGCAAAGAGTGCAGTGCAAAAACTTGTGTCAAATAAAAATACAACCGCTAAGGATACTACTTCCAAGGTTGTTTAAAACCCAAGACCTTTTTGTGCTAAAATTCCAAACCTGATTAACAACCAGGACTTTTTTGAAAAAAAAAACTGGAGAAAAATAATCCAGGAAGCACTAATCCGATCTCTAAGTTTTATCCGCAAAAGAATCATCGTGTAACGCACGGCAACTTTCGTACTCCACATATAATCAAAGTGCATAACGTAACAATGGCACTAGAATTATCAGAGACCCATTTAAACCAAGCACTTACTGTCCTAAGACAGGTGCCCATGTTTGATGGAAGCTCTGCAACCCTAAGCGCGTTCATTCGGAGAGTGGACTATATCTTGCAGCTGTACCCGACGAGGGACGTCCGCCAACATAGTGTGATGTTCGGCACTATCGAAATACAGCTTACTGGAGAAGCGCAGAGGGCATCCCAGCTGGCCCAACCCAAAAACTGGATGGAACTTCGAACCGCATTAATCAGCGAATTTAACATCCAAACCCCTTACGAAGAACTTCTAAGACGTCTCTACAACACTAGTTTTGGAGGAAACCTCCGTAAGTTTATCGAAGACCTAGAATATAAGTCATTTACAATTATAAACAAGCTAGCACTAGAAGGCAACGCGGATAATACCATTTTATATACTAATGCCATGAAAAATACTGTAAAAGATGTTATTACAAAAAAATTACCGGACAGACTATACATGACCCTTGCTAAATTTGATATTTCCTCAGTATCCGCCTTGAAACAGGTAGCTCAACGAGAAGGGCTCTATGAGAATAGCTCATCAGAAAGGCCTAAACATAACAATTTCAATTCTGAAGGCCAATCGAATAATAAATCATTCCAAAATAATTCAAGCAGAAATAACTTCAGACTAAACAATCAATATTACAACTCAATTCAACCCAATCCACATCCAAATCCTGAAAATTATCAGCAACCTTAATCAAGGTAGACAACAGAATCCTTTGAATCATCAAATTAGAAATCAATCTCAAAATCAAAACCCGGTAACCAACAGACCTACTAAAAGACAAAGAGAAAGTACCAGCGGTCAGAGTAGAATAGAATGGTCCGAAAATTTTCATCAATCAGCCTTGGAACAAATAAATCAGACGGATCAAACGGATTAAACCCTACATCCTATTAACCATAAATAACACTCCTCTTAAATGTATAATTGATACAGGTTCCTCAATAAACCTTATCAACCAGAACTTTTTCAATTTCCCAGAAACCCCAGAAAAATTGAATGTCCAAACAATTAAAGGCACAATAGAGCTTACTAAAAGCATTTCTTTTGCACCCAGCAAACTTTGCCCAACTATTCAAAAATTTTACTGTCATAAATTTTCTGCTACATACGATATACTATTAGGTAGAAAGTACCTCAAAGCATGTCAAGCATCTATTAACTATAACGACAACAGCGTAACTCTAGCAAATCACAAGTTCTATTTTAAATTCACAAATGATGAAGAAGAAACATCAGAATCTATTAATTCTCATTCTCATACGAAATAAATAATAATATCGAAGAAAAAAACGAGTTCCGACTAGATCATTTAAATTCAGAAGAAACAGAAAAATTAAAAAAAATTTTGCATCACTTTAGTGATATCCAGTACAGGAAAGGTGAAAATTTGACTTTTACCAGTACTATAAAACATAACATTCGAACAAAACACGAAGACCCCATTTACAAACACCCCTATAAATATCCTCAAATCTTTGACGAAGAAGTCAACAAACAAATAAACGAAATGATAGAACAGGGAATAATTCGAAAATCGAAATCGCCCTATTGTTCACCAATATGGATCGTACCTAAGAAAGAGGACGCTTCCAAGGAACAAAAGTTCCGTTTAGTCATTGACTATCGTAGTCTAAACGAGATTACTGTCGATGATAAATTCCCAATACCCATAATGGATGAAATACTTGACAAATTAGGAAAATGTCAGTATTTTACAACCATTGATCTTGCTAAAGGATTCCATCAAATTCAAAGGGATCCTAAATCAATTGAGAAAACTGCATTCTCAATAAAACATGGGCATTACGAATTTACCCGAATGTCATTTGGCTTAAAAAATGCACCAGCCACATTCCAAAGATGCATGAACAATTTATTAGAAGATCTAATTTACAAAGATTGTTTAGTTTACTTGGATGACATAATCATTTATTCAACCTCATTAGAGGAACATTTAACCTCAATTCAAAAGGTTTTCTCTAAATTACGCAAGGCTAATCTAAAACTACAATTAGACAAATGCGAATTCTTGAAGAAGGAAACAAAATTCTTAGGTCATGTTATAACCACAGACGGCATTAAACCAAATCCAGACAAAATCAAAGCAATTCTAAAATTTCCTATTCCCAAAACACCAAAAGAAATTAAATCATTTTTAGGCTTATGCGGATTCTACCGCAAGTTTATCCCAAACTTTGCCAAAATAGCAAAACCAATAACTCTTGGTTTAAAGAAAGGCTCCCAAATCAACATAAACAATCCAGAATACATCTCAGCTTTCGAGAAATTAAAACTTCTTATTATCAATGACCCCATTCTTGCATATCCTGATTTCAAAAAAACCTTTTCCCTTACTACAGATGCTAGTAACGTAGCTATAGGCGCTGTCCTCTCACAAGACCATAAACCTATCTGTTTTGCAAGTCGAACCCTTAATGAGCACGAACTTAATTACTCCGCTATAGAAAAAGAACTATTAGCTATCGTATGGGCGACTAAGTATTTTAGACCATACCTCTTTGGCAGACACTTCGAGATCTTAAGTGATCACAAACCCTTTGTTTGGTTATCCAATATAAAGGAACCCAACATGAAGTTACAGCGGTGGAAAATAAAACTAAATGAATATAACTACAAAATAAAATATGTACCAGGAAAAGAAAATTATGTGGCCGACGCCCTTTCCAGAGTCAAACTTGACGAAAACTTCTTAGGAGATGAAATAAGCAGCTCCCGAGCAACTATACACAGCGCACAGGAAGACAATGAAAATTTAATAACCATTTCAGAAAAACCACTAAATTATTACAACCATCACAAAAAACAAAAATAAAAATATCATACAAAGAAATGACGAATCTTTCCGCAAAGGAACTTATCAAAGAATACTTATGTTTAAAAAATAACGCAATCTATTTCCATAACGACGCAGATTTTCTAATATTCCAACAAGCTTATCTTGAAATAATAAGTCCAGATAGTCGGACTAAAACTTTAAGAACTACTTCTAAATTGAAAGACATAAATCATTCTAAAAAACCACAAAACATTACTTCATCCAGGCATTACTAAAACCATAAATTGGTTCAGAGGAAAATATTACTACCCAGATTACCAAAAATTAATTCAAAATCTAATTAATGAATGCGATATTTGCAACCTATCCAAATCAGAAAACAGAAATAGTAAACTGGCTTTTGAAATCACTCCAGAAATATTTAACGCTAGAGAAAAATATGTAATGGATTTCTATCTAGTTGACAATCTACAATTCTTATCATGCATAGACGTATATTCCAAATTTGCCTCTCTAATTGAAATCCAAAGTCGAGATTGGCTCGAAGCTAAAAGAGCAATCATCAAAATCTTTAACGATATGGGCAAACCCATAGAAATCAAGGCAGATAAAGATTCAGCATTTATATGCATAGCCCTCCAAAATTTTTTAAAATCCGAAAACGTTAAAATAAATATAACAACAAGTAAAAACAATATTTCTGACATAGAAAGATTTCATAGAACCGTGAATGAAAAATTAAGAATCATTAATGCAGAATCCAGCATAGACAATAAACAAACAAAGTTCGAAACTATTCTTTATACGTATAATCATAAGACTAAACATTTGACAACAAATAGAACACCAGCAGACATTTTCATTTATGCAGGTACACCCCTTTACAATACTCAAGCTAACAAGAAAAATCAAATCGAAAACTTAAATAAAAAAAGAAACAACTACGAAATAAATACAAAATATAAAATTGCACCTTTAATTAAAAGCAAAACAACTACACCATTTAAGAAGACAGGGGAAATAACCCAAATTGACGACAAACACTATATAGAAACAAATAGAGGAAGACAAACCACCCACTACAAATCAAAATTCAAGAAAAAAAAAGAAAACTCACCAAAGCAAATATACTAATTAATTTCAGACATTACTCTTGAATCATCAATACATAGTTAACTTAAACACAGAAAAACTTTTAAATATAAAAACATCTACTTGGTTAAAGTCGGATACGAACGAAATATTTATAATCTCGCACGTACCCAGACAAATATCAAAAACACCACTATATAAGATCATACCCTATCCTGACCAAAACAACAATACTTTAACAGAAATTGTCCATGAAACCTATTACATACAAAATAACAAAACATATATTAAATCATCTAGAAAACAAGAAATTAATGAATGTATAAATGGTATTATAACACAAATCCCAGCAGAATCTAAATACACAAAAACCTTTAAAACAAATCAAATTAGCTATGTAGAACCCAACATTATTGTAATTTGGTACCTACCAAAAACAAATCTTAACCAAAATTGTAATCAAAATAAAATATTCATAGAAGGAAAAAATATAATTAAATTATACGATTGTACTATTCAATTAAATGAAATATCAATAGTAAACACATTGTCAGACTACACACAAAACATTTATGTAACAAATAACGTAACAAAACTAGAACCTATCTCTTATATACAAACGAAACAAATCATTTTTGAAAAAACTAAGTACAACAAAATATTTAACATTATAACAACCACTACGTTTATAATTACTCTAATAAGTCTAATCATATATTTAATCTATAAATTTAGATCTATGACAAAGAAAATAATTATAAAGCAAATTAAATCAGTTAACTCAGCGATAAACAAACCGCCCCACCAGAACAAATAACTTCCCAAGAAATCCCTATCGAAAGTACAGAAAGTACACTTCCATCATTATATCCCGCATTTCTCGCCTGAGGACAGGCTATTTTCTAAAGGTTGGGGGGAGTAATATATCCGCCTTTTTATACAAGACCTCTTATCATTTAATTACCCCAACACAAAACTAATTATAAGCAAATCACCCCAACACAAAATTTATTATAAACAAATCTTATATAGGCAGAATCTAACACTTAAGAACAAGAAGTTCATATTTCACCAACAAGAAATTTCATATTTCATATTTCCAAAATAACACTTAAGAACAAGAAGTTCATATTTCACCCTTAGAAACAGGCTCTAAAATGACCAATCAGAATCGATCACGCCACTTGAGCCAAAATCCAAAAATCGCGCCACTCTTACAAAACTCCCTATAAATAATATTGAAACTCTAAGAGTGTAGTTCAGTTCAATTCTAACCCAGCCTCTGTTAAAACCTTGGAAAATTGTGTTCCAGTCCTTTTAAATTTAAGGCTAAATCATTATTGTAAACAAAGAACTCCGTTGAAAAATAAAGATAAATTTTTTTAATAAATCCAACGTTAAAACTTAAAATTTTTATATATATATATATATATATATATATATATATATATATATATATATATATATATATATATATATAGTAGAGTTTGGCAAACGCAAACAAACGAAATTTGTTATTACCATATATTATTTGTAAATATTGTAATAAATAATAAACAAATTAAAATAAGTTCCACTGTTAAATTCTTTTATCTTTATTACATCCTAGGGCCTTTTATTACAGAAAATTTGTAAAAAAATCTCGGGACCTTGGAATGAGAAATTGACAGAGGCATGGTAGGAAATTACCCGAAATCGGTGTAGACTAACACTAATATAAAATGATTGACAAAAATAAACATTTTATACACTCCAATAAATCCCTACTAAGATATATTTAGGTTACTAAAGCTAGCTCGCCATTAAGTGCACTGTATATTTAAAACTATATTCTACAAAAGACAAAATCAAAATTAGTACATGGTCGCATATATCTAATATTTCTTCGGTTAGAGTATTACCCGGACACCGAGTAATATTAATGACGCCAACTAAATAATGTTAAATAATACTTAGTTGGCACAGTTATTTCAGTTAGAGTATTACCTGGACACTGAAATTCAGATCGACTGCCATGATATATACTCTAGCACTGTGACTTTTTTTGAAATAAAATTATATATATATATTTTTTTTTTTGAGTTGAGCCAGTTGTAACGCTCTTTTAATATATATATAATTTTAAGTTTAACGTTGATTTTATTTCAAAAATTTATTTTTATTTTTTTTACAACGGAGTTCTTTGTTTACAATGGTTTTGCCTTAAATTTAAAAAGGGCCGGGACACAATTTTCGGTCGGTTTTAATAGAGGCTGCGATAGAATTAAACTGAGCTGCACTCTTAGAGTTTCAATATTATTTATAGGGAGTTTTGTAAGAGTGGCGCGATTTTTGGATTTTGGCTCAAGTGGCGTGATCGATTCTGATTGGTCATTTTAGAGCCTGTTTCTAAGGGTGAAATATGAACTTCTTGTTCTTAAGTGTTATTTTGGAAATATGAAATATGAAATTTCTTGTTGGTGAAATATGAACTTCTTGTTCTTAAGTGTTAGATTCTGCCTATATAAGATTTGTTTATAATAAATTTTGTGTTGGGGTGATTTGCTTATAATTAGTTTTGTGTTGGGGTAATTAAATGATAAGAGGTCTTGTATAAAAAGGCGGATATATTACTCCCCCAACCTTTAGAAAATAGCCTGTCCTCAGGCGAGAAATGCGGGATATAATGATGGAAGTGTACTTTCTGTACTTTCGATAGGGATTTCTTGGGAAGTTATTTGTTCTGGTGGGGCGGTTTGTTTATCGCTGAGTTAACTGATTTAATTTGCTTTATAATTATTTTCTTTGTCATAGATCTAAATTTATAGATTAAATATATGATTAGACTTATTAGAGTAATTATAAACGTAGTGGTTGTTATAATGTTAAATATTTTGTTGTACTTAGTTTTTTCAAAAATGATTTGTTTCGTTTGTATATAAGAGATAGGTTCTAGTTTTGTTACGTTATTTGTTACATAAATGTTTTGTGTGTAGTCTGACAATGTGTTTACTATTGATATTTCATTTAATTGAATAGTACAATCGTATAATTTAATTATATTTTTTCCTTCTATGAATATTTTATTTTGATTACAATTTTGGTTAAGATTTGTTTTTGGTAGGTACCAAATTACAATAATGTTGGGTTCTACATAGCTAATTTGATTTGTTTTAAAGGTTTTTGTGTATTTAGATTCTGCTGGGATTTGTGTTATAATACCATTTATACATTCATTAATTTCTTGTTTTCTAGATGATTTAATATATGTTTTGTTATTTTGTATGTAATAGGTTTCATGGACAATTTCTGTTAAAGTATTGTTGTTTTGGTCAGGATAGGGTATGATCTTATATAGTGGTGTTTTTGATATTTGTCTGGGTACGTGCGAGATTATAAATATTTCGTTCGTATCCGACTTTAACCAAGTAGATGTTTTTATATTTAAAAGTTTTTCTGTGTTTAAGTTAACTATGTATTGATGATTCAAGAGTAATGTCTGAAATTAATTAGTATATTTGCTTTGGTGAGTTTTCTTTTTTTTCTTGAATTTTGATTTGTAGTGGGTGGTTTGTCTTCCTCTATTTGTTTCTATATAGTGTTTGTCGTCAATTTGGGTTATTTCCCCTGTTTTCTTAAATGGTGTAGTTGTTTTGCTTTTAATTAAAGGTGCAATTTTATATTTTGTATTTATTTCGTAGTTGTTTCTTTTTTTATTTAAGTTTTCGATTTGATTTTTCTTGTTAGCTTGAGTATTGTAAAGGGGTGTACCTGCATAAATGAAAATGTCTGCTGGTGTTCTATTTGTTGTCAAATGTTTAGTCTTATGATTATACGTATAAAGAATAGTTTCGAACTTTGTTTGTTTATTGTCTATGCTGGATTCTGCATTAATGATTCTTAATTTTTCATTCACGGTTCTATGAAATCTTTCTATGTCAGAAATATTGTTTTTACTTGTTGTTATATTTATTTTAACGTTTTCGGATTTTAAAAAATTTTGGAGGGCTATGCATATAAATGCTGAATCTTTATCTGCCTTGATTTCTATGGGTTTGCCCATATCGTTAAAGATTTTGATGATTGCTCTTTTAGCTTCGAGCCAATCTCGACTTTGGATTTCAACTAAAGAGGCAAATTTGGAATATACGTCTATGCATGATAAGAATTGTAGATTGTCAACTAGATAGAAATCCATTACATATTTTTCTCTAGCGTTAAATATTTCTGGAGTGATTTCAAAAGCCAGTTTACTATTTCTGTTTTCTGATTTGGATAGGTTGCAAATATCGCATTCATTAATTAGATTTTGAATTAATTTTTGGTAATCTGGGTAGTAATATTTTCCTCTGAACCAATTTATGGTTTTAGTAATGCCTGGATGAAGTAATGTTTTGTGGTTTTTTAGAATGATTTATGTCTTTCAATTTAGAAGTAGTTCTTAAAGTTTTAGTCCGACTATCTGGACTTATTATTTCAAGATAAGCTTGTTGGAATATTAGAAAATCTGCGTCGTTGTGGAAATAGATTGCGTTATTTTTTAAACATAAGTATTCTTTGATAAGTTCCTTTGCGGAAAGATTCGTCATTTCTTTGTATGATATTTTTATTTTTGTTTTGTGAAAAAAGTGAGTAACATCGACTTTGTCTTCATTACTCTTGATAAATTCTACTTGATGGTTGTAATAATTTAGTGGTTTTTCTGAAATGGTTATTAAATTTTCATTGTCTTCCTGTGCGCTGTGTATAGTTGCTCGGGAGCTGCTTATTTCATCTCCTAAGAAGTTTTCGTCAAGTTTGACTCTGGAAAGGGCGTCGGCCACATAATTTTCTTTTCCTGGTACATATTTTATTTTGTAGTTATATTCATTTAGTTTTATTTTCCACCGCTGTAACTTCATGTTGGGTTCCTTTATATTGGATAACCAAACAAGGGGTTTGTGATCACTTAAGATCTCGAAGTGTCTGCCAAAGAGGTATGGTCTAAAATACTTAGTCGCCCATACGATAGCTAATAGTTCTTTTTCTATAGCGGAGTAATTAAGTTCGTGCTCATTAAGGGTTCGACTTGCAAAACAGATAGGTTTATGGTCTTGTGAGAGGACAGCGCCTATAGCTACGTTACTAGCATCTGTAGTAAGGGAAAAGGTTTTTTTGAAATCAGGATATGCAAGAATGGGGTCATTGATAATAAGAAGTTTTAATTTCTCGAAAGCTGAGATGTATTCTGGATTGCTTATGTTGATTTGGGAGCCTTTCTTTAAACCAAGAGTTATTGGTTTTGCTATTTTGGCAAAGTTTGGGATAAACTTGCGGTAGAATCCGCATAAGCCTAAAAATGATTTAATTTCTTTTGGTGTTTTGGGAATAGGAAATTTTAGAATTGCTTTGATTTTGTCTGGATTTGGTTTAATGCCGTCTGTGGTTATAACATGACCTAAGAATTTTGTTTCCTTCTTCAAGAATTCGCATTTGTCTAATTGTAGTTTTAGATTAGCCTTGCGTAATTTAGAGAAAACCTTTTGAATTGAGGTTAAATGTTCCTCTAATGAGGTTGAATAAATGATTATGTCATCCAAGTAAACTAAACAATCTTTGTAAATTAGATCTTCTAATAAATTGTTCATGCATCTTTGGAATGTGGCTGGTGCATTTTTTAAGCCAAATGGCATTCGGGTAAATTCGTAATGCCCATGTTTTGTTGAGAATGCAGTTTTCTCAATTGATTTAGGATCCATTTGAATTTGATGGAATCCTTTAGCAAGATCAATGGTTGTAAAATACTGACATTTTCCTAATTTGTCAAGTATTTCATCCATTATGGGTATTGGGAATTTATCATCGACAGTAATCTCGTTTAGACTACGATAGTCAATGACTAAACGGAACTTTTGTTCCTTGGAAGCGTCCTCTTTCTTAGGTACGATCCATATTGGTGAACAATAGGGCGATTTCGATTTTCGAATTATTCCCTGTTCTATCATTTCGTTTATTTGTTTGTTGACTTCTTCGTCAAAGATTTGAGGATATTTATAGGGGTGTTTGTAAATGGGGTCTTCGTGTTTTGTTCGAATGTTATGTTTTATAGTACTGGTAAAAGTCAAATTTTCACCTTTCCTGTACTGGATATCACTAAAGTGATGCAAAATTTTTTTTAATTTTTCTGTTTCTTCTGAATTTAAATGATCTAGTCGGAACTCGTTTTTTTCTTCGCTATTATTATTTATTTCGTATGAGAATGAGAATTAATAGATTCTGATGTTTCTTCTTCATCATTTGTGAATTTAAAATAGAACTTGTGATTTGCTAGAGTTACGCTGTTGTCGTTATAGTTAATAGATGCTTGACATGCTTTGAGGTACTTTCTACCTAATAGTATATCGTATGTAGCAGAAAATTTATGACAGTAAAATTTTTGAATAGTTGGGCAAAGTTTGCTGAGTGCAAAAGAAATGCTTTTAGTAAGCTCTATTGTGCCTTTAATTGTTTGGACATTCAATTTTTCTGGGGTTTCTGGGAAATTGAAAAAGTTTTGGTTGATAAGGTTTATTGAGGAACCTGTATCAATTATACAATTAAGAGGAGAGTTATTTATGGTTAATAGGATGTAGGGGTTTAATCCGTTTGATCCGTCTGATTTATGAAAATTTTCGGACCATTCCATTCTACTCTGACCGCTGGTACTTTCTCTGTGTCTTTTAGTAGGTCTGTTGGTTACCGGGATTTGATTTTAAGATTGATTTCTAATTTGATGATTCAAAGGATTCTGTTGTCTACCTTGATTAAGGTTCTGCTGAAATTCTTCCCTAAGTTGCTGATAATTTTCAGGATTTGGATGTGGATTGGGTTGACTTGAGTTGTAATATTGATTGTTTAGTCTGAAGTTATTTCTGCTTGAATTATTTTGGAATGATTTATTATTCGATTGGCCTTGAGAATTGAAATTGTTATGTTTAGGCCTATCTGATGAGCTATTCTCATAGAGCCCTTCTCGTTGAGCTACCTTTTTCAAGGTGGATACTGAGGAAATATCAAATTTAGCAAGGGTCATGTATAGTCTGTCCGGTAATTTTTTTGTAATAACATCTTTTACAGTATTTTTCATGGCATTAGTATATAAAATGGTATTATCCGCGTTGCCTTCTAGTGCTAGCTTGTTTATAATTGTAAATGACTTATATTCTAGGTCTTCGATAAACTTACGGAGGTTCCCTCCAAAACTAGTGTTGTAGAGACGTCTTAGAAGTTCTTCGTAAGGGGTTTGGATGTTAAATTCGCTGATTAATGCGGTTCGAAGTTCCATCCAGTTTTTGGGTTGGGCCAGCTGGGATGCCCTCTGCGCTTCTCCAGTAAGCTGTATTTCGATAGTGCCGAACATCACACTATGTTGGCGGACGTCCCTCGTCGGGTACAGCTGCAAGATATAGTCCACTCTCCGAATTAACGCGCTTAGGGTTGCAGAGCTTCCATCAAACATGGGCACCTGTCTTAGGACAGTAAGTGCTTGGTTCAAATGGGTCTCTGATAATTCTAGTGCCATTGTTACGTTATGCACTTTGATTATATGTGGAGTACGAAAGTTGCCGTGCGTTACACGATGATTCTTTTGCGGATAAAACTTAGAGATCGGATTAGTGCTTCCTGGATTATTTTTCTCCAGTTTTTTTTTTTCAAAAAAGTCCTGGTTGTTAATCAGGTTTGGAATTTTAGCACAAAAAGGTCTTGGGTTTTAAACAACCTTGGAAGTAGTATCCTTAGCGGTTGTATTTTTATTTGACACAAGTTTTTGCACTGCACTCTTTGTCCTTTTTCTTGTTTTATCCTACCGACTGCGCCAATTTTAAGTTTAACGTTGATTTTATTTCAAAAATTTATTTTTATTTTTTTTACAACGGAGTTCTTTGTTTACAATGGTTTTGCCTTAAATTTAAAAAGGGCCGGGACACAATTTTCGGTCGGTTTTAATAGAGGCTGCGATAGAATTAAACTGAACTGCACTCTTAGAGTTTCAATATTATTTATAGGGAGTTTTGTAAGAGTGACGTGATTTTTGGATTTTGGCTCAAGTGGCGTGATCGATTCTGATTGGTCATTTTGGAGCCTGTTTCTAAGAAAGGGTGAAATATGAACTTCTTGTTCTTAAGTGTTATTTTGGAGCCTGTTTCTAAGAAAGGGTGAAATATGAACTTCTTGTTCTTAAGTGTTAGATTCTGCCTATATAAGATTTGTTAATAATAAATTTTGTGTTGGGGTGATTTGCTTATAATTAGTTTTGTGTTGGGGTAATGAAATGATAAGAGGTCTTGTATAAAAAGGCGGATATATTACTATATATATATTAAAGAAGCGTTACAACTGGCTCAACTCCAAAAAAAAAAAAATATATATATATATATATATATATATGTATAAAAAGAAAATTATTGCATGCATACAATTTATTTTAGAGTGCATGTCAAACTGTAATATAAAAAAAGAAAGAAATAAAAAGAAATGTTGAGTGTGGCGGGTCAGCGATGGACAAACCAAACGGAATATAAACATCAATGCTTCTCAAATTGTAAGAGAACAGAACGGACGGAGGATGCAAATGGATAAGGAGAGGACTCTCTCCTGCGGTACACCAAGTGCAGGAGAGAGAATTCACACATACAGTGTGTGTGTGAAGTACGGATAAAAAGAAAAACGAGAGCGGGAACCCGAAGCTGGACGCGCAGCAGCAGAGCGACGCGGATTAGAGGTTCCGATGGCCGAAGATGAGACAGATGAAACCAATTATATTTTATCTATCAACAGCGGTCATCAAAATTTCAATGAAGAGGAGCTGGAAGAGGCCATGCAAATGCTGGCATCGCCATATGTGTCGGACGAGGAGTCCGATGGCGGGGAGCCGGTCCCATTGGGGCCGGTGATCGCCATCTCGTCCGACGAGGGAGAGGAAGAGGACGTGGGAGAGCATCAGAAAGAATTGGAGGGTATCGGGAGCGATGGAGTGGCCGGAGAAGTGAGCGAGGATGAAGGAGTAGTCATAAATGACCTGGCATTTCTGCTGGCCGATGTGGAAGAGGAGCTCCAAAGAAGGGGGCTATCTTTAGATGAGCCTGAGGAGATGGCGAGGGCATAGCAGGGGCCAGCCCAAAGGGTGGCAGAAGTGCTGCCGATTGTTAACGAGCCGGTGGCATATATTAATCTGACGGACACAGAAGAAGAGGACGAGGGCGCGGAGCAGATGGTGCGACCATTAACACCGATACGGAGGGCAATAAATTCAAATTTCATAGAAGAATTTATTTGGCCAAGAGAAGAGTCGCCGGAGGAGGAGCTGGAGCCCAGCATTGATCAGATGGTGGCAGAATGGCAGCCGTAGGCCCAGCCACAACAGCAGCAAGCCCCACAGCAACAGCCACAACAGCAGCAAGCCCAACAGCAACAACAGCAACAGCGAGACCCAAGACGGCCAGTATATGCGAGACAACGGTCTGCGCCGGTGGGCCAGCCGCAAGTGCCAAGGCCGCATTTACAACGGCAACGATCGGTGCCAGTGCCACAGGCGCACCAGAGATGGCGGGAGGTGGAGTCCGAGGAGTGGCCAGTTGCGGTGGCCGTGGCCGTACAGGCGTTGGGGGAGAGGCCGCGACAGGCAAGAATTATGTGGGTGGGCCGTATCCGATATAGGATCCGTAGTAATAGAAATAGAGTTAGGGTGTTTGAAGAATTGGGGGTATAGGTTAAGAGAAAATTTTGGAGTTTAGGTTAAGTAGAGTAGGTGGATTAAGAGAAATTTATGGAGTTTAGATTAGGTAGAATAAAAAAAAAAACATGAAGTTAAGAATAAGAAAAAAATTTGAAGTTTAGGTTAGTAGATATTTTTAGAATGTAGATTACGTAGAATAGGAGAAAAAAATATAAAGTTAGGTTAAGTAGATATAAGTAATATTATAAACATAGTATATATATAAGTAAAAGATGCAGTCGGAGCCACCCATGCCAAAATAAGGCATGGGGACAATGGTAAAGATGCTCACGATCTGCCAAAAAAATTGGAAAAGATGCCTGATGAATCGCCTATAAGGAAAAGATGTCATGAATGGCCAAAAAAAAAAAAGATGCGAACCAGGCCAAGAAAAAAAAAGGAAAACACGAAAAAAAAAATTCCATAAAAAAAAGAGGAGAAAGGATTTGGCTCCCGAAGAAAGGGGGGAATGTGAGGAATATATAATATATAAAAATATATATATATATATATATATATATATATATATATATATATATATATATATATATATATATATATATATATATATATACCTCACAAATGCGGCAGAGTATCAAGCCAGATACAGATGTAAATGAATTCAAGTCGTAAAAGCGGCTAATAATTCATATAAGCGTTGGCCCAAAAAGGCAATTCAAATTCATCAATGCGCGCGTTTATATGTTTGAGTCAAACATATAAACGAACCTGGAGGTTCGATCGAACACAAGCAAACGAAAGAAATGTGCGATCGAACCAAAAGCAAAAATCTAACATGTAAATCGCGTGATTTAAAACTGGCAAACATACACACAAACATAATTACATATAAGAAATGGTCAAAGCAAAGGCCGAATATATATAACATGTAATAAGAAACAGATAAGAACAATTGAATGTAGGCTCGTGTGACGTCACTGAGAGTGAGTTACATTGGGAGTGCATAGAACCGCAACAGCGAACACATACACGCACACGTGCGTAAGCCACCGACGCACGAGACTTGGAGAGTCGGCTAGTCGTATAGACTAGCGGGGGAGGCGAGGGGTTGGTTTTCGGTTGTCGGCAACATCAAAGGGAGCGGGCTTACGCATGTGTGGGTGGATTGGAAGCGGGAATGTAGGCATGTAACGGAGAACGAGAGGGGCGGTGTGTAACATGTCCAAAGCAGAGGTTTGAGAGGCGCTGGAGGTATTGGCGCTAAATTTGAATATGTAATGATAATATATATATGTATATAAATAGATGTACGTAATATGCTATATAATGCTATATAATGTTGTATAACTCATGTAATGGATTAAAAATAACATGAATATTAGTTATGTGAAGGGGTCAATGCGGTACATTAATGTAGAGCATTAATGCTGTATATATGAATACAACAAAAGCTAAATAGGGGTATATTTATATAGTTATTAAGTTTATTTAATATAAGTAATTCAGGGAGGAAGGGATTTATCCATAAATTCACTATATTTGAGCATATGTTAAAGGGTGAGAAATTAGCAATAAATTAAACATTGTTAAATAGTACATAAGGGTGGATGCTGGCAAAGCTACAGAGCAAGATTGTAGCTGAGAGGCGTATGCGTGATTTTACCGAGAAGGCCGAAGGCAAAAGAAAGCGATGAAAAGTTTTGGGCGGCAAATATTGGCGCGCGGAAAAGTACTGGCAACGGTACATAATCCCACCACGCGTCCTCCCTGAGTCAAGATGCCTATAAATAGACACGGCTGAGACACAGGAAAGGCAGTTAGAAAGCGAAGGAAACAAGCGAAGTATCACTTGGACCGGCAAGGTGCAAGTGACGTATTAAAAAGTGAAGTAAATAAGCGAGGCCAGCGAAGTGAAACATATGTGAAGAAATAAAAGTGAAGGCGTGCCAAGTCAGATCGATAAAAGGATATCCATCCGTAACCTGGCTACAAGGAAGGTTTAAAGGCAGATTCGTTTTTGGTGGCATGTAGGAAAACTAGGGGCCATTCCTAGCAGGGTATTAAAAAGTAGGAGCCAATCCTAGCAGATCACAAGACTAGCAGCTATTCCTAGCGGATCGTAAAAGACTAGGAGTTATTTCTAGCAGCATATAAAAGACTAGGAGCTATTCCTTACTATCTCACTTAGTTCTTAAATTCACTGGAATTGCTTGGATTACCACCTCACAATTTGCAGTTAAAAGTAGGATCAGTTGTCATCATGGTGCGTAACATTAATCAAACTCGACTATGCAATGGAACAAGACTGGCTGTGAAAAGACTGATGAATAACGTCATTGAGGCGACAATCATAAAAGGAAAATACAAAGGAGAGGATGTCTTGATCCCGCGGATACCGATGATTCCAACGGACTTACTTCATCAATCAACTTGGAGTTTTCCTGTTTCGCGCATGGACAATTATACGTCGCGTGTTCGCGCGTCGGAAAACCGTCTTCTTTGTTTATTTACGCACCACAAAACAAAACTAAAAATATAGTTTATGAGAAAGCTTTAAATTAATTAACAGACTGTATTTTAACAGTGTGTGTCTGTGAATATCAAATTTAAAATTTATCGATGAGGTAGTACGAAGTCTGCTGGGTCTCTAGTATATATTATATATTATATATTCCTCACAGTCTTTTGTCTCAGTTTCTGCGATAGTCTGATATTCACTATTGTCCTGTTCATGTTCTGTATCTTCTGTTTCTAGGTGGTTAACTCTTTGCCGTTTCGGTCCTGTAAGCCGTGTACTACTGTTCGGTCGCTTGTTTGTCTGTCCCTAAATATTGTAATTTTAATATTTCGTGTTTTGTCGTTGAGCCGGTCACTGAGTTTGTTTCGGGGGAGCCTTGTTTTGTTGGTATTGGGTAGTCTGTCTAAAGCGAGAGAATGTATCAACGTCTATTGGTTGGACTTGTTACTGTCCCGGTAGGAATTCTTGTTTGTTAAAATGTGGACTGTTTCCTGGCTGTTTTTTCTTAGTTAGATATGACTTTCTGAGCTAGTGCTAGTGCAAAGGGAAGATCAGTTGGTCTAGCTGAGAATAGGACATCACTTAAGACTTTCTTGGTACCTGAGATGAATACTTGTGAGCGTCTGCTCTGTATTTCTCATTTAACGAAGACGCAATGGTGGTTCTCCACTTTGTCGTAGTACTGCAGATTTCCTTAACGGAGTGTTGACATCTCTTGTTCAATTAGGTATATCGGTCGTTTGTCTGCGTACGTGAAGTCTAACCGATATAATGGCCTTAAAATTAGGAGGAAAGTCGAAGGAAGAGAGTACCATATCGGCAGCGTTCTTAACTTTGTTTCTTAATATTTGCAAAGCTTGGTAGTGTTTCGAGCTACCATCGTATTTTTCATATACTTTGAATGCGGTATGCGCAGCTTTCCTCCATGATACATAAGTTTAGTTTTTCCTTTAAAATCCGAAGGGGATTTCATGATATCGAGAGTTTCATTGCACATGATGTTTGCCCTGATTTGGGCCTCTTTAAATGATTCTACCTCAGGAGTGCTAACTTATACAGAAATAAGTGACACAAATTCTTATAATAAAAGCTAGCTCAAGATACTGGCATTGCATATTACGAGCGGAGTCATATTTCGCTAAGCAGCAATATTGTTCCGCATGGGAACTTTTGTTGTTGTTTTTTAATATCCGCTTCGGAATGTCTAGTAACGTAAACATTCATGCTGACAGTGCATGATCAACTTGTATATTTATGTTCTGCTAGCTAACACAACTGGTAACTCCTCCCCCATTTAGGTGAATGACGTCCTCGGATTTTTTTTACCTAACAAGATGACCTTATTCTCTTCTATTACAATTTGGGTTTGGAAACAGTTGATTGGTTTGTCTATAGTGTATGTGAGCGATATTTCACTGTGCTCTGTGGTTCTATCTGACTGTGCATTGTCTTCCAAGACATAAATATTATCCCGCGATTGCGCGTCAGCGACGTACGTTTTCTTCCCTGGCTTGCAATATATGTTTGCGTTATACTCATCTATAAAAGCTTTCCAACGCCCGATTTTCGCGTTTGGGTTGTGGTCGGATACTGTATACGAGAGGCTGATGGTCCGAAAGGTATTTAAATTTTTTACTCCGCACAGATAATATCGGAGGTTTTTTAAGGCCCAAACTATAGCAAGTAATTCCCTTTCATTTGTTGCAAAGATGAGTTCTCTATCTTTCAATGTCCTTAATATCATGGTGATTGGTTTTTTACCTTGTGATAGGACTGCCCCTAGACCAAAGGACGAAAAAATCAAACGCTTTCTTGTAGTCAGTATAGAGCAACATTCCATTTTCAGATACAAGAACCTCTTTTAGTTTTTCAAATGCCGCGAGTTAACTTCTGTTGAATTTGACTGGTATTATTTTTGATTGGCCAGCGCTCACTTTGCCGTTTTCGCCTTTTAAGATGTCACTTTTAAGTTTTGCTAAAGACGCGAAGTCTTTGATAAAACACCTATAGCAGCTTGCCCGTCCAACGAATGATCTGACGTTAAACAGAGTTGTTGGTAATTCATAGTTACGAATCGCTTCAACTTTACTTGGACATGTCTTTATACCATTTCTTGAGATCAGGAAACCTAGATATTCGATACATTCTTTGAAAAAGTGAGACTTCTCTGGCGAAACTCTCATGTTGGCCTGATTTCCATGTTTTCAAAAAAATTTATTACGTCATCGACGTAAACGTAATAAGATTTTCCGTAGTATGGAAGTTTTTCTCAGGCCGGGGTACAATTCTCAGTTTCGCCAGAGCCTTTCCTATACAGAAAATTTATATAAGAAACCCGGACTTGAAGACTTAAAAGAAAGGCAGCATAGCCATAGTAGATGGAAGTTGGCTTGCTGGAAGTGGGCTTCAAACTAAATATGGCAAAGGGATTACGAAAAACAACAAAGAACAAATTATTCACATGAACAAAGTTAGCACAGTCGTGGAAGGGAAGGTGAGTTTCTACGGTGGAAGGTGGTTTCTACGAATAAAATAATTGTGGCCTTGTTTTATAGTTTAAGGTAAATCGTTATAAAATTTTATTAGGAGCAATATGACTTAAACTATAAGCACTAAATACTACCTAACTTGGTATCAACACACTACGTTGTCTGAACGGCTGGTAGCCCTGTTGGCCTATGGATAGACTCACCCGCTGTTACACATACTGTTGTTCTTGTTTATTCATAGCCTTGGTGACTCGTTTGTCTGGTACCTTGCATTCGTTGTATATCCTGTTTACTTAATCCTGTTCCGCTGTCGTTGGTGCACTTTTCACTAACTATTGGTCCTTCGAATGAAGTTCGCGCAACTCTCGTTTGGGTTCTTAGATAAATGCCTGCCTCCGTTCATGGTCTTAGATCAACTCCCATGTTTAATGGTCCAACGTCCACTCCTCCAACCTCCGCTCCTCTGTTTATGGTCCAACCTAAACTGATTTGCAGATTTCGTTTTCACTAGCCCTTGGCCTTTAATTTATTCTTATTTATTCTTACGTAATCTGTCTAGAAGTTTCTAAACAAAAGAAACTACGCAATAACTCTGGCGACTTCGTTTGCAGGTCCCGTTGCATTGCCTATGCTACATACATATATATATGGCGTGACATGCGTATGTATATATGTATGTACGAAATCAAAGAAACTGCGCAATAGCAACTGACGACTTTCGGGTAAGTCCCGATGCTTTGCGTAGTTATGTATGTCGTCGATGGCTTGTGGTGTGTGCATTAGCGGTGGTCTGATTTAGAGATGCTCTAAGGGAACTAGTTCTTACTAAAATACTAACAAGTCAGAGTGTATGCTTATAATTAATTCATGGAACTTATTATTTATATATGTATATTGTGGCGAAGTACCAAAATTGTACTTCGGCACACTGATTTGCTCTCTGAGCACATCGTCAATAGTTCTCTGAAAAACACTGGGTGCATTTTTCAGGCCAAAGGGAGCCTGCAAAACTCATAGTTACCACTTCCTACGGAAGAAGCTGTTTTTTCTCTTTTTTTCAGCAAGTAAAATCTGATGGAATCTGGATTTCAAATCTATTGTTATAAAATACTTTTTGATTTAGTTTTCTTAAATCTATGACTAAATGTTTTTTTTCTTCCTTGTTCATCGGTACCTTTTTTATCTACAACCCTAACGGGGTTGTTGTATGGTGAACGAGACGGACGTATTATAGACATTCCATATGGATATAATTTGGAATATATGGGATCCTCATCAAAAGGGTATATTAAAGTCGCTAAAATGTGTGTAACAGGCAAAAGGAAGCATTTCCGACACCAAGTATATATAGGAATATATTCTTAATCAGCATGAATAGTCGACAGTCGACATGTCCGTCCGTCCGTATGAATACGTGGATCTCAGAGACTACAAGAGCTAGAGCAACCAAATTTTTTATCAGCATTTGTGTCAAGTTTGTTTCAAATTTTTGCCACGCCCACTTCCGCCCCCACAATTTAGGAAAAACGAATGACTAGAGTTATATTAAAGGTAGCGTATCTTTATTTGGCATACCCAATAATATGGCGAAAACGTATCAGAAGGCGAAATTTAAAATCGAACAAGAAATATCAAAGATATATCCATGTACAATTTGTACTGAAATGCCCAGAGTGACATTGCGTAGTAGGTGTGAGCGGGATAGCATGCGTTCGTTGCTGCCACTTGTGAGGAGAATTTTAGTTTGAACTGATGGCAAATTTTAAGGAGTTTGATTTAATACAGTTCCTCTACTTGGTACAGGGTGTACTCAAAGACGGCAGGAACGACTTGCTTGGTTCATTTTCTGTTCTAATGGTGGCAATGATGTTGGTATTATATGGGAGCGCTTCATTTGGTTTCGCAAAGACTCCTGTTCGGTGTTTGAGCACTGCTTGAAATTGTTATATCTTGAGGGGTTTCTATTCCTTCCTAACCGTCTCAGAGCTGCAGTTTGTTGTTAATTTTTTTCTTTTGAAGTCCAATAAAACATTGTTTTGGTTACATTTCCTGTCTATGTCATTATAGCCATTAATTTATTTTATTTAAAAGGGTTTTTCTACTGGCGTAATATGTATTAGTTCTTTTAATAGTTTTACATAATTTTTTTAGGCTCCTGTGTCTATTGGCAATTTTATTGTCCTCCTGCCAATGTTCTTTCTATGAACGGGAGCAAGGACCCATGCCTTAAAAATTTACCTTTTCATATTCATCGAATTCATCTTCATCTTCTTTTTCTAGGTGGTTAACTCTTTTTTATTTCGGTCCTGTAAGCCGTGCACTACTGTTAAGCCGTTGTCGTTTGTTGGTATTGGGTAGTCTGTCTAAAGCGAGAGAATGTGTCAACGTCCATTGGTTGGCTTGTTCCTGTCGTGGTAGAAATTCTTGTTTCTTAAAATGTGGGCTTTTCCTGGCTGATTGTATTTTGGGTCCTGTGTTAGATTCTTTTCCATGATTTGCCATCTTTGTTTGGTTCTCTGGGTTTTTTCTTCTAAACTGCGGGCAAAATTCGTGGCAAACATAAAACGCTCATGGTAAGATTCGACCTACTGAGCTAGTGCTAGTGCATAGGAAAGATCAGTTGGTGCTTTCATGGTACCTGAGATAAATACTCGTGAGCGTTTGCTCTGCATCTCTCATTTAACTTAGAGGCAACAGTGGCGTCATAGGTCATGATTGTCTTATTTATGAGCAAAGCCAGTTTTTTCTCCAATTTGTCTTAGTACTGTAGATTTTCTTAACGGAGTACAGATTTCTTTAACGGAGTGTTGACATCTCCTGTTCAATTAGGTATATCGATCGTTTGTCTGGGTACGTGAAGTCTAACCGATTTATAATGGCCTTAAAATTAAGAGGCGTGTCGAAGGAAAAGAGTACCATATTGGCATCCATCCATACCATCGTATTTTTCATATACTTTTAATGCGGTATGCGCAGCTTTCCTCCATGATACGTAAGTTTCGTTTTTTCCTTCAAAGTCCGTAAGGGATTTTAAGATATCGAGAGTTTTATTACACATGATGTTTGCCCTGATTTCGGGCTCTTTAAATGTTTCGAACTCAGGAGTGCTAACTTGTACAGAATTCATACGTTGTTCTATGTCATCTAATTTTCTATCAAAGCTTTCTCTTTGGGCGGCTAAAGCGCCTCCTATTATAGCTTTTAATTGTTCGTTTAGTAGTTTTTTAATATGTTATTAATAGGGTTATTACAGATTAGTGATTTTTCAAGGATGTCATAACCTTTGAAACCTTTGCCCTTACTACTGTTACAAGTGTTACCTACTTAAAAAGCAACGTATTTTGGTCTTAATGGTTGTTAAAGAGCAATCAGTATTTATATTGTAAAAGAGTAATTATAAATTGTAAGTATATAATTTTCTTAACATTTATACATTTTACATGTGAATACAATAAATTAAAATCTAATTTTGCATCTTAAGATAAAATTAAAATGTTCTCTCATAGAAATGTCGAAATCATTCTGTAAAACATCCGACTCACTTCCATTCATACCTACACACATGAATTCAAATTTATACATACGTGTCAACAAGAAAGATGCGCTTTCTCGTTGACTCCTACCATGAGAACGACACACTAGTATTTAAGTTAAGGTTCTGGCCACTGGTTTCCCAGTCCAGCGGCCAGTTCCCTTTCTTATACTTACATCTTGACATTTTCAATGAAAAGATGATAACTTCGATTTTGAAATTTTATAAATTTATTCAGTTTTGTTTATAATAAAGTTTTGGGTTATGTTATGGAGATAGTTGACTTTCTTCCTTCCTTGTCCCATGGGAACTAATTTCATTAGCTTTTTACTACCGACCCAGTGCCTGTCGCTCTGCCCGCGTTGCAATTGCAGCGGCAGCCAAGTATCCCACGGTATCAGCAGTTTTGGTGTTTAAACTGTTGAGCCCGCGGATTGGTTTCCGGTGTCAACCTTGCATATTTGTATGTTTGCAAGTAAGCGCAATGTGCAATCGGAATTGCTTATGATGCGCTTGGCATGTGGAGTGGCAAGAGTGGTGGGGGTGTTGCGTAACGTACGGCATGGGCGTATAGTTTGTATTGGTGTTCAGTGGCGTAGGCGTAGGGGTGAAAGGGGATGCAGGGCAGGGTGTTAACTTTTAAATATACTGCATTAAACGCATGCCATCTCACTCACTCTAATCTTGCTGAAGTTTTAACAAATTAATTGTAAGTTTACTTCCCATATTTATAATCCGATTTCAACAAAACTTGGATGTACTGAACTGAGCAGATATAAGTTGTAAAAAGTAGAAATGATGACAACATAGCCCCATCGCAGAAACTGCTAAAAATAACGAAACCCTACGACATCCCAGTGGTCTTGGCGAATAATATTCATTGAAGTTCTCTTATACAAAAAATTAGGAAAATGTTAAACTGTGAAAGTTAACAACAAAACTCCTATAATACTGATGATCAGGTTTGAAAGAGTCAACGTTGACAAAAAGCAGTGAAAGAAATTTAAAAGAAAGAAAAGGCGATGTCCTTGCTGTATATGGTGATTTAGCGGATCCGGAACGAATTGGCTTGGTGGTGTAGTTGGTAGAGATCAGTCTCTCAAACGCGAAATCGAATCGTGGGCGCCATGAATGAAAAAGCCTACTATTATTATATGCTTTAATTATCTATTAATTTGTAAATATATTAATTTGTATTATGTGTTTCAAATATCTGTTATTTTTTCATTTAGAAAATTTGTTTTTGAATTTTTCATTAAATCCGATGTGACGATGTATGCAAACATCGGTTAACTTCTTCGTTATTTTTAGATTAATTTAACAAAGAAACATAGTCGGACAAAACACATTGCTTGCTTGATCATGCGGTTGAACTTCTTGTTGGTGTGACGCTGTAGAAAGCGATGTAGCTTCACCAGCAGACGCATGGAAAAAGTCTTCAAATTTGGGTTCATTTCTAAGAGCCTTGCTATTGTACTTATGGTTGATATCAATACCCATTTCGCGACCGCAAACTTTAATCTTTTCACGAGTATATTTTATAGATGAGAAAGATAATGGCAATTGGTGACGTCGACACAGAGTCTGGAGTCAGAAGAAGATGTACTAAATAGTCAACTAAAAGACAAATGGTCCTGTTGGATGCTTTGATGCAGAAGTTGGTTTTGATTAAGGGATATCAACACGCAAGTTCGTTGTTGTTATGGACAAAGATATTAAAAATGACGCTCAGTTTGATTTTTTATCGTCAGCGCAAGGATGCAATTTTTCTTCTCCCTTCGGTGAGAAACCTTGTTAGGAAACAAATCAGAGAAGTGTTTAAGTAGTTAATAGATATGATGATATAAATACTCCTCCACAGTATGCGAAGGAAATAAAGTTGTTGACTGGCAATTATAAGATGGCGGAGATAGTAGCAGTTAAACTGATAATTGTTCTAGACGGCGAGATTACTCAAATTATCCAGTTTGCAAACCGATTTGCAATTTCTGAGGAGAATTCTGTAAGAAAGCTAATCACTGTGACTCTTCCTGGGCTCCAATGATATCGACATCATGCGGCTCTCATAAACACACATTTAGGGTAAAAACAATTTCAAAATACCTAAATACGCATTCTACGGTGCAAACCACCCACCCAAAGGCTTGTACTCACGAGGAAGCGCTTAAACCAATCTGTTCCTATTAAGGTATTAGGTGTACAAACGAATTTCGGCATTAAAACTGACTTCTGTAACACACTAGGATCTCGATTTATTGTTACAGGCGACCATAACGACAAGCATTCTCATTGGGGATCGCGACTGGTAATACCGTAATGCAAATAGCTGTATAACACAATCATCAACCAGGCAAACAAAATAGGTCATGCCTCACCGGGTAAGCCCAGTGACAGGCTGACAGATCACGCAAGCTGCCAGATCTAATAAACTTTGCAGCAACCAAGGGAATCACGCGTAACCTAATAACGGCAGAGTCACTAGCAGCGTTGTCATCTGACCATTCGCCAGTAACTTTCACTGTATCAACTCATCAACCAGTATTTGGGCTACAAACGAAACTGTTTCATGTTTAAGAAACTTGTAAGCACCTACATCGAACTGAACTCTAAACTGGAGGACTAAGAAGACATCGAGATATGTAACTCTACATTAGAGTCGATGCTCGTTGAAGCACCAGATATCCTCACCCTGCATATCGCAACACCCAGGAAAAATACAATACAACTAATCTAATCCACTTATTGAATTACTCGAAACAGAAAAAAGACCACTCAGACGGGAATGGCAAATGTCATCGCCTTAGAACAGCTACACGCTCAGGTTACCAGCGCTGACCATGCCGACTGAATGCTCAGAATATTCCGCTGAGTCGGCAAAAATATGGAGAATTGTTTATAGAATGAAAATGTCTTGGCAACAGTTTAACAATTTATTTAATTTGTTGCAAGACGTTAACATTCGTTAACTACTCCCCCCTTTGAGTTATGGACGTCCTCGTTCATCCTTAATGTGTCGACGACCTGTTGGATCTTTTGGGAAGCTCGTCTTTTCCTGATGTGCTGGAAAAGTACGATGATTACGCTCACCATCAGACTCGCCAGGAAACCCATGATGCACCATGCCTTGGGTGATCCGAAAGCCTACACCTTTCGATTTTGGTTGTTCATCCTGCTCAAGAGTGGAAGGCTGAGGGAAGGAGTGTGACCGATGATGTTGAGCAGAGGTGAAGCAGCGATGCCTGGCATTTTACTCAGTGCCTCCCTCTGGTTGGTGTATCTCATGCCATTTATGGTAGCCGACTTCTCAAACGTTATTAGATAGGTGCCATTTACTGACACCACTGGACTGCCATCAGTGCTGACCTGTGCCGCTATTTCGTTAACCACTATAATCCCGTCGTCTACCACAACTACTGGTTCCAGATGACTGGGTTGGGTATGACAATGGGCAACGCCTCCGGAGTGTAGGCCTTTAGCGCAAGTGTCCCTTGATGACAGCTCACAGATCGCCGCATAGGTAGTGGTGACGCAGTTAGTGTCAGCCTGGATCTCTTCTTCACATTCGGCCACTATGTCGTCTGGAATTTGCAGAACTGTCTGGTTTTGGGATACAGGGATAATTTTTGTTTTTTTGCAGACGGACTTAATCTTAGGGTAATCTACTAGAATATGGATTATTTCCTGTGACTGGAGTACCTTGATACAACTTCTGTGAAATATTCGGTCAGCACAACCTTTATATCGTTACCATCGAATATAGTGGGATTTATTATGTCGTACTTTGCAAGTGTAATTGTAAGCTTTAAATTTTGGAGTTCTGTAATCAACATTCTATTTCTAGCTAATAGTGCCTCATACAAATGTGGGGTGTCATATAGTTCATTCTTTCCTACTTTAATCAGTTGGTTTACTGTGTCTGTAAGTAGGTTTATTTGCTTCTGCATCTCTGTATTAATTACAACCTGTCTATTATTTGATTCGATCAATTTACTTTCTGTTATTTTAATTCTTTCAAGGCCAGCTGCATCAGGGGTGCCAGCTACAACCTTGAGTGCTGTACCAATAAAATCTAAGCTTCTAGCCATTCTGTGATGGACTTGCAATGCGGACAACAGACTTCTTGCATGACCAATATCCACGTCCAGCAATTTACACATGTGGGACTGTGGAAACAACTCGGACAACTTTTTTGTTTCTATCATTATATTTTCAAAATCAGTTAAATTCGTCGAGTGCCTGATGTATCCTCTCTGTTCCCCAACAAATACATTTCCGTCAACAATCGGAATATACCTCGTATGGGAGTAATCGTTTACCCGCGCATTCGCTGCCGCTAATAAGGCAATAATCAAACCGACAATCCTGCAAGTTAAAAAATGATGATTAAATCTAGCAATGCAAATGCAAGTATAAAATAATGATTAAATCTAGCAATGCAAATGCAAGTATAAACTTAACTCCTAATTAAAAGTAACCAAAAAATAAAAGTGAAAACTCACGAAAAGAAAAGGGCAAAAACATAAACAGTTCATTGGGCAAATCGAAGTCTTATTTGAGATTATCCTTATGGACCACTCTCCCTTTAATTAAGACAGACGTTCCTAGGTCTGCTTGAATAACCTCCTCCGAACATAGCGGAGTTAACTTATTCCCTAGCCGCTTATTTGCCTTTGCGAAGACTTCTTCACCGACATCGAAAACTCTGTTCTGCCTGTACGGATTATTTCTCTTTAATTGTGCCTGTTGGGCCTTTTCTATCCGGTTTCTTACTTGTACCCTGACATCTTCAGTCGTGGTGTGTATGACTTCAACTGGTTTTTTCTCTGTTACTGAATGAATGGAGCGGTTGTACTCCACTGTAGTGTGTAGGCTTAACTCAACGGTGTCATCAATCCTCTTATCGAGCTTAATACACCTGGCGATTTCTGCCAAGGTGCTATGAAAGCGTTCGACTTGACCATTCGAAGTACTGTGAAGTGGGGGTGCATTTACGACATCTACCCCATATCTGTTTTTTAACATTGTTGTTATAGTTTCGGAATTAAAAGATGGTTCATTATCACAATATACAACTTTCGTTCCTGGAAAGAAGTTCATGATTTCAATTAAAGGGCTTTTAACGCCTACTATTGTGCGCGATACTATCGGTTGTACGATAGCGAATTTTGAGAACTTGTCAATGCAAGTTAAAAACTGTTTCTTATCAGTTGAGAAAACGTCAATATGTAAAATCTCACCCGGAGTTGAAGCTGCTTTTTTGGGTACCTATTATATTTTGCCTTGGAGCAAACTTTGCAATTTACCACGACCTCCGCTGCCATTTTCGACATTTTTAGGAAATAATATTCCTGCAGTATTTGCTTGACATTTTCTTGTGCAGCCCTGTGTGCGCGGTTGTGCTCTGTCGTTACAATTTCCTTTTGTTCAGATTTGTCCACAATATCTTGGACTAAGTGTTTACAATGCCAGAACTTGGTTGACGGAAAACACTTTACTAGTTCATGTTGGATGTGTGCCAGTATTGGTAGCTCTCAGTAAAGTGCGTTTACAACATCTGCTTTGACCGCGGCTTTTCCAATTTCCAACATGAGCTACAATTCTGGTTCTTTAAATTATCAAAAAAAATTCCACGCAATTTTATGCACAGGCATTCGGTTCTAACCAGGTCCTTCCAATATTTATTGGTCTACAGGAGAGTAACAATTTTAATACAAGCTGCGAAAAAAAAAAATTTTGCCTGAGGAATCCAACCCAACGCAAATATTCATTGTTCACGCCTCACAATAATTCTTCCCAATTCCATTAATTCTCATTATTTTCTTCCTATTCCGATATATCACAAGATCATTTAAATTTAATAAAAATATCCTTATTTATTTATTTATTGATTTTATCCGTTTTTGATATATCTTGTCGGCATTCAATCCGCCCCATACAGACCACTCGGGTCAGATTCCTTGACCACACGATATTCTTCCATTCCGATTATGCCCATCGATCCTGCCAAAAGCAGCAACAAATCCGATCATCTCGTCTTGCCTCGCCGTTCCGTATCGCCATCCACACCGCCGGCCGAAATAAAAGTACCGCACGTTACAAATACGGTAAAACGTAGCCAATGCAGTTCCGCTACCACACTATCATCGCCTTCCTCCCCCGGCTCTACTGCACAGCGGTTTTCTACACGTACTCCCTCGCCCACGGTGTCCGATTCCAGCTCGCTTTCGATTCCGCGCGTCACTGTTTCGGCTCCCGCGTCGAGAACTTTAACCAGATCCGAGTCTTAACGACAGTCTGAGCGTTTTCGAGGTCAACACCATGGGCTCCATCGAGGGGGACGTTCCGCTATTTTCGTTGCGGATGCATTTGGATCAAACCAAGGTCCTCTGGAGCAGAATCGAGTCCGAGTACATGGCATGTACCAGAGCCCTTACGGCTGATGGGAGCGATGAGAGCCGCGCCGATCTAATGACCGTTAAGTCAAAATATGAAAACGCATACATGGTGTATGTTCGGTGCGGCACAAGTTTGGGAGAACGTATTGAACAAGTTCAGTCGTCTGAAGCAACTTCCGTGCCCCAAAACGTATATGTCTCCCGTGAACACCACGCACAGCCAGGCTACCGACTGCCTCCGTGTGAGGTTGACGCGTTCACCGGAGATTACAATCAATGGCCTACGTTCCGCGATCTCTTTACGGCCATGAACATAAACAATCCGAGATTGGCGCCAGTGGAAAAACTGTAAAATCTCGTTTCGATCGTGTCAAGTTCACCCCTCACTAATGATGGCTTCCAAGCGGCTTGGGAAAACTTGCGGGCCCGTTTTGAAAACAAAAGGCAGCTCGTGGCCAATCAGACCAAGATACTCTTCAACCTCCCTACGGTTGTCCAAGAGACTTGTGGGGCCTTGAAGGAGCTGCAAACTACCATCCAAGGATGCTCGACCACACTCACATGCTCAGGAGTCAGCACTGACAATTGGGATGTCCTCCTGGTGGCACTTTGCACGTCTAAGTTGCCTAACGCCACTATCGCATTATGGGAACAGTCCATCCCAAACAAAACAGCTCTTTCTTCGTGGGCTGTCCTAAACGGGTTCCTGATCGACCGTTATCGCGTTCTGGAGACTCTGGAAGATCGTCGTTCCGCTCAAGTCTCCCAGGCCATTCCCAATGCAATTCGCAGACCGGCGCCACAAGCTAGATTTCAGGCGCTGAACACTCAAATCCGTGTCAATCAGGTCTCCTGCAAACTGTGCGGCAGAGAGAACCATCCGATTCGCCTCTGTCCAAAATTTACATCCATGCCCGTCCAAGATCGATCGGCTGTAATCAAGCAACAGAAGGTGTGCCTAAATTGTTTTGCACGCGGCCATCAGCTGCGGGAATGCCCCAGTGCCCATAGCTGCCACATATGCAAGGAACGGCATCACACTTTGCTGCATTGCGCCGAAGTCTCGGCGATAGCGACATCCAATGCGCAGCAACCGCAGACCTCCGTCAACGCAGATTCGGTTGAGCACCCTACGAACGTCCACAATTTCTTCGTTTCCACCCCACGTAAAGGCCTACTAGGCACCGCCATGGTGACCATACGACACTTGGGCGCTAATTTCCTTGTGCGCGCTTTAATTGACACCGGGTCTGAAGGAACATTTCTATCCGAAAGAATGTTCAACCTGGTGAGACCTCCGTTCCGTCTCATTAATGCCCAGATAAGCGGCATTTCCAATTGTGTGGCCGCCAGTGCCCAGAAGCTATGTGAGTTTCAGCTCGTGTCTTCTAGAGATCCCTCTCGGCACGTGGAAACCACAGCCTTTGTCCTGCCAAACCTAGCCGGAGCGCTACCCTAGATGCTCCCCCATTGACATGGTGATCGGCGTGGATCTTTTACCCCATATTTTGGGAGAGCGGACTAAAAAGGACATCTGCGGCTCCCTCTTCGGCCTGGAAACTATCTTCGGCTGGGTTCTCTGCGGGCCCATGGCCGAATCATCCGGTCCGCCCAGCCATATTTTTGCCACTCAGACATCCGTCGCACCCACCAATTCCAACTTGCATTTTCCAGCAAGACAAAGAAATGACGGCAGACATGAACTCCCCCGTCCTCTTAAGGATCCAAGAGGCAACAATCACCCCAGATCCATCACCATGGCGGCAGCCCCACGGGCCAGAGCACCGTCTTGGAAAGACTCCTTCCAAGCTCCTGCAGCATCTTGGCGCTCCAGAACGCTGCCGCTCCCCATCCCTATCAGTCCACCCGGGCTATTGCAATTTGTTGCAAGGGGGGCGGTATGTTCACGCCAGAAAAGGGTGAACAGCGGAAGAGGAGCGTGGTTGAAACAGAGGGGCGAATTGAAAGGAGGACGGCCACACTGAAGATCAGACGACAAGGGGAAAAAGCTCCATAGGAGGAGTGAGTTCGCTTTTCCTTTCAAACCCGAATACACGTACACACCGTACACACATTTCCAAATCTTAAATAACAAATCTTTTTGTATTGCCAAGTGGCCATCATACACAATGTTATTTCATTCATAATAAAGCTTGTGTTATTTATAAATCGAAGTCTACGCGTCGGTTTAATTCTTCATATTGGAAACCTGTTGACCATCTACTTTAGAGAATTTCTTCGCCCTCCCACAAACACAAGGTATATCCTATAACAGTTAATCGGACGAAACTCTGATCTAAAGAATATATTCATCTTCGAAATGCAATTAATACTGATAGAAATGCATAGAATGTTGGTCGGATGACGATTTTTCCAGCAACATACATCGTAAGACCAGCACGAATATGCTTAAGATGCCATGTCGTATGTTCGCCATTATGTTACAGCAGATTTTTTCATCACATCTACATGCTATCCTCACTAGATAGAAATCAAGCAAAAACATAAAAAAAATGGTGAATCATAATTATCAAGAAAAGTCACTATAAAATATTAAAAATCTTTTTGGCAGAACGAAGTCTGTCGGGTATGCTAGTATATATATAAATATATGTATGTACATAATATACTATATAATGCTATATAATGTTGTTTAACTCATGGAATAAACATAACAATAATATTAGTTATGTGAAAGAGTTAATGCGATACATTAATGTAGAGCATTAATTATGTATATATAGACACAACAAAAAAAATTGGTGGGGGGGGGTATATTTATATAGTTATTAAGTTGATTTAATTATAAATTCAATATATTTAAGCATATGTCAAAAGGGCGGGAAATTAGCAATAAGCTAACATTTGTTAAATAGTATATAAGGGTGGATATTGGCAAAGCTAGAGAGCAAGATTGTAGCTGCGAGGCGTATGCGTGATTTCACCATGCATAGCAACAGGAGAGTTGCGTTGCGCGATCGGCCGAGAAGGCCGAAGGCAAAAGAAAGCAATGGAAAGTTTTGGGCGGCAAATATTGGCGCGCGGAAAAGTACTGGCAACGGTACATAATCCCACCACGCGTCATCCCTGGGTCAAGATGCCTATAAATAGACACGGCTGAGACACAGGAAGGCAGTTAGAAAGTGAAGGAAACAAGCGAAGTATCACTTGGACCAGCAAGGTGCAAGTGAAATACCAACAAGTGAAGGTTCAGCAAGTGAAGTAAATAAGCGAGGCCAGCGAAGTAAAACACATGTGAAGAAATAAAAGTAAAGGCGTGCCAAGTCAGATCGATAAAAGGATATCCATCCGTATCCTGGCTACAAGTGGAGATTTAAAGGCAGATTCGTTTTTGGTGGCAAGTAGGAAAACTAGGAGCTATTCCTAGCAGGGTATTAAAAACTAGGAGCCAATCCTAACAGATCACAAGACTAGGAGCTATTCCTAGCGGATCGTAAAAGACTAGGAGTTATTCCTAGCAATATATAAAAGACTAGGAATTATTCGTAGCAACGTATAAAAAGCTAGGAGCTATTTCTAGCAGCATATAAAAGACTAGAAGCTATTCCTAGCAAAACATTGAAGACTAGGAGCTATTCCTAGCAGTTTTAGTGAAGTATTCCTAGCACAGATAAGGAAGACCAGGAGTATTCCTGGCACAGGCAGGGGAAGACTAGGAGTATTCCTAGCACAGTTGAGGAAGACCAGGAGTATTCCTGGCATAGTGGGAAAAGACTAGGAGTATTCCTAGCAGAATAATAGGAGCGTAGCAGACGACAGTGTAGCTAGACAAGACCAGGAGTCATCCTGGCAGTAGGAATACTTGCCACATCCAAACACAATCTGTCGATAAGTTTTCATGAGTGCCAGCGGTGCAGTGTGGATTCCACAATAGCCCCAAACACAATGCCAATAGCTCGTGCAGAAGCTCTCTGGTCATACTAACATCCACCAATCAAATTGACAATAAAATTATAACGTTTTATTAAAAGAAAAACAACCGTATCTTCTCATTTCACCAGCGCACAATATAAATTCGTTGTATCGTACCCCTACACCTGAAATCCGGCTCTGCCGCAAGTAAGGACCAAAAAGGATCGTTACATCTGGCGCCCAACTTGGTTAACTGGTGAAAGAGATTTACAAGATTTATTGTTTTCTGTATAGGAAAACAAAAAGAAATCAACGGTAATTTTTATTAAAAGGAAATAAATTGATCAAAGGCCTGGAAAATGACAAAATCATGAATTTATTACATGAAAAAGGAGGAGTTAATAAAAACCGGCGAAAAGTGCGGATTCACGCTAGCAGGAACTGTAGAAGAAACGAGGAAACAGTTCGGAGAATGGGTCAGCAATCATAGGGACGACCCAGAGTGGCAGGCATGGATCAGCTCGCTGGCAGCAAAATATACAAAGGCCGCAAAAGCGATGCCGGTGGGGGAAATTGCAAAATTGGCAATTCCAATATTAACACCGTCAGATGGGGAAGCGTGGGTGCCCTAGATGGCCCACAAAAACAACAACATACATTATATGAAGAGCTAAGAACAAGTAGGAGAGTTACAGAAAGTAGAAAAGTCGGGTTAATAAATTTGAATAATGAATATCCGAAAGTGGCAAAACAAGTGAGGGAATGGACATTTCGTTTCAACGGCAATTTAAAGCCGCTAGAATTCATCGACCAAGTCGAATGGTCAGCAGACATGTATGGATTAGACATCAACATGATCCCAAGGGCAATGCCAGAACTGCTAAAAGACAAAGCATTAAAATGGTACGTGGCCAACAATAAGCATTGGGCATCATGGAAAGATTTTACTGAGGCATTCAAATAATATTTCTTGCCGAGGGGATATTTTACCAAACTTGCAGACCAAGTAAAAGCCAGAAAACAACAATGGAATGAGTCATTTAAAGATTTCATGATAGAGATCCAAACCATGATGCGTCTATTAAAGTGCCCAGATTTCGACCAGCTAGAAATCATATTGGAAAACTGCAGACCAGATTTGAAAATGTTTATTCGCCCACACAACATACAAACGCTGGAAGAACTAATGCAACTGGCAGATGAGTTCGAAACATTGGAACTGGAAAGGAAACAATTCCAACGAGAGGCTCAAAGAGAACGCTCACACATACCAATAGGCGTGCAAAGACGACCAGTTGTGCAAGACAATAGGCATAACACGGTCTACAGACGCTGCTTAGATGATGAGCCACCAATTCCAGCACAAAGGCGGAATTTTATGAAAATCCCAACAGGATGGGTACAGAATCCATCTCAAGCATGCAGAAGATGCGGAGGTGCAGGACATTGGGCTAAAGAGTGCAGCAACAGAAGATTAGAGTTCTGTTGGAATTGCGGGAAAATCGGAAAGCGTTCGATGAATTGTTGCATGCCAGCGGGAAACGCAAATCGGTTCCTGCCTGCAAGGAGCGAGCAGGAGCCGGCAACAACAGCTCCGCGAACCTAATCGGAAAGCTGATAGAAGAAGAAAGCCAACTATCAGCAGAAATTAGGATAGGGGGCATTAGAATGCTGGCCACGGTAGACTCAGGGGCCACACGCAGCTCTGTTAGCCAAAAGACAATAGAAAAATTTGCTAAAAACGATCAGCTAACAAAAGCGAAAAAACAGGTGAAGTTGGCAGACGAAGCAGCCAAAGAAATAGACTGGCAATGGATCGCTGAAGTGCAAGTTGGCGACAAAATAATCAAAATGCCATTTTTAATATTGCCTGGCGGAATTGATGCGGTGGTGTTAGAGTGGAATTTTATAAAGGAGCCATTTATAAATGGGAGCCATTATAAAATGCGCAGGGCACCAAATTGAAATTCCGCCAATGTGCAGAATAAAAGGGAAGCTGACAGAAAGGATTTCGACAGCAATAGCGTTTGATGCACCAGAGATAGAAGTCAGTGACTTTATGTGCGAACAACTGGCCGAATTGGCCATAATAAATGGCACGTCTAAAGTTGGCATGCACAAAATCACTATGTGTGACGATAAGCCAATAAAACAAAGTTATTATCAAAGAATCCAAAGATGCAAGTTATAATAAATAAAAAAGTTGAAGAATTGATGGCAATGGGATATATAGAACGATCAAATAGTCATTACAGTTCACCAATAGTAATGGTGAAAAAGAAACAAACTGGAAAATGGACGCTATGTGTTGACTTCAGGCAGATAAATGCAAAATCTATAAAAGACGCTTATCCAATGTCGAGAATTGACTATATTTTAGATCAACTGCGCGAAGCAAAATTCATAAGCAGTTTAGATTTAAAAGATGGATATTGGCAGATTCCGCTGGAAATGAACAGCAGAAAGATGACAGCTTTCACAGTTCCAGGAAAGGGATTATATCAATGGAAAGTGATATCATAAAAGAGTGATGATCATAAAAGAGCTAAGATTCCTGGGCCATCGATTAACTGAACAAGGCATTGGCACAGATCCAGATAAAGTGGCAGCAATAGCTGAGTTAAAACCGCCAAAGAACACAAAAGAATTACGCCAGTACCTACGAGTAGCATCTTGGTACAGACGGTTCGTGTCAAGTTTCGCAACGCTAGTACAGCCATTAAATTCTCTATTAAAGAAAAAAGCAAAATGGGTGTGGGAAGAAAAACATCAGGATGCGTTTGACATGGTAAAGCAAAAATTAGTGGCAGATCCAGTGTTGACGTGCCCAGATTTTGCGAAAAGGTTTGTATTACAAACTGACGCTAGCAACTACGGCATAGGGGCAATTCTGACGCAAGATACAGAGGAAGGCGAGAGAGTCATATCAAACGCTAGCAGAACGCTAAATCCAGCAGAACAAAATTATTCAGCAACAGAAAAAGAATGTCTTGCAATAGTATGGGCTATAAGGAAGTTGAAGCCATACTTAGAAGAATATCATTTCAAGGTCATTACTGATCACATGGCACTGAAATGGCTGAATAGCATCGAGAGTCCAACAGGGCGGATTGCAAGATGGGCATTGGAGTTGCAGCAATATGACTTTGAAATAACATATCGGAAAGGAAAATTAAATGTCGTTGCAGATGCCATTGCCAAGATCTAAACATGGAAATTCAGTATTGCTTGTTATAGTAGATAGATTCTCAAAATGGACAGAGCTTGTACCAGTGAGAGAGGCATCGGCAGAAAATTTAGTAAAAGCATTTAGAGGAAGAGTGCTGGCTAGATTTGGGGTCCCAAAAGTGGTGATAACAGATAATGGAGTCCAGTTCCTCAGCAAAGTATTTGAGAAAATGCTGCAAGAATAGGGGACAACACACTAGCTGACAGCACCATATACGCCGCAAGAAAATCCAACCGAACGAGCGAATAGAACGGTTAAAACAATGATAGCACAATTCACAGGAGAAGATCAACGACGATGGTATGAACAATGACCAGAAATAATGTTGGCAGTAAATTCTAGCGTGTCCGACGCAACGGGATATACGGCGGCATTGATAACGCAGGGAAGAGAGCCGAGATTGCCAGGATCTACATTCGACAGGCTAACTATTGGATCAGGCTAACCAAGTCAACGGCCAGATGGCAATGCGGAGTTGATCAAAGAAATTGGCGTGTTGTTACGAAGAAACCTATAAAAAGCTGCTCAGGATCAATCAAGGCACTATAATCTAGGAAGAAGGCAATGGATACCATGAGTGGGCGAAATAGTGTGGGCCAAGGAGCACTATTTGTCAAATGGAGCAGAAGGATTTGCGGCAAAACTTGCACCACGGTATGGTGGGCCATACAAAGTCATGGGATTTACATCGCCAGTTATATACAAACTGCAGCATATGGCAAACAAAAAGTCAAGGTTGGCACACATCAGCGAATTAAATGTGCAACCAGAGCAAATGCCGACAAATGATCCGAATGAGCTATAAAGATGCAAGGCGAGTATGACTACCGGAAACCGGCCAAATGGAGTTTGAACAGTTGGACCGCATTTTGCATTGGCCTACAAAAATAAATAACAAGAATTTAAAAAAAAAAAATATATATATATATATATATATGTCGCAGAAAGATTGAATTCATTAGGCTGATTTTTCATATTGACACACGCGGTATTATTTTTAAAGAGTGGAGCGAATTCCAGCCGGCGCGTGTAATTGTCTGAACGCAACTGTCTTTTCATTCTTTCATTACGCATAACTCTATACCTATGTACACACGCAAGCTGGACTACACTCGACGACAGCGCGACACCGCCGTCGCCTCACTCATATATTCTTAGCGCCAGTCATATTCTACGTAATAGTCAAATTCTGAGAATGATTTCACAATGTACCAAATATATTTTCAATATACCAAGCTCATCGTGCAGGCAGCATCTTGCATGCACGGCGGTTAAACTATGTTCATAATAGGACAGATTCGTACAGTGGTCACAATACATTCATAATGCGACATATGTATATTAAAGAAGCGTTAAAACTGGCTCAACTCAAAAAAAAAAGAATATATATATATGTATAAAAAGAAAATTATTGCATGCATAAAATTAATTTGCAGTGCGTGTCAAACTGTAATATAAAAAAAGAAAGAAATAAAAAGAAATGTTGAGTGTGGCGGGTCAGCGATGGACAAACGAAACGGAATATAAACATCAATGCTTCTCAAATTGTAAGAGAGCAGAACAGACGGAGGATGCAAATGGATAAGGATAGGACTCTCTCCTGCGGTACACCAAGTGCAGGAGAGAGGATTCACGCATACAGTGTGTGTGTGTGAAGTACGGATAAAAAGATAAACGAGAGCGGGAACCCGAAGCTGGACGCGCAGCAGCAGAGCGACGCGGATTAGAGGTTCCGATGGCCCAAGATGAGACCGATGAAATCAATCACATTTTATCTATCATAATGAGCGGACGCAAAAATTTCAATGGGGATGAGCTGGAAGAGGCCATGCAAATGCTGGCATCGCCATATGTGTCGGATGAGGAGTCCGATGGCGGGGAGCCGGACCCATTGGGGCCTGTGATCGCCATCTCGTCCGAAGAAGGAGAGGAAGAGGACGTGGGAGAGCATCAGAAAGAATTGGAGGGTATCGGGAGCGATGGAGTGGCCGGAGAAGTGAGCGAGGATGAAGGAGTAGTCATAAATGACCTGGCATTTCTGCTGGCCGATGTGGAAGAGGAGCTCCAAAGAAGGGGGCTATCTTTAGATGAGCCTGAGGAGATGGCGAGGGCATAGCAGGGGCCAGCCCAAAGGGTGGCAGAAGTGCTGCCGATTGTTAACGAGCCGGTGGCATATATTAATCTGACGGACACAGAAGAAGAGGACGAGGGCGCGGAGCAGATGGTGCGACCATTAACACCGATGCGGAGGGCAATAAATTCAAATTTCATAGAAGAATTTATTTGGCCAAGAGAAGAGTCGCCGGAGGAGGAGCTGGAGCCCAGCATTGATCAGATGGTGGCAGAATGGCAGCCGCAGGCCCAGCCACAACAGCACCAAGCCCCACAGCAACAGCCACACCAGCAGCAAGCCCAACAGCAACAACAGCAACAGCGAGACCCAAGACGGCCAGTATATGCGAGACAACGGTTTGCGCCGGTGCGCCAGCCGCAAGTGCCAAGGCCGCATTTACAACGGCAACGATCTGTGACAGCGCCACAGGCGCACCAGAGATGGCGGGAGGTGGAGCCCGAGGAGTGGCCAGTTGCGGTGGCCGTGGCCGTACATGCGATGGGGGAGGGGCCGTGACAGGCAAGAATTATGTGGGTGGGCCGGATCCGATATAGGATCCGTAGTAATAGGATTAGATTTAGGGTGATTGAAGAATTGGGGGTATAGGTTAAGAGAAAATTTTGGAGTTAAGGTTAAGTAGAGTAGGTAGATTAAGAGAAATTTTTGGAGTTTAGATTAGGTAGAATAGAAAATAAAAACATGAAGTTTAGAATAAGAAAAAAATATGAAGTTTAGGTTAGTAGATATTTTTAGAATGTAGATTAGGTAGAATAGGAGAAAAAAATATGAAGTTAGGTTAAGTAGATATAAGTAATATTATAAATATAGTATATAAGTAAAAGATGCAGTCGGAGCCACCCATGCCAAAATAAGGCATGGGGACAATGGAAAAGATGCTCACGATCTACCGAAAAAATTGGAAAAGATGCCAGATGAATCGCCAATAAGGAAAAGATGCTTTGGGGGAATGTGAGGAATATATAATATATAAAAAATATATATATATATATATATATATATATATATATATATATATATACCTCACAAATGCGGCAGAGTATCAAGCCAGATACAGATGTAAATGAATTCAAGTCGTAAAAGCGGCTAATAATTCATATAAGCGTTGGCCCAAAAAGGCAATTCAAATTCATCAATGCGCGCGTTTATATGTTTGAGTCAAATTTCAAACATGTAAATCGCGTGATTTAAAACTGGCAAACATACACACAAACATAATTACATATGAGAAATGGTCAAAGCAAAGGCCGAATATATGTAACATGTAATGAGAAACAGATAAGAACATGTGCATATATGCTCGTGTGACGTCACTAAGAGTGAGTTACATTGGGAGTGCATAGAACCGCAACAGCGAACACACACATGCACACGTGCGTAAGCCACCGACGCACGAGACTTGGAGAGTCAACTCATGCGTATAGAATAGCGGGGGAGGCGAGGGGTTGCTTTTCGGTTGTCGACAACATCAAAGTGAGCGGGCTTACGCATGTGTGGGTGGATTGGGAGCGGGAATGTTGCCATGTAACGGAGAACGGGAGAGGCGATGTGTAACATGTCCAAAGCAAAGGTTTGAAAGGCGCTGGAGGAATTGGCGCTAAATTTAAATATGTAATGATAATATATATATATATATATACATATATATATATATATATATATAAGTTAACACCCTGCCCTGCATCCCCTTTGACCACTACGCCTACGCCACTGAACCCCAATACAAACTATACTCCGATGCCCCACGTTACGCAACATCCCCACCACTCTCGACACTCCTCATGCCAAACACATCATAAGCAACTCCGATTACACATTGTGGCTACTTCAACTATGTTGCAGTTATGCTGACAAGATCAAGTTCAAGTATACAAATATGCAAAGTTGACACCGGAAACCAATCCGCGGTCTCAACACTTTAAACACCAAAACTGCTGACACCGTGGGATACTTGGGCGCTGCTGCAATTGCAACGCGGGCAGAGCGGCCGCAGCGATACTTTTACTGCCGTCAAAAGCTAAGGAAGTCAGTTTTGATGGGATAGGAGAAGAAGCAAGTCAAGAATCGTCAGAAGTCCAACCAAGAACCTTTCTTATTAACTAATCATTCAATAAATTTATAAAGTATTAATTCGAAGAAATCCTTATTTCAATTAAAACGTCAAAAATGTAAGTATAGGAACAGGAAATGGACGCTGGACCGGGGAAACAGGGGGTACATCCTTAACCGGTGCCCGAGCAGGGACCATCTTCGCGAGTGACAAGTGCGCGTAGTGACAAAATAATTATTAAATTAAAAAAAAAATTTTTATATAACGAAAACACGCAATTATAAGTTAAAATAAAGAAAAGAAGAAAAATTCTAATAATATAAAATGAATAAAAATATGAAAAAATGTCCGATAAAAAAATATTAAAAAGTAATAAGTTGATGAAAAATTATAAGAAGAATAAAATTTCGAATAATAAGAAAAAAATGAAAATATGTTCCTTCAAAAAAATAATAAGAAAAAAATGAAAATATATTCCTTCAAAAAAAAAAAAAAAAAAAATTTTAAGCCCAAAAACGAATTATTGGTGGGCAGTGCACTTATAATGTGTGATGTCAGGGTTCGACTCCGCGTCATGTGGTTATTCCTTTAAATAAAAAGATAATCTAAGGCCGCTGACAAATTATTGGTGGACAGTGCACTTATAATGTGCGATGTCGGGGTTCAACTCCCCGTCGGATGGCTATCTCTTTAAAACGAAAATAAAAATATGTGCAAAAGGCCGGCGGCGAATTATTGGTGGACATGGTGACGTGTCTGTGTTAGACTCCCTGCCGTACGGTCAAAGTCTGAATAAATGAAAACCCAAATCCTTAACACACATCCTTAACGGATCAAGAAAAAATAAAATAAATCAACAACCTAACACTGCGTGCACTGCGAAACGAAGATGGTCCAATTTAGTCATGTAATTAAGAAAAAAAAAAATAATAAAAATTCAATTCATAAAAAAAGGGAACCACTGTGATAACTTTAAGTTACAAGTGGCAGTTAATTAAGAAAATAAAAAATAATAAAAAATTCAATTCATAAAAAAGAGAACCACTGTGGCCGTTGAGCTACAAGTAGCAGTTAATTAAGAAAAAATACAAAATTCAATTCATACAAAAAGAGAACCACTGTGGCAACATCAAGTTGCAAGTGGCATTTAGTTAAGAAAAAAGTGGAGAATTCGAAAGTGCATGATCGAAAATACAAGTGCGGTACGGTGTGTAGATAGTGTGTGGTCATGGACTGTTGGAAAGGCTTGGCAATAAATAAAAAAAAAAGAAAAATAACATTGCGTTTGGCTGCCCAACAGTTCGTTGAGATACCCCTACCTTAGTAGGCTAAGTGAGGCCAAAAAGGAACCCTAGGGACCTCCCATGAAGTGACAAAAATTAAAAAACATTCTTTTAATTGACAAAATAAACCCTCGCCTCCGCTCTCCGCCACCCGAAACCTTGTTTTCGTGTTTCATCGCCATGAGGAATCCTCTCCAAATAATTAAGACAAGAATTGAATTAAACACAAAATCAAATGATAATTATAAAAAAAATAATAAGAAACGAAAAGGAAATTATTGAACAATTTTACAATTACATTTACTAAAGCTGAATTTTATCTCCAACAGATATTGAAGAAAGAGAAACACCAAGATACGTCACACAACACGCTACGAACACACACCCAACATTAATTCAACAGATATCAAGGGGTAAGTGAGACGAAATCCTCTCTCTTTCTTTGGCAAATTTAATTCCGTATTACACATTGAGACTTGTGGGAAATATACCCTCTCGCGTATAAATGACTTTAGAGAAGTTCGAAGCGACCCTATCGCTTTTGACCAACCAAAATGTAATACAAAAGCTTTAGTTCTCTAAAGCAGGCTGTAGCGAAAATTAATTCCCTTGAGGAGGATTTAGTTAGAGAACGGGAACTCCGTAGCCCCTCAGCGGAAGAACCTAGGCCCTTAACTCGTCCGCGCACGGCTTACGATCTTGTCGAATGCAGCAAGATGCCGGACTGTGTTAAGGACTTACAGACCTTCGAGGGGAGTATTCCGCAATTGCAACGCGGGCAGAGCGGCCGCAGCGATACTTTTACTGCCGTCAAAAGCTAAGGAAGTCAGTTTTGATGGGATAGGAGAAGAAGCAAGTCAAGAATCGTCAGAAGTCCAACCAAGAACCTTTCTTATTAACTAATCATTCAATAAATTTATAAAGTATTAATTCGAAGAAATCCTTATTTCAATTAAAATGTCAAAAATGTAAGTATAGGAACAGGAAATGGACGCTGGACTGGGGAACCAGTGGGCCACATCCTTAACCGGTGCCCGAGCAGGGACCATCTTCGCGAGTGACAAGTGCGCGTAGTGACAAAATAATTATTAAATTAAAAAAAAAATTTTTATATAACGAAAACACGCAATTATAAGTTAAAATAAAGAAAAGAAGAAATAATAATATAAAATGAATAAAAATATGAAAAAATGTCCGATAAAAAAATATTAAAAAGTAATAAGTTGATGAAAAATTATAAGAAGAATAAAATTTCGAATAATAAGAAAAAAATGAAAATATGTTCCTTCAAAAAACTAATAAGAAAAAAATAAAAATATATTCCTTCAAAAAAAAAAATATAAAAAATTCTAAGCCCAAAAACGAATTATTGGTGGGCAGTGCACTTATAATGTGTGATGTCAGGGTTCGACTCCGCGTCATGTGGTTATTCCTTTAAATAAAAAGATAATCTAAGGCCGCTGACAAATTATTGGTGGACAGTGCACTTATAATGTGCGATGTCGGGGTTCAACTCCCCGTCGGATGGCTATCTCTTTAAAACGAAAATAAAAATATGTGCAAAAGGCCGGCGGCGAATTATTGGTGGACATGGTGACGTGTCTGTGTTAGACTCCCTGCCGTACGGTCAAAGTCTGAATAAATGAAAACCCAAATCCTTAACACACATCCTTAACGGATCAAGAAAAAATAAAATAAATCAACAACCTAACACTGCGTGCACTGCGAAACAAAGATGGTCCAATTTAGTCATGTAATTAAGAAAAAAAAAAAATAATAAAAATTCAATTCATAAAAAAGGGAACCACTGTGATAACTTTAAGTTACAAGTGGCAGTTAATTAAGAAAATAAAAAATAATAAAAAATTCAATTCATAAAAAAGAGAACCACTGTGGCCGTTGAGCTATAAGTAGCAGTTAATTAAGAAAAAATACAAAATTCAATTCATACAAAAAGAGAACCACTGTGGCAACATAAAGTTGCAAGTGGTATTTAGTTAAGAAAAAAGTGGAGAATTCGAAAGTGCATGATCGAAAATACAAGTGCGGTACGGTGTGTAGATAGTGTGTGGTCATGGACTGTTGGAAAGGCTTGGCAATAAATAAAAAAAAAAGAAAAATAACATTGCGTTTGGCTGCCCAACAGTTCGTTGAGATACCCCTACCTTAGTAGGCTAAGTGAGGCCAAAAAGGAACCCTAGGGACCTCCCATGAAGTGACAAAAATTAAAAAACATTCTTTTAATTGACAAAATAAACCCTCGCTTCCGCTCTCCGCCACCCGAAACCTTGTTTTCGTGTTTCATCGCCATGAGGAATCCTCTCCAAGTAATTAAGACAAGAATTGAATTAAACACAAAATCAAATGATAATTATTAAAAAAAATAATAAGAAACGAAAAGGAAATTATTGAACAATTTTACAATTACATTTACTAAAGCTGAATTTTATCTCCAACAGATATTGAAGAAAGAGAAACACCAAGATACGTCACACAACACGCTACGAACACACACCCAACATTAATTCAACAGATATCAAGGGGTAAGTGAGACGAAATCCTCTCTCTTTCTTTGGCAAATTTAATTCCGTATTACACATTGAGACTTGTGGGAAATATACCCTCTCGCGTATAAATTCTGACAAATACAATAAAAAAAAAAAAAACAAAATACAAATAAAAAAAACCTCTCAACTTATTCCTTAACGCTAGATAACGAAAACAAAATGGCCATGCCCGATTAAGAATTGAAAGGAATGAAAGAGACTTTAGAGAAGTTCGAAGCGACCCTATCGCTTTTGACCAACCAAAATGTAATACAAAAGCTTTAGTTCTCTAAAGCAGGCTGTAGCGAAAATTAATTCCCTTGAGGAGGATTTAGTTAGAGAACGGGAACTCCGTAGCCCCTCAGCGGAAGAACCTAGGCCCTTAACTCGTCCGCGCACGGCTTACGATCTTGTCGAATGCAGCAAGATGCCGGACTGTGTTAAGGACTTACAGACCTTCGAGGGGAGTATTCCGGAATTCGAACCTTGGGTTAAAGAGTCGAGAGTATCCTAGCTGATCACGAGATGATTAGGGACAAGCCGCAGTTAAGGGCTATGGTAATGTACATCAGGCAGAAGGTAAGAGGCCCCGCAGATGTAGCCTTGACCTCGTACGGCGTGGCGGACGATGATTGGCCCAGAACGAAACGCGTCCTGGCTCTACACTACGCAGACAAACGAGAATTGAGTACACTAGAGTTCCAGTTGGGAAAAATGGTACAAGGGGCGGATAGCATTGATGTGTTCTTCAATAAAATCAGTGTTCACTCTTCCTTGATTATAGGGAAATTGAGAAACAGCTCGTATTCGGGAGAAGTAGCATCCACCCTTACGGAAAAATATAGGAAAAAGGCATTGGACGCCTTTGTGAGTGGCCTCAACGGCGATTTGCCTAGACTTTTCATGTTGCATAGACCGACGAATCTTCTGGAAGCATACTCATTGTGTCACGAACTACAAGACATATACATGAGGGCGAGCACTTCAACTTCGACTAGGAGTCCTTTTTTTACGAACTCTCGACCAATGAATCCTACCGCGAACTTCCCCCGCGCGAATCCTTCGCACCCTAGATTCGCACACGCAATTATAAGTAAAAATAAAGAAAAGAAGAAAAATTCTAATAATATAAAATGAATAAAAATATGAAAAAATGTCCGATAAAAAAATATTAAAAAGTAATAAGTTGATGAAAAATTATAAGAAGAATAAAATGTCGAATAATAAGAAAAAAATGAAAATATGTTCCTTCAAAAAAATAATAAGAAAAAAATGAAAATATATTCCTTCAAAAAAAAAAAATATAAAAAATTCTAAGCCCAAAAACGAATTATTGGTGGGCAGTGCACTTAAAATGTGTGATGTCAGGGTTCGACTCCCCCGTCATGTGGTTATTCCTTTAAAATAAAAAGATAATCTAAGGCCGCTGACAAATTATTAGTGGGCAGTGCACTTGTGATGTGTGATGTCGGGGTTCAACTCCCCGTCGGATGGCTATCTCTTTAAAACGAAAATAAAAATATGTGCAAAAGGCCGGCGGCGAATTATTGGTGGACATGGTGACGTGTCTGTGTTAGACTCCCTGCCGTACGGTCAAAGTCTGAATAAATGAAAACCCAAATCCTTAACACACATCCTTAACGGATCAAGAAAAAATAAAATAAATCAACAACCTAACACTGCGTGCACTGCGAAACAAAGATGGTCCAATTTAGTCATGTAATTAAGAAAAAAAAAAAATAATAAAAATTCAATTCATAAAAAAAGGGAACCACTGTGATAACTTTAAGTTACAAGTGGCAGTTAATTAAGAAAATAAAAAATAATAAAAAATTCAATTCATAAAAAAGAGAACCACTGTGGCCGTTGAGCTATAAGTAGCAGTTAATTAAGAAAAAATACAAAATTCAATTCATACAAAAAGAGAACCACTGTGGCAACATAAAGTTGCAAGTGGTATTTAGTTAAGAAAAAGTGGAGAATTCGAAAGTGCATGATCGAAAATACAAGTGCGGTACGGTGTGTAGATAGTGTGTGGTCATGGACTGTTGGAAAGGCTTGGCAATAAATAAAAAAAAAAGAAAAATAACATTGCGTTTGGCTGCCCAACAGTTCGTTGAGATACCCCTACCTTAGTAGGCTAAGTGAGGCCAAAAAGGAACCCTAGGGACCTCCCATGAAGTGACAAAAATTAAAAAACATTCTTTTAATTGACAAAATAAACCCTCGCTTCCGCTCTCCGCCACCCGAAACCTTGTTTTCGTGTTTCATCGCCATGAGGAATCCTCTCCAAGTAATTAAGACAAGAATTGAATTAAACACAAAATCAAATGATAATTATTAAAAAAAATAATAAGAAACGAAAAGGAAATTATTGAACAATTTTACAATTACATTTACTAAAGCTGAATTTTATCTCCAACAGATATTAAAGAAAGAGAAACACCAAGATACGTCACACAACACGCTACGAACACACACCCAACATTAATTCAACAGATATCAAGGGGTAAGTGAGACGAAATCCTCTCTCTTTCTTTGGCAAATTTAATTCCGTATTACACATTGAGACTTGTGGGAAATATACCCTCTCGCGTATAAATTCTGACAAATACAATAAAAAAAAAAAAAAAAACAAAATACAAATAAAAAAAACCTCTCAACTTATTCCTTAACGCTAGATAACGAAAACAAAATGGCCATGCCCGATTAAGAATTGAAAGGAATGAAAGAGACTTTAGAGAAGTTCGAAGCGACCCTATCGCTTTTGACCAACCAAAATGTAATACAAAAGCTTTAGTTCTCTAAAGCAGGCTGTAGCGAAAATTAATTCCCTTGAGGAGGATTTAGTTAGAGAACGGGAACTCCGTAGCCCCTCAGCGGAAGAACCTAGGCCCTTAACTCGTCCGCGCACGGCTTACGATCTTGTCGAATGCAGCAAGATGCCGGACTGTGTTAAGGACTTACAGACCTTCGAGGGGAGTATTCCGGAATTCGAACCTTGGGTTAAGAGAGTCGAGAGTATCCTAGCTGATCACGAGATGATTAGGGACAAGCCGCAGTTAAGGGCTATGGTAATGTACATCAGGCAGAAGGTAAGAGGCCCCGCAGATGTAGCCTTGACCTCGTACGGCGTGGCGGACGATGATTGGCCCAGAACGAAACGCGTCCTGGCTCTACACTACGCAGACAAACGAGAATTGAGTACACTAGAGTTCCAGTTGGGAAAAATGGTACAAGGGGCGGATAGCATTGATGTGTTCTTCAATAAAATCAGTGTTCACTCTTCCTTGATTATAGGGAAATTGAGAAACAGCTCGTATTCGGGAGAAGTAGCATCCACCCTTACGGAAAAATATAGGAAAAAGGCATTGGACGCCTTTGTGAGTGGCCTCAACGGCGATTTGCCTAGACTTTTCATGTTGCATAGACCGACGAATCTTCTGGAAGCATACTCATTGTGTCACGAACTACAAGACATATACATGAGGGCGAGCACTTCAACTTCGACTAGGAGTCCTTTTTTTACGAACTCTCGACCAATGAATCCTACCGCGAACTTCCCCCGCGCGAATCCTTCGCACCCTAGATTCGCACACGCAATTATAAGTAAAAATAAAGAAAAGAAGAAAAATTCTAATAATATAAAATGAATAAAAATATGAAAAAATGTCCGATAAAAAAATATTAAAAAGTAATAAGTTGATGAAAAATTATAAGAAGAATAAAATGTCGAATAATAAGAAAAAAATGAAAATATGTTCCTTCAAAAAAATAATAAGAAAAAAATGAAAATATATTCCTTCAAAAAAAAAAATATAAAAAATTCTAAGCCCAAAAACGAATTATTGGTGGGCAGTGCACTTAAAATGTGTGATGTCAGGGTTCGACTCCCCGTCATGTGGTTATTCCTTTAAATAAAAAGATAATCTAAGGCCGCTGACAAATTATTAGTGGGCAGTGCACTTGTGATGTGTGATGTCGGGGTTCGACTCCCCGTCATACGGTTATTTCTTCAACAAAAATAATGTAAAAAAAAAAAAATTAAAAAATATTCTGAGGCCGATGACAAATTATTGGTGGACAGTGCACTTATAATGTGCGATGTCGGGGTTCAACTCCCCGTCGGATGGCTATCTCTTTAAAACGAAAATAAAAATATGTGCAAAAGGCCGGCGGCGAATTATTGGTGGACATGGTGACGTGTCTGTGTTCGACTCCCTGCCGTACGGTCAAAGCCTGAATAAATGAAAACCCAAATCCTTAACACACATCCTTAACGGATCAAGAAAAAATAAAATAAATCAACAACCTAACACTGCGTGCACTGCGAAACGAAGATGGTCCAATTTAGTCATGTAATTAAGAAAAAAAAAATAATAAAAATTCAATTCATAAAAAAGGGAACCACTGTGATAACTTTAAGTTACAAGTGGCAGTTAATTAAGAAAATAAAAAATAATAAAAAATTCAATTCATAAAAAAGAGAACCACTGTGGCCGTTGAGCTACAAGTGGCAGTTAATAAATAGAAAAAGAGAACCACTGTGGCAACATCAAGTTGCAAGTGACATTTAGTTAAGAAAAAAGTGGAGAATTCGAAAGTGCATGATCGAAAATACAAGTGCGTGCAAGATAGTGTGTGGTCATGGACTGTTGGAAAGGCTTGGCAATAAATAAAAAAAAAAGAAAAATAACATTGCGTTTGGCTGCCCAACAGTTCGTTGAGATACCCCTACCTTAGTAGGCTAAGTGAGGCCAAAAAGGAACCCTAGGGACCTCCCATGAAGTGACAAAAATTAAAAAACATTCTTTTAATTGACAAAATAAACCCTCGCCTCCGCTCTCCGCCACCCGAAACCTTGTTTTCGTGTTTCATCGCCATGAGGAATCCTCTCCAAGTAATTAAGACAAGAATTGAATTAAACACAAAATCAAATGATAATTATTAAAAAAAATAATAAGAAACGAAAAGGAAATTATTGAACAATTTTACAATTACATTTACTAAAGCTGAATTTTATCTCCAACAGATATTGAAGAAAGAGAAACACCAAGATACGTCACACAACACGCTACGAACACACACCCAACATTAATTCAACAGATATCAAGGGGTAAGTGAGACGAAATCCTCTCTCTTTCTTTGGCAAATTTAATTCCGTATTACACATTGAGACTTGTGGGAAATATACCCTCTCGCGTATAAATTCTGACAAATACAATAAAAAAAAAAAAACAAAATACAAATAAAAAAAACCTCTCAACTTATTCCTTAACGCTAGATAACGAAAACAAAATGGCCATGCCCGATTAAGAATTGAAAGGAATGAAAGAGACTTTAGAGAAGTTCGAAGCGACCCTATCGCTTTTGACCAACCAAAATGTAATACAAAAGCTTTAGTTCTCTAAAGCAGGCTGTAGCGAAAATTAATTCCCTTGAGGAGGATTTAGTTAGAGAACGGGAACTCCGTAGCCCCTCAGCGGAAGAACCTAGGCCCTTAACTCGTCCGCGCACGGCTTACGATCTTGTCGAATGCAGCAAGATGCCGGACTGTGTTAAGGACTTACAGACCTTCGAGGGGAGTATTCCGGAATTCGAACCTTGGGTTAAGAGAGTCGAGAGTATCCTAGCTGATCACGAGATGATTAGGGACAAGCCGCAGTTAAGGGCTATGGTAATGTACATCAGGCAGAAGGTAAGAGGCCCCGCAGATGTAGCCTTGGCCTCGTACGGCGTGGCGGACGATGATTGGCCCAGAACGAAACGCGTCCTGGCTCTACACTACGCAGACAAACGAGAATTGAGTACACTAGAGTTCCAGTTGGGAAAAATGGTACAAGGGGCGGATAGCATTGATGTGTTCTTCAATAAAATCAGTGTTCACTCTTCCTTGATTATAGGGAAATTGAGAAACAGCTCGTATTCGGGAGAAGTAGCATCCACCCTTACGGAAAAATATAGGAAAAAGGCATTGGACGCCTTTGTGAGTGGCCTCAACGGCGATTTGCCTAGACTTTTCATGTTGCATAGACCGACGAATCTTCTGGAAGCATACTCATTGTGTCACGAACTACAAGACATATACATGAGGGCGAGCACTTCAACTTCGACTAGGAGTCCTTTTTTTTACGAACTCTCGACCAATGAATCCTACCGCGAACTTCCCCCGCGCGAATCCTTCGCACCCTAGATTCGCACACGCAATTATAAGTAAAAATAAAGAAAAGAAGAAAAATTCTAATAATATAAAATGAATAAAAATATGAAAAAATGTCCGATAAAAAAATATTAAAAAGTAATAAGTTGATGAAAAATTATAAGAAGAATAAAATGTCGAATAATAAGAAAAAAATGAAAATATGTTCCTTCAAAAAAATAATAAGAAAAAAATGAAAATATATTCCTTCAAAAAAAAAAAAAATAAAAAATTCTAAGCCCAAAAACGAATTATTGGTGGGCAGTGCACTTAAAATGTGTGATGTCAGGGTTCGACTCCCCGTCATGTGGTTATTCCTTTAAATAAAAAGATAATCTAAGGCCGCTGACAAATTATTAGTGGGCAGTGCACTTGTGATGTGTGATGTCGGGGTTCGACTCCCCGTCATACGGTTATTTCTTCAACAAAAATAATGTAAAAAAAAAAAAAAATTAAAAAATATTCTGAGGCCGATGACAAATTATTGGTGGACAGTGCACTTATAATGTGCGATGTCGGGGTTCAACTCCCCGTCGGATGGCTATCTCTTTAAAACGAAAATAAAAATATGTGCAAAAGGCCGGCGGCGAATTATTGGTGGACATGGTGACGTGTCTGTGTTCGACTCCCTGCCGTACGGTCAAAGCCTGAATAAATGAAAACCCAAATCCTTAACACACATCCTTAACGGATCAAGAAAAAATAAAATAAATCAACAACCTAACACTGCGTGCACTGCGAAACGAAGATGGTCCAATTTAGTCATGTAATTAAGAAAAAAAAAAATAATAAAAATTCAATTCATAAAAAAGGGAACCACTGTGATAACTTTAAGTTACAAGTGGCAGTTAATTAAGAAAATAAAAAATAATAAAAAATTCAATTCATAAAAAAGAGAACCACTGTGGCCGTTGAGCTACAAGTGGCAGTTAATAAATAGAAAAAGAGAACCACTGTGGCAACATCAAGTTGCAAGTGACATTTAGTTAAGAAAAAAGTGGAGAATTCGAAAGTGCATGATCGAAAATACAAGTGCGTGCAAGATAGTGTGTGGTCATGGACTGTTGGAAAGGCTTGGCAATAAATAAAAAAAAAAGAAAAATAACATTGCGTTTGGCTGCCCAACAGTTCGTTGAGATACCCCTACCTTAGTAGGCTAAGTGAGGCCAAAAAGGAACCCTAGGGACCTCCCATGAAGTGACAAAAATTAAAAAACATTCTTTTAATTGACAAAATAAACCCTCGCCTCCGCTCTCCGCCACCCGAAACCTTGTTTTCGTGTTTCATCGCCATGAGGAATCCTCTCCAAGTAATTAAGACAAGAATTGAATTAAACACAAAATCAAATGATAATTATTAAAAAAAATAATAAGAAACGAAAAGGAAATTATTGAACAATTTTACAATTACATTTACTAAAGCTGAATTTTATCTCCAACAGATATTGAAGAAAGAGAAACACCAAGATACGTCACACAACACGCTACGAACACACACCCAACATTAATTCAACAGATATCAAGGGGTAAGTGAGACGAAATCCTCTCTCTTTCTTTGGCAAATTTAATTCCGTATTACACATTGAGACTTGTGGGAAATATACCCTCTCGCGTATAAATTCTGACATACAATAAAAAAAAAAAAACAAAATACAAATAAAAAAAACCTCTCAACTTATTCCTTAACGCTAGATAACGAAAACAAAATGGCCATGCCCGATTAAGAATTGAAAGGAATGAAAGAGACTTTAGAGAAGTTCGAAGCGACCCTATCGCTTTTGACCAACCAAAATGTAATACAAAAGCTTTAGTTCTCTAAAGCAGGCTGTAGCGAAAATTAATTCCCTTGAGGAGGATTTAGTTAGAGAACGGGAACTCCGTAGCCCCTCAGCGGAAGAACCTAGGCCCTTAACTCGTCCGCGCACGGCTTACGATCTTGTCGAATGCAGCAAGATGCCGGACTGTGTTAAGGACTTACAGACCTTCGAGGGGAGTATTCCGGAATTCGAACCTTGGGTTAAGAGAGTCGAGAGTATCCTAGCTGATCACGAGATGATTAGGGACAAGCCGCAGTTAAGGGCTATGGTAATGTACATCAGGCAGAAGGTAAGAGGCCCCGCAGATGTAGCCTTGACCTCGTACGGCGTGGCGGACGATGATTGGCCCAGAACGAAACGCGTCCTGGCTCTACACTACGCAGACAAACGAGAATTGAGTACACTAGAGTTCCAGTTGGGAAAAATGGTACAAGGGGCGGATAGCATTGATGTGTTCTTCAATAAAATCAGTGTTCACTCTTCCTTGATTATAGGGAAATTGAGAAACAGCTCGTATTCGGGAGAAGTAGCATCCACCCTTACGGAAAAATATAGGAAAAAGGCATTGGACGCCTTTGTGAGTGGCCTCAACGGCGATTTGCCTAGACTTTTCATGTTGCATAGACCGACGAATCTTCTGGAAGCATACTCATTGTGTCACGAACTACAAGACATATACATGAGGGCGAGCACTTCAACTTCGACTAGGAGTCCTTTTTTTACGAACTCTCGACCAATGAATCCTACCGCGAACTTCCCCCGCGCGAATCCTTCGCACCCTAGATTCGCACACGCAATTATAAGTAAAAATAAAGAAAAGAAGAAAAATTCTAATAATATAAAATGAATAAAAATATGAAAAAATGTCCGATAAAAAAATATTAAAAAGTAATAAGTTGATGAAAAATTATAAGAATAAAATGTCGAATAATAAGAAAAAAATGAAAATATGTTCCTTCAAAAAAATAATAAGAAAAAAATGAAAATATATTCCTTCAAAAAAAAAAAATATAAAAAATTCTAAGCCCAAAAACGAATTATTGGTGGGCAGTGCACTTATAATGTGTGATGTCAGGGTTCGACTCCGCGTCATGTGGTTATTCCTTTAAATAAAAAGATAATCTAAGGCCGCTGACAAATTATTAGTGGGCAGTGCACTTGTGATGTGTGATGTCGGGGTTCGACTCCCCGTCATACGGTTATTTCTTCAACAAAAATAATGTAAAAAAAAAAAAAAATTAAAAGATAATCTAAGGCCGCTGACAAATTATTGGTGGACAGTGCACTTATAATGTGCGATGTCGGGGTTCAACTCCCCGTCGGATGGCTATCTCTTTAAAACGAAAATAAAAATATGTGCAAAAGGCCGGCGGCGAATTATTGGTGGACATGGTGACGTGTCTGTGTTCGACTCCCTGCCGTACGGTCAAAGCCTGAATAAATGAAAACCCAAATCCTTAACACACATCCTTAACGGATCAAGAAAAAATAAAATAAATCAACAACCTAACACTGCGTGCACTGCGAAACGAAGATGGTCCAATTTAGTCATGTAATTAAGAAAAAAAAAAATAATAAAAATTCAATTCATAAAAAAAGGGAACCACTGTGATAACTTTAAGTTACAAGTGGCAGTTAATTAAGAAAATAAAAAATAATAAAAAATTCAATTCATAAAAAAGAGAACCACTGTGGCCGTTGAGCTACAAGTGGCAGTTAATAAATAGAAAAAGAGAACCACTGTGGCAACATCAAGTTGCAAGTGACATTTAGTTAAGAAAAAAGTGGAGAATTCGAAAGTGCATGATCGAAAATACAAGTGCGTGCAAGATAGTGTGTGGTCATGGACTGTTGGAAAGGCTTGGCAATAAATAAAAAAAAAAGAAAAATAACATTGCGTTTGGCTGCCCAACAGTTCGTTGAGATACCCCTACCTTAGTAGGCTAAGTGAGGCCAAAAAGGAACCCTAGGGACCTCCCATGAAGTGACAAAAATTAAAAAACATTCTTTTAATTGACAAAATAAACCCTCGCCTCCGCTCTCCGCCACCCGAAACCTTGTTTTCGTGTTTCATCGCCATGAGGAATCCTCTCCAAGTAATTAAGACAAGAATTGAATTAAACACAAAATCAAATGATAATTATTAAAAAAAATAATAAGAAACGAAAAGGAAATTATTGAACAATTTTACAATTACATTTACTAAAGCTGAATTTTATCTCCAACAGATATTGAAGAAAGAGAAACACCAAGATACGTCACACAACACGCTACGAACACACACCCAACATTAATTCAACAGATATCAAGGGGTAAGTGAGACGAAATCCTCTCTCTTTCTTTGGCAAATTTAATTCCGTATTACACATTGAGACTTGTGGGAAATATACCCTCTCGCGTATAAATTCTGACAAATACAATAAAAAAAAAAAAAACAAAATACAAATAAAAAAAACCTCTCAACTTATTCCTTAACGCTAGATAACGAAAACAAAATGGCCATGCCCGATTAAGAATTGAAAGGAATGAAAGAGACTTTAGAGAAGTTCGAAGCGACCCTATCGCTTTTGACCAACCAAAATGTAATACAAAAGCTTTAGTTCTCTAAAGCAGGCTGTAGCGAAAATTAATTCCCTTGAGGAGGATTTAGTTAGAGAACGGGAACTCCGTAGCCCCTCAGCGGAAGAACCTAGGCCCTTAACTCGTCCGCGCACGGCTTACGATCTTGTCGAATGCAGCAAGATGCCGGACTGTGTTAAGGACTTACAGACCTTCGAGGGGAGTATTCCGGAATTCGAACCTTGGGTTAAGAGAGTCGAGAGTATCCTAGCTGATCACGAGATGATTAGGGACAAGCCGCAGTTAAGGGCTATGGTAATGTACATCAGGCAGAAGGTAAGAGGCCCCGCAGATGTAGCCTTGACCTCGTACGGCGTGGCGGACGATGATTGGCCCAGAACGAAACGCGTCCTGGCTCTACACTACGCAGACAAACGAGAATTGAGTACACTAGAGTTCCAGTTGGGAAAAATGGTACAAGGGGCGGATAGCATTGATGTGTTCTTCAATAAAATCAGTGTTCACTCTTCCTTGATTATAGGGAAATTGAGAAACAGCTCGTATTCGGGAGAAGTAGCATCCACCCTTACGGAAAAATATAGGAAAAAGGCATTGGACGCCTTTGTGAGTGGCCTCAACGGCGATTTGCCTAGACTTTTCATGTTGCATAGACCGACGAATCTTCTGGAAGCATACTCATTGTGTCACGAACTACAAGACATATACATGAGGGCGAGCACTTCAACTTCGACTAGGAGTCCTTTTTTTACGAACTCTCGACCAATGAATCCTACCGCGAACTTCCCCCGCGCGAATCCTTCGCACCCTAGATTCGCACACGCAATTATAAGTAAAAATAAAGAAAAGAAGAAAAATTCTAATAATATAAAATGAATAAAAATATGAAAAAATGTCCGATAAAAAAATATTAAAAAGTAATAAGTTGATGAAAAATTATAAGAATAAAATGTCGAATAATAAGAAAAAAATGAAAATATGTTCCTTCAAAAAAATAATAAGAAAAAAATGAAAATATATTCCTTCAAAAAAAAAAATATAAAAAATTCTAAGCCCAAAAACGAATTATTGGTGGGCAGTGCACTTATAATGTGTGATGTCAGGGTTCGACTCCGCGTCATGTGGTTATTCCTTTAAATAAAAAGATAATCTAAGGCCGCTGACAAATTATTAGTGGGCAGTGCACTTATAATGTGCGATGTCGGGGTTCAACTCCCCGTCGGATGGCTATCTCTTTAAAACGAAAATAAAAATATGTGCAAAAGGCCGGCGGCGAATTATTGGTGGACATGGTGACGTGTCTGTGTTCGACTCCCTGCCGTACGGTCAAAGCCTGAATAAATGAAAACCCAAATCCTTAACACACATCCTTAACGGATCAAGAAAAAATAAAATAAATCAACAACCTAACACTGCGTGCACTGCGAAACGAAGATGGTCCAATTTAGTCATGTAATTAAGAAAAAAAAAAATAATAAAAATTCAATTCATAAAAAAGGGAACCACTGTGATAACTTTAAGTTACAAGTGGCAGTTAATTAAGAAAATAAAAAATAATAAAAAATTCAATTCATAAAAAAGAGAACCACTGTGGCCGTTGAGCTACAAGTGGCAGTTAATAAATAGAAAAAGAGAACCACTGTGGCAACATCAAGTTGCAAGTGACATTTAGTTAAGAAAAAAGTGGAGAATTCGAAAGTGCATGATCGAAAATACAAGTGCGTGCAAGATAGTGTGTGGTCATGGACTGTTGGAAAGGCTTGGCAATAAAAAAAAAAAAAAGAAAAATAACATTGCGTTTGGCTGCCCAACAGTTCGTTGAGATACCCCTACCTTAGTAGGCTAAGTGAGGCCAAAAAGGAACCCTAGGGACCTCCCATGAAGTGACAAAAATTAAAAAACATTCTTTTAATTGACAAAATAAACCCTCGCCTCCGCTCTCCGCCACCCGAAACCTTGTTTTCGTGTTTCATCGCCATGAGGAATCCTCTCCAAGTAATTAAGACAAGAATTGAATTAAACACAAAATCAAATGATAATTATTAAAAAAAAATAATAAGAAACGAAAAGGAAATTATTGAACAATTTTACAATTACATTTACTAAAGCTGAATTTTATCTCCAACAGATATTGAAGAAAGAGAAACACCAAGATACGTCACACAACACGCTACGAACACACACCCAACATTAATTCAACAGATATCAAGGGGTAAGTGAGACGAAATCCTCTCTCTTTCTTTGGCAAATTTAATTCCGTATTACACATTGAGACTTGTGGGAAATATACCCTCTCGCGTATAAATTCTGACAAATACAATAAAAAAAAAAAACAAAATACAAATAAAAAAAACCTCTCAACTTATTCCTTAACGCTAGATAACGAAAACAAAATGGCCATGCCCGATTAAGAATTGAAAGGAATGAAAGAGACTTTAGAGAAGTTCGAAGCGACCCTATCGCTTTTGACCAACCAAAATGTAATACAAAAGCTTTAGTTCTCTACAGCAGGCTGTAGCGAAAATTAATTCCCTTGAGGAGGATTTAGTTAGAGAACGGGAACTCCGTAGCCCCTCAGCGGAAGAACCTAGGCCCTTAACTCGTCCGCGCACGGCTTACGATCTTGTCGAATGCAGCAAGATGCCGGACTGTGTTAAGGACTTACAGACCTTCGAGGGGAGTATTCCGGAATTCGAACCTTGGGTTAAGAGAGTCGAGAGTATCCTAGCTGATCACGAGATGATTAGGGACAAGCCGCAGTTAAGGGCTATGGTAATGTACATCAGGCAGAAGGTAAGAGGCCCCGCAGATGTAGCCTTGACCTCGTACGGCGTGGCGGACGATGATTGGCCCAGAACGAAACGCGTCCTGGCTCTACACTACGCAGACAAACGAGAATTGAGTACACTAGAGTTCCAGTTGGGAAAAATGGTACAAGGGGCGGATAGCATTGATGTGTTCTTCAATAAAATCAGTGTTCACTCTTCCTTGATTATAGGGAAATTGAGAAACAGCTCGTATTCGGGAGAAGTAGCATCCACCCTTACGGAAAAATATAGGAAAAAGGCATTGGACGCCTTTGTGAGTGGCCTCAACGGCGATTTGCCTAGACTTTTCATGTTGCATAGACCGACGAATCTTCTGGAAGCATACTCATTGTGTCACGAACTACAAGACATATACATGAGGGCGAGCACTTCAACTTCGACTAGGAGTCCTTTTTTTACGAACTCTCGACCAATGAATCCTACCGCGAACTTCCCCCGCGCGAATCCTTCGCACCCTAGATTCGCACACGCAATTATAAGTAAAAATAAAGAAAAGAAGAAAAATTCTAATAATATAAAATGAATAAAAATATGAAAAAATGTCCGATAAAAAAATATTAAAAAGTAATAAGTTGATGAAAAATTATAAGAAGAATAAAATGTCGAATAATAAGAAAAAAATGAAAATATGTTCCTTCAAAAAAATAATAAGAAAAAAATGAAAATATATTCCTTCAAAAAAAAAAAATATAAAAAATTCTAAGCCCAAAAACGAATTATTGGTGGGCAGTGCACTTAAAATGTGTGATGTCAGGGTTCGACTCCCCGTCATGTGGTTATTCCTTTAAATAAAAAGATAATCTAAGGCCGCTGACAAATTATTAGTGGGCAGTAATGTAAAAAAAAAAAATTAAAAAATATTCTGAGGCCGTTGACAAATTATTGGTGGACAGTGCACTTATAATGTGCGATGTCGGGGTTCAACTCCCCGTCGGATGGCTATCTCTTTAAAACGAAAATAAAAATATGTGCAAAAGGCCGGCGGCGAATTATTGGTGGACATGGTGACGTGTCTGTGTTAGACTCCCTGCCGTACGGTCAAAGTCTGAATAAATGAAAACCCAAATCCTTAACACACATCCTTAACGGATCAAGAAAAAATAAAATAAATCAACAACCTAACACTGCGTGCACTGCGAAACAAAGATGGTCCAATTTAGTCATGTAATTAAGAAAAAAAAAAATAATAAAAATTCAATTCATAAAAAAAGGGAACCACTGTGATAACTTTAAGTTACAAGTGGCAGTTAATTAAGAAAATAAAAAATAATAAAAAATTCAATTCATAAAAAAGAGAACCACTGTGGCCGTTGAGCTACAAGTAGCAGTTAATTAAGAAAAAATACAAAATTCAATTCATACAAAAAGAGAACCACTGTGGCAACATCAAGTTGCAAGTGGCATTTAGTTAAGAAAAAATAGGAGAATTCGAAAGTGCATGATCGAAAATACAAGTGCGGTACGGTGTGTAGATAGTGTGTGGTCATGGACTGTTGGAAAGGCTTGGCAATAAATAAAAAAAAAAGAAAAATAACATTGCGTTTGGCTGCCCAACAGTTCGTTGAGATACCCCTACCTTAGTAGGCTAAGTGAGGCCAAAAAGGAACCCTAGGGACCTCCCATGAGGTGACGAAAATAAAAAACTTTTTTTTAATTGACAAAATAAACCCTCGCCCACGCTCTCCGCCACCCGAAACCTTGTTTTCGTGTTTCATCGCCATGAGGAATCCTCGCCAAGTAATTAAGACAAGAATTGAATTAAACACAAAATCAAATGATAATTATAAAAAAAATAATAAGAAACGAAAAGGAAATTATTGAACAATTTTACAATTACATTTACTAAAGCTGAATTTTATCTCCAACAGATATTGAAGAAAGAGAAACACCAAGATACGTCACACAACACGCTACGAACACACACCCAACATTAATTCAACAGATATCAAGGGGTAAGTGAGACGAAATCCTCTCTCTTTCTTTGGCAAATTTAATTCCGTATTACACATTGAGACTTGTGGGAAATATACCCTCTCGCGTATAAATTCTGACAAATAGAATAAAAAAAAAAAAAACAAAATACAAATAAAAAAAACCTCTCAACTTATTCCTTAACGCTAGATAACGAAAACAAAATGGCCATGCCCGATTAAGAATTGAAAGGAATGGAAGAGACTTTAGAGAAGTTCGAAGCGACCCTATCGCTTTTGACCAACCAAAATGTAATACAAAAGCTTTAGTTCTCTAAAGCAGGCTGTAGCGAAAATTAATTCCCTTGAGGAGGATTTAGTTAGAGAACGGGAACTCCGTAGCCCCGCAGCGGAAGAACCTAGGCCCTTAACTCGTCCGCGCACGGCTTACGATCTTGTCGAATGCAGCAAGATGCCGGACTGTGTTAAGGACTTACAGACCTTCGAGGGGAGTATTCCAGAATTCGAACCTTGGGTTAAGAGAGTCGAGAGTATCCTAGCTGATCACGAGATGATTAGGGACAAGCCGCAGTTTAGGGCTATGGTAATGTACATCAGGCAGAAGGTAAGAGGCCCCGCAGATGTAGCCTTGACCTCGTACGGCGTGGCGGACGATGATTGGCCCGGAACGAAAAGCGTCCTGGCTCTACAGTACGCAGACAAACGAGAATTGAGTACACTAGAGTTCCAGTTGGGAAAAATGGTACAAGGGGCGGATAGCATTGATGTGTTCTTCAATAAAATCAGTGTTCACTCTTCCTTGATTATGGGAAATTGAGAAACAGCTCGTATTCGGGAGAAGTAGCATCCACCCTTACGGACAAATATAGGAAAAAGGCCTTTGTGAGTGGCCTCAACGGCGATTTGCCTAGACTTTTGATGTTGCATAGACCGACGAATCTTCCGGAAGCATACTCATTGTGTCACGAACTACATGACATATACATGAGGGCGAGCCCTTCAACTTTGACTAGGAGTCCCTTTTTACCTTACCGCGAACTTCCCCCGCGCGAATCCTTCGCACCCTAGATTCGGCCCTAATGAGTATGGTCATGTAAGTTCACCGAGAGGTTACGACAACCGCAATCCGCGTCCGAATTTTTCACCTAGGTATGTCACACAACCCCCAAGATTGGCCCTGAAAATGGAGTCCAATCGATCTGGGCAGTCTCAGAGACGTCTCGTCTCTTGAGGTTGGCAAAAGAGCTCAAAATGAGGTCAGGGAAAGTTTTTCACAAATTCCATGTTCGGAACCAATAGAAAAGGGGGACTATACCTTCCACTGGTCTCAAAATAATTTTTTTTATTTTTAAAAAAAATAACAAATCAAATAACAAGGCCAAAAGAGAGGATTTCGTATCACTGTCCGACTTCTCATACACACATGAAATTACACTTTTCAATATCAAAACTGTTTGCCGTGCTACTTTTTTCATGGGCACTATGCGCATCTTTAGATATGATGCACCGGTTGTCACGCTAAGGCAAGGCAGTGGCTGGAGAGTGGATGGCTATTTTAATCTGATACATCTAATCAAGTTGGATGAGATAGCGGCGGCTATCGAAGAAATACGGGTAGAGGCATATGAATTGAATACGAGCCAAACTCGGGTGTTAGCCCTGTTCCATCTAGACCAGGCTCAACGGATGTTATCGAAGCTGTCAAGGGCCAGGAGAGCGCGTTCAATAGACTGGCTGGGATCCGCTTGGTAGTGGATTGCAGGATCACCAGACGCCTCAGACTGGAGTGCAATCCTGGACACACGGGAGAGACTTATAGAAAACAGTAATCAGCAGTATAAAATAAACGACAGGCTCTTTGAGGCATCAAACCAATCTCTGGACAAGCTAAATATCATGATTGAAATGGTAAAAACCATCGACAACAACGCTCAAGCCGCTACAGTAGCATTGCATAAAACAATATTATTGGAAGCACAAGTGGGAGAGTTGAGCAGAGCTTGTCAATTTGCTAAAGCCGGACTGGTTAATAGCAATCTATTGGATGAAGAAGAGATCAGAACACTTCTCAAGGAGATGGATTCGTTGAAGTATCAAAGTGCGGTTGAGGCGACAGAATTCGCTAAGCCGATAATTGTTACAAATGGCACTACACTTCTGTACATTTTGGCACTACCAAAAGTCATAGCAAAGGAGTATCAAATGCTGGTCATCCGACCTTCAATATCTACTGGGAAGCGGATAGATTTCGATCACAAGAAGTTACTTGTAGCCCCGGACGAAACCTTCGCCATCTCTAGCAATTGTCTGACGATAGGCAATAATAGCGTGTGCACAGAAGAACACCTGGCCCCCCTCAACAAAGCTAGCTGCATTCCGAGAATTATAAAAGGAGGAAATGCAGAATGCCATTATGTGACATCCAACCATCAGGTTGTGGAATTATTGGAGGATGGAACACTATTCGTTACAAACTATAATGGTACAATGAGCGATGAGAAGCAAACCCATTATCTCGCTGGAACTTTCCTGATACAGTTCTCAGGCGAATCAATCATTCGCAGGCACACCTGGTGGCGATGCCGTCATTGGTAACCAACCTAACAAACAAGGGGTATAATTTGAATTTGGAACTGGTCCACAGCTTAAGCGCACATAACTTAAATCTACTCCAAACGATGAAGGGAAAGCTGACAACCTCCATTGTAGCAGAGATCATAACCATTATAATAGCAATAGTCGTCACCGTCATCACATGGAGAAAAATTACAAACAACCATAGAAGTACGACGGACACCAACGAAGGAGCTCCACACAAGGAAATGGGGGAACCTATTACGCCGACCGACTCGAAGATGATTTGATCTGCGGGACGCAGATATTTGAGGGGGGAGGAGTTAACACCCTGCCCTGCATCCCCTTTCACCCATACGCCTACGCCACTAAACCCCAATACAAACTATACGCCCATGCCCCACGTTACGCAACATCCCCACCACTCTCTCCACTCCACATGCCAAACACATCATAAGCAACTCCGATTACACATTGTGCCTACTTCAACTATGTTGCAATTATGCTGACAAGATCAAGTTCAAGTATACAAATATGCAAAGTTGACACCGGAAACCAATCCGCGGTCTCAACACTTAAAACACCAAAACTGCTGACACCGTGGAATACTTGGCCGCCGCTGCAATTGCAACGCGGGCAGAGCGGCCGCAGCGATAGGCACTTGGACTGCCGTCAAAAGCTAAGGAAGTCAGTTTTGATGGGATAGAAGAAGAAGCAAGTCAAGAATCGTCAGAAGTCCAACCAAGAACCTTTCTTATTAACTAATCATTCAATAAATTTATAAAGTATTAATTCGAAGGTATCCTTATTTCAATTAACATGTCCAAAATGTAAGTATAGGAACAGGAAATGGCCGCTGGACTGGGGAACCAGTGGGCCAGATCCTTATCTTATATATATAAATATATGTACATAATATACTATATAATGTTGTAAAACTCATATAATGGAATGAACATTACTTTAATATTAGTTCTGTGAAAGAGTTAATGCGATACATTAATGCAGAGCATTAATTATGTATATATATAGACACAACAAAAGAAATGGGGGGGGGGAGGTATATTTATATAGTTATTAAGTTGATTTAATTATAAATTCAATATATTTAAGCATATGTCAAAAGGGCGGGAAATTAGCAAATGTTAACCATTTGTTAAATAGTATATAAGGGTGGATATTGGCAAAGCTAGAGAGCAAGCTGAGAGGCGTATGCGTGATTTCACCATGCATAGCAACAGGAGAGTTGCGTTGCGCGATCGGCCGAGAAGGCCGAAGAAAAGAGAAAGCGATGGAAAGTTTTGGGCGGCAAATATTGGCGCGCGGAAAAGTACTGGCAACGGTACATAATCCCACCACGCGTCATCCCTGGGTCAAGATGCCTATAAATAGACACGGCTGAGACACAGGAAGGCAGTTAAAAAGTGAAGGAAACAAGCGAAGTATCACTTGGACCAGCAAGGTGCAAGTGAAATATCAACAAGTGAAGGTTCAACAAGTGAAGTAAAGAAGCGAGGAAAACGAAGTGAAACATATAGGAAGAAGTGAAAGTGAAGGCGTGCCAAGTCAGATCGATAAAAGGATGTCCATCCGTATCCTGGCTACAAGTGGAGATTTAAAGGCAGATTCGTTTTTGGTGGCAAGTAGGAAAACTAGGAGCTATTCCTAGCAGGGTATTAAAAACTAGGAGCCAATCCTAGCAGATCACAAGACTAGGAGCTATTCCTAGCGGATCGAAAAAGACTAGGAGTTATTCCTAGCAACATATAAAAAACTAGGAGTTATTCCTAGCAACGTATAAAAAGCTAGGAGCTATTCCTAGCAACATATAAAAGACTAGTAGCTAATCCTAGCAGCATATAAAACACTAGGAGCTATTCTTAGCAAAACATTGAAGACTAGGAGCTATTCCTAGCAGTTTTAGTGAAGACTAAAAGTATTCCTAGCACAGTTAAGGAAGACCAGGAGTATTCCTGGCACAGTGGAAAAAGACTAGAAGTATTCCTAGCAGAATAATAGGAGCCCCAACAATAGCCCCAAACACAAAACCAATAGCCCGTGCAGAAGCTCTCTGGCCTTACTAACATCCACCAATCAAATTGACAATAAAATTATAAAGTTTTATTAAATGAAAAACAACCGTATCTTCTCATTTCACCAGCGTACAACATAAATTCGTTGTGTCGTACCCCTACACCTGAAATCCGGCTCTGCTGCAAGTAAGAACCAAAAAGGATCGTTACAACATTTCCGAAAAACACAATCTTGGCACACCAAAACACTATCCCGCCGCATGAATTTGGTTTTTGAGAAAAACTCGGCACAATCGAACAAGTACACTCGTAGAAATTCGTTAAGCATTTGAGCAGAAAGAATACTGCACCTCCTTATTCTCCTTCCTTCCGGCTAAACCGGTTAATATACAAAATATAAGTAGCTCACCCACAATACACACATAAGCTCATGGAATCCTATAAATCCATGAGGAAATTCGCAGTACGATGTAATTGATTTCTTTCTGATGATTTCGAATCAAAAGAAGGGGTACCTTAAGGCTGCTTGCTGAGTCCAACATTCTATTTATCTTCTGTATACAGCGAATTTAACGAGCCCTACACTACCAAATTTTTACTTGGCGTAGACACATTTGGCAGTAGTTTTTTAACATGTAATTAATAGGGTTATTACAGATTAGTGATTTTTCAAGGATGTCATAACCTTTGAAACCTTTGCCCTTACTACTGTTACAAGTGTTACCTACTTAAAAAGCAACGTATTTTGGTCTTATTGGTTGTTAAAGAGCAATCCGTATTTATATTGTAAAAGAATAATTATAAATTGTAAGTATATACTTTTCTTAACATCTACACATTTAACATGTGAATGAGGGTATGAAAACCTGTAATGGAGAATATTGTAAAGTTGTCCAAACTTCTTAAAATATACATTTTAAATTTCAGATCTATGGCTCAATTCGTTAAAATTTTAAAGACTTTTTTTCTGCAAATTTCTTAAGTCAGCATCAGGATATGACTTGTTTTGCACAATTCGTCAATTTAAAAAAAAAAAATACTTGTTTAATCGAAAAACAAAAACTTTTATAAAATTTGTTGTAAAAAAATAAATTAGAATTAAGCCCAAACTGACTGAAAAATTTGTAACTTTTTTTAAAATACCAAAATACGGGAAAAACCGCTAAAAAAAAAACCCAAGCCTGCAAGTTTCATCCTTCTCAGCGGAGGCTAGGAAGTCCTTAGGGACATAGTTTCTTGGTGAAATTTTCTTAGAATTCTTCGTAGAATCCGATTCTGGGGTACGATTTTCGCGAAAAAAAATCGACCCGCCCTAATGTATATGCTACTCTTATGAATGTAACAAATAATGAAACTGAAGGGATTACTTCTTAGATGTACAGGAAAAAAATTTTTGATTTATAATTATAATATTAGCAACAATCCGCCTACAAAATAAAATTGCACTTGTACTCGCAACTTTGAAAATCGCAGTCCTTTTTTGCGAATAATCTATTCAGCACTTAATTGCCATTAAATTCGCAAATCATTGAAACTTAACCTGCAACATTTCAAAGAACTCTTCAATAGCAAAGGGTTTGCAGTAATGTAAATTAATTATTTGGGAAAATACCCGATGGCACATAAAAAAATCTTTGGACTCATTAGAGATTATCGTCAATAATTGCCGGTGACGCCAGCTGAAAACATATTTTCTAAGCAACTCATTAACATTGGTAATGGCTCATTAAAATTCGTAATTTTCTATAGATATCTTGTCTGGGTGCATTAACTTTCCTCAAAGTTTCTATCAGTTAACTTGACTAAAAAATGAACTTATTCAGAAGATGTTTCCAAATGTATCTCAAAATTACAGAAACCATCATTGGTTGAGCGAACGAAAAAGCATAGATGCAAATGAATTCAATTTTTAAATTCAAGATCAAATTACAGGCGAATCGAGAATATAGAAATCAGTTGATTCGGCTACTAACTAATATTCTACTATTCACCGGAATTTTTAAGCTGGATTTGCCAGCATTACCTCCTCACAATCTTCAATTAAAGATTGTATCGGTAGTTAACGATAAAAAAAATTCTTAGCTACACTAAAGGGAAAGTATAAAGAAGATGTTCTCATACCGCGCACCCCATTAATTCCGACTTTGAGTTTTAACTACAGTTTCCATTGCGACTGGCTTTTGCTGTAATCAATAGTCAATCATTAAGTTTTTGTGCTATTAATCTGGAAAAACCTCTTCCCGTGTTAGATAGCCATCAGATTTGTTTGTCTATGCGCCATCTAATCAAACAAAAACAAATAAAACTGTTTTTCGTTAATAATTATTGTTCATGGCAAAAAAGAATAAACAGTGGAAGAGGAGCGCGGCTGAAACAAAGGGGCGAATTGGAAGGAAGACAGATAAAGTTCATTTCGTTTTTACATATTAATACGTACGCACGTACATAAATTGTCAACTGGATTTACATATTCGGAAGTTTATATTCTCGTTAAGTTCCCTCTACATTGTACCGCCAGGCACTCTTTGGCTACCATAAACATCAATTCCGAAATAAAGCTTGTGAATTTGTGAATCTAAATGAAGTTACGATTGCGCGTTCTAATTCATTGCACCTAGGCCACAAGAAGTTTTTCTGATCAGATTTTCCTCACCCTCCAACAATCGAACAAGTACACTCGTAGAAATTCGTTAAGCATTTGAGCAGAAAGAATACTGCACCTCTTCATTCTCCTTCCTTCCGGCTAAACCGGTTAATATACAAAATATAAGTAGCTCACCCACAATACACACATAAGCTCATGGAATCCTATAAATCCATGAGGAAATTCGCAGTACGATGTAATTGATTCCTTTCTGATGATTTCGAATCAAAAGAAGGGGTACCTTAAGGCTGCTTGCTGAGTCCAACATTCTATTTATCTTCTGTATACAGCGAATTTAACGAGCCCTACACTACCCACATCTTCCTTCGCCGGTGGCACGGCTATTCTAAGGCGATGTCCCATCAAAGCTTGTGGGCACTTAGGAACCCACATAAAGGCATTTTAAGAATGGTTAGCAAACTGTCGCATCCTTGTAAATGAGCCAAAATGCAAGCAGGCTACATTTACCCATCAATGAAGCTAAAAAACGTGCCAGTGTGGTCTTTCTAGGAGTCCATCTTCACAAAATTTTTACTTGGCGTAGACACATTTGGCAGTAGTTTTTTAACATGTAATTAATAGGGTTATTACAGATTAGTGATTTTTCAAGGATGTCATAACCTTTGAAACCTTTGCCCTTACTACTGTTACAAGTGTTACCTACTTAAAAAGCAACGTATTTTGGTCTTATTGGTTGTTAAAGAGCAATCCGTATTTATATTGTAAAAGAATAATTATAAATTGTAAGTATATACTTTTCTTAACATCTACACATTTAACATGTGAATGAGGGTATGAAAACCTGTAATGGAGAATATTGTAAAGTTGTCCAAACTTCTTAAAATATACATTTTAAATTTCAGATCTATGGCTCAATTCGTTAAAATTTTACAGACTTTTTTCTGCAAATTTCTTAAGTCAGCATCAGGATATGACTTGTTTTGCACAATTCGTCAATTTAAAAAAAAATACTTGTTTAATCGAAAAACGAAAACTTTTATAAAATTTGTTGTAAAAAAATAAATTAGAATTAAGCCCAAACTGACTGAAAAATTTGTAACTTTTTTTAAAATACCAAAATACGTAAAAAACCGCTAAAAAAAAAACCCAAACCTGCAAGTTTCATCCTTCTCAGCGGAGGCTAGGAAGTCCTTAGGGACATAGTTTCTTGGTGAAATTTTCTTAGAATTCTTCGTAGAATCCGATTCTGGGGTACGATTTTCGCGAAAAAAAATCGACCCGCCCTAATGTATATGCTACTCTTATGAATGTAACAAATAATGAAACTGAAGGGATTACTTCTTAGATGTACAGGAAAAAAATTTTTTGATTTATAATTATAATATTAGCAACAATCCGCCCACAAAATAAAATTGCACTTGTACTCGCAACTTCGAAAATCGCAGTCCTTTTTTGCGAATAATCTATTCAGCACTTAATTGCCATTAAATTCGGAAATCATTGAAACTTAACCTGCAACATTTCAAAGAACTCTTCAATAGCAAAGGGTTTGCAGTAATGTAAATTAATTATTTGGGAAAATACCCGATGGCACATAAAAAAATCTTTGGACTCATTAGAGATTATCGTCAATAATTGCCGGTGACGCCAGCTGAAAACATATTTTCTAAGCAACTCATTAACATTGGTAATGGCTCATTAAAATTCGTAATTTTCTATAGATATCTTGTCTGGGTGCATTAACTTTCCTCAAAGTTTCTATCAGTTAACTTGACTAAAAAATGAACTTATTCAGAAGATGTTTCCAAATGTATCTCAAAATTACAGAAACCATCATTGGTAGAGCGAACGAAAAAGCATAGATGCAAATGAATTCAATTTTTAAATTCAAGATCAAATTACAGGCGAATCGAGAATATAGAAATCAGTTGATTCGGCTACTAACTAATATTCTACTATTCACCGGAATTTTTAAGCTGGATTTGCCAGCATTACCTCCTCACAATCTTCAATTAAAGATTGTATCGGTAGTTAACGATAAAAAAAATTCTTAGCTACACTAAAGGGAAAGTATAAAGAAGATGTTCTCATACCGCGCACCCCATTAATTCCGACTTTGAGTTTTAACTACAGTTTCCATTGCGACTGGCTTTTGCTGTAATCAATAGTCAATCATTAAGTTTTTGTGCTATTAATCTGGAAAAACCTCTTCCCGTGTTAGATAGCCATCAGATTTGTTTGTCTATGCGCCATCTAATCAAACAAAAACAAATAAAACTGTTTTTCGTTAATAATTATTGTTCATGGCAAAAAAGAATAAACAGTGGAAGAGGAGCGCGGCTGAAACAAAGGGGCGAATTGGAAGGAAGACAGATAAAGTTCATTTCGTTTTTACATATTAATACGTACGCACGTACATAAATTGTCAACTGGATTTACATATTCGGAAGTTTATATTCTCGTTAAGTTCCCTCTACATTGTACCGCCAAGCACTCTTTGGCTACCATAAACATCAATTCCGAAATAAAGCTTGTGAATTTGCGAATCTAAATGAAGTTACGATTGCGCGTTCTAATTCATTGCACCTAGGCCACAAGAAGTTTTTCTGATCAGATTTTCCTCACCCTCCAACAATTATTGGTCCTTCGAGACGGATATCCTTCCGCTCGCTCCCAGCGTCGCATCGGTGGAGAAACCTGATAAGCAGAAAAACTTATTCCAAATTCTTTTAATTAGCTCACACAAACACATACATACTTACCTGCAGTGAAAAGTTTCCCGCTTTTTTTTCCATAGCGACTTTTCACTCTTATTTGTATGTACATTCCATGTAATTGTGTTCTTTGCCAACATCCACCAATCAAATTGACAATAAAATTATAAAGTTTTATTAAAAGAAAAACAACCGTATCTTCTCATTTCACCAGCGCACAACATAAATTCGTTGTGTCGTACCCCTACACCTGAAATCCGGCTCTGCTGCAAGTAAGAACCAAAAAGGATCGTTACAACATTTCCGAAAAACACAATCTTGGCACACCAAAACACTATCCCGCCGCATGAATTTGGTTTTTGAGAAAAACTCGGCACAATCGAACAAGTACACTCGTAGAAATTCGTTAAGCATTTGAGCAGAAAGAATACTGCACCTCTTCATTCTCCTTCCTTCCGGCTAATCCGGTTAATATACAAAATATAAGTAGCTCACCCACAATACACACATAAGCTCATGGAATCCTATAAATACATGAGGAAATTCGCAGTACGATGTAATTGATTCCTTTCTGATGATTTCGAATCAAAAGAAGGGGTACCTTAAGGCTGCTTGCTGAGTCCAACATTCTATTTATCTTCTGTATACAGCGAATTTAACGAGCCCTACACTACCCACATCTTCCTTCGCCGGTGGCACGGCTATTCTAAGGCGATGTCCCATCAAAGCTTGTGGGCACTTAGGAACCCACATAAAGGCATTTTAAGAATGGTTAGCAAACTGTCGCATCCTTGTAAATGAGCCAAAATGCAAGCAGGCTACATTTACCCATCAATGAAGCTAAAAAACGTGCCAGTATGGTCTTTCTAGGAGTCCATCTTCACAAAATTTTTACTTGGCGTAGACACATTTGGCAGTAGTTTTTTAACATGTAATTAATAGGGTTATTACAGATTAGTGATTTTTCAAGGATGTCATAACCTTTGAAACCTTTGCCCTTACTACTGTTACAAGTGTTACCTACTTAAAAAGCAACGTATTTTGGTCTTATTAGTTGTTAAAGAGCAATCCGTATTTATATTGTAAAAGAATAATTATAAATTGTAAGTATATACTTTTCTTAACATCTACACATTTAACATGTGAATGAGGGTATGAAAACCTGTAATGGAGAATATTGTAAAGTTGTCCAAACTTCTTAAAATATACATTTTAAATTTCAGATCTATGGCTCAATTCGTTAAAATTTTAAAGACTTTTTTCTGCAAATTTCTTAAGTCAGCATCAGGATATGACTTGTTTTGCACAATTCGTCAATTAAAAAAAAAATACTTGTTTAATCGAAAAACAAAAACTTTTATAAAATTTGTTGTAAAAAAATAAATTAGAATTAAGCCCAAACTGACTGAAAAATTTGTAACTTTTTTTAAAATACCAAAATACGTAAAAAACCGCTAAAAAAAAAAACCCAAACCTGCAAGTTTCATCCTTCTCAGCGGAGGCTAGGAAGTCCTTAGGGACATAGTTTCTTGGTGAAATTTTCTTAGAATTCTTCGTAGAATCCGATTCTGGGGTACGATTTTCGCGAAAAAAAATTGACCCGCCCTAATGTATATACTACTCTTATGTATGTAACAAATAATGAAACTGAAGGGATTACTTCTTAGATGTACAGGAAAAAATTTTTTGATTTATAATTATAATATTAGCAACAATCCGCCCACAAAATAAAATTGCACTTGTACTCGCAACTTCGAAAATCGCAGTCCTTTTTTGCGAATAATCTATTCAGCACTTAATTGCCATTAAACTCGCAAATCATTGAAACTTAACCTGCAACATTTCAAAGAAGTCTTCAATAGCAAAGGGTTTGCAGTAATGTAAATTAATTATTTGGGAAAATACCCGATGGCACATAAAAAAATCTTTGGACTCATTAGAGATTATCGTCAATAATTGCCGGTGACGCCAGCTGAAAACATATTTTCTAAGCAACTCATTAACATTGGTAATGGCTCATTAAAATTCGTAATTTTCTATAGATATCTTGTCTGGGTGCATTAACTTTCCTCAAAGTTTCTATCAGTTAACTTGACTAAAAAATGAACTTATTCAGAAGATGTTTCCAAATGTATCTCAAAATTACAGAAACCATCATTGGTTGAGCGAACGAAAAAGCATAGATGCAAATGAATTCAATTTTTAAATTCAAGATCAAATTACAGGCGAATCGAGAATATAGAAATCAGTTGATTCGGCTACTAACTAATATTCTACTATTCACCGGAATTTTTAAGCTGGATTTGCCAGCATTACCTCCTCACAATCTTCAATTAAAGATTGTATCGGTAGTTAACGATAAAAAAAATTCTTAGCTACACTAAAGGGAAAGTATAAAGAAGATGTTCTCATACCGCGCACCCCATTAATTCCGACTTTGAGTTTTAACTACAGTTTCCATTGCGACTGGCTTTTGCTGTAATCAATAGTCAATCATTAAGTTTTTCTGCTATTAATCTGGAAAAACCTGTTCCCGTGTTAGATAGCCATCAGATTTGTTTATCTATGCGCCATCTAATCAAACAAAAACAAATAAAACTGTTTTTCGTTAATAATTATTGTTCATGGCAAAAAAGAATAAACAGTGGAAGAGGAGCGCGGCTGAAACAAAGGGGCGAATTGGAAGGAAGACAGATAAAGTTCATTTCGTTTTTGCATATTAATACGTACGCACGTACATAAATTGTCAACTGGATTTACATATTCGGAAGTTTATATTCTCGTTAAGTTCCCTCTACATTGTACCGCCAAGCACTCTTTGGCTACCATAAACATCAATTCCGAAATAAAGCTTGTGAATTTGTGAATCTAAATGAAGTTACGATTGCGCGTTCTAATTCATTGCACCTAGGCCACAAGAAGTTTTTCTGATCAGATTTTCCTCACCCTCCAACAATTATTGGTCCTTCGAGACGGATATCCTTCCGCTCGCTCCCAGCGTCGCATCGGTGGAGAAACCTGATAAGCAGAAAAACTTATTCCAAATTCTTTTAATTAGCTCACACAAACACATACAAACTTACCTGCAGTGAAAAGTTTCCCGCTTTTTTTTCCATAGCGACTTTTCACTCTTATTTGTATGTACATTCCATGTAATTGTGTTCTTTGCCAACATCCACCAATCAAATTGACAATAAAATTATAAAGTTTTATTAAAAGAAAAACAACCGTATCTTCTCATTTCACCAGCGCACAACATAAATTCGTTGTGTCGTACCCCTACACCTGAAATCCGGCTCTGCTGCAAGTAAGAACCAAAAAGGATCGTTACAACATTTCCGAAAAACACAATCTTGGCACACCAAAACACTATCCCGCCGCATGAGTTTGGTTTTTGAGAAAAACTCGGCACAATCGAACAAGTACACTCGTAGAAATTCGTTAAGCATTTGAGCAGAAAGAATACTGCACCTCTTCATTCTCCTTCCTTCCGGCTAAACCGGTTAATATACAAAATATAAGTAGCTCACCCACAATACACACATAAGCTCATGGAATCCTATAAATCCATGAGGAAATTCGCAGTACGATGTAATTGATTCCTTTCTGATGATTTGGAATCAAAAGAAGGGGTACCTTAAGGCTGCTTGCTGAGTCCAACATTCTATTTATCTTCTGTATACAGCGAATTTAACGAGCCCTACACTACCCACATCTTCCTTCGCCGGTGGCACGGCTATTCTAAGGCGATGTCCCATCAAAGCTTGTGGGCACTTAGGAACCCACATAAAGGCATTTTAAGAATGGTTAGCAAACTGTCGCATCCTTGTAAATGAGCCAAAATGCAAGCAGGCTACATTTACCCATCAATGAAGCTAAAAAACGTGCCAGTGTGGTCTTTCTAGGAGTCCATCTTCACAAAATTTTTACTTGGCGTAGACACATTTGGCAGTAGTTTTTTAACATGTAATTAATAGGGTTATTACAGATTAGTGATTTTTCAAGGATGTCATAACCTTTGAAACCTTTGCCCTTACTACTGTTACAAGTGTTACCTACTTAAAAAGCAACGTATTTTGGTCTTATTGGTTGTTAAAGAGCAATCCGTATTTATATTGTAAAAGAATAATTATAAATTGTAAGTATATACTTTTCTTAACATCTACACATTTAACATGTGAATGAGGGTATGAAAACCTGTAATGGAGAATATTGTAAAGTTGTCCAAACTTCTTAAAATATACATTTTAAATTTCAGATCTATGGCTCAATTCGTTAAAATTTTACAGACTTTTTTCTGCAAATTTCTTAAGTCAGCATCAGGATATGACTTGTTTTGCACAATTCGTCAATTTAAAAAAAAAATACTTGTTTAACCGAAAAACAAAAACTTTTATAAAATTTGTTGTAAAAAAATAAATTAGAATTAAGCCCAAACTGACTGAAAAATTTGTAACTTTTTTTAAAATACCAAAATACGTAAAAAACCGCTAAAAAAAAAACCCAAACCTGCAAGTTTCATCCTTCTCAGCGGAGGCTAGGAAGTCCTTAGGGACATAGTTTCTTGGTGAAATTTTCTTAGAATTCTTCGTAGAATCCGATTCTGGGGTACGATTTTCGCGAAAAAAAATTGACCCGCCCTAATGTATATACTACTCTTATGTATGTAACAAATAATGAAACTGAAGGGATTACTTCTTAGATGTACAGGAAAAAATTTTTTGATTTATAATTATAATATTAGCAACAATCCGCCCACAAAATAAAATTGCACTTGTACTCGCAACTTCGAAAATCGCAGTCCTTTTTTGCGAATAATCTATTCAGCACTTAATTGCCATTAAATTCGCAAATCATTGAAACTTAACCTGCAACATTTCAAAGAACTCTTCAATAGCAAAGGGTTTGCAGTAATGTAAATTAATTATTTGGGAAAATACCCGATGGCACATAAAAAAATCTTTGGACTCATTAGAGATTATCGTCAATAATTGCCGGTGACGCCAGCTGAAAACATATTTTCTAAGCAACTCATTAACATTGGTAATGGCTCATTAAAATTCGTAATTTTCTATAGATATCTTGTCTGGGTGCATTAACTTTCCTCAAAGTTTCTATCAGTTAACTTGACTAAAAAATGAACTTATTCAGAAGATGTTTCCAAATGTATCTCAAAATTACAGAAACCATCATTGGTTGAGCGAACGAAAAAGCATAGATGCAAATGAATTCAATTTTTAAATTCAAGATCAAATTACAGGCGAATCGAGAATATAGAAATCAGTTGATTCGGCTACTAACTAATATTCTACTATTCACCGGAATTTTTAAGCTGGATTTGCCAGCATTACCTCCCTCACAATCTTCAATTAAAGATTGTATCGGTAGTTAACGATATAAAAAATTCTTAGCTACACTAAAGGGAAAGTATAAAGAAGATGTTCTCATACCGCGCACCCCATTAATTCCGACTTTGAGTTTTAACTACAGTTTCCATTGCGACTGGCTTTTGCTGTAATCAATAGTCAATCATTAAGTTTTTGTGCTATTAATCTGGAAAAACCTGTTCCCGTGTTAGATAGCCATCAGATTCGTTTGTCTATGCGCCATCTAATCAAACAAAAACAAATAAAACTGTTTTTCGTTAATAATTATTGTTCATGGCAAAAAAGAATAAACAGTGGAAGAGGAGCGCGGCTGAAACAAAGGGGCGAATTGGAAGGAAGACAGATAAAGTTCATTTCGTTTTTACATATTAATACGTACGCACGTACATAAATTGTCAACTGGATTTACATATTCGGAAGTTTATATTCTCGTTAAGTTCCCTCTACATTGTACCGCCAAGCACTCTTTGGCTACCATAAACATCAATTCCGAAATAAAGCTTGTGAATTTGTGAATCTAAATGAAGTTACGATTGCGCGTTCTAATTCATTGCACCTAGGCCACAAGAAGTTTTTCTGATCAGATTTTCCTCACCCTAAAACAATTATTGGTCCTTCGAGACGGATATCCTTCCGCTCGCTCCCAGCGTCGCATCGGTGGAGAAACCTGATAAGCAGAAAAACTTATTCCAAATTCTTTTAATTAGCTCACACAAACACATACATACTTACCTGCAGTGAAAAGTTTCCCGCTTTTTTTCCATAGCGACTTTTCACTCTTATTTGTATGTACATTCCATGTAATTGTGTTCTTTGCCATCATCCATCCTGGTGTAATAGCGTATCCTAGCCATCTACTCCATTATATCGCATTATTAAACCTATAAAATTTGCACAAAATTTACATACATATGCAGATATATTTACATACATATCCACACGTATCAAAACCTGTACATACACATCGAAATCCATTTACATACATATATACCGTGAGTGCAAGTGCAAGATGAAAATAAAAGTGTAATTAGATCCTGTGTATTAACAAAATCCATCCAATCAAACTTACCTGCTATAATTTTTCCACGGCTCCAAACCATTGCTCCGCCGCTATAAAAGGCAACAAAGAGCAAAACGCATAAAAGCTTCGCTTGTAAGCTTTTATAAACTGCATATAGGTATATACATATGTATATGTACCATTTGCATACATTTATATATACATAAAAAACGTTTATTTCGCGACAATTTTGGTTTTATTATTTTCCCGCAGAACTTGCACAAAATTTCCGCACTTGCAGCTTGTTTTTTGGTTTTGTGTCTAATCCGATTTTGAACGCGTAAACTTAATTTTAATAAAAATTACAAAGTACGAAAAATTATTCAAAACAAACCGCATAGCAAACTGACTTCGTCAGAGTTGTCGAGTGACCATTACTGTGTGACTTAAGCACAGTGTCACAATACCCCCACAAACCGAAAGAAAATAATTCCGAGTGAATTTTTAATGAGAATTAATAAAATAAAAAGTAGAAATTAAACTTACAATTAATTTATATACAAAAAAAAAAAAAACAAATTTTTAATTAATCAAAAAAAAATATTTTTTCATTCAATTTTAACCAGATCTGAGACCCAACGACTACTGGACGCAGCCAATATGTCCGTGACCCACTTCATCGCCGCTTGCGAAGGTCTGACCGTCTTCGAGGTCAACACAATGGGTTTCACCGAGGGGTACGTACTGTGGTTCTCGTTAAAAATGCACTGAGAACAAACGAAGGTCCTTTGGAGTAGAATTGAGTCCAAGTACATGGCATGTACGAGAGCCCGTACGGGTGATGGGAGCGAGGAGAGCCGCGTCGATTTAATGACTGTCAAATCCAAGTACGAAAACGCATACATGGTGTATGTTCCGTCCGGCACCAGTTTGGGAGAACGTATTGAATAACTTCAATCGTCGGATGCACCGACCGTGCCCCAAAACGCCCCGGTCTTACGTGAACACCACTCACAGCAAGGATACCGTCTGCCTCGGTGTGAGGTTGACTTGTTCATGGGAGGTTATAACCAATGGCCTACGTTCCGCGATCTGTTCACTGTCATGTACATAAATAATCCAAAATTGGCGCCAGTGGATAAACTGTATCATCTGGTATCTCTAACACGCGGCGAGGCAAAGGCAATACCAGGCCATCCCCAGGGCAGTTCGCAGACCCACGCCACAAGCGAAATTTCAGGCGCTGAACAGCCAAGTCCATGTCAATCAGGGAATGCCCCAGCGCCCATAGCTACCACATCTGTAAAGAACGTCATCACACGTTGCTACATCGCGTCCACGCCTCCGCGGTGGCGAGACCCAATAAGCAGCCACCGGCGACCTCCATCAACTAAGATTCGGTTGAACGACCCACATTTAGTCAGAACAGGTGAGACCTCCGTTCCGTCTCATTAACGCCCAGATAAGCAGCATTTCTAATTGTGTGGCCGCTGGTGCTCAGAAACTATGCCAACTAGAGTTCGTGTCTCCGAGAGATCCCTATGGGCACGTGGAAACCTCAGCGTTTGTTCTACCAAACCTAGCCGGAGCGCTATCCTTCTGTCCAGTTCCCAACGAGGTGGATGGCAGCCTCAACGAACTCCCCTCATCAGATCCGCTGTTCCATAAAAGCTCTCCCATTGATATTTTGATCGGCGTGGTTCCCTCTTCGGCTCCCTCTTCGGCCTAGAAACTATTTTCGGCTGGGTTCTCTGCGGGCCCATGGGCGGACCATACACGTTTTTGCCAGTCAAACATCCGTCGCACCCATCAACGCCAACTTGCATCTTCCAGCAAGTCGAAAGAGGGACGGCAGACATGAACTCTCCCGCACTTTCAAGGATCCAAGAAACATCAATCACCCGGCATCCTGGTTTCAAGGGGGGCGGTATGTTCACGCCAGAAAACGGTAAAAAGAGGAAGAGAAGCGCGGCTGAAACAGATGGGCGAATTGGAAGGAAGACAGGCACACTGGAGGTAAAGTCCAGTGGTCCGTTTTACACCTATAATTCGTACGCACGCCCCCACTCTGTAACTATTTGCAATAAGTTTTTGTTCCTGTAAATCGTTCCGCCAATCTTCCATTATAAGTCAATTGGCCATCATAAGCTTTTTCCTAATAAAATTGTGCTGTGATTTAAACAAAGTACACGTGCGCGTTATAAATAATTTTTTGGAGCTGAGATGAAGTATTCTACTTTGGGTTCCCTCGCCCCCGTGCAAACAATTATGATTCACATGATTACCAATAAACGGTTACCACCATCAAGATGACGAATCAGTACAGGAGAAGTTTTTGCTCCGACTATTAAAATGGAAGGAACAAAAAACTGTCACATTTCAAACTTCTTCACAGAATGAAGTCTATAAAAATTCAATTTACATCACCCAAATATAGAAGAAGTATTAAACGACAAAATACAATGTGATTAGTACATATGCACTTTTGCTAAAATAGCACAAGGTAGAGAGCAACTTTGAAACCTTTAAGGCATGAGAAGGTCGGGTTCAATCCCTAGCTTATTTCAGCTGAAGGAAATTAAAAAATTGAATATAATATATTAACTTATATATAATGGTTGTTTGAACTAAGGTCTATGAATTTGGGCACGGAGGCATTTCCACCTATACTATCTTCTAAAGACTTTATCCATTAAGGTACCCGTGGCTCCCTTTACGAGACGAGCTTTCATATCTATTTTGACAGTCATCGTCGGTTTTGAATGCAACACTTAGATGAATACCTTTAGTAAAATCGGAAGCAACCGAAACGTTTTAATATTGTAATGATTTGCATCCCTATTCCAAAGAATCTGATGATATTCCACAACTGAAACTTCTCGAACTAAACAACGAGAACCCCGATAACGAAAAGTTTCTTTAAGGCGGGTGTTTAAATAGTCCAACATTTTTTCACCAACAATTACGTCAATTTTAAAAAGTTTGAAATTAATAAATCGTGTTCGAAGGGTATTTAGCATGTCAGAACTCAAATCTCCTGTTTTGCAAATCACGGTACCTAACTGCTAAATTTTCAACCGAAATTATTGCTGGGAGTTTTTCAATGCGGATACCATTCTTTGAATCTGAAGGTTGTTCATTGTCATTCAAATTTGAAAAAATTCTCACAAGCGACTGGACCGTTAGATAGAGGGGGTGCCTACCAAATTTCCAAATTGAACCTAACAACAATATGACCGACACTAGGTCATGCTAAAACAAAAGCAAACGCCCTACGATAGGCAGTTTAACAAACATAAAAAACACGGGAATATTAGGAGGGGAAGGGTAGATGGAGACAGTTTTAATTAAAATTTTTACAGCTCATCCTCTTCCTCCTCGCTAATTACAGTTCACTAAAGAAAAAAAAACAGATAAAACAGTCACTTGTGAAGGACGTTTATAAGGCCCGATACAAAAATACACGTGTTCAGCTAAAGTCATAAAAAGAAAGTGCGTAAAACAAGCCAAAGAAAACCAAAAAGTTAAAAAAAAAAACAACAGAAAAAGTCAAACGAAATTGGGTAGAAGAAGTAAGTTATTACAAAAAAATAAGAAAAAAATTTAATGTCCCGTCAATAAAAAAAGCCCGATCAACATCGTAAATATAAAATTAAAAGCCGGATCATAATTATCGTCAAAAAAAAAGAAAAAACAGCGGGATTATTATATATAAAACCCTAAATTTACAACAAACAGCTATCCGGGAAATACCACATTTATGACCTTGTAACAATCCTTTTCGGTTCTTACTTGCAGAGCCGGATTTCAGGTGTAGGGGTATGACACAACGAATTTATTTTGTGCGCTCGTGAAATGAGAAGATACAGTTGTTTTTCTTTTAATAAAACGTTATAATTTTATTGTCAATTCGATTGGTGGATGTTGGTATGGCCAGAGAGCTTCTAAACGGGCTGTTAGCTTTGTGTTTGTGGCAATTGTGAATTCCACTCTGCACCGCTGGCACTCATGAAACTTTATCGACAGATTGTGTTTGGCTGTGGCAAGTATTCCTACTGCCAGGATGACTCCTGGTCTTGTCTAGCTACACTGTCGTCTGCTACGCTCCTATTGATCTGCTAGAAATACTCCTAGTCTTTTCCCACTATGCCAGGAATACTCCTGGTCTTCCTTAACTGTGCTAGGAATACTCCTAGTCTTCCCCTGCCTGTGCCAGGAATACTCCTGGTCTTCCTTAACTGTGCTAGGAATACTCCTAGTCTTCACTAAAACTGCTAGGAATAGCTCCTAGTCTTCAATGTTTTTCTAAGAATAGCTCCTAGTGTTTTATATGCTGCTAGGAATAGCTCCTAGTCTTTTTTATATTTTGCTAGGAATAGCTCCTAATCTTTTATATATTGCTAGGAATAACTCCTAGTCTTTTTACGATCCGCTAGGAATAGCTCCTAGTCTTGTGATCTGTTAGGATTTGCTCCTAGTTTTTAATACCCTGCTAGGAATAGCTCCTAGTTTTCCTACTTGCCACCAAAAACGAATCTGCATTTAAATCTCCACTTGTAGCCAGGATACGGATGGACATCCTTTTATCGATCTGACTTGGCACGCCTTCACTTTCACTTCTTCCTATATGTTTCACTTCGTTTTCCTCGCTTCTTTACTTCACTTGTTGAACCTTCACTTGTTGATATTTCACTTGCACCTTGCTGGTCCAAGTGATACTTCGCTTGTTTCCATCACTTTCTAACTCAATCTTCGCTTTCTGATTAATACTTCGCTTTTGATTGTTACTTCGCTTTCTGATTGATACTTCGATTGTTTCTTCACTTTGCTCCTGGTACTTCCTCACCGCCTCCTTCGCGTCTCAGCCGTGTCTATTTATAGGTATCTTGACCCTCGGGATGCGTGGGTGGAATACAGTACCCAGGATCTTCTGACTGCTGACTCTTCACACCGATACTTTACTGCCGGTACTTCACTGCCTGTACTTCACTGCCGATACTTCACTGCCCGCCTCTGTGTCTCAGTCGTGTCTATTTAAAGTCATCTTGACCCTTCGGGATGCGTGGTGAAATGGTGAAACCGTTGCCAGTACTTTTCCGCGCTCCAATAATTGCCGCCCAAAACTTTCCATCGCTTTCTCTTGCCTTTGGCCTTCTCGGCCGATCGCGCAACGCAACTCTCCTGTTGCTATGCATGGTGAAGTCACGCATACGCCTCTCAGCTACAATCTTGCTCTCTAACTTTGCCAACTTTCACCCTTATATACTATTTAACAATGTTTAACTTATTCCTAATTTCCCGCCCTTTTCCATATACTTAACTCTAGTGTACATACGAACTAATATATCCCTATAACTATATATATAACTAAGAAATAATTATGAACTAATATATTATATATACTTATATATACAATTCAAATTTAGCGCTCAAAATTCCAGCGCTTCTCAAACCTATGCTTTGAATATGTTTCATACAGCGGAGAGGTCGCTCTCCGTTACTTGCCGAATTGCATCCCCTCGCCCTCCCCGTTGGTCTATACTCATGAGCCGATTCTCCAAGTCTCGTGCGTCGGTGGCTTACGCACTTGTGCGTGTGTGTGTTCGCTGTTGCGGTTCTACGCACTCCCCATGTAACTCACTCTCAGTGAGCATTTGTTCTCATCTGTTTTCTATTATATATTTCATATATTTGGCCTTTTCTTTAACCATTTCTCTATGTTTGGATGTTTTCTTTTGGGTTGATCGCACATTTCGTTTGTTTGCATGTGTTCGATCGAACCTCAAGGTTCGTTTATATGTTTGACTCAAACATATAAACCCGCGCTTCTAGAATATTTAAATTGTTCTGTGGCGTCTTTGTGAGGTAAATATATATTTATAATATTATATATCCTCACAACCTATCCTCCCACATTTACCTGTCTTATGACTTCTGATCTTTTTTCTTTACTTGCGAGTCGATATAGCCATGTCCGTCTGTCTGTATCTTCGCAAAATTTAAACTTTAAATTTAAACCTAATTGGTTAGAACTTGGTACATAAGCTTTTTAAATGTGTATGTAGATATATTATGAAGAGAAGTCGGATAAGACGAGTTTAAGATATAGTAACTAAAAGTTAACTTTACGGCATCTTATAGTCGTAGACATCTAAAAGCATATCTTGAAAGTTTTAACTATATAGCGTAAAATTTAAGATCCAAAAAAGATGAAAAAACAGACAGAAAGACGGTCTTGGCTATATCGACTCGGCTATTGATGCTGATTACTGCCACTAGGAAGTTACAAGCAGAACAGCTATATCTATATCTATGTCGGAATGTGTGGAGAAGTGAAAAAATCCCACCAGTACGGGTAACAGAATTATATTTTTCATTAATTTATTTAGACCCAAGGATTCGGGGAGTGCTCCTACAGAATCCAACAAGGAGATGCTACAAATCCCATGCTCATTAAGTTCGCTTTTTCAAGCATGTTATGAAGTCCGTTTAAACCGCAGACTATCTTAACTTGGATGGCGGGAATATATACGTATGGACTTACAAAAGAAGTATGCATTTCGTTACCTATATCAACCACGAGAGTTGTACAATGTGTAAACTTAAGGAATAGCGGACAGTGTAGAAATTCGAACTTTTATCGATTGTAAAACTACACATGCAAATAGATAGACTTGTAAAGAATTAAAATATACAGAAAGGCAGACAATTAGTACCAGGTGATTATACAAGATTCACTAAGTTATGTTCGCTAAGAAACTAAGTGCATTTAGATATTTTTTTCTGAGAAGGATACGGAACATTCGCTCGATATCCCAATGAGGAAAAGGTTGTTATGAAAAAACCAGCAACAATCCAATCCGACTAAAATATAAACATCCGAAAATGGTGATAGAAGCTTTATTTCCTTTTTGTAAATGTTTAACAACCCTTTGGGGGTCTTACTTGCGCAGAGATGGATTTCAGATAATGGGGTACGACACAACCATTATCTAAATCAACATTTGTTTCTGATGACAGAGAGTTTTGTTTGTGTATTTGCTTCGTCGGTGTTATGGCTGTTTTTTACTCAGTACCTTAGGCGGTCCTGTGTGTGTTAGCTGTATTATTTGAATTTAGTTTTTGCGACTGTTGCCAGGTTGCTAGGAATACCCCTAGTCTTTCCCCCACTCTACCAGGAATATTCCTAGTCTTAAATGTTGTTATAAATAACTCTCAGTTTTTGTTGCTGCCGCTAGCCCTTAGTCTTTACCGCTGCCGCTAGGAATACTTTTAGTCTTTATTGTTGCTGCTGCGAATAACTCCTTGTCTTTCTACTTCCTGCTAGGAATACTCCAGGTCATTATTACTGGATGTTTTTTGCGTTCATTTATCCTTGCTGTTGATATCCTTCATGTAAACCTGCTCCACTGTGCTGGCTAACATTTACTTCACTTCACTGTCTAGACAATAACTTCGCTTTCCTTCGCTGATTTGATAATAATCCCAGTGTTTTCAGCCGTGGGTAAGCTTTGCCATCCAAACTTTCCTTCGCTTTTATTTTTTTTGGACGATGACGCATACAATGCGAAGTACGTTCAGTGGTCCAAGCGACACCAGAATAGCATGCAAAACGCAAAATCGCGTGGTCAACGGAAGACAATTACAAAAATAATTGGAACTAACTGCGTGCTAGATAGTTAAGAATAAAAGTTTGAAGCTCAGAAATAGAAAGCTCTGATCCGGTTACATTATAAAGGCGGTTGTAATCGAAACAAAAAACTAGAAAAAATTCATGAAAAGTATAGTTAGAAGTGCACCGATTTAAAGATAGAGGGACATAATTTCTAGTTAGTCTACAAGGTACGGATAGATTGACCTTATTAAGTAAATTAGGGGGAGCTATTGACGAGTGTAACTTAATTTGCGGTCCATGAGTATACCAAAATCATTTATCTCGTTCAGACGTTTCAGGAGAGTATTGTTAAGATAATATGTAACTGATTGGAAGGCGGATCTATGAAATGACATGAGATTGCATTTTGAAACGTTGCGGTTTAACGTGTTAGTTTCACACCAAGTCTGCAAGTTCTCCGTTTGTATGTTCGATCGTACATTTATCTTCGTTTGTATGTTCGATACCATACCCATTTCGACCCGCGCTTCCATTTGGTTTTCATTTGAAACTTGAATTTCCCGGACATTATGCAATATTAGACTTTTATAAGGTAAATATATGTTTTATTTTAAATATATCCCTCAAAAATTATGTTATGAAGGATATAAAGTCCCATCATCAGGCCAAAACTCAGCAGCGATCGGTTTGTTTGTATGTATCTCCCATCAAGTCTGTCTTCAAAATCATCCCTAACTGATTTTATTGGGGCATTGTCCCTATGAAGCAAGTGTCAGTGATGATTTGGTGCTTCTGTGACGTGCCGTGGTTCCATGATAACGAATCTTCATATTCGTATTCACCTTCAATTTCTTATATAAGGACCACTTATTAAGCCAATGTCCAAGTTAAATCATAATTGGGCTGATCTGAAATCGTACTATGTAATGGTGATCTGTGTCGTGTAGTCAGTCTCCTAATTGACTTGGATTTCTGATGTTTGTTCTATTTCTTTTTTTCTGCATTTCTTTATGAAAACTCAAAGAGCTGTACTCAAGTATAGAAATTTTTTATCTTTGGCATTGCTGAATTTAGTATACCCCCACAGCTTTCGCCCGGTAAACTTCTTTTTCCAACACAGATTACTTTGTTCCGATCGCTCTTAAAATAATTAAATTATTCATCTAAAACTTCCTTCTTGACCGATATTTCCTATGGGAGCTATATAATATAGCAAATCGATTCCGATAAAACTTCATTATATATTTAAAAACTATATAAAACTGACCAAAATTAAATTATGTGATAAAACAACTTAGTAATTGTTCAAAGTCCATATTTATGGCAGATCGTTTGGTCATAAAGGAGCTATATGATGTAGTCAACCGATATATAAAATTCACTAAAGCCGATTTTTGTGATATTTGATTAAAATACCACAAAGTTATTAATGTCAAAGCTTATTCACGACCGAATGTTTCTATGGGAGCTATATGATATATGTAGTCATCCGGGATGGTTCCGAGATATCCCTGCAGCTAAGAAAAGCCTAGATGCAAAATTTCAGCCTGTATACCTTGTACCTTGAAGAATCTTGGAGGATATTGCGATGATCCAGACAGACGGACGCACAGACGGACGCACAGACGGACAAGGCTTATTGTGCTGATCAAGAACATATATACTTTATATAATCAGAGATGCTTCCTTCTACGTATTGCAAACTTCTGAACAAAATTATTGTACCTTTTTTGCAAAGGTATTAAAATAAATACAGTAGCATGATCTGGAATAATATATTAATAATATAAAGCAAGTGTATTTGTCTCTTAAGTAACATGACAACCCATGAGTACATGGTGCTGGGCAATTGCTGTGTCGGCAAATATAACACGCGCGGCCGCTCTGGCCCAAGATGCAATATGATACATCCTCACTCTTCCGCTGCGGCGGTAAATTCCCATACATATTCTTATGAACACCTTTCTACATTTATACATAAATATGTTTATACAAAGGCATACCGCGCCTCTGCCTGCATTGCTAGCAGCGCAGCTACGCGGTCTTACCTTTAGTTAACAATTGTATTAGAATTAAGATTCATTCAAGAAACAGAACTTAAACAATGAAGTACATTCAATAAAGTAAACTGAGAAACCAAAAAGAAGTGACCTGTTTTATTAATCTACATGGCGACCGTGACAGGACAGGTCACAAATATATGTGCAGAAATATAAAAAAAAAATCAGTGCAAATGTAAAAATAAACTTTAAAACAACTAAAGAAAAATTTATTACACAAAAAGAAAATGAGTGTAAGCAACAGCGAAAAGAGAAAATATGAGCGCAAAATATTAACAAAAGAAAATACTACCACACAACAATTGAGGAAATGCCTGCTAATATTGCCGATTGGATTTAAAAATTTTGTTGGACCGTAAAAAAAAAAAAAAAAACAACAAAACAAAGATGTTTCCTTTTCGACTATGCAAATATTATCCAGTAATACAAGAAAACAACAAAAACAAACAATTATGATATAAAACAAAAAGAAAACTTTCAAGTCGATAATACAAAACTGAACATCATGAAGAAGAAAACTGCAACAACAGCCGTTAAAACAAATAGCAAATACTTCGAGGGACTTGCGCCCGAGTGTGGTAGGCAATCCGCCCACTACACCGACGTTGGAATAACAACAGAAGAAGAACAACAACAACAAAAGCAACCACAAGAGTCAGTTGTCGGTCAACAGTCAGATATATAAAACCTGCCCAAAAGACTGTGAGGGACCCCAAGGAAGAAGCCTGTGCAGCCAGCACCGGCAACGTGAACGCGCCTCAACAGTGGACCGGCAGCGCTACAAAGAGCGCCCACCAATATAAATTAAATAACTATGCGCTGCGTCGCACATTTTTTTTTAAATGCACTGCGATGCATATTTTTTCATTTAATTTTAATAATCTATGTAAAATTGTGCGGCATTAAAGCTGTCCAATTAGAGTGTGGCCTGAAAACCACACGCAAAAATAGGCAGGGGTATATGTAACCAAAAAAAAAAACACATTAAAAAAGAGAAAAACCAAAATAAAGTTAAATAAAAGGAAAAAAGTAAGATGCAAAACCCTCTATGTTTTAAGCAAAAGTAAAAAAAAAAAAAAAAAACGAAAAAGAAAGCATATTAATCAGAAAAATCAAAATTAATAATTATATAATTAAAAACTAAAAAAAAAAAATTTCTTTTTCGAAATTGAATGTTTGACAATAGCATAAACAAGTTTAATGACCCATTTAATGAACCCAATATGGGGTTAATAGACTCCACTGCTAACTTAATCAAAAAATAGAGTCATCAAATGTAGATTTAAGACCATTCATTTCAAAAAATTATATAAAAAAAAAATTTTTTCTAATTCTTTAAATAAAAATTAAAACTGAAAAAGTATATATATCAATTGACTAAAATGGCTACATTAGACGATTATTTTTAGAAAGATAGTAAATAGGAATTCTAACATTGTAGCAGATTTAGTTGAGTTTGTTCGCGTGTATTCGAGAGCGTCGAAAATGAGTAATTTACCAAGAGTTTTATTTAATATGACCGCCGATGGCGAGCCCCTCGGTAGGTTCACCATGGAGCTGCGCTCTGATGTTGTTCCCAAAACTGCCAAAAATTTCCGTGCCTTGTGCACCGGCGAGAAGGGCTTTGGCTACAAGGGCTCCATTTTCCATCGCGTCATCCCAAACTTTATGTGCCAAGGCGGTGACTTCACCAACCACAATGGCACTGGCGGCAAGTCCATCTACGGAAACAAGTTCCAAGATGAGAACTTCGAGCTAAAGCATACCGGACCCGGTATTCTGTCGATTGCTTTGGAGACTGGCTGAGACTTCTCCCATTCCCCCCATCTCCTTATCCTCCTGCCCAACACAACCTTCTCCTGCTATGCCGCCAACTATAATACTATTACAACTACAAGAAGAACTTCTTCTCCATCATCCTTCAAAAAAAAAAAACAAGCAACTGTACTACATTTTGAAATTTTTTGCATTCGAGAAAGAAAAACAAGCATTATATTATATTTAAATAAATAATATATTTAATTATGAGAAGCAAAACATTAAAACAAAAAAAAAAAAACGAAAGAAAGAAAACTTAATTTCTACACACATCTGCTAACAAACACACAATGGCCCCTTTCCACCACATACTCATTAAACTCCAAATTGAAACTCAAATCGAAACAAGAAATCAAATATATAAACATAAATTTCATTTTTTAAACTATAAAACAAGAATTAAATACAAGCAGCAGCAACAACACACTTTAATTTTAAGTACGAAAAAGAGAGAGAGAAATGAAACAATTTAATAAGCGCAAAGCAAGAAAACAAAAATGTAAGGAAAATGCATGAAAAGTAAACAGCAATTAATTTAACAAAAAAAAAATTAAGTAAGAAAAGGAAAAGAAAAATTACAGGACTTACAAAATATACCAACAAGTAACAAAATTCTGAGAGTCACTACCAGAAATCAAAGTAAACAGTTAAATTCCTGCGCAGGAAAAGAAAAAGAAAATAATATAGAAGAGTTGCAAAAGTAATCTCTTAATGCTTCTAAGACCAACGTATATGACGTCATTGTAAATGACGAAATACGAAAAGTAGTGACCTTGCGAATAACTAATTCTTTATACACATTTAAACATGGCAATAAAGTTATAGCAAGAATTGACATTTGTGATATGTATACCAATGGAATTCTCGACTTAGGTCAATTTTTTCAAAGGCTCGAAAAAGAAGCCGGTATACTCAATATCAGTAAAGTCAAAGTGGCACCGAGCGAAAAGATCTTTGAAACTATTTCAATAGAATCTTTTAAAAATATGGGCAATAAAATTTTAGAATTTTTAAGAGTAGCGCTACTCAAGCCGGTGACCCTATTATCAAATAATGATAAAGAAAAAGAAGCAATACTGTTTACGTTCCACGATGACCCTATACAAGGAGGTCATACTGGAATATATAGTACCATAGCCAAAATAAAAAGACATTATTATTGGAAAAATATGAAACGAGATATATCTCAATATATAAAAAAATGTAATAAAAGTCAAAAATTGAAAATAATGAAACATACAAAAACATCGTTAGTTATAACTGAAACGCCACAACTGGCTTTCGACAGGGTAATAGTGGATACGATAGGTCCACTCCCAAAAACAGAAAACGGAAATGAATACGCAGTAACCTTAATCTGCGATTTAACAAAATACCTTGTAATAATACCAATTAAAGACAAAAGTGCAAAAACAGTAGCGAAAGCTATATTTGAAGTTTTCATTCTGCAGTACGGTCCAATGAAGACGTTCATTACGGACATGGGAACAGAATATAGAAACTCAATAATTGAAGATTTATGCAAAAACTTGCAAATTAAAAAAATAACTTCAACTGCACATCATCACCAGACTGTAGGCACGGTGGAGCGAAGCCACCGAACACTTAATGAATTTTTACGATCATACATTTCAGTTGACAAAAGCGACTGGGATGTATGGATACGATACTTCGCTTATTGCTTTAATACAACACCCTCTATGGCACATGATTATTGTCCATATGAGTTTTTATTCGGCAAAACTCCAAATTTACCAAAACATTTTAATAGTGTTGATAAGATAAATCCACTATATAACATAGAAGATTATGCTAAGGAATCTAAATTAATATTAATATTATTAATATATATATATATACATATAAAAAAAAAATAATATTATAATAAAACAAAACAAAAAAAAATTCCCTAAATTTAATGACACTATACAAAAATTTTTTTTACCGCATTAATCATTAAACGAATAATCAACAATCAAACAAAAAAAAAATTATACATAAATAAATTCCCATATAATACCAAATTAAATTAAATTAGAAAATAACTCCATATAATTACGTTATTTTTCTAAAGAGGGGGGATGCAGCATGATCTGGAATAATATATTAATAATATAAAGCAAGTGTATTTGCCTCTTAAGTAACATGACCACCCATGAGCACATGGTGCTGGACAATTGCTGTATCGGCAAATATAACACGCGCGGCCGCTCTGGCCCAAGATGCAATATGATACATCCTCACTCTTCCGCTGCGGCGGTAAATTCCCATACATATTCTTATGAACACCTTTCTACATTTATACATAAATATGTTTATACATAAGCATACCGCGCCTCTGCCTGCATTGCTAGCAGCGCAGCTACGCGGTCTTACCTTTAGTTAACAATTGTATTAGAATTAAGATTCATTCAAGAAACAGAACTTAAACAAAGAAGAACATTCAATAAAGTAAACTGAGAAACCAAAAAGATGTGACCTGTTTTATTAATCTACAATACTCTAAGCTTTAAATCAAAAATTATAAGAAAATAAAATATATAACCCTTACTTATTTGGGACCCATAATTTTAACCTTAACTTTTCGTGTTTATGAAACTGATCTTCAAATTAGTTACGCCTTTAAGTCGAGGGTCCGTTTATTTGTCATACCTATTTCAGGTTTCATCTTGTGATAATTGCTACTTGCTGTACGGTTAATAAGTATAAAAAGAATTCGAACGCTAAAAAAAAATTAATATCCTTTATGACCCATGCGGGAGTTGAACCAGAGTCTTTTGTTTGAAAGGCTGATTTTTCGATATATGTTGGACTGACATAAATTGATTGTACCGACAGTGACTTTAATTTATATTTTTAATCTTGCCAAACACACACATATAAAAATCTTATTTAACGATTTGTAACCACAAAAAAAAAAAATTCAAATGGCTAAATCGCTTTTGCTGTCACTATAGTATGCATCTGAACAACCTTAAATAAAATGATATAATATAATATTAATAGTTAATGTATCAATGTTGTGTTGGATATGTAAAGTGTGTGTGTGTGTGTTGAGAATGCGGGTCATAAGAGTCTCCAAAAATAAACTAGAAGGATGGGCTAATTTCGGCCACGTCGAAGTTCAGATACCTTTGCAAACTGTTCTTTTCAATTACATATAAATTCCCAGAATTATAAGAAAGTAGGTATATAAAACTAATCATGCCCGTGGCTCCAAGAAAAAAAACTTAAGACTAAAAAAAATTTTTTGTTTTGCTCCGATTGTTCCTATAGGTGCTATATCATATAGTCGGCCGATTCTGGTAAAACACAACAGACAATTTTATATATACCAAACTTACATATACCAAATTTCGAATGAATCGCTGTTGAAATACCCAAGATTTTCATCTAAAACCAATTATTTGGCCGATCGTTCCTATGGAAGCTATATGATATAGTGCCCCGATTCTGATAGAACTTTACAAAAATGTTAAAAAGAAAAAAAAAAATAAAAAAAAAAAATTAAATAAAAAAAAATTTAAAAAAAAAAAAAAAAAATTAAAAAAATCCATATTCATGACCGATTGTTCCTATGGGAGCTATATGATATAGTCAACCGATTTTGATAAAACTAACAAATACCGTAATATTTCGTTGAAAAACAACAAAGTTATTGAGGTTAAAGCTTATTCACGATCGATCATTTCTATGGGAGCTATATGATCGGAATGATTCCGAGATATACAATGCCTGCAATGTAGCTTTAAGGGTCTCGGAGGAGATTGCGTTGATCCAGACAGACGGACAACGGACAGACGAACATACGGACAGAATGAACTCAGCTCATCGTACTGATCAGAAATATATATACCTTATATAAGTTAATAATATCTAAAGCAATGACCCGTTGCAACGTGCAGGCCAAAAATTGCTGAGCTAAGGTCTGCACTACATCCGCAAATATGAAAAACAATTATTAAGAAAAGTTGCGAAACAACACGTGCAACCGCTGACGCTGCCGCCGCCGACGCTGCTGACGCTGCCGTCGTCGTTTAATATTTAAGCTACCAAAATTGTAATAAGTTTCAGTTTCAATGATAGAATTAAATAAAGAAGTCGCATCTCTGCGACATTGAAAAAAGAATAAATAATAAAAATATTTAACTGGCGCCCGAGCAGGGACCAGCGTGCGCGATAGAATAGCAAATTCTAAGTGTGAAAAAGGGGTAAACGATATAGCCACAAATGGTTAATAAGTTACACCCTCCGCTGGCCAAATCGTTTTAACAGTGAAACTCCGCGATAAAAAAATAAATAAATTAATTTTTCTATCGTGACTGTTAAAAGCGATAAAAACATTCAAAAATTAATTCACAATAAAAAAGTGAAGGCACGACAATAAAACAATTATTAAGTGTCAACCTAATCAACTACTGCCAAGGCTATAAGATCCGTTCGTAGCCAACCCCTGAAGAGGAGAAGATTTCGGAACCTGAGTAGGGAAGACCAAAACGGACAAATTCTGAGCTTCCACGGAGGATGGCAGCAGCTGCACTTATACTGTAAGATTAAAATAAAAATTTAAAATAAAAATTAAGAAAAAAATTCCAAAAAAATTAACCAAGAAAACATTAGAAAAAATTTAAAGTAAAGTAAAATCAATCAAAAATTAATAAATAAAAATTATTGTTCAAATTATTATTTATTGAACAATCAAAAAAATCCTAATAGTAAAAGAAATTTCAAACTAAAAATTCTCAACTAAAAATTTTAAAAATATAATAAGATAAAAAGAAAAAAATTCTTTTAAAAAAAAAAAAAAAAATTTTTTAAAAAATATAAGATAAAAATTCAAATCATGGCAAACACGAATAATTTGATAAGACCCCCATTGTTGTCCAATGAAGCATCGACTTCACGTCCAAATCCTCCTACTAACACCCAAATGAACATAGATCAATTAACACAACTAATCTCTAAAATCGTAGTTGAAACCATAACACAAAATAACATAACTGAAACATTTAAATCTACTTCATGCCCTTTTGATGTCCCCGATGTAACAATTAGTCCCGAATATGGAGACAGAATTTCTGAATTAGACAAAGTCCCAGATATAGTTAAAGGATTAAGAGAATTTAATGGAAATCCAGCTGAATTTAGTTCTTGGAAGAAAAGTGTAGATAGAGTAATGAAAACCTATGCAGGACAAGAAGGCAGCCCTAGGTATTTCTGTATCCTACACACCATAAGAAATAAAATAGTCGGACAAGCAGACACCGCTTTAGAATCATATAATGTTCCACTAGAATGGAATGCAATTTCTAAATGCTTGACTTTACACTATGCTGATAAGAGGGACATAACAACACTAGAATATCAGATGAACGGACTGACCCAAGGTAATCAATCAGTTGAAGAATACCATTCAGCAATTTACAAACATTTGTCGCTTATCCTCAATAAGGTAGGGTGTATGGACATAGCTAAAGAATCTGAACGACTGTTGACCGAGGTATATCGTGATAAAGCACTCAATACTTTTATCAGAGGACTTAATGGTGATCTTTCTAGACTTCTAGCAATCAAAGAGCCCACCGACCTACCTCAAGCTCTCCACTTATGCCTCAAACTAGAGAATCAAAAATATGTCGCTTCTCAAGTCAACCACAAAGGTCAGCCACAATTGTTCCGATCTCCACCAATAATTCAGAACAATAGCCCACGTCAATTAATACAATCTCACAGACCACAGCCACAACCAGCACTACCCATAAGGTACAATCAATATCCTAGCTTCCCACAAAATAGAATGACTTATAACAGACAACAATTCGTCCAACAACCAAACTATAATTTTCCCAAAGCACCACCTCGTCCATTCGGACCAAAGCCTCTCCCTCGTCCCGAACCAATGGACGTAGACAAATCAATACAATCAAAGCAAGTTAACTATGTTAACCGACCGAATTTCGACTTCGGCAAACGTCCACCTTATAATTCAACACAAGAATTAAAAAGACCTCGAAATTTTAACATTGAATCAGCCCAGGAAAATAAAGACTTATCACAGATAGAGGAAACAAACTTGACTGACAACCAGCAATATGACAATGATTACTATACAGAAGTAAAAAATTTTGCAGACAATTCTCCAACTGAGAATGAATATTGGGGTAATGACGAACAAAACGAACATTCCGACATAAATTTTTTAGAATAAAGTCCTCCTCACTTCCATATATTGAATGTAAGCTTGGAGGAGGAAAGATTTTAAAAATTTTAATCGACACAGGCTCCAACAATAACTATATTAAACCTGAACTAGTAGCAAAACCAAAGAAGAACATAGAACCATTCGAAGCAATATCCGTAGGAGGTAATGTCAGAATAACTGAACACATAGAAGCAAATTTGTTCAACATCAAAGATGTAAAAGTAAAATTCTTCCTATTACCCACTTTAAAATCATTTGATGCCATTCTAGGCAATGATAGTCTGAAGCAATTAAACGCAGTAATCTTCTCCAAAGAAAAATTCTTAACTCTTAAAAACAGATTCAACATCCCAATTAAAGAAAAACTAATACAAGCCGTTAATAATCTAACAATCCGAACCGAACATATGACCAAAGAACAAAGCATCAGCATTACAAAACTGACAAAAAAATTCGCGAGCTTATTTGCAAAGCCAAATGATAAATTATCATTCACTACATCTGTAATAGCAGAAATTAGAACCACCACAGATGCTCCAGTATATTCCGCACATTATCCATACCCCATGTCTTTACAACAAGAAGTAGAAACACAGATCCAAAAATTATTAGATGACGATATAATTCGACCTTCTCACTCTCCATATAACTCTCCAGTCATCGTAGTCCCAAAAAAATTGGATGCGTCGGGAGAAAAAAAATATAGATTAGTCATTGATTACAGAAAATTGAATTTTGTAACCATTGCTGATCGTTATCCCATACCAGAAATCAACGAAGTTTTAGCACAGTTAGGAGACAATAAAATTTTTTCCGTACTCGATTTAAAAAGTGGCTTTCACCAAATCCTATTAAATGAAAAAGACATAGAAAAAACCGCCTTCTCCATAAAAAATGGAAAATATGAGTTTAAACGACTCCCCTTCGGTCTAAAAAATGCTCCTTCCATATTTCAAAGAGCTTTAGACGACATACTCAGAGAACATATAGGGAAAATTTGTTACGTCTATATAGACGATATAGTTGTATTCAGTAAAGATGAAAGTTCCCACCTGGCTCACCTTGAAACAATATTCCACACACTTCATAAAGCAAATATAAAATGCCAAATAGATAAGTGTGAATTTTTTAAAACTAAAGTAGAATTCTTAGGTTTTGTCATTTCTGATAAGGGAATAGAAACTAACAAGAAAAAAGTAGAAGCCATAGTCAACTATCCACCACCCACCACACTTAAAGAACTTCGGTCATTTCTCGGCCTATCCGGCTATTATCGCCGTTTTATCAAAGACTATGCTAAACTAGCCAAACCTCTCACCTCATTGCTACGTGGTGAAGACGGCAGAATTTCGAAGCAAGCTTCAAGTAAAAAATCAATCCAATTAGATTCAGTTGCTCTCGAAGCATTTAATAAATTAAAAAGTTCATTGATATCAGATGATATCATCCTCAAATATCCCGACTTCAAAAAAGAATTCCACCTGACTACAGATGCCTCAAATTACGCAATTGGTGCAGTTTTGTGCCAAGACGGACATCCTATCTCCTTCTTATCTAGAACATTGTCAAAAGCAGAAGAAAATTATGCAACGAATGAGAAAGAAATGCTAGCCATTATTTGGGCTCTCAAGTCCCTCAGAAATTACCTCTACGGTAACTCAAAAGTCAAAATATTTACAGACCACCAACCTCTTACACACTCCCTTAGTAGTTGGCATGGGAACGCCAAAATTAAACGGTGGAAGGCATTATTAGAAGAATACGATTATCAACTAGTTTACAAACCAGGTAAAGAAAACATAGTAGCGGACGCATTGTCCAGAGCTCAAATCAATTCAATGACAGCAACAGTCCACAGTGCAAGTAGCTCAAGCCATCTGCTCATTCCCAGTATAGAAGTCCCTATAAACGTTTATAAAAATCAAATTATAATAGCAAAAGCAGAAAAAGAACAGTATGATTTCAGCATACCTTTCCCCACCTTCCATAGACATTACATTACTAAAGAACAATTTACAGAAACTGACCTTCTCAACTTATTGAAAAAATATTTAAATCCATCTGTTATAAACGGAATTTATACGACAGAAGATATCATGGGAAAAATACAGAATATTTTCCCGACCCAGCTCAATACTTTCAAAATAAGATTCTCTCAAAAGAAAATAACGGACTTACAAAAAGACTCAGATCAAGAAGAACAAATTTTAAAAACCCACAATAGAGCACATAGAAACGCACTAGAAAACCAAAAACAGATTGCAGAGAAATATTATTTTCCCAAAATGAAAGAAAAAATCATAAAAATCATAAAACAATGTAGAATCTGTAAAGAAGAGAAATACGATAGACGACCAACAAATCCGAATTTAAAAGAAACACCGATACCCGAATATCCGGGGCACACTATTCACATAGATATCTACTCTACCGAAAAACATCTCGTACTTACCGCAATAGATAAATTTTCAAAACTCGCACAGGGCAGAATTATAAAATCCAAAGCAATAGAAGACATCAGACAACCATTACACGACATTTTATTCTACTATGGAGTACCAAAATTCGTAGTAATAGATAATGAAAAATCACTCAATTCAGCTTCCATTTCTTTTATGATGAAAGATCAACTCAACATAGAAGTTTTTAAAGTACCACCTTATAAAAGTTCAGTAAACGGACAAATAGAACGACTACATTCCACACTATCCGAAATAATGAGATGTCTTAAAAGAGAAGACATACACAGAAACTTTGCAGATCTTCTGTATAGGGCCATTTATGAATACAATAATTCAATACACTCAGTTACCAAACAACGCCCACTAGACATATTCTTTGGCAGAAAAATTACCACAGACCCCACACAATACGAACAAGCTCGCAAAAACAATATCACAAGATTAAAAGAACAACAAAGCAAAGATATTAAATACCATAACCAATCCCGAAAACCTATAAAAATATACAAACCTGGACAAATAATTTTCGTAAAAATTAATACACGTTTAGGATCAAAACTTTCCTCTAGATATAAAAAAGAAATAGTTAAAGAAGACTACAACACAACACTAAAAACAGAATCAGGAAGAGTAGTACACAAAAGTAACATTAAAAATGATTTTTCTCAACAGGATACTGGGATTAATCCCAATACAGGCACGAGTGGAAATGACTAACTATACGAATAGCCATATACTAACTCTCAATAACGGATTCGGAAAAATCTCTACCTCCTCAACTAGAATAATTCATCTCATAGACTTAATACAAATTAAAGATGCGTTACACAATCTCGAAAAACACATAGAGACAGAATTAAGATCCTCGGATCTATATCACACTTTACATTTTGAAATAGAACAGTCTAAATCCATATTTCACTCATTATTGTATCCAAATAAAACTAGACAGACAAGATCAATAAATATTCTAGGCACAGCATGGAAATTTGTGGCAGGCTCTCCTGACCATGATGACCTAGTAGCTATAGAAAGTAATTTAAATAACCTTATTCAAAATAATAACCAACAAACAATCATCAACACACAATTTCAAGAACGCATAAACAATCTAACACAAATTAACAATGTACTAACTAACGCCATTCAAAAATACTCTTTCCCTACTAACAACCTCGACAGTAATATTCAAACACAAACACGTCTCGTCAAAGAAGAAATAACTAATATAAAATACGCCATACAATGGGCAAAATTGAATATTATAAACACCATTCTAGTAAGTGAAAACGATTCAAATGTAATACAAAATCAAATAAATAAAGCAGAAATAAATTTGTCAGTAGATGAAATGTTAGAATTTGCAGACATATCCGTTTTACATAATAATACCATAATTCTTTACATTATTAAAATACCCAATATTGAAAAAGAAAATTACGATAATCTACTCATCAGGCCCATAATCAGAGAAAACACAATTGTCAATCTACAATTTAAAGAAATATTCAAACATAAAAATACCATGTTAGGATTAAGAACAAATTGTAAGAAGTATAAAAACATAAAAATTTGTAAACAAAAAAATTTAGTAGATTTAAGATTTAATGATTGTATTCCCAGACTTCTATTAGGTAAAAATTCGGTATGCGATTACAGCAATGCAGACCACATCGAGAGCGTCGAAGAAATCCAAGAAGACACCATTCTGCTAAACAACTTCCAAGGCAGAATAAAATTCGAAAATGTTGACCAAATTGTTTATGGCACACTATTGATAAAATACCACAATTGTTCGGTTGCAATTGGCAACCGAATATTTACGAATACAGAAGAAACCAATATAAGGCCCGGCACGCCGATATTACAAATATCGGCATCAGAAGACAAACGTTTACGTGTCCTTAGCTTAAAGACACTTGATAAGTTACAAATTAACAATACCAAACATTTGAACTTACTACAAACACATTCATTAACGAACAGCTTAATCTTACTAGGTCTGTCTATTGGCCTCATAATGCTGATTGTGTTTGTCTCAAAAAGAGGAAATAACAAAAAAGAAGTAATTCTACAAATCACCCCCGAGATTCCGACAATCGGAGAAAACAGCCAAAAAATTTCAACCACCTCTGAACCTATCCCGAACCTACAATTCATCAATATGCCTTTCGTCTAGCAATTGTGGACAATTGTAAATCTAAGGGTGGAAGAGTTAATAATATCTAAAGCAATGACCCGTTGCAACGTGCAGGCCAAAAATTGCTGAGCTAAGGTCTGCACTACATCCGCAAATATGAAAAACAATTATTAAGAAAAGTTGCGAAACAACACGTGCAACCGCTGACGCTGCCGCCGCCGACGCTGCTGACGCTGCCGTCGTCGTTTAATATTTAAGCTACCAAAATTGTAATAAGTTTCAGTTTCAATGATAGAATTAAATAAAGAAGTCGCATCTCTGCGACATTGAAAAAAGAATAAATAATAAAAATATTTAACTTATAGTCGGAGATGCTTCCTTTTATGCGTTGCAAACTTCTGACCAAAATTAATATACCTTTTTCTCAAAGGTATAAAAATACTCCGAGCAATACTCCTTACTGCTTTATTGAATAATTTTATGTATTTCAAATGCGTCTAGATACGGGGAGCATTTAAACAGACTACTCTTGTGATTCATCAGAGCCCGTCCTTGTTTTAGGCAGCTGATCTCTTCATGAAATTCCTCTTCCTGGCAGGCGCGTTGAAATATAGAATCCATTTCCACGTCATGTTTACTCAAAGTACAGCTTAGCTGTGTTCCATACGGCTGTTTACTTTTGGCGCGTAGGAAATCCAATACTCGCTACTGCACAGCACAGTCTTTGCATAGGATGTTCTCCTCTTTTGACCATCTCGTCTCGTCTTTGTACAAGAACTGTGGGCCAATTAAGCATTCCATCGTCATTTCAGTTGCTTTAAACCATTTTGTGCCATCATCTACCACGTTTTGTGCAGTTGGCACCCATCGCCAATTTCCGACGTCTGAGTCCTCCAGAATTGCAATAACTCGAAAAGCTACGAATTGGTGATACTTACGTACATCAGAGTGAATTCAGTACAGTACATCCTTCGAGTCTGTCCAGAAATATCTGCTCTCAATACATACAGATAATTTCGCTTCAACAAATTTAGCCAACCGTAGGTCTAGTACTGCAGCCATTAGCTAGATATTGAGACGGGCTTTAAAAACGATACACGCGTCTTTGAAGCCACCAACGAACTGCACACTTCACCGTTTAGCTCTGCTACAAGCGCTGCATCTACCAAACCAAAGCCTCCATTCTGCTTCGTTATCCTTCAAGAACGTCTCGTCCTACTTCGTACCAGAGCGCCAAATATTCTGCAAAATAATTTTAGCACAAACGGTGAGAAATCCAAGCAATCCAAGTGGGTGTAAAATTTACATAACCAAACTTAACACTTTGCTCTTGGTTGGGCTCGCCTTCGCTTGCTCTTTTGAGTAGTTCCGGCTTGGTCCGAGCTGGCCAACCACCGCATGCCTAAAACCTTTTCGTTGGCTTTTTCTGTTACTGTTATTTGCCTGGGTAGCACATTGTCATCTTCGTTTTAAAGCGCTCTCACTACGCTATCAACGTTTGATGTGAATCTTCTGTACCATTTTAGCCAACTGAATCATCTCACATTCGTTGTCGACGGATTCAAGCCAGTCGTCGTCAAACGTATTTTAACAGATGGCTTTCACAGCGTTTGGAAATTACTTTTCAAATCGTCTAGCATTCCGAACCTTTACATAGTTGGCCACTGCTGGCAAACATGATGCTCTAAGCGTCGTTACTTGCATCACATACGTCTCTGCTGCTTTAGATGAATCTCCATTGCGCCAAAAAAAAGCTTTGGGCCATCTGGTCCTCCGTGCGCACTTGGTGAAACATCTCAGTTATATTCCAGCCACTGCTACTGGTATGAGTACGCCCATCAACGACGCCAGTATATCTGGCCTATATATACCCTTCAGCAAAACATCATTCGACATTGCTTTCCAAACTAACCTTTTTATGTTCTTGTTAGGTTTCGTAACTGTAAATATAGGAAGAAACCATGAGTTTTTACTGCTTCCCATATAGTTTGTTTCCAGTTTCTTCATAGCTTCGCATGATGTTCACCACGAAGTTTGTCGTCCTTTGCCATCTTCGGTATGAGGCGGGCAATTCCTATTGGTCGTACCTCCATAAAAAGCCTATTTGCCAGCTTCTTTTTGTTGGACAATAGCTTGTTGTTTTCTCCAATATCTGCATCGCGCGATCATCATCCTCAGACCGCAATGCCCGCGATGACGCACGCACTCCCAAAGAATCCAATATTGATTCGTCCAGCGGTTTTATACTGTCAGCTTCCTTGATTGCGGGCTGGTGGCCCATATACGGACCTGCGTAGTCTACAACGCACGGCAACGACATCATCCTTCTCGGCTTCCCGCACTTCCAATGGTAGGGTCACTTTGACATTGTCTAGTCCAATGGCAAAACGTGTTGCATTCATAACTTCCTCTTCCTGAAACGCCAACATTAACACTCTTGAAAAGCGTTTAAGTTTGGTTACGTCACCAGTCCATTTCAAACATAGACTTTGGGCAAGGCTATCTTATCTTAATTAGTCGGCCAGACTTCTACACATCAGCAGAGCCTTCATCCACTAGGGCATAGATGAACACAGTTCGCTGACATCCATGTAGTTTAACTGGCATACATCGAAATAACGCTTTATTAGTTTCGTTGCCATAGAACAAAACCGCAAATTGGTTTTGCTTCACAACCTCGACACTCTGCATCGTCTACTGGTTATTGTTGTTGACTTTAAATGTTTGATGAAGCAAAGCATTATGCATAAATTTGCATTCATCAATTCTGCATTGCCTCTTTGTCCTGCAATTTCGTACAGTATCCTGACCCAAACAGCAAAAACAAAGTCGTCTCTGCTTCACGAACTCCCTTCTCTGGCCACTGCTCATCTCCTGAATCGGCTGCCAGCCGATGGTTTCCCTTACATTTAATACATGAACCATTCTCAATCCTGGTGGTCTGGTGGACGACTCATTGTGTAAATCGTTGTGCACAAACACTCGTTCCTTCGGCTTTCTCGTAGCTTCTCTAGCAGACGAGGTATATGGCGTGACCATAGATGCGCACATTGCGACGCCAGAAAGCCAATTATCAAAAGTCGACAGGTTGACTACACATCCTGGTAATGCGAGAAGATGACGTCCCCAATCCGACTTCAGATCGCTGCGTAGTTTTTCCACAAGATCACCCAGCAATGCAGGGTCATGCAAATAATCCTTCAAATCGAAAGCCACCAATGTCGCGCAGTAATTCTGCACTGCCAAAGCCATTTGTATTATGGAATCCAAATTGTTCCTGCGTGCCGCTGGTTCTTCCCTTTATTTCCGTTGCAGACTTAAATAAATAATTTCAGGTCTACCATACACCATTCTTACCGTTCAACAGCATATGGAATAGTTCAGGACACATCAGTTTGCCTCGAACGGCATCCAATGCCGCCCCTTGAGGCGCTTTTGACGACGAATTAAACTCTCCTCGGTGCTCATCCCACACTTTTCTGTGGATTGTTCGTAGTGGCTGATAAACAGTAGCCACACGTCTGGTAGATCTCTCCCAAGGACTTGACGCGCAGCTATCTGGTCAGCAGATAACGTATTTCTCCTCCATTCCGTGTTTGCAAATTGCAGTCCAGTACTTGGCGGACTGCCTATGGGCCCGTGCTGATTGAATCCATTGCTGAAACTAGCGGTATTTGCTAAAAACGGCAAACTCGCTCCGCTTGTAGTTGGTGGTGGCGGCGCAGGCGCACCCCATGTTGAGGGATCCGGCACACTTGGTCGTTCAATCGTAGTACAGTCGCCCATTCGATTAGCAAACATTCCATCTAGAGTAGCATTGTGTGACACTGTGGCCAAAGTGGTGCTTCTAGAAGGCGTTGATGTCGTTTGAAAATTTGATCCATGGTTGTTAGACTCCGTTCCAGCCTGCGATGCTATAAAGCTCACCAAATAACCTTGTCTCTTAACATCGAACTCCACAGCTGGCTCATCTCGATTTCATACTTGCATATGAAACAATTGAGGTTATGTCAAATTAACCGCGTGATTTCTATCTCCCTTTTGCTTTCTCTCTCAGCAACTCGGTTTGTTTTCCACGTTTCGACGTAGTATTTGACACCAGGCAAGTACTCCAAAGCCACCATTGTCTGGCGCAAGAAATATTTGACTCTGTGCAAATAATTATGGAGCAAGAAAATATTTCAGGATTTCGAAAATGCTTCTTGCCAGGTGCGGGTCATGAATCTAAAAAAATAAAAAATACTCCGAGCGAATACTCCTTATTGCTTTATTGAATAATTTTATGGATCATTTTTTACATTTGTGTTTTTTTTTGCACTCACGTCCGCTCTCTCTGCTTGCCAAATTTATTTTAACTAGGCGCCGTCTCAGCGGCTGCAGTTAAGCCCAAAGAGCAAACTCAAAGACAGCAACCTTACATTATACGGGACTTTTCGGATAAAGGGTGAGGGACGAACTTAGACTGCAATGTGTGGTGGGCCCTCATTTTTTCTATGTAAATGATGAACAGAGCTATGTAGTCTTCGCCCGCCATAAAAATATTCCGTGTTGATTAATGGTTCCAGCGGCGAACTGTCGATGATTAATAAGTTTTGCCTGATTTAAGCATAAATTGGAATTTCATCGCCGCATTCTGGGCATTGAGTTGCTGTTGTTTGACATCGGAAAATTTTGCCTACGAGATGCATGACAAACTGCTAAAACTTTTATGAGTTCTTTCGAAACCACTTTTTCTTAAAATCGGAGAAATATCAACTGAAATTATTTGACATTATTAGATTTGCATAGATTTGCTTTATCGGACTACGCGGAGGCCACATCCAATAATCCTTCGCCACTTGTACAGTAAGTGGATACTGAAATTTGAGTAGTTTATGCAGAAAGTAAACGCCGTTTCAGGTATACGTAAGCTTACCCGAGTTTAAATTTTTCGTCTATACAAGACTACCCGTCCTTTCTTAATGACGTGTAAAGAAGTTTTTCTCGGCCGGGGTACACTCTCAGTCTCCCCAGGGCCTTTCCTACACAGAAAATTTATGCATACTTGCATATCTATGAATACTTGCATAACCATACTAGATGGGGTTGGCTTGCCATAGTTGATCTTTAAGTTGCATATGTCACTAACGGAGGAAGAAAAAGGAGAAGGGAGAATTATGGTTAATAGCTTACAATTAATACACATGCACAAATGGGAAAGGTACAAAGTCAACTAGGGTGTCACTCGGACATCGAATTGGGAATACACTACATGAGGATTAGCCCAGGGAACTCAACTAGGTCAATTGGGTTCTCGCCCGGACATTGGCCTATTTGAGTGACCCCAGTCGTGATGCACCTAAACATTGACTTAAAGGAGTAGGACTTATTAGGGGTACACTAAGAGGTAAAAAATACAAATATTATTAAGGGCCAAGGAATCTTCATCAGGTCAATAAGGGTGTCGCTGATGGTGACGGGTGCGTTTCTGAATGAGGATATTCAAGTCGGCCAGCGCTAGACAAAGAGAATCTTATTGTAGTCAACTAAGGTGTCACCCCGAGATTGGCTAGAACGAAGACTCTTTGCATGGCTCCCTATATTTAGACACACACACTACATGGAGTTGAATTAGAACCTTGGGGCAAAAGAATGTAAGGATGCAGGTACTATTAATGGATTAATTATGGGCATGTTTTTATACATTGAGGTCAAACGTCATTAATTTTATTAGTAGTAATATGATGTTAAATATATACACTAACTATTGCTTATCAAAATATCACTACACTACACCGCATGAAGGGGTGGCCATGTTGGCCCTTGGGCAGACTCACCCGCTCTTAGTACTGCACACGCACTTAGCCCTTGTGTCTCTTAGTCATTATGTCTCTTATGCCTTGTGTCGCTTGTTTAATAATCACTTAGTCCTTTTGTCTCCTGGTTAGTAATCCTGTTTATCTTGTTTTCTATTTTTTTGTTTCACCGCCAAAATTTTAAATTACCAGCCCTAAGCAATCACTAAAGCGTTAACCCTCAAAGCTTAATGTATTGTATTCTCTTTAGCACAATTCTTTTCATTGCGTTTAACATATCGCCAGCCTACCCGCTGGGAAGTTAACCGTTACATATTGCGCTCTAATTTCTTCTCTGGGTTTCATGGCTTGTTGCCATTCAATCTAAAATCTGTTTGACTATAGAAGCCTTTCAGGCACATATTAATATTAGAGCAGTGCCAACACCTGAAATCAACATACATATAAATCTAAATTATCTACACCTAAACAACTGTACATATATAATCGACCACGTGTTAGAAATTTAATCTAATTGAAATCGAATTATTGTGAAGAAAATAAATGAATTATATGAAGATCAAACTGGTGTTGGACTGCTAAAAACTCTGCCCAAGGGACGGCATTGAACTCAACAGCTTGCGTAAATCAAAATACCAAGTATTACTCTACGGTTGCGTAAGGAGAAAAGATCAATTAGAAGAAGTCTATCAGAATACACGAGAAAGTTAACATTTTGATCACAGTTTAAACCACGAACCGCGATAATCAAAAATTGCTTTTGGACGGATTTAATTTTAATTTGGTGTGATTCATATTGAGACATTATCCATACTCCAGCAAAAGGCAGACCAGTGAAATAAAAAGAGTTTTGTTTATGTAAAGATCACCAAAATCTATCGACAATCGCTTAACGGAACTAAGAATACTTATGGCTTTACCGTGCACTGAAACTGTTCGAAGCAGCTGGGGAGCCTAAGTCTTTAATATAAAGACAAAGACTTCATTTTGATGACATTTAAAAGACTAGTTTTATATAAAACCTTTTGTCATATTTTGAATCCATCGATCGCTAAAGAAGTGTATCCTAAAAGGTTAGTGGTAGTATTTTTTACGTTTTAAAAACAAAAGTAAACTACACGAGTGTTGCAGTTCAGAAGTCATAATTTTTTCAAAAGTTTTTGGAATATCAGACAATTTGGAAATACTATATACCCAATAGTTTGAATTTCTGATTTATTACCCTTTTTAAGGAGAGGAATAACAAAGCAATTAAGATAAAAGAACAAGTTTTAAAATCTTAGACACATACTTCGAGCACAGGATCTAAGATGTAATATGAAGAGTTGGCTCGATGTTCCTTAGAGAAATTGGTAGTATTGAAAAATCAGGAAACACATCGGCAATTACCTGATAATTGGTTGCTTTAAGATCTTTTTAACACAAATATGATGGGTTTTATACTAATAATATCGAGGTTCTATATTTTTTAATTTAGATAACTTACGCATAAACTATAGGGCCTCGTCAGACACTTCATGGGTCACACATGGAACACAAGTATTGAAAAGTGAAAACATAGTATCTTTACAAGATAAGAACAGCCTGTAGCAAAAATTAAACTCGCTCATTGAGCTTAAAAAAGTTGGTTTTACGAAAGCAACGGGTAAAAGGCACCGAATTGGTACCAGCATTTGGTAACTGAAAGTCACCAGAAAGTACCAAAGAGCCACTGAATTCCCAACCTTCAATTTAACGAGTCTTTACTAACCCAACATTCAAAGAAAAACTTCTTTATCAGCTTTATCTTGAACGCTTAGATCAACGGGCGTAACTAATTTTTTTTGCGAGACGATGTTGCCAATCTTCGACCCAACTCAGGCCGCACAACAATTTGTCGACCAGACGCTGGATACGGGATTATATTCCAGACCTGGCCAGAAGAGGAAAGTTTTTTACAAAGAGACCACCAATGGCAGTTGGAAACATTGTTCTAGTGGTAGACGAGAATCTACCGCGAAATAGCAGGCCTAAAGGAGTAGTCGACCAGATAGTACTGGCGAAAGATAACCAAGTCAGACGAGTGGTTATTAAAACAGCGAACGGGACTCTTCATCGGCCAGTGGCTAAAGTAGCTGTATTGGATGCCGGCAATGTGGGAGTAAACCAGACCTGGAAGGGACAAGTTTACTGGGGGGAGAATGTTGCTGCCGAAGTTTAAAATTAGTAGCCCTAAGCAGTCACTAAAGGGTTAACCCTCAAAGCTCATTGTATTGTATTCTCTTTTGATTCTTCCGTGTTGAGCCAAAGGCTCTCCCTATATTTGGGTATTGAACCACAGTCACTATGATCTCCCACAAGGGGGCCAACCTTATTCGGCTATGAAAGCGCCACTAGCCCACCGTCGACTGTTACATACGAGATGTTACATACATACATGTTTCCGATTCAGATTTATCATAACCAGCCCGAACAGCCAACGAACACGCTTAAACTTGAAACCGATTGCCAATCGTATGGCAACCAGATCCAAGGGTGGGGCTCGATCGGCCTAATCTCCCTTTCATCATTATCATCATTGAGGACTTGCTGGTCGAGATCGAAACTCAAAAACGGGGCTGAGCTCCTTGCCTCGACGCTCCAGTTCAGATAGTCCGCTTACGGACTGAATGTACACAGTACGTTGGTCACTGGGTCACTCAAATTCTTGTCGGGGTCCTTGATTACACGAGGCCGTTTCCACATAGGGGGGGAATACACCTTTGCTAAACAGCGGGAAAGCAACGCCGTAGTATGCTCCAAAATAGGACACCACACTGTTCTCGAGGGCTTCAAGAGACAGTGTAGTTTCAGCCGTAATGACAATGTCATCACTCACTTCCACAACTGGAAAGAAGTTACGGAGGAGACTAAAGCAGTGAAATGTTACAACCAGCATGCCATATTCGCAACGGAGAAGGTGCTTAAAAATTTTCTCCACCAGCTCAGAGTCGAACATTCGCCAGTTTGCGTTAATGAGTTTCCTGGACGGCACAGTGCTCTCGAATGCCTCTGGAGAGTTCGATACAACAACAATACAAATAATAATGTTGGTATTTAATGCTCTAACCGAAATAATATTAAATATACATAAAAGTGAAATGATTGTTATATTGTTTAGTTGGTTACAGTGGTATCATGAAATTTTACTGGATGTGAATGTGCCAACTAAGTATTGTTTAATATTACTCGGTGTCCGAGTAAGACTCTAAATGAAGAAATTATTGATATATGCGAACATGTACTCGTCTTGATATTTTCATTTTCTAGCCGGGGTACATATCTCAATCTACCCAAAGCCTTTAGTTACAGAAAATTTGTAAATAAATCTCGAGACTTCTGGATTTTAAATAAGTTGAGACAAATGCCGGAAATAATTATAAATTTGACACAGCAAAAGAGGTGACCAATTCTCTACAACAAATTCACTATACACTACCGTGGATACACAATAATTAACACGAGACACGAAATTAAACAATTACTATTAAAGACGCTTATTTGGGGGTGAAAACTGTACAATGGGGGAGATATACAACATATATACAATGGCATGTTCATTAAATATTATTTCGGTTAAGGTATTACCCGGACACCGAAATAAATATTAAATGACACTGAATAACGGATACACAATTGGTAATATTTCAGTTAGGGTATTACCCGTACACTGAAATATTAACCAAATGGCATAATGACCACTGTATTATCTACACATTAGACTGCATTACAGTGGTTCCATGTTCATGCGCATTTAATATTGCTTCGACTAGGGTATTATCCGGACGTCGAATAACATTAAATGGCACTAAGTCGGCACATGTGTACCCAACGTCATTTCAGTTAGGGTATTACCCGGACACTGAAATAGTTGCTGGTTGACATCATGCTTACTGTACCATAGAAAACACTTTAACGATACAACATGCATACAATGGCATGTACATTTAATATTATTTCGGTTTAGGTATTACCCGGACACCGAAATAAATATTAAATGACATTAAGTCTACTTTCCACATCTAACACTCTTTCAGTTAGGGTATTACCCGGACACTGAAACAGGCATTAGACGCGGAAGGGTAGGGCTATTTGATCGACACTTAACACTTATAACTTGGACACCACAACCAAAAGAAAAGGAATAAGACGTATTACAAGGTCACTGTTATATATTTCATTTTTTATTTCTTTTTAACTTCACATGATTTCTCCTGTGAAGTTTATTCTCTAATACTTTTATTCTTTCCTTGATTTTTCTTTTTGATCACACTATTTAAATCTTTGTTTCACTTTCACATTGTCACTTTGTTTTTTTTTTTCTTTCCTTTGTTTTTACTCTGCACTGTCTGTATGTTATGAACTTATCTCGACGATGGTCACAAACTAAGTGATCTTGCTATTACTTCTAACTCTAGCCTTTGCATTATTTTCGCTTTGTTCTAAGCTTTCGACGCAGCTCCGTAAGTACGTGGCGCGTTTTGATTGGTTGCGGACAAATAACCGTAATCCTATGAGCTTTTGAGTACGTGACAAAACGACTTGACTTAACTATGTTGGCGCTGACTGTACCGACGGCGTGGCGGTTGGTGCGTCGGCGTCGCTGACTATTGTTATGCGAAAGAGAGAAAAGGTAAAGAGGAAACAATTAATTTGTTGCTAGAAACGGTAACCTAATGATGAACTAATCCCCTTCAATAAATAGAGCATATTAATTTGGAGGATTTGCTTAGTGCTATATATATTAATAAATAGAAAAAATATCAAGGATTTGTGATTCCTCACACTCCCTCCCTTCGCGGAGGCAAAAGAAATCGTGACATCGCGGTAGGCCAGGAACCTTTACGGTTTGTTACGGTCTGGACGGGTGTGTATCCTCTGCGTCAATTTCCAGGGTATTTTTCGGTCTGGCGTCATCACACGCCATTCGGTGGGGGCTTCTACGTCAGTGTTCACACCCTTTAGGACATCTTAATGCTCGGCTCGTTAATAGCCGTTGGCTCGATACTCTCAGTGGCGTCATTCTTCTCTGCTCCGGTAGAAGCATCCACAGAGATATCTTCAAAGTAAGGATAACTCCGAGCACGTTTGAAGGCACCATGGTACGGGGGCGTCGTCGAACTCTCTGAACCCACTGGGTCGTATGGATGATCGTGGGTCTCAGTACTCCACGAAGGGCTAGGCATTGGTAGGTACATTCTCTCTCCTGTTTCTACGTCCATGTGGAAGTTTGTAGAAGGGCCCCCGCAAGGCAGACTGGGTAGCGAGCTTAAGGACGAGTCGGGGCTACTGATGGGGCTTTGGTCAAACTCATGGTCGTCACTGTAACACGGATGATGAGGGTGTGTGATGTTCCCATGGTAGCGGGAGAAACGTCGATCCCAGGGCACTTCGTCATTGTCGTCTACAGGCTCGTCTACGTTGTCGATGAACTTTACCAAGTCGCGAGGAAGTCGCATTATCGACCTAATCACTGGGCGATCCGGTGCTTCAGTCAATCGGAAACATCTTTTCACGTTTGATTCTTCCCCGATCAATTGGCCAACTATAGGCTCGGTTTGGGGTCCCAGCGGAGTGTGATTTACAAACGTGTGATGAACTTAAAAATTAATATTATTACTAGGATAACTAAGGTAAGATATACGTAGTGGGATGCTGTGTTGTCTTACAAACAAAGACTCCCCCTTTAAGAGGGCAGTGACGTTGGGAGATCGAAATCTCCAACAAGTGGCCCCTGTGAAATCTCTTCGCAAGGTTCGGCTCTGTGGTTGTGTTCTGTGTCTTCTAGGATTTCTTCTTGGCTCGGATTTCCTTGATTCGGATTCTCTTGGCTCGGATTCGCTTGTTGATATGGCTTTAGATCGCTGACACTTCACCTTCAAATTTCAGTGCCAACTTGGCAGCAAATCCTTCGGCGGCTTTGGATAGATGATGTGTTCGTAGTACGACGAGTGACCCGATGGTGGGTCGCCAAGCTCTGTGTCTAAGGTTGTAGTAGCGGCTCTGATCCTGAGACGCTTTTTGAATGTTTCCTTGTGCCAGTTTATGAACGTTGGCCATTCGTTTGATTTGGCTTTTAGGGGAGCAAGGTGTAGATCCTGTCCCAGTAGTTACGGCATCGTATAACGCTCCAGGGAGGCGTGGTTCTTTGCGAAGTACTAGAAAGGCAGGGCTGTATCCTGCATTGTCTGATAGACTCGAGTTTATAGCCAATGTATTTTCCGGTAGTAGCTGGTGATTGTGGGGCTCCAAATCGTCCGATGATTCTTTTCCGAAATGCTTTCTGTAACGTGGCTGCTGTGGCTTCCCAGAGTGGTACTAGCTTGATCCATCTGCTGTAGTTATCCAAGAAGACTAGTAACATCGTGTGACCTTGCTTCGATCGTAGGAGTAGACCTACAAAGTCCGCTGAGACGAAGTTAAAAGGTTTCTTTACTTGTCGCGTAAGCATCTTTCCGGCCGGCTTTTTTTGCTCCACCTTGTACTTCTGGCATGGGAGGCAATTCCTCACATGATGATTGACATCTCGAAAATAACCAGGCCAATAGTAGCGTTGAGCTACTCCTTATTCCTAGATGGCCTACCGTAGGCATTCGCGTAAGACTCGCTTTCTATGGTTTTTGGCCACACAAAGTTTCCAGGGTATTGGGTCTTCGTCATCTGGGTGATGATTCATTCTGCGGTAAATTTGATTTCCTTCGTACAAATAGTCTGGCATCTGTTGTGGGTGCTTTTTCAATTGGTGTTGTCGTCGTCCACAAGCTATATTTGGGCGTAGTATCCTATGCTATTTGAAGTACGGATAGAGGCTGTCGGGAGAGGGCATCGGCAACAACGATTAGTTTTCCTCGACGATAGTATATATCAAACTCGAACTGCTGTAACTCTAGTGGGCAATTCGTCCAGTAGGGTTGTCGATGGAGTTCAACCATTTCAAGGCTAGATGGTCTGTTACCACATTGAAGCGAAATCCTTCCTTGCCCAAACTATGGCAAGGCATTCCTTTTCCGTGGTAGAGTAATTTTCTTCGGCTGGTAACAATCTTCTGCTGGCATAAGCGATGACTCGTTCTGCTCCTTCCAATAGTTAAGTGAGGACCGCTCCTAGTCCATAGGTGCTGGCGTCTGTTTGTAAAAAAGAATTTTTCCCGAAAATCGGGACAAGCCAAGACGGGTGCTGAAGTTAACCTGGTTTTTAGTTCTTCGAATGCTTGTTGCTGTTTTAGATCCCAGTGCCATTTAGTGTTCATTTTGAGTAGCGAAGTCATCGGTTGGACCACATTGGCGAAGTCTGAGGCGGAATGCAGGCCGAAGGGCATGACCTTCCAGTGAAATAAGCCTCGTCCTGGAACAGTGAATGCGGTACATTCACGGCTACTCTTGGCCAGAGGGATCTGCCAATAACCACTTTTGAGATCCAAGGTTGAAATATACTTGGCATCTCTAAGTCTCTCCATGATATGATTGATTCTTGGCAGCGGGTATGCATCCCGTATAGACTGAGCGTTGAGCTGTCTAAAATCGATGCATATGCGAGTATCCCCTGTCTTCTTTCCAACGAGGACAATAGGCGCGCTGTGTGGGCTTTTGGAAAGCTCGATCTGGTCTTCTTTGAGTAGTTGATCCTCTGTGTCGTTGATTATTTGTTGCTGAGCTGGGTTCCGTGGGTAATAACGTTGCTTGATTGATCGATCGTCTTTTATCGTGATGACGTGTTCTGCAATGTGAGATATTCCTTGTAGTGTCTCAAACTTTGGTAACTCTGTTGCTAAGAAACTGGATATAACTTCGTCTTCTGCGTTCTTGTCTTCGTTAGGTCTACGTGTTGAAACTTCGATGCCATTTTGTGGTGCTTCTAGTTGGCCTAAAACTGGCGAGGCTGGGCCTGGTTCTCGTTGCATGGGTTTCTCGATGGGGCTTCTGAAAGGGTTTTTCCTGATTGCATATTCCTGCGGTGAGGGTAAGACTTGGGCATGAAGGCTGTGGCTGTGTTCGGGTAACTTCGATGAGGATGCTTGAGGGTTGTTCTTCTGTGTCTGAGTGGGATGACCGGCTATGCGCTTCGTAGAACTTTCCTCGGAAGTGTTGACGATGATCGAATGAGAGATAGGCTCCTTCCAATGCACTGTTGGTGACTTGAGTTGTATATAATTTTCTCCACAGCGAATGGTAGCTCCAATCCCTTTTAGAAAATCTGTTCCTAAGATGAGTTGGTCCATGATATTTGGTAATACAAGTAGAGTTAGGGGTACATGCTTGACTCCTAACGACACTTCAATGCATAAGGCTCGTGTGACTTCCTTCTGTAAACTGTTGGCCAGGTGAATCACTGTTCGTACATCTCTCCAGTCATCGGCGGAGCCAAGTGTTCACTGATGAAGCTTCTGGTAGCACTTGTATCGATTGTCGCATCCACTAGGGTGTGATTAACGCTTATACGCGCTATGATGCGACCCCTTTCGAATCTGAGAATATCTAGAGTTGGGTGAGCGCAGCTTTCGTCTGATCCCCGTACAAACGAAGGCGCCCGTCGTTTTCCGATTGCCGACAGCATTCAATCGTACGTCGACCTCGTCGACCACACTCCCAACAGAAGAATACACGGGGTTTGTTGCAATCTCTCGCGAAATGGCCAATCTCACTGCATCGTCGGCAAGCTCGACGTTGGTCAATGGGGACGTCAGATAACTGGTAGGCCATTTGAATCATGTTCTCGTTCTCCAAAGTACTAGTTTTCATCTCAGGGCTGTGAAATCCGTGTTCTCCAGCATATGAACTAGTTGACGTTGGAGGGATAGTGGTTGATGTACGTCTAAATCCAGTCTCAGGATGAGAATAGTTGTTCTCACAACCAGCTTAGTCAGCTCAGCTAGATCCTTGAAATCGATGCGTCTTGTATATAGTTGATACTCCGGGTGCAGGTTGTCGTATATTCTATCTAGTTCTCGGTCCGAAGAGTAGTTAGCCCTTTTCATCATTAGGCGTAGCTCGACTAAGTATTGCTTGAATTGTTCTCAAGCCCTTTGGCGTCGGGTACGGATGGCATCCTCGAGTCGTTCGAAATATCTTGGGGGTAACAAAAAGTCTAAGAATCCATGTTTAAATGTTATCCAGTTGGCCTCCAGTAGATCGCAAGTCTGCCACCATCCTTCCGCTCTGCCTGAGAGTAAAAGGGACATCATCCTTGGTAGTGATTCCAGGTTAATCCTGTACGTGGCAGCTCTAGTTTCTATCTTTTCCAAGAAGTACAATGGATCTGTAGAACCATCAAAAGTCACGCCCGATTTGGACACCTTTTCGGCGATGGCGGCATATCCTATGTTGTCGGTGATTCCTGATGTTGCCCGATGTGGGATCTCTAGAGACAGTTAGGCAATTCCAGTCGTTGGGGTATTTGATACCAGTGGCAGTGTCGGAGTTAGATGATTGCGGGTTATTTTGACGTCGGTATCCTTTGAATGTTCGTCTATCAGCCTGGCAGGGGAAGTAGATCGTGAGCGTAGCTTCACATCTAGTGTGCGGTCGTTGGTGGCGGCTTGTCCATATTGAGTTTCCAGTTCGGTTAAGCGGGCGAGATACAAAGTTAGCAAACTTTCCAATTCGTTTTTGCGTTGTTGACTTCTGTTTTACTTTATCACTGTTAGTTGCTCTCGTATTCTCTCAAAGAATGTATCCTGCTGGTGAACTTGCTTTAGATTACGTCTGATTGTCCTTGTGAACTTGGCTTAGTTGTAACTTGTGTGCAACTTTTTATTTTTTTGACTACCGTTTTCCTTTAAAAAGGATGTTCACTGTTGACTCCTTGGTGTGCTGGTAACTTAGACTCCTGCTATCCTTTGTTATCCTTGGAACTTAGACTGCTGTGGTCCTCGGCGGTTGGATGTTGACTCCCTGAAGGTTGGATATTGACTCCCTCTAGTATGCATTGGAACCATGATTTTATCATCAAAGGCACTGCTCTGCCGGCGTCACATCCTCCGCTTCATAAGAGTGAGCCTTCAAAAGATCCCGTTGCGGCAACGTCGACGAAAGAGAGCCAACGAAACTCGCTCATACTCCCTTCTGTACTGTATTCTGTCGTGACTCTGTCACTGAGACTCTGTCGATGACTTTATAATAGTTCTACCCTTCGTCTGTGTAACTTTTTGATAATATAATGCTTTGCTTGATAATATAATTTATATGATCTATAAAATTTTTTTCAATTGTATATATATATTATATATTTTTTTTTCTGGCACATTGTTTTGGTTCTACTGCATTCTGTCGTGACTCTGTCGCTGGGACTCTGTTGATGACTTTAGGATAGTTCTACCGTTACTCTTGGCCGAATATAATTTATAAATTTTTTTCCAATAGTATATTGCACCAATATATAATAACAAACTTTCCCCAATAAATTATTTTATATGTGAATATATATTTATTTTATTTATTTTTTTTTTCCAAAATAATATTTTATAAGTGAATGGAAAATAAATTCTAGGAAGTCGTTCCTATACCTGCTGACAAAATATGGTGGGGCTTTAATCCACAAAAATTAATCCCTACAATAAACATGACTAACTAATTTAAAATCATTCTCGAAAGTTTTCTAGCCTGGGCACATATCTCAATCTACCCAAAGCCGTTAGTTACAGAAAATTTGTAAATAAATTTCGAGACCTCTGGATTTTAAATAAGTTGACGCAAATGTCGGAAATAATTATTAATTTGACACAGCAAAAGAGGTGACCAATTCTCTACAACTAACTCACTATTCACTACAGTGGATACACAATAATTAACACGAGACACGAAATTAAACAATTAATATTAGAGACGCTTATTTAGGGTGAACACTGTACAATGGGAGAGATACACAACATGCATACAATGGCATGTACATTTAATATTATTTCGGTTAGGGTATTACCCGAACACTGAAATAAATATTAAAGGACACTGAGGAGTCGGATGCACAATTGGTAATATTTCAGATAGGGTATTACCCGGACACTGAGATATTAACCAAATGGCATAATGACCACTGTATTATCTACACATTGGACTGCATTACAGTGGTTCCATGTTCATGCGCATTTAATATTGTTTCAACTAGGGTATTACCCGGACGTCGAATAACATTAAATGGCACTAAGTCGGCACATGTGTACCCAACACCAATTCAGTTAGGGTATTACCAACTGTACCATAGAAAACACTTTAATAATACAACATGCATACAATGGCATGTACATTTAATATTATTTCGGTTAAGGTATTACCCGGACACCGAAATAAATATTAAAGGACACTTAGGAGTCGGATGCACAATTGGTAATATTTCAGTTAGGGTATTACCCGGACACTGTATTATCTACACAATGGACTGCATTACAGTGGTTCCATGTTCATGCGCATTTAATATTGCTTCGACTAGGGTATTACCCGGACGTCGAATACTAATAAATGGCACTAAGTCGGCACATGTGTACCCAACACCATTTCAGTTAGGGTATTACCAACTGTACCATAGAAAACACTTTAATAATACAACATGCATACAATGGCATGTACATTTAATATTATTTCGGTTAAGGTATTACCCGGACACCGAAATAAATATTAAAGGACACTTAGGAGTCGGATGCACAATTGGTAATATTTCAGTTAGGGTATTACCCGGACACTGTATTATCTACACAATGGACTGCATTACAGTGGTTCCATGTTCATGCGCATTTAATATTGCTTCGACTAGGGTATTACCCGGACGTCGAATACTAATAAATGGCACTAAGTCGGCACATGTGTACCCAACACCATTTCAGTTAGGGTATTACCCGGACATTGAAATGGTTGCTGGTTGACATGATGCCAACTATACCATAGAAAACACTTTAATGATACAACATGCATACAATGGCATGTACATTTAATATTATTTCGGTTAGGGTATTACCCGGACACCGAAATAAATATTAAATGGCACTAAGTTACTTTCCACATCTAATACTGTTTCAGTTAGGGTATTACCCGGACACTGAAACAGGCATTAGACGCGGAAGGGTAGACTATTTCATCTACACTTATAACTTGGACACCACAAACAAAAGAAAGGGAATAAGAAGTACTCAAAGGTCACTGTTATATATTTCAATTTTTTTTTACTTTCTGACTTCACATGATTTCTCCATACATCGTTCTTTTTGAACAACTATGCTAACTACCTAGTATCACACTATCCTTATGTAGTAGGGGAATAATGGAGTCGTATCATGGCCCTAAGGCTGACTTACGCGCTTTGGTATATTGTGGTAGATATAATTATTTTTTTTTCTTGAGTCTTTCTTTAGTCCTGTGAAGTTTATTCTCGTATACTTTTATTCTTTCCTTGATTTTTCTTTTTGTTCACACTATTTGAATCTTTGTTTCACTGTCACATTGTCACTTTGTTTTTTTTTTTTCTTTCTAACTCTAGCCTTTGCATTATTTTCGCTTTGTTCTAAGCTTTCGACGCAGCTGCGAAAGTACATGGCGCGTTTTAATTGGTAGCGGACAAATAACCGTTATCCTATGAGCTTTTGAGTACGTGACAAAACGACTTGACTTAACTATGTTGGCGCTGACTGTACCGACGGCGTGGCGGTTGGTGCGTCGGCGTCGCTGACTATTGTTATGCGAAAGAGAGAAAAGGTAAAGAGGAAACAATTAATTTGTTGCTAGAAACGGTAACCTAATGATGAACTAATCCCCTTCAATAAATAGAGCATATTAATTTGGAGGATTTGCTTAGTGCTATATATATTAATAAATAGAAAAAATATCAAGGATTTGTGATTCCTCACACTCCCTCCCTTCGCGGAGGCAAAAGAAATCGTGACATCGCGGTAGGCCAGGAACCTTTACGGTTTGTTACGGTCTGGACGGGTGTGTATCCTCTGCGTCAATTTCCAGGGTATTTTTCGGTCTGGCGTCATCACACGCCATTCGGTGGGGGGCTTCTACGTCAGTGTTCACACCCTTTAGGACATCTTAATGCTCGGCTCGTTAATAGCCGTTGGCTCGATACTCTCAGTGGCGTCATTCTTCTCTGCTCCGGTAGAAGCATCCACAGAGATATCTTCAAAGTAAGGATAACTCCGAGCACGTTTGAAGGCACCATGGTACGGGGGCGTCGTCGAACTCTCTGAACCCACTGGGTCGTATGGATGATCGTGGGTCTCAGTACTCCACGAAGGGCTAGGCATTGGTAGGTACATTCTCTCTCCTGTTTCTTCGTCCATGTGGAAGTTTGTAGAAGGGCCCCCGCAAGGCAGACTGGGTAGCGAGCTTAAGGACGAGTCGGGGCTACTGATGGGGCTTTGGTCAAACTCATGGTCGTCACTGTAACACGGATGATGAGGGTGTGTGATGTTCCCATGGTAGCGGGAGAAACGTCGATCCCAAGGCACTTCGTCATTGTCGTCTACAGGCTCGTCTACGTTGTCGATGAACTTTACCAAGTCGCGAGGAAGTCGCATTATCGACCTAATCACTGGGCGATCCGGTGCTTCAGTCAATCGGAAACATCTTTTCACGTTTGATTCTTCCCCGATCAATTGGCCAACTATAGGCTCGGTTTGGGGTCCCAGCGGAGTGTGATTTACAAACGTGTGATGAACTTAAAAATTAATATTATTACTAGGATAACTAAGGTAAGATATACGTAGTGGGATGCTGTGTTGTCTTACAAACAAAGACTCCCCCTTTAAGAGGGCAGTGACGTTGGGAGATCGAAATCTCCAACAAGTGGCCCCTGTGAAATCTCTTCGCAAGGTTCGGCTCTGTGGTTGTGTTCTGTGTCTTCTAGGATTTCTTCTTGGCTCGGATTTCCTTGATTCGGATTCTCTTGGCTCGGATTCGCTTGTTGATATGGCTTCAGATCGCTGACACTTCACCTTCAAATTTCAGTGCCAACTTGGCAGCAAATCCTTCGGCGGCTTTGGATAGATGATGTGTTCGTAGTACGACGAGTGACCCGATGGTGGGTCGCCAAGCTCTGTGTCTAAGGTTGTAGTAGCGGCTCTGATCCTGAGACGCTTTTTGAATGTTTCCTTGTGCCAGTTTATGAACGTTGGCCATTCGTTTGATTTGGCTTTTAGGGGAGCAAGGTGTAGATCCTGTCCCAGTAGTTACGGCATCGTATAACGCTCCAGGGAGGCGTGGTTCTTTGCGAAGTACTAGAAAGGCAGGGCTGTATCCTGCATTGTCTGATAGACTCGAGTTTATAGCCAATGTATTTTCCGGTAGTAGCTGGTGATTGTGGGGCTCCAAATCGTCCGATGATTCTTTTCCGAAATGCTTTCTGTAACGTGGCTGCTGTGGCTTCCCAGAGTGGTACTAGCTTGATCCATCTGCTGTAGTTATCCAAGAAGACTAGTAACATCGTGTGACCTTGCTTCGATCGTAGGAGTAGACCTACAAAGTCCGCTGAGACGAAGTTAAAAGGTTCCTTTACTTGTCGCGTAAGCATCTTTCCGGCCGGCTTTTTTTGCTCCACCTTGTACTTCTGGCATGGGAGGCAATTCCTCACATGATGATTGACATCTCGAAAATAACCAGGCCAATAGTAGCGTTGAGCTACTCCTTATTCCTAGATGGCCTACCGTAGGCATTCGCGTACGACTCGCTTTCTATGGTTTTTGGCCACACAAAGTTTCCAGGGTATTGGGTCTTCGTCATCTGGGTGATGATTCATTCTGCGGTAAATTTGATTTCCTTCGTACAAATAGTCTGGCATCTGTTGTGGGTGCTTTTTCAATTGGTGTTGTCGTCGTCCACAAGCTATATTTGGGCGTAGTATCCTATGCTATTTGAAGTACGGATAGAGGCTGTCGGGAGAGGGCATCGGCAACAACGATTAGTTTTCCTCGACGATAGTATATATCAAACTCGAACTGCTGTAACTCTAGTGGGCAATTCGTCCAGTAGGGTTGTCGATGGAGTTCAACCATTTCAAGGCTAGATGGTCTGTTACCACATTGAAGCGAAATCCTTCCTTGCCCAAACTATGGCAAGGCATTCCTTTTCCGTGGTAGAGTAATTTTCTTCGGCTGGTAACAATCTTCTGCTGGCATAAGCGATGACTCGTTCTGCTCCTTCCAATAGTTAAGTGAGGACCGCTCCTAGTCCATAGGTGCTGGCGTCTGTTTGTAAAAAGAATTTTTCCCGAAAATCGGGACAAGCCAAGACGGGTGCTGAAGTTAACCTGGTTTTTAGTTCTTCGAATGCTTGTTGCTGTTTTAGATCCCAGTGCCATTTAGTGTTCATTTTGAGTAGCGAAGTCATCGGTTGGACCACATTGGCGAAGTCTGAGGCGGAATGCAGGCCGAAGGGCATGACCTTCCAGTGAAATAAGCCTCGTCCTGGAACAGTGAATGCGGTACATTCACGGCTACTCTTGGCCAGAGGGATCTGCCAATAACCACTTTTGAGATCCAAGGTTGAAATATACTTGGCATCTCTAAGTCTCTCCATGATATGATTGATTCTTGGCAGCGGGTATGCATCCCGTATAGACTGAGCGTTGAGCTGTCTAAAATCGATGCATATGCGAGTATCCCCTGTCTTCTTTCCAACGAGGACAATAGGCGCGCTGTGTGGGCTTTTGGAAAGCTCGATCTGGTCTTCTTTGAGTAGTTGATCCTCTGTGTCGTTGATTATTTGTTGCTGAGCTGGGTTCCGTGGGTAATAACGTTGCTTGATTGGTCGATCGTCTTTTATCGTGATGACGTGTTCTGCAATGTGAGATATTCCTTGTAGTGTCTCAAACTTTGGTAACTCTGTTGCTAAGAAACTGGATATAACTTCGTTTTCTGCGTTCTTGTCTTCGTTAGGTCTACGTGTTGAAACTTCGATGCCATTTTGTGGTGCTTCTAGTTGGCCTAAAACTGGCGAGGCTGGGCCTGGTTCTCGTTGCATGGGTTTCTCGATGGGGCTTCTGAAAGGGTTTTTCCTGATTGCATATTCCTGCGGTGAGGGTAAGACTTGGGCATGAAGGCTGTGGCTGTGTTCGGGTAACTTCGATGAGGATGCTTGAGGGTTGTTCTTCTGTGTCTGAGTGGGATGACCGGCTATGCGCTTCGTAGAACTTTCCTCGGAAGTGTTGACGATGATCGAATGAGAGATAGGCTCCTTCCAATGCACTGTTGGTGACTTGAGTTGTATATAATTTTCTCCACAGCGAATAGTAGCTCCAATCCCTTTTAGAAAATCTGTTCCTAAGATGAGTTGGTCCATGATATTTGGTAATACAAGTAGAGTTAGGGGTACATGCTTGACTCCTAACGACACTTCAATGCGTAAGGCTCGTGTGACTTCCTTCTGTAAACTGTTGGCCAGGTGAATCACTGTTCGTACATCTCTCCAGTCATCGGCGGAGCCAAGTGTTCACTGATGAAGCTTCTGGTAGCACTTGTATCGATTGTCGCATCCACTAGGGTGTGATTAACGCTTATACGCGCTATGATGCGACCCCTTTCGAATCTGAGAATATCTAGAGTTGGGTGAGCGCAGCTTTCGTCTGATCCCCGTACAAACGAAGGCGCCCGTCGTTTTCCGATTGCCGACAGCATTCAATCGTACGTCGACCTCGTCGACCACACTCCCAACAGAAGAATACACGGGGTTTGTTGCAATCTCTCGCGAAATGGCCAATCTCACTGCATCGTCGGCAAGCTCGACGTTGGTCAATGGGGACGTCAGATAACTGGTAGGCCATTTGAATCATGTTCTCGTTCTCCAAAGTACTAGTTTTCATCTCAGGGCTGTGAAATCCGTGTTCTCCAGCATATGAACTAGTTGACGTTGGAGGGATAGTGGTTGATGTACGTCTAAATCCAGTCTCAGGATGAGAATAGTTGTTCTCACAACCAGCTTAGTCAGCTCAGCTAGATCCTTGAAATCGATGCGTCTTGTATATAGTTGATACTCCGGGTGCAGGTTGTCGTATATTCTATCTAGTTCTCGGTCCGAAGAGTAGTTAGCCCTTTTCATCATTAGGCGTAGCTCGACTAAGTATTGCTTGAATTGTTCTCAAGCCCTTTGGCGTCGGGTACGGATGGCATCCTCGAGTCGTTCGAAATATCTTGGGGGTAACAAAAAGTCTAAGAATCCATGTTTAAATGTTATCCAGTTGGCCTCCAGTAGATCGCAAGTCTGCCACCATCCTTCCGCTCTGCCTGAGAGTAAAAGGGACATCATCCTTGGTAGTGATTCCAGGTTAATCCTGTACGTGGCAGCTCTAGTTTCTATCTTTTCCAAGAAGTACAATGGATCTGTAGAACCATCAAAAGTCACGCCCGATTTGGACACCTTTTCGGCGATGGCGGCATATCCTATGTTGTCGGTGATTCCTGATGTTGCCCGATGTGGGATCTCTAGAGACAGTTAGGCAATTCCAGTCGTTGGGGTATTTGATACCAGTGGCAGTGTCGGAGTTAGACGATTGCGGGTTATTTTGACGTCGGTATCCTTTGAATGTTCGTCTATCAGCCTGGCAGGGGAAGTAGATCGTGAGCGTAGCTTCACATCTAGTGTGCGGTCGTTGGTGGCGGCTTGTCCATATTGAGTTTCCAGTTCGGTTAAGCGGGCGAGATACAAAGTTAGCAAACTTTCCAATTCGTTTTTGCGTTGTTGACTTCTGTTTTACTTTATCACTGTTAGTTGCTCTCGTATTCTCTCAAAGAATGTATCCTGCTGGTGAACTTGCTTTAGATTACGTCTGATTGTCCTTGTGAACTTGGCTTAGTTGTAACTTGTGTGCAACTTTTTATTTTTTTGACTACCGTTTTCCTTTAAAAAGGATGTTCACTGTTGACTCCTTGGTGTGCTGGTAACTTAGACTCCTGCTATCCTTTGTTATCCTTGGAACTTAGACTGCTGTGGTCCTCGGCGGTTGGATGTTGACTCCCTGAAGGTTGGATATTGACTCCCTCTAGTATGCATTGGAACCATGATTTTATCATCAAAGGCACTGCTCTGCCGGCGTCACATCCTCCGCTTCATAAGAGTGAGCCTTCAAAAGATCCCGTTGCGGCAACGTCGAAGAAAGAGAGCCAACGAAACTCGCTCATACTCCCTTCTGTACTGTATTCTGTCGTGACTCTGTCACTGAGACTCTGTCGATGACTTTATAATAGTTCTACCCTTCGTCTGTGTAACTTTTTGATAATATAATGCTTTGCTTGATAATATAATTTATATGATCTATAAAATTTTTTTCAATTGTATATATATATTATATATTTTTTTTCTGGCACATTGTTTTGGTTCTACTGCATTCTGTCGTGACTCTGTCGCTGGGACTCTGTTGATGACTTTAGGATAGTTCTACCGTTACTCTTGGCCGAATATAATTTATAAATTTTTTTCCAATAGTATATTGCACCAATATATAATAACAAACTTTCCCCAATAAATTATTTTATATGTGAATATATATTTATTTTATTTATTTTTTTTTCCAAAATAATATTTTATAAGTGAATGGAAAATAAATTCTAGGAAGTCGTTCCTATACCTGCTGACAAAATATGGTGGGGCTTTAATCCACAAAAATTAATCCCTACAATAAACATGACTAACTAATTTAAAATCATTCTCGAAAGTTTTCTAGCCTGGGCACATATCTCAATCTACCCAAAGCCGTTAGTTACAGAAAATTTGTAAATAAATTTCGAGACCTCTGGATTTTAAATAAGTTGACGCAAATGTCGGAAATAATTATTAATTTGACACAGCAAAAGAGGTGACCAATTCTCTACAACTAACTCACTATTCACTACAGTGGATACACAATAATTAACACGAGACACGAAATTAAACAATTAGTATTAGAGACGCTTATTTAGGGTGAACACTGTACAATGGGAGAGATACACAACATGCATACAATGGCATGTACATTTAATATTATTTCGGTTAGGGTATTACCCGAACACTGAAATAAATATTAAAGGACACTGAGGAGTCGGACGCACAATTGGTAATATTTCAGATAGGGTATTACCCGGACACTGAAATATTAACCAAATGGCATAATGACCACTGTATTATCTACACATTGGACTGCATTACAGTGGTTCCATGTTCATGCGCATTTAATATTGTTTCAACTAGGGTATTACCCGGACGTCGAATAACAATAAATGGCACTAAGTCGGCACATGTGTACCCAACACCAATTCAGTTAGGGTATTACCAACTGTACCATAGAAAATACTTTAATGATACAACATGCATACAATGGCATGTACATTTAATATTATTTCGGTTAAGGTATTACCCGGACACCGAAATAAATATTAAAGGACACTTAGGAGTCGGATGCACAATTGGTAATATTTCAGTTAGGATATTACCCGGACACTGTATTATCTACACAATGGACTGCATTACAGTGGTTCCATGTTCATGCGCATTTAATATTGTTTCAACTAGGGTATTACCCGGACGTCGAATAACAATAAATGGCACTAAGTCGGCACATGTGTACCCAACACCAATTCAGTTAGGGTATTACCAACTGTACCATAGAAAATACTTTAATGATACAACATGCATACAATGGCATGTACATTTAATATTATTTCGGTTAAGGTATTACCCGGACACCGAAATAAATATTAAAGGACACTTAGGAGTCGGATGCACAATTGGTAATATTTCAGTTAGGATATTACCCGGACACTGTATTATCTACACAATGGACTGCATTACAGTGGTTCCATGTTCATGCGCATTTAATATTGCTTCGACTAGGGTATTACCCGGACGTCGAATACTAATAAATGGCACTAAGTCGGCACATGTGTACCCAACACCATTTCAGTTAGGGTATTACCCGGACATTGAAATGGTTGCTGGTTGACATGATGCCAACTATACCATAGAAAACACTTTAATGATACAACATGCATACAATGGCATGTACATTTAATATTATTTCGGTTAGGGTATTACCCGGACACCGAAATAAATATTAAATGGCACTAAGTTACTTTCCACATCTAATACTGTTTCAGTTAGGGTATTACCCGGACACTGAAACAGGCATTAGACGCGGAAGGGTAGACTATTTCATCTACACTTATAACTTGGACACCACAAACAAAAGAAAGGGAATAAGAAGTACTCAAAGGTCACTGTTATATATTTCAATTTTTTTTTACTTTTTGACTTCACATGATTTCTCCATACATCATTCTTTTTGAACAACTATGCTAACTACCTAGTATCACACTATCCTTATGTAGGAGGGGAATAATGGAGTCGTATCATGGCCCTAAGGCTGACTTACGCGCTTTGGTATATTGTGGTAGATATAATTATTTTTTTTTCTTGAGTCTTTCTTTAGTCCTGTGAAGTTTATTCTCGTATACTTTTATTCTTTCCTTGATTTTTTTTTGTTCACACTATTTGAATCTTTGTTTCACTGTCACATTGTCACTTTGTTTTTTTTTTTCTTTCCTTTGTTTTTACTCTGCACTGTCTGTATGTTATAAACCTATCTCGACGATGGTCACAAACTTGCTATAACTTCTAACTTTAGCCTTTGCATTATTTTCGCTTTGTTCTAAGCTTTCGACGCAGCTGCGAAAGTACGTGGCGCGTTTTAATTGGTAGCGGACAAATAACCGTTATCCTATGAGCTTTTGAGTACGTGACAAAACGACTTGACTTAACTATGTTGGCGCTGACTGTACCGACGGCGTGGCGGTTGGTGCGTCGGCGTCGCTGACTATTGTTATGCGAAAGAGAGAAAAGGTTAATAGGAAACAATTGTTTTGTTGCTACGGTAACCTAATGATGAACTAATCCCCTTCAATAAATAGAGCATATTAATTTGGAGGCTTTGCTTAGTGCTATATATATTAATAAATGGAAAAAATAACAAAAATTTGTGATTCCTCACAAACAAACAAAAGAAACGTGCGATCGAACCATAAGCAAGAATTCAAACATTCAAATCGCATGATTAAAATCAACCGAAATATTAACAAACATAATTACATATGTTTGGAGAGGAGAATTAACAGCAAAAGTCAAAAATACGCGAAGTAAATATAGACAGAGTGAGTTACATTGGAAAGGCATAGAACCGCAACAGCGAACACGCCCACGCTCAAGTGCGTAAGTTACTGACGCACGAGATTTAGAGAGTCGGCTCATCGACGAGCGGTGGTGGCGAGTGGTTGCATTTCGGCTGTCAGCAACATCAAAGTTGCAGTCTTATGCATGGGTGGATTGGGAACGGGAATGTTGGCAAGTAACGGAGAGTAGGAGAGGCCGCGGCATGTAACATGTTCAAAGTAGAGGTTTGAGAAGCGCTGGAATTGTAAGCGCTAAATTTGAATTATATATATAATTATATATAATGTATTAGTACATAATTAGTTATAATTTATATATATAGTTGACATCATTATTGTTTATGGGGATTAGTTAATTCCGTACTTTAATGCGGGGTATTAATTCTATGTATATGCAGGTATTCAATAGAATATGAACGTAAATATATGTGTAAATGCATATTTATTTAATTATTTAAGTACAAAAAATTAGAGGAGGGAGGTATTTAATCATAAATACACTATGTTTAAGTATATGGAAAAAGGGCGGGAAATTAGGAATACGTCAAGCATTGTTAAATAGTATATAAAGGAGGATGTTGGCAAAGCTAGAGAGCAACAATTCTAGCAGAGAGGCGTATGCGTGATTTGACCATGCGTAGCAACAGGAGAGCTGCGTGGCGCGATCGGCCAAGAAGGCCGAAGTTAAAAGAAGGCGATGGAAAGTACTGGCAGCGGTACATAATCCCAGACAAAGCGAGGAGGAAGCGAAGAAACCCTAAGTAACAAAGTGAAACATACAAGTAAAACAGCAACGTGAAGACGTGCCAAAGCATATCAAAAGACACCCATACGTATCCTGGCTACAAAGTGAAGGTTTAGATACGGATCTGTTTAAATGACAAGTTGAAAGCTTAGCAGCTATTCCTAGCGTTGTGACAAAGTCTAGGAGCTGTTCCTAGCGGATCACAAAAGACTAGGAGCTATTCCTAGCGGATCACAAAAGACAAGGAGTTATTCCTAGCAGAATATTGAAGACTAGGAGTATTCCTAGCGGATCATTAAAAAGGAATTTATTTCTAAAAAGCCGGCAAAATGACAAAAGCATGTATTTATAATATAAAGATAAAAACCGGCGAAACATGCGGATTCACGCTATCAGAGAATGGGTCAAAGAAAATGAGGACGACACAGAATGGCAGGCATGGATCAGCTCGCTAGCAGGAAAATTTACAAAGGCCGCAAAAGCAATGCCGGTGGGGGAAATTGCGAAATTGGCAAATCCAATATTAACACCGCCAAGGTGGGGAAGCGTGGGTACCCTAGATGGCCCACAAAAACAACAACTTATATTGTATTACGGAAATTAGAAAAATCGGTTTAACAAATTCAAGCTACGAAAATCAGAAATTGGCAAATCAAGTGAGAGAATAGACAATCCGTTTCGACGCCGTTAGAATTCCTTGAGCAAGTCGAATGGTCAGCAGACATATACGGATTAGATATTAACATGATCCCAAAGGCAATGCCAGAACTGCTAAAATACAAGGCATTAAAATGGTACGTGGCATCCAATAGGCATTGGGTATCAAGGAAAGAATTTACTGCGGAGTTCAAAAAATATTTCTTGCTGAGGGGATATTTCGGAGAAATTGAAGATCAAGTAAAACCTAGAAAACAACAGTGAAATAAGTCGTTTAAAGATTTCATAGTAGAAATGCAAACCTTGATGCGTCCATTGAAATGCCCAGATCTCGAGCAACTATAAATCATTTTGGAAAACTGCACACCAGTTCATTCGCCCACACAACATACAAACGCTAGAAGAACTAATACAACTGGCATATGAGTTCGAAATATTGGAACAGGAGAGGAAACAGTTCCAACGACAGTCCCAAAGAGAACGCTCACACATACCAATGGGCGTGCAAAGACGACCAATTGTACAAGATAATAGGCATAACACCGTCTGCAGACGCTGCTTAGATGAAGAGCCACCGATTCCGGCACAAAGGCGGAATTTTATAAGAAATCAAACAGGATCCAGAATTCATTTCAGTCATGAAAAGAATGCAGAGGTACAGGAAATTGGGCTAATGAGTTCGTGCATGTAAGGAGCGAGCAGGAGCCGGTAACAACAGCTCCTAGAACCCAATTGGAAAACTGATAGAAGAGGAAAGCCAACTATTAGCAGAAATTAGGATCGGGGGCATTAGAATGCTGGCCACGGTAGACTCGCATTAGAATGCTGGCCTCAAGCAGTTTCGTTAGCCAAAAACTAGTAGAAAAATTAGGTAGAGCATTAGGTAGAAGAGCATCTAACAAAAGCGAAAAAACAGGTGAAATTGGCAAAATGAGCAGTCAAAGAAATAAACTGCCAATGGATCGCTGAAGTACAATTTGGCGACAAATTAGTGGAAATGCCATTTTTAGTCTTGTCTGGCGGAATCGATGCGGAAGTGTTAGGGTTGAATTTTATAAAGGTAATGGGAAATTCCGCCAATGTGCAGAATGAAAGGGAGGCTGACAGAAAGGATTTCGAAGGCGATGCGTTGACTTCAGGCAGATAAATGCAAAATCCCTAAAAGACTCATATTCAATTACGAGAATCGACTACATTTTAGATCAACTTCGCGAAGCGAAATTTATAAGCAGTTTGGGTTTAAAAGATGGGTATTGGCAGATTCCGTTGGAAATGAACAGCAGGAAGATGACAGCTTTCACAGTTCCAGGAAAGGGACTATATCAATGGAGAGTGATGACGTTCGGTTTGCATTCAACATCTGCAACATTCAAAAACCACAAAGCTCATTTGAAGGAAGTTTTTCGCAGACTGAAGGCAGAAAATTTAAGGAAAAATGCAGAAAAATGCTAATTCCTCAGAAAAGAGCTAAGATTCCTGGGCTACCGAGTAACTGACCAAGGCAGTGGCACAAATCCAGATAAAATGGCAGCAATAGCTGAATTAAAACCGCCAAAGAACACAAAAGAGTTACGCCAATACCTATTAGTAGCATCTTGGTACAAACGGTTCATGCCAAGTTTCGCAATTCTGACTCAAGATACAGAGGAAGGTGAGAGAGTCATATCATACGCCAGAACTCTGAATCCTGCGGAACAAAACTATAGCGATAGTATGGGCTATAAAGAAACTAAAGCCATATTTACAAGGATATCATTTCAAGGTCAGTACTGATCAGATGCCACTGAAATGGCTGAATAGCATCGAGAGTCCAACAGGGCGGATTGCAAGATGGGCATTGGAGTTGCAGCAATATGACTTTAAAATAACATATTGCAAAGAAAAATTAAATGTTATGTTATTAAAAATTAAAAAAAAGCAGATACATTGTCAAGGCAACCATTGGAATCATGCAGAAGGATAGAGGATAATCGCAGTAAAAATGAACAACCAGCTCAAAGCTGTGTGTGGGTCGAAAATATGGCCAAACGAATAAAGGAAAATCCGCAAAAATATACTGACTATGTTATAGAAAATGGGCAACTATATAGAAATATGCCTTATAGGGCAGGGCATGAAGACGTCGTGTCGTCGAAACTAGGTGTGCCGAAACCAAAAAATATCTGAGAACTACGACTCTCCAACTGCGGGACATACACGCAGTAGGAGAACGTTTGCCCGAATGGCGGCTAAATATTTCTGGCTAGGCATGCAAAAAGATACATATGTGAGCCGCTGTGAAAGCTGTATGCGTTATAAACCAAGTCAGCAGGAGGCAGCAGGAAAAATGCTGACACAAGTGCCGGAGGAGCCGTGGGCAACAGTATTTGCTGATTTCGTCGGGCCATTGCCAAGATCTAAGCATATGAATTTTGTGTTACTCGTAATAGTGTATAGGTTTTCAAAATGGACAGACTAATGAGAAAGGCGTCGGCAGAGAATCTAGTAAAAGCATTCAGAGAAAGAATGCTATACAGATTTGGGATCCCGAAGGTAGTAATAACTGATAACGGAGTTCAGTTTGTTAGCAAAATATTTAAGAAAATGTTGCAAGAATGGGGGACTACGCACCAACTAACAGCACCATATACGCCACAAGAAAAACCAACTGAACCAGCAAACAGAACTGTTAAGACACTAAGCGCACAATTCACGAGTGAAGATCAATGACGATGGGCCAGATGGAGAGAAATAATGTTGGCAGACGCAACAGGATATACAGCGGCCTTAATAACACAGGGGAGAGACCCGAGATTGCCAGGATCCACGTGCGACAGGCTAACGTTTGGATCAGGCGAACCAGGCCAACGGCCAAGTGGCAATGCGATTTTAATTAAAGAGGATGGCGTGTTGGTGCGAAGAAATCTGGAGAAAGCTGCACAGGATCAATCAAGATATTATAATTTGAAATGAAGGCAATGCAGGCGAAATAGTGTGGGCCACGGAACACTATCTATCAAATACTTCAGAGACATTGGCGGCAAAACTGGCACCACGATATGGAGGGCCTTACAAAGTCATGGGATTTACATCGCCAGTTATATACAAACTGCAGCATTTGGCAACCAAAAAGGCAAGGTTGGCACACATCAGCAAGCTAAAAGTATAACCAGAGCAAGATCCAACAGATGATCCCAACGAGCACTAAGGATGCGAGGCGAATCTGACTAGAAGAAACCGGCCAAATGAACAGGTGTGCCGGCCGGACAACTGGGAGATCTTCAGATGGAAAGGAACGACAGAAAGACGATGCAGCACGATTTCACTGTCGTGGTTGGTCTGCATAAAAAAATAAATTAATGATAGGAATTTCATTTTGGCCATCGGTCAACATTTTTTTTTTTTTGTTTGTTAGATGTTTGGCAACATGCAAAGAGTAATGTGGGAGGGCCGGATCTGGGAAAATAATTATGAGGTTTAGGAAAAGGAAAATGCATAGGATAGTTAGATTAAGGGAGACTATTGGAGAAGATATAAGAAATGCCAAAATAGGGTATGGGGACAATAGAAGAGATGCTCACGATCTGCCAAAAAGTTAGAAAAGATGCCTGTCGAGTCGCCATTAATGGCAAAAAAAAAAAGATGCGAATCAGGCAATAAAAATCAGGCAATAAAAATCAAAAGAAGGGAATGATTTGGCTCCCGAATACAAAATACTGAAGACTAGGAGTTGTTCCTAGTAATTTAGCAAAGACTAGGAGTATTCCTGGTATAGTGGAAAAAGACTAGGAGTATTCGTAGCAGAAAATAAGGAGCGGAGCAGGCGGCAGGTGTAGATAGCCAACACCAGGAGTCATCCTGGCCGTAGGAATACTAGCCACAGCCAAATATAATCCATTTTTAAGTTTTCATGAGTACCAGCGGTAGAATTTGGGTTCAACACTAATTACAGCTACATAGCTATAATCCGTGCAAAAACTCTCTGGCCCTAACACCATCTGCCAAACAAATTGCTTATAAAATTATAACGTACTTTTAAAGAAAGAAAAACTGTATTTTCTCATATCATCAGCGCACAATATAGGAAGAACAAGCATTTGATAAATAACTTTAAATTATTGTAGTACCCGCATCACTGCTATGAACCAGCGGCATCGGAATGTCTGAAAAGCAGAATATGTTTTGCGACTAACCTTTAATTGAAACGGCGCAAAATTCGGCCATCGACAACTTGGGCTAAGCAGTCGTTTGTAGAAAGTGGTGATCCTCATTACTGGTTCTGCAATGGACACTAGACCCTTGGGGGTCCTCCCATGAACAGGACTATTCCAATTGCTTACATGAACAGTATTGGCATTGTCGTAAAATCGGAAGTCACTTCAAGATGGATTGATCTCTTCGTTATAAGGCATGCTCTTCTGGTGCAGTTTTTGATTTCAACTGGTCCGGCCAAATCAATGCCACTATAAGTAAAAGGTCTGGAAAAAATTACTCGTCCTTGTGTCAGCACAGGAGTTAGCTTTTGACTTTTTGGAATCTCTAGATTAGCCATCGCGATCAACTAGATATTGGCGATCTTCTTCGAAAATGGTTTCCAAAATGCGATAGTGGCGTAGTTTGAAAGTACAGAGAGCACCTAGTTTTTGTTGCTGACTCCCTTTCTCAGATCGTGACAGCGTGGTAATTTGCAGCTGGTTTTTTGCACCGCACACGTCTCATGAACAACCATATGAAAATATTAAGAGAATATTCGATTGGATGGCAACCAACTGCCTCTTGTTTTCGTAACGAGCCTGAGGATTATTTCAAGTCAGGTTAAGACTATGAATAATTAGGGGGGAGCTGAATACGATTGTATTTGCTTCGCCGTGCGATTTGATACAGCTTCGTCAAACTTCGATTTTTTACAAACATCACAATTAACAGGCCGCGGAACGTAAGCCGTTAGTTATAGTCCCGTTTGAACACGGTAGCCAGGCTGCACATAATATTTACTGTTTATGGATAATTGGAATTTCCCGATGCATATTTCTAAACAGGTGTCAAAGCGTACGTACTTTTGGGACCTCCAGTGACCGATTGGACGTTAAAGTTTAATTGCTTCACAAATTTTGATCTATTTTAACGCATAAGTGAAATTTGTATCTGTGGTTTAGGTTAGGTAGTCATAATGTCAGAAGTTAAACATTTCGTTTCTGTACAAACTGCATTGCTATCATCGTTGGTCGCTAGATATACAGAGTTCACACATAAAACGCCCATACATTAAAAGGAGTCTGGTACAGCCAGACATAATTCCACAGGTTCGGAGAGAAAAGCTAACAGCAAGGTCCGAACATATGCAAATGAAGTATGCACAAACCAGATGAGAATGCATGTGGACGTTGGCTCGAGTAACGTCACTGAGAATGAGTCATTTCTATTACGAGAGGTCATAGCAGAAACGAAAGCAACAAACACGCGTAAGCTAGCGGCAATCAGAGAACATAGAGTCGGCTCATGCGTATGGATGTGAGCGGGAGGTGAGTGTATGCAATTATGCATTTAGTGGCGCTATGTTTGAAATATGTAATCATTACGAATGCATTATTGTATAATGGTAATGGCTTGCTAATTAGTAGTGTATATTTATGCTGAATAATTGTTCATTTATATATGATAATAGTTATAAACTTATATATTCATATTATTATATATTTAGATTTGTATTTATTTATATTTATATATTTATTTTATTTATTATTATCTAAATAACATAATTGGGTAAAAGGATTTTCAATAGTTTATTTAAATAAAATACAGGTAAAAAAATGTTGACTTTAGGCGGATACAAATTTCAAAAGTGAAGCAACGAAGTAAAGGCGTACCAAAGTAACAAAGAACAGGACACCCATAAGTGGCTACAGTTGGGGGCTTGGCGAGTATAAAGACTATAAGTTGATCCTAGCGACTTAACAAAGTCTAGAAGTTAGTCCTAGCAAATCGATAATAACTAGGAGTTAATCCTAGCGCAGTAGCAAAGCCTAGGAGTCAATCCTAACGGAACAACAAAGCCTAGGAGTTAGTAATAGCAGTTTTGCGAAGATTAGGAATTGAGCCTAGCACGGTTAGGGAACACCAGGAGTATTCCTGGGACAGGCTGGAAAGACTGGAAGTATTCCTAGCACAGTTGGGGAAGACCCGAAGTATTCCTGGCACAGTGGGGAAGTCTAGGAGTATTTCATAGCGGAACATAAGCAGCGTAGCAAAAGATAGGGATAGCTAGGCAAGACCGGGAGCCATTCTGGCAGTATGAGCAACAGCTATAGACAACATAAATCCATTTACAAGTTTTCACGAATCTAGGTACAACAGCAGTCACACCGACAAAGTGGGTATTCTACACAAAAGCTCTCTGGCAATTCCAAGGAGTTATCAATAAATTATAACGTTGCAGAAGAAAACTGTGTTCTCCTTTCATCAGTGCAATATAAATTCGTTGTGTCGTACCCCATCACCAGAAATCCGGCTCTGGCACATATAAGGACCAAAAAGGATCGTTACAAAGTTCAAAAGTAGTTTAAGCGGAAACATCAGCTGTTTTCCCCAAGCTCCAAACTCTTGGTGTAAAATTCGAGGATGGCCTGATTTTAAGAAGGTGTTCCTGGTGTTCCTATATACAGGATTCTTTATCAAAATGAAGCATAGGGCTGCTCATTTATTTGAATGACAATGAACGAGTATTGTTTTCATATTATTTGGATTTATTTGAGAATAAAAAAGTTAAAAGCCAGTGTATCGACAGTATTATCAAATTTAATACATGGAAATCGTTGCGGCTGACCGATCCTAATTACTATATTCCAAAAGGTACTTATTTTCTACTCGGCAGTGAGATTTCCGACAATCTACTACATGGGACAAATAAGAATTACACTAAGTGGCTGTTTGCTGTCCTCATCTGTTCCGTCACCAAGACCATACATTAGAACTGTGATCAAACAAAAAACAAGCAAACAAATTAGCATATTTTTCATACATTTCGCCGCAGCATTAACATAACGAGGAGACACTTTGCATTTCATCCCATCTTCAGCTAGCGTCAGCTAAGCGAGTTAAATGCACCTTTTGTACTTGTTAACTCATTATTAATTATATTTTTGGTTAAATAAACTTGTTAACATATCATCAGTACCTTAGCTACACACAGCTTTTGCTTGTAATCTATGTATAACCAAATTTATACAGTAAATTTTTTATTGGTAAAAACAGGTAGATGTAATTATGTATAGCGGTTAGCTATACAGCCGTTTCAGGCTTCACCTGTAGTTATTTGTTGGCAGATTCTTGACAAGTGGTTTCGGGTAGTGTGCATAACGCGAGCTTTTATAATTGACTTAGCTTAAGTGGGGCGATTTGCGTCCTAATAAATTGACAAAATTACTTATTAAAAAAACTTGTACGTTTTTGAGAACCCTTAATTCCCAAAGTGGCAATACAGATTAATTATTGTAATAAAAATAAAAGCCTATGCATAAAATCTGAGTATATACATACGTATTCCACTGGGACCAGTTTTACTAAATAAGGAACACGAAGAGCAAAATTATGCAGCCATGACCAATCAATTTTAAAAATAATTTTATAAGGTCTGACAAAATCAGTCTTGTGGAAACGACGGCTTCTTGAAACCGGCTACGCATTGAAAATCAACGCACTTTCTGTGGCAATAATTTACTCTTCTAGTAGAACAAGTGTTCGATCCTGAAACTAACATTTGTTTTAATTGCTTATACGATAAATTTTTATTATATTATTTTTATTATATTATATTTTTATTTTATTATATTTTTATTATAAATTATCAATGAAGCAATACCACAAGGCCCAAACCATGAAATACCTTGCAAATTAAAATCAGCTTTAATGGCTTCAAAATTTTTTTTTATTGGCTATTAATTCGGATAATAATGAATAACTGAAAAAACAACACTAAAAATGAAGCAAGCAAGTCGTCCCTGCCGTCTTTGGGTATACCCTGTACCAAGTAGAGAAACTTCATAAAATCAAACTCCTTCGAATTCGCCATTAATTCAAACTAAAAGTTTCCTCACAAGCGGCAGCAGCGAACGCATGCTGTCTCGCTCACACTTACTGAGCAATGTCGCACTGGGCATTTCAGTACAAATTGTACATAGATATATCTCCGATATTTCCTGTCCGATTTTAACGAAATTTGGTCGGCTAAAACCTTTTGGCCATATTATTGGGTGCGCCAAATAAGAATACGCTACCTTTAATCTAACTCTAGTTATTCGTTTTTCCTAAATTGCGGGGGCGGAAGTGGGCGTGCCAAAAATTTGAAACAAACTTGATCTGCGTAGACACTACAGCTCTTGTAGTCTCTGAGATCCACGTGTTCATACGGACGGACGGACAGACGGACATGTCTCAATCGACTCGGCTGTTGATGCTGTCAAAGAATATATATACTTTGTGGGGTCGGAAATGCTTCTTTCTGCCTGTTACATATGTACATTTTAGCGACTTTAATATACCCTTTTACCCTATGGGTAGAGGGTACAAAAATTAAACTAACACTAATAAGCTCATTTCATGAGTGAAAAATAAAATAACTTCGTATGAAAAAACTGAATCGATAGAAATAAAGCACCACTGCCATCGCGGGTTAACCAATCTTTTCTAAAAGTTGAAAATTTAATAAAAAAAAACAAAAAAAAAAACCGAAGGTTAAACTGTCAACAAAGCATCTGCTGTTTATATTAAAGTCCTCTTACTTACGTTTTGAAACGTACGATGCGGACGTACCAAAGAAGAGCATAATAATAATAATATTAAAATCGGAGGTCAATTTCTCCATTTTTCCGTATAAATATTATTATAACATTTCGTATTTGGTAAAAAGATTAGGCTTATTTTAAATGAAATTTCCAAGAATTATAAGAAAACATACATATTTCCATGTTGACGTTTAAGGATGATGTTTAAGAAGACAAGTGCCGTTGGTGCTGTTTATTAAGGGTCGCTACCTCGACAGTACAAGAAGTTGACGGACCGAGGATGGTCGTCATTCGTTTTGAGCAGTCGGTTAATAATTTAAAACTATTTATATATTTTTATAATTAAAATTAACCCTTCAAAAATCACCCATACATAAATAAATTAACTAAACAGAATTTGTAGATAAACACTAAGGCGTAAGAGGATGTGCATCGAGACCTTTTTTGCTGCTTGTGCGTCCCGCACTTACTTGTGCGTCCCGCACTTACTTGTGCGGCCCGCTTTTAAATGTGCGTCCCTTAGTCTACGAACTCGCACATTTATGACCTCTGCTCGGGCTTCGCGATCGCAACCTTTTTCACTGCCCGGATTGTTTGTTGAAAATAAACAATTTTTTTTGTGCAAAATTTTACTTAATTAAAAAAATGATACTCTTTTATCTTATTCACCCGGAATCGAACCAAGTCCTTTTCCGATTAAGATACTGCTCTCTACCTCCTACGTCACCAAAATAATCGGCCGGGTCATAACCGTATATTTCTATACGTTTCGAACATCTGCCGAATTTTATTCTAACATTTGCAAGTATAAGCTTCTTTTAAAATATTTACCCCTAACCCCTTAATAAGTTATATAATAACCGATAAATTTTTAAACAGCCAATAAAAGTAGTAGTAAAAGGGTAGATATGGATTGAAATTAATTTAATAGATTTTTATTTATTATATTGCATATGTACGCGTTTGAAAAATGAATTATTTTTAAAACGAAAATTGTAAATACGGTGATAGTTGAGTTGCCTGTTGCTTTTTGTCAGCAATGCGGGATCCAAATTGGATAGCTCGTTTTTTAAACAGGACGGCTTCGCGCAAACCCAATCGATAGCCGTAAAGCCTTAAAAGCAATTTATCACCAACGCCTTCTGGAAAATCGTAACAGCACCGTTGCTTAGGATCTAAAGACCGTACAAATTGAACAAAGTTTTCCTCAATGAAAGGTGTGCGGGCTGTTTTCCCACTGTCAGCAATAACTCGATCATCCCGAGCTAAATTTCTAGAGGCTATTCGTTGCCAGTCTAAGTCAAGTTCCTTTGCAACAGCCTGTTGGCGAGCCCTGTTATCGCCAAGGCAACGTTTAAAAGCATTTCTGTGGCGAATGTAACCACCAAACAGCTCATCAGCGCCGCTGCCTAGAAGAGCAACTCTTGAAGTAGAATTAATAGCATGTGCAGCAAACCAGAAGGCACAACCAAGACTCTCATCCATTACAGTTTGGAGAGGATATATAAGGTGCTTGATGTGGGTCGAAAGTTGATGCTGCAACTCCAATCGTGTGACGTTAATGTCAAGACGTTGCCAATCACGTTGCGGACAGAGCCGTTGTAGTTCAATAAATGACTGCAACGAAGTTTGCCGATCTGGGACATTCCAGTTCTCAGTGCTAGAACATTCAAAGGCAACATTAATAAGTTCAATTGGCTCGTCGATGGAAACGAACTTATCCGCCAGAATTGCAAGTATAGAGCAATCAATGCCGCCTGAAAACAAGATAGATAATTTAGCATGCTTGCATTCTGTTGCTTTGCAATTTCTACAAACAGGTGGCATGTTTTGAACACGTGCTGACACTGAATTTAACAACAACTTGTCCAGAGTACATAACGTTCTTCTCACTGATTCCGATTTGTGTAAGTTGCAATATAGCTCGTCAAAGTTATCATTGAACGGATAACTGTAAAAATCATACTCGAAGTCGTTAACACTCAGTCTACTAAATGGAAGCAACCAATCCAGAGACACGGGGTTTTTGACAAGGATCTCCCATTTTGTAGCCAATTTAAGCATAGAGAGAAGATTCTTCGTATATCCGTTCAAAGGTTGCCAAGGGTATAAATCACATTGGCTTAAATCATCTATCTTTATTTTGTATAACCCTAATGGAGGTAATTCTAGCGCAACTTTTGTAGGTTCCATATCCATTCTGAATTGTTTTTCTAAAACACAGGAAGTGCTCATTAAATTCAACCTTTGATGACCACTTTCAATAATAAGTGAATTTCTGCCCAGTGCATCGCGTGAAAAATACAATGTAGAAGTACATATGTTGTACAGTATCAAACAGTGTGGCCCTTCCAATTTCTTGAGTAAAGAGATCAGTTCCCTATCCCCATTACATCCCGCTAAGTTGTTAGCAAGCCATGCAGTGTCCGACATTGCGGTCGGTTTTTCTATACCGAATAGGTCTCCATTGAACAACAGCGCATATTGTCCCGAAATTATTGGTTGTTTTTGAGCTTTCTTAGATCCTTGTTGCCATAAAACGTTCCCAGCGAACAGGACCCTGTTTTTATGCAGCAGCAACTCTTCTTGCACATCAGGTCCACGATTTCTTAGCAACTTCCTTAAATTACTATGCAGAGCGTACTGACAATTAATAGGATCATTTGAACTAACTGCACAAAATATGCCACACATTATACAATACTCAAACGTCGATTTTAACTTTTTCAAATTTAACACATCTAATTTATTAAAAATCAGATTGTAAGTGATGGTATCACTTTTATCTTTTCATCTATTTTATCGACAATAGTTTTTTCCCACAGAGCACATCTTTGGAAAATGAATGTGAAATGACTGAAAATCATTATATGTATATCATTACTATCATCACCTCGTTTAAAAAAAAGGGCTATTGTTGGAGGTAACCATTTAGACGGGTTGGATGTTATAAATATTAAAATACGTTGAACTCTTTTAAAATCTATAATTTTACAGCTTCTTTGCGAAAGAGTAATAAAAAATGATGATTTTTGGCAAAAATACGATATAAAATATGTTCCTTTCTTTTCCGTAATTTTTGCACTCAATTGGTAGGGATAAATAAATCTGTAGTCCTATTGCTAAAGCCTATATTTAGAGGAACACTTAGAATATTCTTGGATATGAAACAGCGATTTCCACAGAGCACATTAATCATCTTAGAAGAGTTTATTTTAATAAAATACAAGTCTAATAATATACAAGTAATGTTGATAAAGATTTGTGCGCTGCTTCAAATTACCCAAAACTGACAACCCTTCCAGCAGCCATTTCAGAATAGATAAACAATTACAGTGAATGTCACTGAAAATCGTACAGCTATTTACTCCATTTTGTAATTTCTAAACTAGCAATGACTTATGCAAACTATACTTCTAAAAATTAAGAAAAACTTATAACTTATATAAGATGTAAAAAATATGCGAAACTTTTTCTTAAAATGTGACGACACTCAAAATTCAATGAAATATGTTGCGTCACTGAAAATCGTACAACTGAATATTTTGGCCAAAACTCGGATGACCGTCAAATTAGCTTCGATGAGATAGCAACGATCAGAACGAATAAGAAATAGATCGATATTTAATTTTTTATTTTTCAATTATTTCATTGTTAAAGAACTTTGTCGACCCAAATAAACTTTTAAATTGTTAAGAATGCAAGAATCTATTGTTTTTATTAACTTTTATTCGGCTGTGCATATGCCAAGTGCCAAAAATTTACACCTGATAAATCGAGTTTCCACATTTGGAGCCATAGCTCCCTTCGCAAAAAATGTAGGAATATGCACGGTATGCCAATTTATGCTCCACATATTCGTTAATGTCTCCACCAAATTTGGAAAACATCATTGGCAGGATTTTCGATAAAATCGCTTATCAGTCCACCAACCTATGGTTTTCCCTCATACAAAATGCAACTAAAAAATTGAGTTGCAACTGCTGGCAATTTAACGGGCCTCATGAAATGAAATCTATTAAAAATATAGGGGCAATAGCAGCGCCATGTCAATAATTCATATTAGGGATGCACTGAATTCAACGATCAAAAAAATATTGCCAACCGATAAAATATGTAACTTCGTAACTTGCGCGCCGCTTTTCATTTCAAAAGCCATGAAGAATTCAAAGGATCAGGTAGTCCACACGACAGTGCGGACTTGCGTAATTAAACATTTCTTATGTATACATGTTTATATCTAATATATAAAATTCTCGTGTCACAATTGTGACGAAGTACAATTTTGGGTAGTTCGCCACAATGTACATATATATATAATAAGTCCTATGAATTAATTATAAGTTTATACTCTGACTTGTTCTTAGTATTTTTATTTGTCGAACTAGTTCCCCAGCAGAGCATCCGCCAATACACACACACATACATACATATACATCGGGCCACCAAAGACATGAAACAAGCAATGCAACGGGACTTGCCCAAAAGTCGCTAGCTGCTACTGCGCAGTTTCTATTGCCTCTTATATACATATGTACGCATGTCACGCCATATATATATGTATGTTTCTATGCATACATATATACGCATGTAACACCATATATATATGTATATGTATGTAGCAATAGGAATTGCAACGGGACTTGCGAATGAAGACGACAGAGTTATTGCGCAGATTCTTTTGTTCTAGAAACTTCTAGACGCCTAAGCTACGCATGTTTTTCGGCGATTGCATCGATCGCGTCATTGCCAAAATGCGTTGGCAAGTTTTGATTGGTCGCTGCCGGCGTCGGCGACAAAATCAAAGGCCAAGGGCTGTCGAAAATTAAATCGACAAATCAGTTGAGCTAGGACCGAGAACAAGATAAGTCAGAAGCAGCAAAAGTGCAGTGCGTGAACAAAAATATATCGAGTGGAAGCAAAGTGTCCCCAACGGCCAGGACAACAATCACCAAATACCAGGAATAGACAACGAAGAAATTTAGAAGACTGTGTGTACAGCGGGTGAGTCAAACCAGTGGCCAACAGTGCTACCCCCATAACAAGTTTATCAGGTCAGAGTGTGGTAAAACAATAGCAGGTTAGATTTAACTAGTTTAGGTCAGAGTGACATTAATAAACTTTATAATGTTTGACCCCGAATCGCAAAAACCAGTCTTAATCATTTTATCCTCAGCGTTACATCCTGTCACTTTAGTTTCCTCTATTATCTAAATGTTTACGTACTGTACGTGCATGTAGTGTATGTTTCGTAGTATTTGTATTTTATGTAGGGAGCCATGTAAATAATATTAATCCTAGTCAATGTCCGGGTGACACCCTAATTGACTAGGATAATATTATTTGTCTAGTGCTACCCGACTAAGAAACTTTTATCAGACCAATGTCCGGGTGACACCCTAGTTGATCTGATGAAGATTCTTGGGCCCTTAGTAGTTCTGTTATACTTGTAGCGATTCTGGATAATTCCTATTTAATTTTAGCCAATGTCCGGGTAACACCCTAGTTGACTTAAAAAATAGGAATTATCCAATAGGTCGCAACTGGATAATTCAAACAGGCCAAGGTCCGGGTGACACCCTACTTGACCTGGTTGAATTGACTGGGCTAATCATAATGTGTTTGTTTCTCAAGTCGATGTCCGGGTGACACCCTAGTCGGCTTGATACCCTTCCTTTGTGTTCGTTAATAATTTAGTAGAAGTCGATCACCCCACTCCCTTCCCTTTTCCCACCTCTGTTAGGCATAATTAAAGCGATCACCGACTAGAGCAAGCCAACTCTGAATATGGATATGTTCCCTTTTCTCAGTCATCAAGTCCGGGTTTCTTACATAAATTTTCTGTGTAGGAAAGGCCCTGGGGAGACTGAGAATTGTACCCCGGCCTGGAAAAACTTCCTTACACAATGATTGTATTCGTACTCCTCCGAAACGGCTTTACCGATTTTAACCAAATTTTGCTAACATCTATTTTTCATACCCCTAAGTGTTAAGGGTTGTCCACCCTCAACATTTCAACCCTAAATACATTAATCATTTGTAGTTACATATTTGAATAATAAATAACAGTTATGCCTACTATAAGATAAAGAATTATAGATAGAAAAACCCGAAGAGCTATAACCCAAGCCATTTACCAAGCTAATCTTACTGCGCAAGAACGTGCCAACCAAAATGAGCGTAATAGGATTCGGACGTCAGAAACGCGTGCAGTTTGAGCGCGTCATTCAACTAATTATCGCGCAAGTTTAAACCTAGCTGCTTTCATTTACGATGTGTCAATTGACTACAGTAACTACCAATGTGTTTTTATTGGATCTATGAACTCGGGTTGCCCACATTGTAAGGCATTGAAATACAAAAATAAAACCGATGGATTGTATTGGGCAAAGGGTAAAGTGAAATTGTTACAATTGGATACACCACCAGAGCCATTGTGTTTATTGGTTTTAGAAATAGAAACAGATTCCATACACTTATTGAACAATATCCAACAATATAACATAATTGCTTTCAAATGACTTCATTTGGGGCAACAAACGTAGTTCGGGAAAATTGTATGGTACTTTCAAGGTATATCCTATAACAGTTAATCGGACCAAACTCTAATCTGAAGAATATATTCATCTTCGAGATGCAATTAATACTGATAGAAATGCATAGAATGTTGGTCGGATGACGATTTTTCCAGCAACATTCATCGGAAGACCTGCACGAATATGCTTAAGATGCCATGTCGTATGTTCGCCATTATATTACAGCAGATTTCTTCATCACAACTACATGCTATCCTTACTAGATAGAAATCAAGCAAAAACATAAAAAACATGGTGAATCATAATTATCACGAAAGGTCACTATAAAATATTAAAAATCTTTTTGGCAGAACGAAGTCTGTCGGGTATGATAGTATATATATATATTCGTGCATATTCCTACATTCTCTAGAAAAGTTAGCGTCGATTTCATTCCATCCCTCGAAATGAATTATTTACTTGGCGCTGCTGCTCGCTTTTGATTTCTACATTATTGAAAATTTCAAATGCATTTTTCTCAAAATTCCTGCCAATGATTTTGATGAAAGTTTGCTGGAATACATCGAATTCAAATCTTAATTATATGCACTACCGTTCATATTCCTACATTCTTCAAAAATTGTTATTTTTTATTTGTTCCTTTCCATACATTTGCTTTCTAACACTGGTACCAGCAGTGGTTCCAAGTCAATTCCAAACTAGTTGCGGTTTCGTAGTGGGCGCCACCCTATCAGTAAGAATTTTCCATCTGAGGCACCCACATACTTGGGCTTTTTCTCAAAAATTCCGCCAATGATTTTGATAAAACTGTTCATATATATTCCTGACAGTTGAATCAGATAATGCACCGTGCATTATGCACCCTACATTCTCTGTGAGGCCCGTTATATTGCCAGCAGTTGCAACTCAACTTTTTTGTTGCATTTTGTATGGGGGAAAACCATAGGTTGGTGGACTGATAAGCGATTTTCTCGAAAATCCTGCCAATGTTTTTTTTTCTAATTTGGTGGAGACATTATTTGAATGTGTGGAGCATAAAATTGCATACCGTGTAAAAATTTTTACATTATTTGGGTCGAAAAGTACATAAACAATGAAATAATTGAAAAATAAAAAATTAAATATCGTTTCGTTTCTCGTTGCTATCTCATCGACGCTAATTTGAGCGACATAAAACTCGGGGATGTCCAGAAAATTTGCCACTAAACTTAGCCAAACTTATACTTAAAGTAGTTTTTTGTAATTTACCAACAGTTTTATTAGGTTCTATGAATGAAGATTTTTCATTATAATAATGGAAAAAGTTATGCGGAAATAGCAGGAATGCTTATCAGATCTCGAAGCACTATTCAATAGATCCTTAAAACACACATGAATAATCGTAGCATGCAGAGAAAATTACTGTTTGTTCAGGAGTACCAAACTACGCCGAAAGAGTTCTGGTTTGACTTTGATTTCCTGAATGAATCAAAGTTTAACATCTCTGCATCTGATGGAAGGCAAACTATATCGAGAAAGACGAATTAGATGATGTACATTGCCAATTTACGTCCAACTGTTAAACAAGGTAGTGGATTGGTGATGGTCTGGGGGTATATGTATGTCAGCTATTGGAGTCGGTAATTTCATTTTTATTGAGAAAATTAGACCAGTATGGATATATAAGCATCTCTTAGTCCAATTTAATACCAATCGGTGAAAAATTGGGAATTCGGAGCACTTTTAAGCTGTATGCCGATAATGATCTCAAATATGCCTCCTTGAAGACGTATGCGCTATAAATTTGTCTGAAACTAATGGTTAATTCACTTAGTCATTTGATATCAATGTCATCTTTGCGATAACGTTGAAAAAAAAATTCGATGTCATAAGATTTCGAACAAGGATGACTTCAAAAAGGCTCTTTCTGAGGAGTGGGACAAAATCAGAGTCGAAACCTATAAAAAGTACGTAGTTTCAATGTCAAAAAGGATTGAGACTCTTAAAAATGCAAAGGACGGCCCAACAAAATACAAAATTCAACGTTACTAACATTACTGTAGTGATAGATACATTTTTGAAGTATAAACATAGTTTTTTTTTTGTTCACTTTTTCATAAAGTTTTGGTTTTTTTTTATGTAAACTATAAAATAATATGTTAATGAACCAATGCTGATTTTTTAAAATTTTTCTGACTTTTGGAACATGACCTTTTTTGCTCGGCAATGAAAATTTGTTAGGTGTACGATTTTGAATGACGTTCACCGTAATAATACTTAATAATACTTTTGCTTTTACATTTTGGTTAATAAAATTTATTACAAAATCAAATTCTTGAACTGTGTCACAACTTTATGCCAAACCATAATCTCCAACATGGCCATCGGGAGTTTTCAGAAGTCGAAAAATAGGTCACAAGCGACAGCTTTACATGATAGTCCCGTGACGGAATTGAAAATAAATAAAATAAAGACGGTCAAAGGTTAAAAGAGCTAAACACAAAAAAAAAAAAAACTATTGCAGAAAAGAAAATATTTAAAGCAAGGAATCGAAAACTGAGTTCAACAGACCAATAGACCGTCAACTCAAACAATGTGGTTACTAGTTGTAAACTACAGCACACTAAATAAGATCGGTTTCCGCTTTTGATATACCATTTTTTTTCCTACCATGACCGTGCTACGGGATTTTATCAAATAAATTAGAACCGAAAGAATAAAGATCAATCAGCATTTTAAGCAGGCCATTTATACAACATATTACCAGGTTATACAGGCTATTATCAATATTCCTAATCTATAGAACATTTCTGTAGGTTTTATTTAGAAATGTGTTTAAAAAATTATGAAAAACCCGACAACCACTTAATTATATTTATGTGCCAAATGAAGTCAAATTAAAAATTCCTAATCAAACAAATCGAAGATTGTCGGAAAAGAGGCAACCCCAAAGGTATAAAAAAAATTATTCTAAGATCATCTAACTTCCTATAAGGTAAAGGAATGTTGATAATTTAAGTTCATGTAAGTAACACGGGTCCTTTTCAAAGCTTGTACATTTTTTACAACTAATAAAAGCTTGCTATATTAGCTTAAATATTTATTTATGTACTTATACTAAGAGTATGAGAAAGCTAAAAATGACTTATAATGAACTTACTAGCTTTAAAATATAATACTTTATTATTTTCTTCTAGCCATATTTATATACACATGCACGTACATATACATATACAGTCGTGTGTGTTACTGATACGGTCGGTTGTGATATGGAAAGCGGTTCTTTTAACCAGTCGTTCTTGTACATTAACTTGCGACTTATCAGTATTCTACTTACGCCTCATCCAGTGTGCCCGGCGTGGTCAACTCAAAGCTGTTTTTCATTAGCGCTGTCCCTGCGGCCAGCTTGGCGATATTATTGAGGGGATCGGTTCTTCAAGGGGTCCCGCGCTTTGTCTCGCCGAATGCAAAGAGTTCTTTTTCCAATTTTTACTGCCTCTACCGCCTGTCATTAAGCCAAGCTGTCAACCAGGGCGGCCAGATCTACAAATATTGGAACTTGCGTTAACAGCCCCACAGTAATTTAGCTGCAGCAGCTGATCTAAAAGCTTTCATACAAGTGAGTAAGCTTAATCTAAAAGCTCCTCCGGATCTTCGCAGAAGTACAGCTTATCTCTAGGCCTGGATACTCAAACTTAACTTTCGCGACATCCTCCCATCAATTGGTGGTGGTGCAACCAGCTGGACGACTGTCACCCAGTAGCAGCCCATGGTTCAACCCCTGGGAAAGGGAAAAGCAATTGTCGTTTTTTTCTTGCTTTTCGGGGAAATCTCTTTTTTTTTTCTTCTTTTTATAATATAATAATTATAATAATTTAAATATTTAATTTTAATTGACTAATCAATTAATATAATTAAAATTAAAATATCAACAAAACACACATAGCCAAATTAATCCAAATTTTCCACCCGCTTATAGAAATAGTATTAAACAAAAATACATTGAACTTTGACGCAGCAACAACAATGGGCGACTCCAGAACCCCCTTCATTGGAATAGAATCCTCGTATTCATACTCAGCGGGTGGCGACACCAGAGAGGACCGCGTTGCCAAAGGCAAGGAGTTATCTAATACTCGAAGGCCAGGAGGAGGGTGTAAAGATATTCCGCCAAATAGGGTGAGAGGAAGAGAAAAACGAGCTAGCTCAAATGGGCCAACTCATCCAGGACATAATAGAAGCTACGACTATGGGTCACAAAAGGGGGTCACAAATGCGTCACATTAATAACAAAATGGCCAGTTTAACGAATTAAGGAACCTGCATGAAACCATCTCAGCGTATTGTAAAAACCAAGAAGGTGATATTACACTGCTTGCAGCAGCACCACTAACAGAAAAGAGGTACCAGCAGACAGAACTTCTGTCCACACCGCAAAAGAAGAACGTACATAACCAGACGGGAAGACAGGAGTTCCAAACCACAGAAGGAACTGGTCATGAACAGGAATCTGCCAAGAAAGCCTGAAAGGCAAAAAGTGGAGTCAAAGAGGAAGCAGCAACAACCACCACGTGCTCCTTAAAGACGACAGGGAACTGACGCAATACTAGTGCACAGCACAGGCAGCATAACCTACAGTGAAATGCTCAGGATCACCCGAAACAAAGATAAAAACTTAAGGCGCTAGGTGAGAGCGTACAAATTGTACGTCGAACCGCAAAAGGAGACCTGCTCCTCCAATTCAATGCAGGAGGAAACAAAGATGTCCTAAAAGCAAAGGAAAACATCGGAGCGGCTCTTGGCAACCAAGCCGAAACAAGAGCGCTTACAAACCTAACGAGGCTAGAAATCAGGGACCTGGGTGAGATGACAACCCGGGAGGATATTTTGCAGGCACTCTCCTCTAAGTTGAAGGTGGCTGTGGAAGCTGAAGCAATAAAAAACGTACGACCGGCCTGTCCATGCACACAAAGAGCGACTATTCTCATCCCAGCAGTAACGGCCAATATTATCCTAGCGGTGGGTAATTAAGGATTGGATGAACTGCTACAGGTGCCTCAGAACTGGTCAGCGAAATACACTGATCAAATCGATAGAAGCAACTGGTGCATCAAATACGGAGCCAGGGACCATAAGACCCGAGAATGTAGAAGGCCAGCGACCTAAATGAACCTGCGCACAGACGGGCGGCTGCCCGTCAACCACAAATACCGTCACAAGAAGATCGACTCTTCCCACGCGGAATGATTAGGTTTACGCAATACAACCTAAATCTCTGCGAGGCAGCGCAAAACCTGCTCCAGCGGACAGTCCCGAAACAAAAATCGAATGTGGCACTGATTAGCGAACCTTTTAGGCGAAATGTTGACAATCGGAAAGTTGAAGGAAGTTGGACTCTGGAAAGGCAGCAATTTGGGCATGGTTTACCGTTTCGGAGTTGCCCACCTTATGAGCATTTCGTCAGAACTCGGTATACGTGGTTGTTTAGTTGCTACATGCCACCAAGCCTTCACCTATCGAGCTTTTGCAACACCCTGGATACCCTGGTAAATGACGCCCGGCAACACACCCCTGCCGTAATTGCCGGTGACTTCAACGCATGGGGTCTGGAATTGGGCAGCTCCATCACCAATGCCAGAGGAAGAGCCCTGCTTGAGGCTTTTGCGCAATTAGATGTTGCACCAGCCAACACTGGATCTCTAAATACATTTAATCGCGCAGATAGAGGGTCCATAATCGATCTCACCTTCGTCAGCAGCAATTTACTTAGACACACTGTTTGGAGAGTTGGCAACTTTTACACAGCCAGCGACCACGAGGCAATCCCAACATTGCCGAATACGGCACTGCACAATGCGACCAAGATTCGGCTCAAAGGATGGACAACAATCAGACAAGCATGTTGAGAGCAGCATGCGATGCAAGCATGGCGAAGCGCAAGCTGTACGGGAGGCACCTTTAACCAGGAATCTGGTGGAATGCAAACATCGCTGACCTACGAAAGCGATGCCTATCGCCCAGGAAACGAAAGAACAAGAAAACGGGCCGTCGGTAAATACGGCGCCACTAAAAAGTCCTTAAAAATCGCAATATTTGCCTCCGAAGCGAAGTGTTTCTCCAACTCTGTGACTCCGCAGAGCACGAACCGTGGGGCTAGGCGTACAAGCTGGTGATCAAACGAATCTACGCCAACAGGCAATCCGCTCCAGATAACGAAGAGGAATCAGCCCATATTGTAGGTACACTTTTTCCCCATCGAGTTGAATCCCTAAGTGCAAGGCGGCCGCACTCAGCGGACCCATACGAAATCGATCCAATGTCAACGGAGGAGATAGCAAATCTGGAGCACTCAAACTCGCCAAGGCTCTCCGCTCAGAAGTCTTTGCGAACACCTTTAACCAGTGCCTATTGGTGGGAACCTTCCCACTCCACTGGAAGCTACGAAAGCTGGTCCTGATTCCAAAACCAGAAAAATCCACGGACGGGTCCACAGCGTACCGACCCATATGGCCAATCGACTCGATTGGGAAGATTCTCAAGAGGCTTATCTCTACGAGGCTGCAGGCAGCGATCGGCGAAAACGGCGGACTTAGCCACATCCAATTCGGCTTTAGAAGCTCGAGGTCCACACTGGATGCAATCCAGAGAGTTGTAAGCATAGCCTCCAAAGCAATTAAGGGATCCTGATGAAAAGCCGTTTCTAAGAATTACTGTCTGGTGATAACTTTAGACGTTAAAAACGCCTTCAACTCGGCCGACTGGGGTTGCATCTTGGATGCTTTGCGGAGTAAAGGAGTTTCTTGAGAACCTTCGTGCAATGGCCATATTTTATACGACATTTGGTCCGGCGTCCACAAGGCTCAGTACTGGCTCCCTTGCTATGAAACCTAATGTACGACGTTGTATTCCGTGTGCCTCTTCTAAGCGGGTGCGAACTATTAAGATAAGCAGACGATGTCGCAGTTGTCGTCGTTGCCAAGGACCTGGGCTCCACCGAGGAAAACGCTGAAGGCTCTATAGCAACTAGTAGAAACTGGCTCAGTTAAGTCGGACTGACTCTGCCTTCGCACAAGACGGAGGCAGAGCTCATCAGCAGTAGGAAGGCCGTTGAAATTGCAAACGTAAATATTGCTGGTACAACGAACACCTCCAAATGTGCCATCCGCTATCTCGGAGTGTGGATAGACACGAGGGTATGCTTTCGGGAACATCTGGCAAACACCCAAAGCAAGGCATCATGGTAAGATTCATTGTCCTGTACGGTGCTCAGATCTAGGCGCCATCAATACATGTAGCAAGGTACGCCCAAGGAATCAAGGCCACCTACCAGCTTCTTAACTGGAAAAAGAAGCGACACTCTTAAGATAATTGACTCAGTAGTAGTATATTTCTCACGGTTACCCAGTGGGCCCAGCGTGGTCAACTCAAAGGTATTTTTAACTGGCAACGTCCCTGAGGCTCTTCCAGTGGGCCCCGTGCTTTGCTGACCCGGTGTGTGTGGATGCCTCACTCTCTTAAATAACCAGCAAGAGCAGAGAGTCTATCTCCAATTTCAACGAGGGCGGCGAGACCTACAAACTTTCTGGAACTCGCGTTAACGCCCTACTGGAACTTAACAACAGCAGCTGATCGAAATGAGCTTTACTAAAAACTCTATAACTAGTGAGTAAGCTTAATTCAAAAGCTCGACCAGATCTGCAGCATATCTTGAAGCCTGGGTTGTACAAACTTAACTTTTGGCCACATACCTATATCAACTGGCGATGGTGCTTCTGGCTGGACAACTGTCGATGGTTGACTTTTAGAGGAGCTTGGTTCAAATACCGGGAGAGATAATTTTTATTATTATTTTTTACCTCTCGGAGAAAATATTTTTTTTTCTTTTACAGTAAAATAAATAGCTAATTAATTAATACAAATTTATTAATTCATTAATTAAAATTTATTTATTTATTATATTATTAATTAAATTTTTTTAATTAATTGACTTACTAAAATTACTACTAAATCACAATACCAACACACACATAGCTAAATCATACCAAACTGCCACCGTCTCATACAAATAATAATAAAAGTACAGCCCCTACAACTCTATACTTGTTACCCAAACCTAAGCCAGCTGGAGGACGACGATTTCCAGGCGGTTTTCGGCCGGCGCATTTCACTCTACCGAACTCCCCACTTGGCGGAAAATAACTCCCTATTATATAAACAGCGGACTACACCAGAGAGAACAGTAGAACAGTTTCAGCGTACTGCGAAAACCAAGAATGTAATATCCTATTGCTTGCTGCAGCTTCACAAACCGAAAGCAGGTATCAGCAGACAGAACTTCTGTACACTCCGCAAAGGAAAAACGTACATACACAGATGGTGAGACCTCCACAACCGACAAAGGAAGAAAGGATTACCAAACGTCAGAGTAAGTGCTTACCAACAAGAACCAGCGGAGTTAACCCAAATGTTAAAAAGTGGAGCCAAAAAGGAAGCAGATGCCAGCGGTCTAGACGATCGTGCACACAGAGCCGGTGGACAAAGCTACAGATACTGCCAGCAGCAAAAGCTACCTGTCAACTGAACCGGTGAGAGATCTAAATACAGATATAGCCATATTAAGTGAAACTTATAGGACAGGTATAGACCTAGCCGTAGACAGCACAGGATAGGGTGCAATATGGGCCTACTCTGGGGAAGGTTTCGTCAGAGCTAAAATTGGAGATATTTGGATTATTAGCTGCTATGATGCTCCCAGCCTGCGACATAGCGATTATGAAAATTTGGTAGATAATATTGCAAAGGATGTTAGAGGAATACAGAAGCTCTTGTCAGTAGAATGGGGCAGCAACTCCACCAACGACTCTGCTTGAGGCTATGACCACCCTTGACCTGGTTATTCTCAACTAAAAAGACAAATTACCACTAGCAAACTGCAAGCATTTCTAGATCTCTGCGACTCAGCAGTCAACGACATTTGGGGATTCGCCTAGAAGGTAGCGCTCAAAAAATTACGTGCTGCAAAGCCAGCTATTCCCGAGGAAGGCCGTTTAAAACATATTGTCGAAGCTCTCTTTTCTTGCACATCGGCTGTTGCACCAAGGTTCCCATATCACAATATGGTTGAAGAGGTAATTACTGCTGCTTCCAGTTTAAAGATTACTAAGGCACCCGGCCCAGACGCTATCCCAAATATTGCATTGAAATTAGCATTGATTTCGAAACCGAACAAGCCACCAGACGACCCGTCATCAGTGTCAGGATCGAGGAGTCTCTCGCTGCAAATGGTGACCTTTCTCTTTGACAGTTTGGATTCCCAAAATGCAAATCTACAGCCGATGCTGTATCCACAGTAAGCGATACAGCTGCCAAGGCCATAGAAAGATAAAGATGGAAGGGAGGCCGCAAGGAATACTGCTTGGTCTTTGCATTGGATGTTAGAAACGCGTTTAACTCAGCAATCTGAAGCCGCATTCAAGCGCCTGTTGAGCTTTAGAGTCCCAGACTATTTAATACACATAACAGAGGACTAGCAGTAGCAGTAGACAGATGTTGCGAGGGGTGTCCCGCAGGGATCAGTTATGTGCCCTGTATTATGGATTGTAATGTACGACGGCAGCAGCTTCCAGAAGGGTCCACCATGACAGGTTTTGCCGATGATGTGGCCTTGGTCGTAGTGGCTTAGAACCTCAGGGTTGCAGAAGAAAGTACAGCTATTGCTGTTAATACTGTAAAAAGATGGCTGCCTAACACAGGCCTATAGCTGGCCGATAAAAAAACGGTGGCAGTTCTCATAAGTAGTAGAAAGATGGTGGAAACAGTAAGATCCAACTAGATTCCTGCACTATTGAATAAACAAGAGCGATAAAGTATTTAGGAGTCTGGATAGACAGGCGCCTTTGCTTTGAAGAGCATTTGAAATTTGTAAATCAGACGGCAGCCGAGCTGGCGATGTTTTTGAGCAGGATTATGCCCAACACCAGAGGAGTAAAAATTAGTCGCCGTTTGTTGCTAATGAATGTCATTTAATCCAGTATGCTATATTCAGCTACAGCTTGGACGAATGCGATGCAACATTAATCTTACAGGAATGGTCTGGAATCAGTATATCGCCTTGAAGCACTTCGTGTATGCTGCGGATTTTACACCGTATCTGCAAAGGCAGATCTAATTATTGCGGCCATGGTCCCAATAGATCTGCTAGCTCTTGAGGCACAGTGGAGTTTCAGGCAGAGTGGGAGAACAGCATTATCTCCGAAGGAAAAGAAAATCACTAAAATGAAAGCCAGGAACGTCAATCTGGAGGAATGATAGAGGAAACTAGACAGACGGGAAACTAATTCCGAGTATTCAAATGTGGCTTAACCGGAATTATGGCGATGTAAATTTCGAGCTTACACAGTTGCTCAGCGCCCATGGTTGCTTTCGCAGCTATCTTTACAAAATTGGACAGGATGGCAGCCCAAATTGTCCCAGCTGTAACGACAACACTATCGAGACCCCGGAGCACATCCTATTTCTGTGCCCAAGGTTCAGATCTAAAAGGCAAGCAATGGAGGAGGTGGTTGGCAAATCATTCACCACTTATAACCGGGTGGCTAGCATGGTGGATAGCCATGCAAACTGGTCAGCTGTATGCAACTTTGCGGCACAGGTGATGTCCAGGTTGCGTATGCTGGAAGGAGGACGAAAATCAAGTGGGCCGTAGATGGCCTGCCAGCATTCTGCGATGGAATACTCTATAGTGGTTCCGCAGGATTGTTCTCTGGCATCACTCTCTCTAACTTTCTTTTCCTAACT